>OZ024832.1:13116034-13734324 GCA_964016985.1 Anodontia alba
ATCCATGAATTATACACATTGTCCCATTTATATTCTGCGAGAATCACGGTCAGTTCTTTTTAGAATACTTAAGTACAGCTTTTTCTGCGATTTCACTCAACGGATTCACTATTTTCACTTTCCTTACACGTATTGTGTCATTCGGTTTTTTCAGTTTTATCTGTTTTAATTTCAAAAACCTTCCTATCTTATTCAACTTTATATCCTTTGGTTCAGATTCTTTGGCTTCTTTTAGTCCTTTAGTCTTTTTTTTAGATATCTTTAGATGACACGCAAGTTCTATATCCAACAATTCTTTCAAATCCACAGTGGTTGAGAGTTTCTTCTGCAACTGCAACGCTGATACTTCATTACATTTGCCTTTCTTATTACAATCTTTTGTCGTCTTAATCAGCGCCAGTATACATTCTGCATCTTTTATGGTAATTTCTGTAATCAAACTACTTGTTTGAGCTGTTTAATTGCTAGTGTCCGTATGAACCCGTTCTTCAACTATTTCAGAATCCTGTTCATCATAAAGTCGTTCCAGTTCACTGCCTCAAGTTCTAATTTATCAGTGACAGAAGACATGGACAGTACTTTCTCATCGACATCAATTAATTCTCTAACTCTGTCTGAGATGGTATCCGCGAGAGTTGTTTCAGGTGAAATATCCTCATTCTCGCTTGACGAATTCTCCTCGCAAGCTCCATCTATGTGTCTATATTTTTGGCAACTTTATAGACCCATTTGTAGCGTTCAAACCTTTCTCTTTATATTACTCACCTCTGTTGTTTCTCTTGCAGAGCATATCACAGTTTTGTTCAATCTCTTCAACTCATCCACTATGTCTTTCTTGCTAATGTCCTCAACAGCTTTCCATAAGTCTCTCTGTAACTGGTAAAGCGTAAGTGGCTTATTGTCCGCAGATCTCACAGCCAATGAATGCCACTGCCCGTCAAAGGATTCGCACGGACTATGAATGCCACCATTATGGCAAGCGGTATGTATTGTTTCAGCAATGATTCTCATAGTACCTGTGTCCAGACTATACCCCTTTGGAAACCAGGCTACAGGGCCGCATCTTATCCTGTTTCTTTCCCAATTTCTGTTAAGGTAGCGGCTAGAAAGACTACTGCCTCGGAAGCTTTCTCGCGATCTATCATAAATTCATACATAAGAGCTGATGCGGTCCAATCTCTTGTATCGTACATGTTTACAGTGCCTGTTGCTTTACATGATTTAAATCGTCCTATCATCTTCACAGTTTTACTCTCGTTTACAATGTCTGTTTTTAGTTCTTTAACATCCGGTGTTAATTTACTAGGCTTTCTTGGTTTGTCTTCTCCGTATATACAGACAGCAACTTTCATCGCTTTTTGCTACAAGTCATCCTTTCTTTCCACTTTGAAAACAGTTGTTTCATCTTCGGTCCAACACAAATATAACAGGTATCTGGCGCCTAGAACCTGAATTTCTGACAAACACTGAAGAAGGTATCTTGGTGGGAATTTAGTATGCACTTTCTTTAAAGGACATTTGATTTCAACCGCAATTTCCATTGAGTTAAGAGTTCTGTCTCGTCGCAGACTTCCATCTGGCGATACTACCATGAATACAGTACCGTCGCTATGTTCTATTGAAACACACCCTTCCTCGCAAAATTTTAGATGTGGTTCTACAACTGGGATAATCTTTCCCGCAAGAGTTGCAACAGCCTGCTTCAGATCTCATTAGTCACACCATGTTCTATAGCTGCTCTAATCTCTTCTGATGGCTCTTTTACAGGAATTCCACATATAACCTTTTCACAATGATCTTTCTGTTTGCCTAAGCCATCACAGCCTACAGCTTTGTATATCGTACTTCCTGTTACCTTTGCTAATTCCCTTAGTGAAAACCACTCGTTCGAAGTCTCTGGGCCAATTTGTTGGTCGATTTCAATATACCTATCGTCCGTGTTGATATTGATGCTTTCGTCAATTACATACTTTGATTCATTCAAGAACACGAGATATCTACAAATATCGTCCATCACAGAACCCGCTTTCTTGATATACTGATTTATTTCATATATGAATGCGATTACTGCACTGATAGCGTATGATTATTTGCCTGTGCTCCATTTGGTTTGACCTCCTCTATCTATGAGCTTTGGTTTGCAATATTCTTTTCTTGTACGGAGGTTCTGTATTTCATTTACATCATTTGATATAACCGTAAGCACTTTCTGAAGAACTTTAATCGCTTCAGATTTATATGCCTGTACTCTCACTCGCTTATAATTGTCTTAGTATAATGTAAGGGTGTTTTTTTCTATTAGAGCACTAATCTGTATCAGTTTTTGTTCCAGTACGAACTGTTTGTCTGTTAGTGACATGTTTTTTGTAGACCCTAGAAGATCGACGTCTCCTGAATCCTGTGTCAAAGCCTGTTTAATCTTTTTACCGTCAAATGTTAAACAAGCTGACTTATTTTCCAAGTTCGTGCTTAGAGTGTCAATTATATCAGGATATATGCCGGGTTTTCTTTCTCCTTCTATTCCATACGGGTCAAAATCTCTCAGCTGGTTTAGAGCCTGTACACCGAAGTTTATTTCCGATGATTCTGGGGAATAATTTCCAAGATCTGCCATCTTTAAAACAGTGTCACCGTGACTTTTGTAGCCTCTCATAAAATTTACAAATCGCGTACAAAATATTCGCCAACCGAATTTCCAAAATGTTTTAGTTTCGTCAGAATACCGCATCTGTGTCGTTGATTTACATTTGAACCATTTCACTACCTCATTCCACAACAGGTATGCAATGTTTGTTAACGGAAACTTTTTTCTGCTACTAACTCGAAATACTGAAGCATCGGTATGTCTTTTCCGTCCTGCGACAAAGTTTTCATAACTGTTGGCAGAAGCTCTACCATCCTTTTCATTTCTGAATCATCGGCATTATCTGTCAGAAATATGTCATTTTCAACACTATCAGCTGATTCAGTTCCTAAATGCTCGTTAGCCTCAGAAGTTATGTCCTTTCTTACCGAAACCTCCTCGTCAATACGTCTTTTTATTGTCCGGAATGTTTTTTTTACTGTCCGGAATGGGGACCTGAACGGCGATTTGAAAGCTACTTTACCATGCGAATGCAGCCGTTTTTTCCTTTGACGTTGGCTGGCGAAATGGAGATTTTGACTGTGATTTTACTTTCTTGTGAGCCGGTGATACCTGAGAAAAGGGCGACTGGAATGGTGATTTATACGGCGACTGAAACGGCGTTACATCACGAGACCGTTTCAAGTGGACACTTCCCGACAACGTGGCACTGTATGTTGTTCTCCGTCTCACATATTTTGATAATTGTGTCTTCTCCCGTGTCATTTTTTTCTGAAAACAAATAAATAAAATGAGTTTTCATTATAGTTTCAATAAAATCAATATTATGCTGCAGTGGTAGAGCGCTAGTCTTGTGATTGTTGGATTGTCAGTTATAGTCTCACCGGACAAACGAGTTGTGATCTTGAATAAGTCACTTAATGCACATTGCTCCATCGTGAATGACTCTATAAGCCAAAGAGCTTATGTTACAATCAATGGAAAACAAATACAGTTTATACAAATTGAAAACAAAAGTAACGATCAGGAACAGATACAATCAGATCCCAAACCCCGACCATAATATCACAAGGGAAAAAAGTCACAATATGAAGTGATACCAGTAAACAATTAAAACATAAGATAAACCGAGTCAGCAGCCTTTTTCCAAATATGTGGTGACTCCAGAATCTGAACGTAACTTAATAATAATTCTATACATCATAGGAAAATGAAATAGTAACAGCGACATAACAAACATAAAACATCAATGAAAACCGTTTTACTGTACGTGGGTCGTCCAATAAGTAAGTAGTTAGAAAGACCAATACATGTGATTAATATACAACGCATATGAAAAAAAAAGGTAAGTAAAAATTCCAGAGAGAGCCGCAATCACAAGCCGTAGCCCTTCCCAGGCACCAAGAGGAAGAGGAAACGGACAAAACAAAACAAGTCTAAATCGAACAAACATACGAAAAGCACTAAGATTGGCTCTCTTTTCTCCAAGCGAGGTAATCGCAATGCTAAAAGGACTGTTAAACAAAAGAACAAAATAACAAAAGGCAAGACTTAAAACAAATCGCCTCGAAGAATAAACCATAAAGCAACAAAGAGAAAGACTAACACCGGTATCGCCGCCTTAGAACGGTCTGTAGAATAAACCACCACGGGTTTAAAGCACTTTTACAGCCGGCCAACTTTACCCTGGGTCCCGACGCTGCTCTTAATAGAGAAATACATAACAATTCGGTTCGCATAAAGGCGCCCAGTCAATGCACCAAAGCGAAAATATAAAAATCAAATTAATCACTATGATAAACAAAGATGGGTGCTCATGGCTAATTCTACTGTGTGCCAGAGTAAATGAAAACCAGTAGTTGAACCACGGCGGGCCAAGCCAAAGACATATCGTCAAGGCCAAACCCACTGATCAAAGTTTTAGGAAGAGGCCGTCATTCCGATATATACCTTGTTGCCGAAGTGTTTTCAGACTGAAGTTATCTTTTTCTACCAAGGCACTTTATTTATTTGTTTATTTATTTATTTATTTATTTATTTATTTATTTTTTTTTTTTTTTTAAATAAAGATGCAATCTCAAAAGCCTGTTTGAAATGTAAGGATTAAAGTAGTAAAAGCATGGATGTCGAAATTAGTGTTGCTACTGATGATCGATTATAATCGATCATCAGTCGTTTTTTGCCTCTTGTGACTGATGGTCGGGAACAATTTTCAAAATCGTTTAAAATAGAAATAAAATTCAAAGCTGTCTTTTTGTGATCAACAAAAGTGCAGAAATTTGATAAAATGGCCTCCAATAAGTCAACTCAAATGTACTAATATTTTTTCTTATTCCTCCATGTTGTGGTACTTATCAGAAGCGCCTCTATAAGAAGGTGCTTCTAATGAGTACCCACAACGTATGTTTTCATGGACAAATAAGAAAAAATATTATCTGGATACCCCTCTTATTGATCTGGTGCCAAGAATAAGTACCCGTAAGAGGACTCAATTAAAACTGAATATATCTTCTACAAATCGATTATTAATTGATGATCAGTAGGTTTTACAAAACCGATAATCGACTATGAAATTCTGGCCGATTCCCAGCAGTAGTCAAACTATGAACCCCGGAGTGAATTGTCGACTGGCAACTCTCTTAGATGTCTCTCAAAAAATGGCAGTTAAAAATTGAAAGCCTATTCGCTATAATGTATTCGGCCGCCATGTCTCTCTGTTTAGAATTGAGAAGTGAATTGGCCTTTTAGTTCAAAAGAATGCTTCGATTTAGATTTCCAAAGCCATAACGGAATTTTTATCCATTAGCCTTGCAATATAATTTATTTATTTATTTATTTATTTATTTATTTATTTATTTATACAATATTTAAAGAGGAAACACAATTAGCTTCAAAAGCTAGTCTACATTGTTGTTCTCTATAATATACAAATATAAAATACATACAAATATATACATTAAAATGACAGAGCATTGTAACAGAAGAAAGGTACTAATATGCAAATCAATTTACAAACAATAAAACTAAAGTATATAATAAATGTTTAGAACAAAACTAAAATCTATCTTCATAAAAGATATCTATAAGACTTTGCATCATGCAGGGCACATAAAACTCTGTCATAGGCATGTTAGCTAGTAAATGGTAATATGGTCTTCTTTCTTCTTTTTTTTTTTTGTGAACTGTATCACATAATAAGATGTAGCCATAAAGAAGAACACGCACCACACGCACAATGCGATCGAAAGGTGTACCGGAGCGTTACGTAGAGCCTCTCATCAACTCGGCTCCGACTGTGCCATCTATACATGCACCATACCGAAACCCGTAGGTCGAAAGAGCATGTGGCGGAAACGAATGTCCAAACAGCATGACCCTCATACCGGCACTCGGCATGGTGACACACTAGGCGCAGCCGATATAGAGCAGGCATTAAGTAAGACATACTAAGACATTGTCTTCGGCAGAATGCAAGTAGTGCAATGATCTATCCGCACACAAACATATTTAGCTTAAATAACAAAACTTGAGCCGGGACGCAGCACCGAGTATCCCAATGAATGTCCTGCGAAGACTAATTAGCATGTGCCGATTCGTAGGCTGAGCTGACTCTTCGCTAGTCGCTCATTCAGTCTTGTAGGAAAAGCTGTTTTCCGGCTAAGTTGTTAGATACTGTATATGTAACAAAGGAAACAAGGAAGCAGATCTCGACAACATAAAACGCAAAATTTGCTACAAGTAATGTTTATTGTTTGTATCTTTTGAATTCAATCTACACTTTAAAACTGTGTCATTCGTTTTTTTCAGCTCACCATGCGACCTTCGTGTTTTGTGGGAGAAAAATATCCTTGGAAGAAAGGCAAACGAAATCCGACTGAAGAAGAGACATCTTTCAGTGAATATTCAGAAAGGCGGCAGATACGCATCCTTGTTTTACCTATCATACCTACGTACGTTCTGCGAATCGATGTGTGGTTCGATCATCTGGTTCGGCAACTTCCTTACTTTGAAATCATGAATTATTATACGTCCTTCTAGCAAGTCTTGCAGATGCTCGTGGCTTGGGAAATGATGGGTACTGAGTGCTGGTTTTCCGCTTAGACAACCTAAATTAGCCCAGGAAAATTGTGGTTAAATTCATCAGCTGCCCCGCCATAAGATGTTTACTTTGGCTTAGACTAGTATACAAACAATATACCAATTATGTGTCTAATAGAGCCACATTGTGCTCCGTCTACATTGTGCTCTCTCGAGAAAGATTTTGCGTTCTTTGCATATATTTGGGTCTATTATGCATGCTACTTAAACAATATGTCTATGGAAGCGTATTGGTACCCCTCTTATATTTTTTTCACAACATAAATTTATGTAGAGAAACATAATAATAACATGATATGGCGATAAAATATTGTCGACAAATCGTGATAAGTCAATATGATAATGTTATAATATATCGTATTCGCTACATATCTGTATATTGTTCACGAAATATTTGATCGTGTATGACATTTTCTTTGCTACGTAGAATGTTTATCAAGCTGTATTTTTATACGCAATACCAGTAGGTTTTTTCATGCACTTCAAAGAGTTATTTCATTATCGCAGACCATTTTGTCGTCATAATATCTATTGGCAGGAATAAGTAATGTCACATAGGCCACTGAAGGGAAAACTTGGCCGAACAAAATAGATTAAAAAGCAATTAAAAGATACGGGGTTTTTATCGGTACTCAGTCACCATAACGGAAAGAAAAATGTCTGGCACACATGCTCAACCTTGCTTTGAAATACATATACACAATTTTTATGAACAAGTCGGCCGAATGATTATCCCTTTTTCAAAATTAAGATGTAAAAATATACATGTACCCTCGCGTGTACCAAGCTACAATGTGTACAAATAAACATACCGAACCGGTGTACCGGTTTCTCTTGAATCCTGGGTAGCTTGCCCCTCCCCTCTCCCCACACGGGGAGTGAAGCTGCCTTTGTGCAGTTTGTCTCCCCTCCGGGGTGAAGATACCCCGGGGTATGCCCCTCACCCTGGGCAGCTTGACCCCTCCCCAGGGTTGAAGCTACCCTGGCCTTAGGAGCTTGTTCCCACCCGAGAACACCTGACAGATCTTAATGCAGAAAAAAAAATGAAAAACATACACTAGCACTGTTCTGATAATTGAGCGTTATAAAAAAAATGTTATGAAATATAAATATTGTTTTGAACTGAGTTTGCGAGGTTTTCCTGTGTGTGTGTGGGGGGGGGGGGCGGGGGGAGGGGGCGGGGGCGGGGCAAGCTGCCCATGGTAAGGGGGCAAGATACCCCGGGTTATCTTGCCCCCGGGAGATAAGCTGCCCGGGTTTGGTGTGGGGCTTGGGCAAGATAAACTGTTACACCGGCTAAAACTTGATACTGACGAAGAGAGAAACCATTTAGTAGAGCTGAGCCACAACAAATGTATACGGCAATAGATGAGACCGCTTAAATTACTTGGGGTACTGGGACACTTGCAGGATTTTCTCGCCTTCACTAAGCATTCGGTCCCCCTGGTAGCCTCTTTTGATTGGCAAATAATATGTTCCGCTTTTGATTTTTGATCGTGCGTATGGCGATAAAACAATACAGATATCAAGATCTTTAACTTCAGTTCCGCAAAAACATAGCGTTGTTTCGTAAAACATATGTTGTAATGTGCAGTACAAAATATTCAAACAATACAGATTACCACATAATGTTGTCGTTTTTATTTAATTACGAGAATATCTATAACGAAATAAAATTAAAATAAAATAACGAACACGTGAAAACATTGTTTTCATCTAACTTTTATGGAAAAAAGTATTAAGTAAAACCTCGATACTTTTGCATTTTCATGACAAAAAAATGCCACGAGAAAAAAATATATGGGGGATACCAATACGCTTCGATATATGTCCCCTAGCTGATGAGTATCCATACGCTACCATGATATGATTACATGCCGTGTGTCCTCGACGTAGTATATTGTTTTAAGGAGCACATTGTGACTCTACATTGCTTGTAAAGAACTTGGTTTAGAAGCCATCTTTAATACAAGACCAGATTCGAAGCCTTCTTTAATATGTAAAATGGTGCTAGATTCCAATAAGTATCAAAGGATGATAATGGATGAAAGACATTGCATCACCACAGGTGGGCTCGAAACTGACAAACCTGGAAATAATTTTGTAAAACGGCTATGTCATGTAGAATTTAATGGACGCAATTAAATATCATAACTTCAATTTCTACTGACCATTGCTAAATTTAGATCAGAATTTTGTTTTTAAAAGACATTTGATTAGTACTTCAAGTATATAAAAGGACTACCTGTAAAGCATACAATCACATTTTTGACTGTCAACATGATACCTAACTAAATGAAATGAACATTTTACTGCTTGCGAAATTGTACCGTTTTGTATGGCAAGCTGTTTTACTATTTATTATGCTATGAAGATATATATTATATCAGATAACTTATATAGGATATAAGATATATCTTCTTTATCTTCTATCTTCTTTAGTAAATAAGATATCTTATATCCTATTTAAGATATTCAGATATCTTATATAGCATATAAGATATCTTTACTAACATATAAGATATCTAATATATATCAGATATCTGATATATTACATATCTGATATATTAAATCAGATATCTGATTTAGAGAATGAATAGAAAAACTGCTTTCTGGGAAGCCGTTTTAGTAAGCCGTTTAAGCATTTATCATATATTATATCAGATATCTTATATAGGATATAAGATATCAGAATTAGTATATCAGATATCTTATATCCTATATTAGATACCTTATATCCTATATAAGATATCTGATAAATGATATAAGTTATCATTTTAATTCTACAAATAAGATCTCTTATTTACCATATAAGATATCTTATTTGTTAAATAAGATATCATATCTTTATATAGATGTCTGGTATACTAATAAAGATATCTGATATACTCAATAAGACATCTTATAAAATGGAATAAATGAGTATCTTCTTTGGTAAATAATAATTTTATATCCTATATGAGGTATCTTATATACGTTATCAGATATCTCATATAGCATATAAGATATCTTAAATGTCAATATATATCTTATTTATATAAGATATCTGATAGACTATATCAGATATCTTATACATTGTATAAGATATCTGATATATGATATATTAAATCAGCTATCTGATTTATAGAATAAATAGTAAAAAGTTATGCTATAGTTTTGATCTCATAATGGGACGCCTGAATAGCTCAGTCGGTAGAGCCTCTAGTTCGCGACAAAGTAGATACCTCTGCATCACAGGTATAATCACTCTGATGGCGCTAGCAAAAATGTCAGGTGATAAAGATATGTTCAATGACTCCTGCGTCGAAATGTGTATATGTTTTGACTCTCGACTTCCGAGTCGCAGTGGTTTCACAAAGTATTTCCCGGCTGAATGCCGGGAACTATTCTGGCATTCACCACACCACTAGATAGTTGGAATCTGTAGTATCAGATATTCAGTTTAGTTTGACGTCTATCTTGTGGAGCCCCGTAGCCTAGTGGATAAGAGAGTTGACTCTTAATCCATTAGGTTTCTCACCGCTGTGGTTCGAGCCTCGCTCAGGTCACGTGGGAAAGCCAAGTTATGCTTCCGAATGGTAAGGTGGTTTTTACCCCGGGTTCTCCGGTTTTCAACCACCTGTGGAGCCCCGTAGCCTAGTGGATAAGAGAGTTGACTCTTAATCCATTAGGTTTCTCACCGCTGTGGTTCGAGCCTCGCTCAGGTCACGTGGGAAAGCCAAGTTATGCTTCCGAATGGTAAGGTGGTTTTTACCCCGGGTTCTCCGGTTTTCAACCACCTTTGATGAACGATCGGCTCGATATAAGTGAAATAGGCCGAAAATCCCAAATAAAGAAAGATGGCGTCTATCTTACGGACGCCTGTATGTGGCATTTCTGTTATGTGAAATGCTGTGTTGACTTTTGCGTCTATAACTTGTTACTTGTGTGTTTTGACTATTGAGTTTCGAGTTTTCGCTGCATTTATGAATAAATCTTTTGGATTTTGAAAAAAAAATGTTGGCCTTGATTTTACCTTTCTTATAAAGTAAATATTGCAGACACATGCTTTTATTTTCAAAAAAAAAAAAAAAAAAAAAAAAAAAAAAAAATGAGCAACAAAAATGGCTCTCGTGACATACGTCACATTATTAGTAGGACGCACGACTATTCACTGGAATTTTGTTTCAAACAAAAGAACAAGAGAAACACAGAACCCAAAAACATAAAAGAAAGAAATCAAAAAACAAAACACAAAACTCAAAATACAAATCATGAAATTCAGAAATGTTTATTTCTCTCATGGTATCTGAATTATCTTTGTACGATGGGCTAGTGCAATATGGTTTGTACGTCAGGGGTATAAATAGAAGCCAAGTTTTTCAGGTAATCTGCTCGTCGCCGTAAATCATCACACCAAAGCTGAACCATTACTGTTACTGTTATTAGCTTGAACAATAAGCTGATAATATGAATAACTTGTCTTCTACTTATACTCCTGGCGTATGAACCATATTGCACTAGCCTATCGAACAAAGATAATCTGGGGTTTGGGTTTCGTTTGGTATTTTGACTTTAGCTTTAAATTTGTGTTTTCAGTTTTATGTTAGGTTTGTTTTTCGAAAAAAAAGGAAAAGATAATTAAGAAGCTACTGTATACTTATATGCTAGTACTAATGGTATATTATAGCAACTGTTTTTTTTGTAATTCTTTGAAAGTAAATGTGCATTTCTCGATTATTTCGCATTGTAACCAAGATAACCTTAAAGCTTTTTTTTTTTTTTTTCAAAATTCTATACTTCTACACGCAGAACGCAAAATTAAAATGTCAAAATACACAAGTCACAAATTAAAGCCACAAAAGTCCAAACATCATTACAAAAAACACAATGTCACAGAGGCTTCTATACTATCTGCAGTAAGATGGACTAAAGTTGTTCTTCTATTAATATGCTAAATTAATAACATTGCCTTTTAGTCCACAGATGTCCAGTTTTAAATTTTCATACATACTGACTTTTTACATTCGTTGGAACTTGATACGACATAGTGTTTATGTGGCAGATCATCCAAATTCAATGTCTGCATCATATGTGTAGAAGGGCATTCAGGGTTTTCACAAAAACACACTTATGCGACATCACAGCACAATTTTATATAGTAAAACTGAAGTGAGAAGGTTTAAACGTTATTCTTCTAATTCTGCTCTAAAACTTAGATTGTGGGTCCTGGAAACAACAATGTATCTTTTGAGCAGAAATAGGAAAGATATCGCTATTATTCATGAGAAAATTACAGCCATAAAGACCCTATGATATCGAATAAGCGTGTTTTGTAATATCTGACATAGCTGGCAGTGGTTCTGAATCATTTTATCTTTATTATGGCTTTATCTGTGATTAACTGGTTACCAATGTTTATTCATTTGGTGTTACAAAATATCCACATGGACGGAACACATATATGTTTTGAACAATAGTGAAGGTGAGGAACCTGGATGTAACTGAATAAAGGTTACATAGATAAAAGGAAAATTAAATATCTCAGTTGTCACCCTTACTTTCACTGTGGTTCATACATGTATTTGTTCCATCCACGCTATTAGAATAGCGTGTACTGCTACATGTAGTTCCGTAATGAAAGAACGATACATTTATCGCCTGGGCCCTACATATCGCCCACAGATGTTAAATCTGCATTGAAATTTCGTTTGCCCTCTGTTTGTACAATACTATCGATGCTGTCGATGACTTGATAATCAAGTTATAAGAGCACATATAACTTCATGTTTTGTTATTCTTCATTTACATTAACCACACACACACACACACACACACACACACACATGTATAAAATTGAACACACACACATGTGTAAAATTGAACACACACACACACACACACACACACACACACACACACACACACACACACATGTGTAAAATTGAACACACACACATACACACACAAACACACACACACACACACACACACCTTTGCAAAATGTACTAGGAAGGAGCATTTCTTGCTATTTTAATAGCTCAATACTTTAGTCACAGTGGATACGCATTTATGAACAAATTCGAATTAATGTCGACAACATTGAATAGACGTTGACGCCATTACGTTGAATAAACTTCGATTCATATTGCTGCAACAATGTGGTGATGGGTTTAACTGGTTTAAATTCCCCTGAAAACTAATGAACTGGGATTCTCTCGTCCAACAATAACGGCTTTTCGAGTGCTAGTCGAGAGCAGCCGCAAAATCTGCAGTCAAAAAAAACATATTAACCTTCTTAGAGCAGTTTAAGGGGAACGACTTCTGAATGTTGTTAGCTTATTGTTTATAGTGATCATCAATTTTAACGGTAATGGACTGGCATGGAACAGGGATTATTAAAAAAAAGAAGTGATTTCATACTTCAAAATGCCCTCGTTTATTCAGCACCTACTTATGTAGCGATTTATATAGCGATGAACTTATAAACAACAAAACGTGAAATAATAATACTCCGCCACTATCATGTTTCGGGCAGATAAGTCTATCAAAAATGGACGAAATTTGCCCATCAGCAACCCCAAACCAGGCCTCCGCAATATCAATGCACACACCAAAATTCATTGAATTTTACTTAAGTTATCATCCGGAAATGAAAATACGGACGTACTGCTTGCATATAAATCTGTCAAAAAATGACGAAATTTGTCTATTAAAATTCCCAAACCAGATCTTTACAATATCAATGTTCATACCGAATTTGGTGAAAATCCATTGATATTTACTCAAGTTATCGTTCGGAAACAAAAATACGGATATATCCTCAAAACATAATGTATATTAATGCAAACCCACAATTTCCCTATATTAAAAGATGAAGTGACCTTCGACAGTGTCCAAACATTTGTTCCAAAACTTAAGTTTTTGGTGCTTATCCAAGAAAATGTTTGGGACTGTGCACAAAAGTTAGTTTGTAAAGTTAAAGGAACAGACCGAAGAAGTTGTGATGGGATCCTGCCCAAAACTAATTTGAAAACTTCACAGGATGGATACAAAACGAAAATGGGGATCATGCCCAAAACTAGTTTGAAAAGTTCTCGAGGAAAGTTTTGGGATCGTGCCCGAAAGCAACTTTGAATTATTCTCGGGATCGGTCCCAAATGATCATTTGGGATTGTGCCCAAACAAAATCTCAGGAACTTCGACAAATGATTTTTGGGATCGTGCCCAAAAGCAAGGTTAACACAATATAAAATGTATTCCTTATCAAAAGCTGAAACAATTGCTATTTGGGATCGATCCCAAAACATGAACTTTTAATCGGAAGGTATTTCAATAGACTTCAATATTTTGGGATCGACCCCGAAACGCATATTATATACACTTTAAACAGTCTATAATACATGTATTTATGATTCAAACATACTGTAAACAGGGGATCGTGCCCAAACTATAGCGATTAGGAAAGTGTTTGTTAATATACATTTCTAATATTCACGTGTTTTTTGTATTTTTTGCAAGAAAATTATTGATATATTACCAGAAATATTTCAAATGTAAATTTCGCAATCAGGAAAATAATATTTTTTCACGATTTAAAATATTGTTTGTTTGCTACAAGTAATGTTTATTGTTTGTATCTTTTGAATTCAATCTACACTTTAAAACTGTGTCATTCGTTTTTTTCAGCTCACCATGCGACCTTCGTGTTTTGTGGGAGAAAAATATCCTTGGAAGAAAGGCAAACGAAATCCGACTGAAGAAGAGACATCTTTCAGTGAATATTCAGAAAGGCGGCAGATACGCATCCTTGTTTTACCTATCATACCTACGTACGTTCTGCGAAT
The DNA here is from genome assembly GCA_964016985.1 of Anodontia alba. Taxonomy (NCBI): domain Eukaryota; kingdom Metazoa; phylum Mollusca; class Bivalvia; order Lucinida; family Lucinidae; genus Anodontia; species Anodontia alba. Next base: position 13,130,543 of record OZ024832.1, read on the forward strand.
CGATGTGTGGTTCGATCATCTGGTTCGGCAACTTCCTTACTTTGAAATCATGAATTATTATACGTCCTTCTAGCAAGTCTTGCAGATGCTCGTGGCTTGGGAAATGATGGGTACTGAGTGCTGGTTTTCCGCTTAGACAACCTAAATTAGCCCAGGAAAATTGTGGTTAAATTCATCAGCTGCCCCGCCATAAGATGTTTACTTTGGCTTAGACTAGTATACAAACAATATACCAATTATGTGTCTAATAGAGCCACATTGTGCTCCGTCTACATTGTGCTCTCTCGAGAAAGATTTTGCGTTCTTTGCATATATTTGGGTCTATTATGCATGCTACTTAAACAATATGTCTATGGAAGCGTATTGGTACCCCTCTTATATTTTTTTCACAACATAAATTTATGTAGAGAAACATAATAATAACATGATATGGCGATAAAATATTGTCGACAAATCGTGATAAGTCAATATGATAATGTTATAATATATCGTATTCGCTACATATCTGTATATTGTTCACGAAATATTTGATCGTGTATGACATTTTCTTTACTACGTAGAATGTTTATCAAGCTGTATTTTTATACGCAATACCAGTAGGTTTTTTCATGCACTTCAAAGAGTTATTTCATTATCGCAGACCATTTTGTCGTCATAATATCTATTGGCAGGAATAAGTAATGTCACATAGGCCACTGAAGGGAAAACTTGGCCGAACAAAATAGATTAAAAAGCAATTAAAAGATACGGGGTTTTTATCGGTACTCAGTCACCATAACGGAAAGAAAAATGTCTGGCACACATGCTCAACCTTGCTTTGAAATACATATACACAATTTTTATGAACAAGTCGGCCGAATGATTATCCCTTTTTCAAAATTAAGATGTAAAAATATACATGTACCCTCGCGTGTACCAAGCTACAATGTGTACAAATAAACATACCGAACCGGTGTACCGGTTTCTCTTGAATCCTGGGTAGCTTGCCCCTCCCCTCTCCCCACACGGGGAGTGAAGCTGCCTTTGTGCAGTTTGTCTCCCCTCCGGGGTGAAGATACCCCGGGGTATGCCCCTCACCCTGGGCAGCTTGACCCCTCCCCAGGGGTGAAGCTACCCTGGCCTTAGGAGCTTGTTCCCACCCGAGAACACCTGACAGATCTTAATGCAGAAAAAAAAATGAAAAACATACACTAGCACTGTTCTGATAATTGAGCGTTATAAAAAAAATGTTATGAAATATAAATATTGTTTTGAACTGAGTTTGCGAGGTTTTCCTGTGTGTGTGTGGGGGGGGGGGGCGGGGGGAGGGGGCGGGGGCGGGGCAAGCTGCCCATGGTAAGGGGGCAAGATACCCCGGGTTATCTTGCCCCCGGGAGATAAGCTGCCCGGGTTTGGTGTGGGGCTTGGGCAAGATAAACTGTTACACCGGCTAAAACTTGATACTGACGAAGAGAGAAACCATTTAGTAGAGCTGAGCCACAACAAATGTATACGGCAATAGATGAGACCGCTTAAATTACTTGGGGTACTGGGACACTTGCAGGATTTTCTCGCCTTCACTAAGCATTCGGTCCCCCTGGTAGCCTCTTTTGATTGGCAAATAATATGTTCCGCTTTTGATTTTTGATCGTGCGTATGGCGATAAAACAATACAGATATCAAGATCTTTAACTTCAGTTCCGCAAAAACATAGCGTTGTTTCGTAAAACATATGTTGTAATGTGCAGTACAAAATATTCAAACAATACAGATTACCACATAATGTTGTCGTTTTTATTTAATTACGAGAATATCTATAACGAAATAAAATTAAAATAAAATAACGAACACGTGAAAACATTGTTTTCATCTAACTTTTATGGAAAAAAGTATTAAGTAAAACCTCGATACTTTTGCATTTTCATGACAAAAAAATGCCACGAGAAAAAAATATATGGGGGATACCAATACGCTTCGATATATGTCCCCTAGCTGATGAGTATCCATACGCTACCATGATATGATTACATGCCGTGTGTCCTCGACGTAGTATATTGTTTTAAGGAGCACATTGTGACTCTACATTGCTTGTAAAGAACTTGGTTTAGAAGCCATCTTTAATACAAGACCAGATTCGAAGCCTTCTTTAATATGTAAAATGGTGCTAGATTCCAATAAGTATCAAAGGATGATAATGGATGAAAGACATTGCATCACCACAGGTGGGCTCGAAACTGACAAACCTGGAAATAATTTTGTAAAACGGCTATGTCATGTAGAATTTAATGGACGCAATTAAATATCATAACTTCAATTTCTACTGACCATTGCTAAATTTAGATCAGAATTTTGTTTTTAAAAGACATTTGATTAGTACTTCAAGTATATAAAAGGACTACCTGTAAAGCATACAATCACATTTTTGACTGTCAACATGATACCTAACTAAATGAAATGAACATTTTACTGCTTGCGAAATTGTACCGTTTTGTATGGCAAGCTGTTTTACTATTTATTATGCTATGAAGATATATATTATATCAGATAACTTATATAGGATATAAGATATATCTTCTTTATCTTCTATCTTCTTTAGTAAATAAGATATCTTATATCCTATTTAAGATATTCAGATATCTTATATAGCATATAAGATATCTTTACTAACATATAAGATATCTAATATATATCAGATATCTGATATATTACATATCTGATATATTAAATCAGATATCTGATTTAGAGAATGAATAGAAAAACTGCTTTCTGGGAAGCCGTTTTAGTAAGCCGTTTAAGCATTTATCATATATTATATCAGATATCTTATATAGGATATAAGATATCAGAATTAGTATATCAGATATCTTATATCCTATATTAGATACCTTATATCCTATATAAGATATCTGATAAATGATATAAGTTATCATTTTAATTCTACAAATAAGATCTCTTATTTACCATATAAGATATCTTATTTGTTAAATAAGATATCATATCTTTATATAGATGTCTGGTATACTAATAAAGATATCTGATATACTCAATAAGACATCTTATTAAATGGAATAAATGAGTATCTTCTTTGGTAAATAATAATTTTATATCCTATATGAGGTATCTTATATACGTTATCAGATATCTCATATAGCATATAAGATATCTTAAATGTCAATATATATCTTATTTATATAAGATATCTGATAGACTATATCAGATATCTTATACATTGTATAAGATATCTGATATATGATATATTAAATCAGCTATCTGATTTATAGAATAAATAGTAAAAAGTTATGCTATAGTTTTGATCTCATAATGGGACGCCTGAATAGCTCAGTCGGTAGAGCCTCTAGTTCGCGACAAAGTAGATACCTCTGCATCACAGGTATAATCACTCTGATGGCGCTAGCAAAAATGTCAGGTGATAAAGATATGTTCAATGACTCCTGCGTCGAAATGTGTATATGTTTTGACTCTCGACTTCCGAGTCGCAGTGGTTTCACAAAGTATTTCCCGGCTGAATGCCGGGAACTATTCTGGCATTCACCACACCACTAGATAGTTGGAATCTGTAGTATCAGATATTCAGTTTAGTTTGACGTCTATCTTGTGGAGCCCCGTAGCCTAGTGGATAAGAGAGTTGACTCTTAATCCATTAGGTTTCTCACCGCTGTGGTTCGAGCCTCGCTCAGGTCACGTGGGAAAGCCAAGTTATGCTTCCGAATGGTAAGGTGGTTTTTACCCCGGGTTCTCCGGTTTTCAACCACCTGTGGAGCCCCGTAGCCTAGTGGATAAGAGAGTTGACTCTTAATCCATTAGGTTTCTCACCGCTGTGGTTCGAGCCTCGCTCAGGTCACGTGGGAAAGCCAAGTTATGCTTCCGAATGGTAAGGTGGTTTTTACCCCGGGTTCTCCGGTTTTCAACCACCTTTGATGAACGATCGGCTCGATATAAGTGAAATAGGCCGAAAAACCCAAATAAAGAAAGATGGCGTCTATCTTACGGACGCCTGTATGTGGCATTTCTGTTATGTGAAATGCTGTGTTGACTTTTGCGTCTATAACTTGTTACTTGTGTGTTTTGACTATTGAGTTTCGAGTTTTCGCTGCATTTATGAATAAATCTTTTGGATTTTGAAAAAAAAATGTTGGCCTTGATTTTACCTTTCTTATAAAGTAAATATTGCAGACACATGCTTTTATTTTCAAAAAAAAAAAAAAAAAAAAAATGAGCAACAAAAATGGCTCTCGTGACATACGTCACATTATTAGTAGGACGCACGACTATTCACTGGAATTTTGTTTCAAACAAAAGAACAAGAGAAACACAGAACCCAAAAACATAAAAGAAAGAAATCAAAAAACAAAACACAAAACTCAAAATACAAATCATGAAATTCAGAAATGTTTATTTCTCTCATGGTATCTGAATTATCTTTGTACGATGGGCTAGTGCAATATGGTTTGTACGTCAGGGGTATAAATAGAAGCCAAGTTTTTCAGGTAATCTGCTCGTCGCCGTAAATCATCACACCAAAGCTGAACCATTACTGTTACTGTTATTAGCTTGAACAATAAGCTGATAATATGAATAACTTGTCTTCTACTTATACTCCTGGCGTATGAACCATATTGCACTAGCCTATCGAACAAAGATAATCTGGGGTTTGGGTTTCGTTTGGTATTTTGACTTTAGCTTTAAATTTGTGTTTTCAGTTTTATGTTAGGTTTGTTTTTCGAAAAAAAAGGAAAAGATAATTAAGAAGCTACTGTATACTTATATGCTAGTACTAATGGTATATTATAGCAACTGTTTTTTTTTGTAATTCTTTGAAAGTAAATGTGCATTTCTCGATTATTTCGCATTGTAACCAAGATAACCTTAAAGCTTTTTTTTTTTTTTTTCAAAATTCTATACTTCTACACGCAGAACGCAAAATTAAAATGTCAAAATACACAAGTCACAAATTAAAGCCACAAAAGTCCAAACATCATTACAAAAAACACAATGTCACAGAGGCTTCTATACTATCTGCAGTAAGATGGACTAAAGTTGTTCTTCTATTAATATGCTAAATTAATAACATTGCCTTTTAGTCCACAGATGTCCAGTTTTAAATTTTCATACATACTGACTTTTTACATTCGTTGGAACTTGATACGACATAGTGTTTATGTGGCAGATCATCCAAATTCAATGTCTGCATCATATGTGTAGAAGGGCATTCAGGGTTTTCACAAAAACACACTTATGCGACATCACAGCACAATTTTATATAGTAAAACTGAAGTGAGAAGGTTTAAACGTTATTCTTCTAATTCTGCTCTAAAACTTAGATTGTGGGTCCTGGAAACAACAATGTATCTTTTGAGCAGAAATAGGAAAGATATCGCTATTATTCATGAGAAAATTACAGCCATAAAGACCCTATGATATCGAATAAGCGTGTTTTGTAATATCTGACATAGCTGGCAGTGGTTCTGAATCATTTTATCTTTATTATGGCTTTATCTGTGATTAACTGGTTACCAATGTTTATTCATTTGGTGTTACAAAATATCCACATGGACGGAACACATATATGTTTTGAACAATAGTGAAGGTGAGGAACCTGGATGTAACTGAATAAAGGTTACATAGATAAAAGGAAAATTAAATATCTCAGTTGTCACCCTTACTTTCACTGTGGTTCATACATGTATTTGTTCCATCCACGCTATTAGAATAGCGTGTACTGCTACATGTAGTTCCGTAATGAAAGAACGATACATTTATCGCCTGGGCCCTACATATCGCCCACAGATGTTAAATCTGCATTGAAATTTCGTTTGCCCTCTGTTTGTACAATACTATCGATGCTGTCGATGACTTGATAATCAAGTTATAAGAGCACATATAACTTCATGTTTTGTTATTCTTCATTTACATTAACCACACACACACACACACACACACACACACACACATGTATAAAATTGAACACACACACATGTGTAAAATTGAACACACACACACACACACACACACACACACACACACACACACACACACACACACACATGTGTAAAATTGAACACACACACATACACACACAAACACACACACACACACACACACCTTTGCAAAATGTACTAGGAAGGAGCATTTCTTGCTATTTTAATAGCTCAATACTTTAGTCACAGTGGATACGCATTTATGAACAAATTCGAATTAATGTCGACAACATTGAATAGACGTTGACGCCATTACGTTGAATAAACTTCGATTCATATTGCTGCAACAATGTGGTGATGGGTTTAACTGGTTTAAATTCCCCTGAAAACTAATGAACTGGGATTCTCTCGTCCAACAATAACGGCTTTTCGAGTGCTAGTCGAGAGCAGCCGCAAAATCTGCAGTCAAAAAAAACATATTAACCTTCTTAGAGCAGTTTAAGGGGAACGACTTCTGAATGTTGTTAGCTTATTGTTTATAGTGATCATCAATTTTAACGGTAATGGACTGGCATGGAACAGGGATTATTAAAAAAAAGAAGTGATTTCATACTTCAAAATGCCCTCGTTTATTCAGCACCTACTTATGTAGCGATTTATATAGCGATGAACTTATAAACAACAAAACGTGAAATAATAATACTCCGCCACTATCATGTTTCGGGCAGATAAGTCTATCAAAAATGGACGAAATTTGCCCATCAGCAACCCCAAACCAGGCCTCCGCAATATCAATGCACACACCAAAATTCATTGAATTTTACTTAAGTTATCATCCGGAAATGAAAATACGGACGTACTGCTTGCATATAAATCTGTCAAAAAATGACGAAATTTGTCTATTAAAATTCCCAAACCAGATCTTTACAATATCAATGTTCATACCGAATTTGGTGAAAATCCATTGATATTTACTCAAGTTATCGTTCGGAAACAAAAATACGGATATATCCTCAAAACATAATGTATATTAATGCAAACCCACAATTTCCCTATATTAAAAGATGAAGTGACCTTCGACAGTGTCCAAACATTTGTTCCAAAACTTAAGTTTTTGGTGCTTATCCAAGAAAATGTTTGGGACTGTGCACAAAAGTTAGTTTGTAAAGTTAAAGGAACAGACCGAAGAAGTTGTGATGGGATCCTGCCCAAAACTAATTTGAAAACTTCACAGGATGGATACAAAACGAAAATGGGGATCATGCCCAAAACTAGTTTGAAAAGTTCTCGAGGAAAGTTTTGGGATCGTGCCCGAAAGCAACTTTGAATTATTCTCGGGATCGGTCCCAAATGATCATTTGGGATTGTGCCCAAACAAAATCTCAGGAACTTCGACAAATGATTTTTGGGATCGTGCCCAAAAGCAAGGTTAACACAATATAAAATGTATTCCTTATCAAAAGCTGAAACAATTGCTATTTGGGATCGATCCCAAAACATGAACTTTTAATCGGAAGGTATTTCAATAGACTTCAATATTTTGGGATCGACCCCGAAACGCATATTATATACACTTTAAACAGTCTATAATACATGTATTTATGATTCAAACATACTGTAAACAGGGGATCGTGCCCAAACTATAGCGATTAGGAAAGTGTTTGTTAATATACATTTCTAATATTCACGTGTTTTTTGTATTTTTTGCAAGAAAATTATTGATATATTACCAGAAATATTTCAAATGTAAATTTCGCAATCAGGAAAAAAATATTTTTTCACGATTTAAAATATTGTTTGTTAAATGTAATAAGTTTATGAGAGTCATCTAAGGATAATGGAAACACGTTCAAGGGACGCAACCCTATCAAAAATCGTTGCCTCCCTTCCGTACTGGTCAAGAGAATAATGTGTTCACGAGGTGGCGTTTGCACAAAATCCAGGGCTGTATTCAGTATACTCAAACGTTTGAGGTTACTCGCCAAACAAAAGCATTGTGACAGTTTTCGGCAGAGAGTGGCGACTATCATCAAGCTGTTCTCAAGCTGTCTTTTGGCACAACCAAGATGCAAATATTTTTTTTTATATGCTTGTTCGTAACAAAATAAGATATGGAAATGTTCACTGGATTTCATCATTAATTTAACCCCTTATACAATCGTGAAAAGAGCAGCCTAGCAATAACAGTATTTCCAACGTTATATTTAATCACGAACACGGCAAAAACAAAAACAAAAACAAAAACAAAATAAATAAATAAATAAATAAATAAATAAAAATAAATAAAAAAAAAAAAAAAAAAAAAAAAAAAAAAAACATAACGCAGGACATTTCACGCTCTTTTGAACTTTCTGGCATGATAGACAAATAGGCGAGTTTACTAAATCTTATCTTATCTTATCAAAAATGTTTGGACGAAATACAGATGCAAAGCTACTATATGCTGTCTTTGACAACGACGTCATTATTTGTGGACTATTTTGTTGGTAACATTGAGTTTTTGGTTTTTGCCAAAATATGAAATTGAATTACAGTCGACTCCCGTTATCTCAAATTCCAAGGGACTCACTGAAACACTTCGAGATATCCGTACTTCGACATATCAGAGTTGAGAGAGTGAGGAAAACAATAAATTGAACAACCACATTTAACAAATGAATATGTAATTTGACTCCTGAAGTTAGAAATATATATATAAAATAATGTGGAAAAGAGGAGAAATTGCTCCTGAGGAGCAGTTTCTCCTCTTTTCCACATTATTTTGGTACCTGTTGATATTGTTTCATGTTAAAACAGGGACCAGATTTTCACTTTGAGATAAACGGTAATTCGAAATAAGCGAGTTCGAGATAACGAGGTTCGACTGTATATATATATTTTAGGAGACCAAATCAGGGAATGATGCGCTTGACATTAAAGTTCATTACCAGTTTCAAGGTAACAAAACCGTTGGATAAGTAGAAACACCGTTCGCTTCTCTCTACGGAATTGATTAAAACTCTTTCGTGTCATTTTTCATATAGATGAAATTCCGCAGCTGATGCGCTTGGATACCTTAAAGTTATGTTTCCAAAGTAAAGTTGCCAACCCCCCTCCGATCCCCACATCCACCCCCTCCCCCACCCCACCCCAGCAGCCCACCTACAGTAAAACCTACAGAATAGGTCTTACTCCGTATTTGTCGGTATCATTAGTATGACCGCATCGTTTTCCATTTTATACATTTAGAATATTAAAGTTACTGGCATACAAAGCACTTACAAGAACTGTTTTTTTTTTTTTTTTTTTTTTTTTTTTTTTTTTTTTTTTCTTTCTTTTTTGTTTGTTTGTTTGTTTTTTTTCTTTCCTTTTTTTTTTTTTTTTTTTTTTTTTTTTTCATGTAATACTGTTGACCGTGCCGTAGAACTATCTATACTTCTACGTGGAACGTTCAGCGATGGTGATATACGTGAACTTAAAGGTTAATTCCACAAGAGATAGATAGAATCGCCCAAAGGCTATTTTCTCCATGTTTCACATATAAAAGCGGTTTATTGAATGTGCTATAAATATTTGGTTCAAATGCAAATTGCATAAATAATGAAGAAGGCAGAGTCTGTGAATAACAAAAAAATAAGAGAAAAGTCCAGGGAGTGCCACAATCACAAACCGCAGCCCTTCCAAGACAGCAAAAGAAGAGGAAACAGACAAAACCAAACAAGCGCAAATCGAACAAACGTACAAAAAGCACTAAGATTAGCCTTCTCTTCCCCGAGCAAGGTAATCGCAATGCTAAAAGGACTGAAAACACAAGATCAAAATGACACAATGTAAGACATAAAACAAGTTTGGACTTGGGTTTGTGCTTGGACATTGCAAAATAGTGCAGACCCAGATCAGACACCGCAGAAGTGTTTGGAATGGATTGCTTATTCTTCCTCTTTGTAACCTAGGTAGCATATATGTGTGTTGCCTTTGTAACACGTGTTAGACCCTTTAATATGCAAAAGAAGGAAAACATACCGTATGCATAGTTTAAATGTCAAGAGCAGCATCCTCACTGACGAGGTCTGATCATGGTCTTTTATTTGCTACATGTATTCGATACGTAGTATACAATATTTATCACGAGTATTCGGACATCTTTATTCTTTACCTTATTTAAAAAAAATATATATATAAAAAATAAAATAACATATTTATTTTCTTCCTCTCCTTGTGTTCTAAAACATTGCTTTTGAATGACAAACAGTATGGATTGTAAATAAGAGAACTCAGTAACTGATATAATCAGATCAATCGTGATCAGATGCCGCGTTTTTGTGGCGTCTGATCCGGATCCATACTGTTTGCTCCTGTCTGAATACATTTTATTCAACTACGGTAAAAATGTTCATTAATGGGTTTTAGTTTTCTTCTTTCTTAAATGTCTTCATTGATCTCTTAGACACCGATGATGCATGTAACCCTAACTCATGTTACAATGGTGGTGTGTGCACAGACTCAGACTCGTATCCAAATTATACATGTCAGTGTCCGTATGGTTTCACTGGTGTGAATTGTGGTAAGTAAACACGTTAATTAATATTATTTATCCAGAACAAAATAATAAAAATTGTCTTAAAATGTATTTGCTGCTATGAAGAATATGAAGAAATAAATCTGGTTTTAACATTACCATACACCCCACTATTTCGTATCGATGTGTGTGTGTGGGGGGGGGGGAGCGGGTGTGTGTGTGTGTGTGTATGTGTATGTGTGTGTGGGATAAAATTAGCCCATATCGCTCGCACAGTCAGATCATGCACGCCCTATTCACCTTCTTGAACATTCATTTTCTGTTAACCAAATAAGTAAACTCTCAATAAGTTTGATCTGATGATTTAACCTATAATCCAAAATCCAAAAGGCGAGTAGCGTGTGTATAATCAGTATGTTTGAACGATCTAGGCTTGCCCTCTTAAGTGGATACAAAATGTATCCGGACCCTTAACGCATTTAAATATGGATTTTAGTGAAGGACTTTGCTAACATGCACAAAACAAAACAATAAATAATAAATAAATAAAAAATATAAAAAATATTAAAAAAACAAATATATAAAAAAAAATGGCCCACCATGATTCAACTATATGTTTTCATTTACTCTGGCACACAGTACAATTAGCTATGTGTACTCATCTTTATTTATCGTATTGATTAATTTAATGTTTATGTTTTCGCTTTGATGCAGTGACTAAGTTGGGAGCTTTTATGCGAACCGATTTTTTTTTATGTATTTCTGCACTCGTATTAAGAGTTGCATGAGGAACCAGGGTGACTTTGGTCGACTGTAAAAGTGCTTTAAACCCGCGGTAGTTTTTTTCTATTGACCGTTCTAAGGTGGTGGTCCTGGTGTTGTTCTTACTCGTTGTAGCTCTTTGTAGCCTTAGGTTTCCGCATTGCTTTCTGTTTTTTTTTTTTTGTTGTTTTTTTTTTATGTGTTGTGATGCTAGTATTGTGGTCACCGTCTTCAATAACTGCTCACTTTGCTTTCTGTTTTACTACTTGTGTTGTGATGCTAGTATTTAGGTCACTGTCAACAGCTGCCCATTTTGCTATCTGTTTTACTAGTTGAGATTAAGAGTGGCATCGGGATCCAGGGTGAAGTTAGTCGGCTGTAAAAGTGCTTTAACACCCCGCGGGTTTATTCTACTGACCGTTGTAAGGCGGTGGTCCCGGTGTTGGTCTTACTCTTTGTTGCTATGTGGTTTATTCTATGAGTCGATTTGTTTTTTAAAAAAAAAAGGTAAGAGAAAAGTCCAGGGAGTGCCACAATCACACAAAAAAGGTAAGAGGAAAGTCCTGGGAGTGCCACAATCACAAACCGCAGGCCTCCCCAGACCCCAAGAGGAAGAGGAAACCGACAAATCCAAACAAGCACAAACAGAACAAACGCACGAAAACCACCAAGACAGGCCACGCCCCCCCCCCCCCCTCCCCAAGCGAGGTAATCGCAACATCAAAAGGACCAAAAAACACAAGAACAAAACAACACATGGAAAGACATAGAACAAATCGCCCCGAAGAATAAACCACAAAGCAACAAAGGGTAAGACTAACACCGAGACCACCGCCTTAGAACGGTCAATAGAGTAAACCACCGGGGGCGGAGGTGAGGGTGGGGGGGTTAAAGCACTTTTACAGTTAGCTAACTTCACCCTGGGTCCGCAGCACTTCCCAGACCCCAAGAGGAAGAGAAAACAGACAAATCCAAACAAGCACAAATCGAACAAACGTACGAAAAGCATTAAGTTTAGCTCTCTCTTCCCCAAGCGAGGTAATCGCAATACTAAAAGGACTGAAAAACACATGAACAAAATGACACATGGAAAGACATACAACAAATCGCCTCGTAGAATAAACCACAAAGCAACATATAGTAAGACAAACACCGGGACCACCGCCTTAGAACGATCAGTAGAGTAAACCACCGGGGGGTTTAAAGCAAGTCTTAATTATTGTCTTGTGTTATTTTATTCCGGATTTTTTCAGACCTTTTAGCTTTGGGGAACAGAGAGCTAATCTTAGTGCTTTTCGTACATTTGTTCGATTTGCGCTTGGTTGTTTTGTCAGTTTCCTCTTCCTCTCGATGGCTTGGAAGGGCTGCGTCTTGTAATTGTGGCACTCTCTGAACTTTTCTCTTACCTTTTTTATAAAAGTAGGGGCTACTCTTAGAGAAATAGGTATGCTCACAGACAGATAACACATACTTCCATGTTAGAATTATTTCCACTGGAGGTATATCCACGCCCTGGAATCCTAGCTTTACAAATAGACGAATCTAAAATATTTCCGATCTACGATACATCAGTAAAGGACACACTAGTATTTTGTTTAAGGTCTTTTGTACATGTTTCCTCTTTAAAAGGGGCAATCAAGGACATGAATAAATGTGACGTGGGGCAGAAAAAAATGTGTTTGCCTAAGAACCCGAGTTTGTTTTTTTGTTTTTTTGTTTTTTTTTGTGTGTGTGTTTTCTTACTTTCCAAAGGCAACCTGTTAGATATTTTCCTTTTACTTTACTGCAGCTGGTTTAGTGCCGTGTGACGGCCGAAAAACGTCTCCCCATACTTCACCACAGAGCAGATTTTATTTCTATTTCCTTTGGAATCATTGGGCCCATTCTTGTTTCTTTGAAAATCGAATATCGCTTAAGGCGTTTCTAATAATAATAATAATTAATAATTAATAATAATAATAACTAATAATAATAATAATTATAATTATTATTATTATTAATCATTATTATTATTATTATTTTAAACGGGTTTGCTGCTGGTACTATCACATTTATTACATTTTCCATTTGGTCTTGCTTCCCTTCATAGGTATTATTTTACTTCACTGCAGCTGCAGTTAAGTGCTTTGAAGCGGCCGCAAAAGTATCCCCATGCTTCTTAATAGTGCGCTCTTTTAAGGTATGTGCGTGTGTGTTTAGGTGGGGGTGGGGGGGGGGGGATCATTGCGCCCATTCGGCGAATTTGAATAAATCAATTTCCATGTAAGCCGGTGCAAGTCGGGCGTATTCAGCCCTCCGCGAGATTCCGATTGTTGTTGCTTTTTGCGTTTAGTGTTTCCAAAGAATTTTTTTTATATATTTTATTTGACTTTTGTGCAGTCTGTTTTCAATGCCGTGTTATGGCCGTAAAATGTTTCAGTCGTTATTCCCGGTGTTAGTCCAACTCTTTGTTGCTTTGTGGTTTATTCTGTGAGGCGATTTGTTTTAAAAATTGCCTTGTGTTATTTTGTTCTTGTATTTTTCAATCCTTCTAGCAACACTTGTTGAAGAGAAAGATAATCTTAGTGCCTTTCGTACGTTTGTTCGATTTGCGCGTGTTTGGTTTTGTCTGTTTCCTCTTCCTCTCGGTGTCTGGGGTGGGCTGCGGCTTAATTTAAATAAATTAGTGTCCGATCTTGATATTGAAACAAGTTCCCCTAATTCTTCAGATTGTAAAGATTCTAAATTTTGTTATCAACCAGCGGGTCTTATTGTCACTGGTAACTTGAAGATTATAACTGATTCACGAATTCGTTCAGTTATTTCAAAAGGACCTAAATATAGATTACCAGCCCACATTGATTTCAATAAATGTCGGGAAACAATTGCCAGTGCTTTTAATGATTATTGTACGCGTTGGTGTAAAAGAGAGCATGTTGACTCTAATGCTTTAAATAATTAGAAATTAAAGATTTTTAAGATCATTGATGAACGTGTGTTATTTTACTTTAATAAACTTGATCTTCTCCCTCCTAAGCCTAAATTATCTTTTCGCTATTTGAAACAAGGTACGTGCGTGTTTGGGGGGGGGGGGGGGGTCATTGCGCCCATTCGTACGCCGGAGGACATCGCCATCCAGAAAAGGGAAATTGACTATATCAAAATCGAAATCGTCCCGTTTATCATAAATTTTGGTGGAAACTGTACCATTAGATATACATAGATTAAAATCCAAAAAAGGTGCCTCGGTATCGGAAGAATTTGCTCTATTTAATTGCAGTTCTGTAGGGTATATCCGGTCCACCATTTGGTCAAAGTAAATATTGTCAATATTTAATAAATCGTCAAGGTATCTTAAAGTTGATTTGAAAGCCTCAATAATGTCAGCCTGATTTTCACGTGAGAGAGACTTCATGAAATCTCTCTCATAACAAAAAAAGAAACAAATCTGCAACAAAAGGAGCACAATTAGTTCCCATCGGAATACCAATAGTTTATTTATAAAGTATAGTTCCGAATCTGATAAAAATGTTATCCAAAAAATGAACAAGGGCATTACAGACTGCTGTTTCAAACATAGTGTTGCCTCCCTTCTGTAAAGGACTGTACTCGTGAAGAAAATATTGTGCTCACGAAGTGGGCAAATTCTTTCCTTTTAGCGTACACTTCATTTTAGATGGCAGTTGGTATGCGGGAAAGCGAACACGAAGTCACAAACGTTATCACCCTTTGTAAACAGTGTGGAAAATCTACCAAGCATCAATCTACCATTTACTTGCACCTGACCTAGCTTGTTTTGGTGTGGTGCTTTTGTAAGTGATACAGTCGATGCAGATTGTGCTCGCACCGTCTTAAGGTCTGATATATTTGCTTTAATCGTCTATCATAGATTATATCTGCTGCTAGAGGTAAAATGATTGTTTTTAGGCCTGCTTTGTATCGGTTATGCCCACTGTGCCACCGTGGTGACTCCTGTTGCGAAGGACATACTGCTTGGACTTTACTCTATTGACATTTCAATATCTTTCAGAAAGTCGTTTTTTTTTTTTTTTTTTTTTTTTTTTTTTTTGCTTGGCGGTAGTAGTAAATTTGCAAACATTTGTAATAATTTAATACAAAATCAATTGACAAATAACCTTATTCTAGTCATTTTTTTTAATAATAAACGTTTTTACTTTTCCCCATAGTAAAAACGAATACAAATTACGCAGAAATCATTAGGGTAGGTAACTTGGAGGCAGTTTTTCAACAAGTACTGCTGGTCCATTTTTTTTTCTAAAATTTTCACAATAATGTTATGAAACATCAATAATTAAAATTCAGCAAGAAAAGTCAAAAAATTTTCGTATACAAAAAATAAATAAATAAATAAAAAAAAAAAAAGAAAACAAAAATCACTTTGCTATAGAAATTGCATAGGTCAGACGAATGTTTGGCCGTAAGTTTAATTTTAGGGTAAAATTATGAGAACAAAACACATAGACAGAAAAGACAAATGTTTTTTGATAGATATGGTTAATCAGAACAAAATATTTCCATTTAAAATAATGCGCCAAGCAAAACCCTTCTTTCCGGGTGATGTCGAAAGGAAACTACTTTCCTATACATGCTCTTATGTACACTAAGTTTCGGGAACGTGTCTGTGTAGGTGGCACAGCCGGAAAAAGGTTAACTTACATCTTGTTGATATATTTAGGTATATATATTGTACGTAAAGTATGATGGTTGCTGAATTTATGTTTTAATCGTCTTGCATATTTCATATCTAAACAGCAATTTTACATTATTATATGTGACCATTAAAATTCTCTTTATATGCATGTGTATAAGCGGTGAGACAATAATAAACAATATCTCTCTATCTATAATATTTGTTTATTTGTACGTAGTAACGTATTTATTTATTAATCTTTTTTTTTCATTTCAGAAAATACATATTGAGAGCTGCAATAAATAACCTCGATACTACTGACCAGTCGGCATAACATGTACATGAGGAGGATTAATGTTTTCTTTCTTTTTCATGAAATAAATTATATAGATAACAAAAAGTCAAGTACGCGATTCTTAACCTGTCATGTAACTTGTGACAGAGCGCTGCATAATTCTCTATTTTTATGCTTGGTGTTAAACAGGGCCATATACCATTAGAGTCACTTTTATAAACTTTACGAAATTTTATGCTATAAAAGCAGAATTTGATTTTTTTTCCAAATTCATTATTTCACCTATCTTCTTGTTAGGTGTGTGGCGTAACATGTAAATTTAATAATATAGGCGCAGAAAAATTCATTCCATTAAGAATTTAAGATTATTACATTATTTTTACTTAATTGTTAACCTTAGTATAAATGTTCAGTTTTATGCCGAGTTGGTTTCCTGATTACTCGTATTGATTCTCACATAACGAGTTTTTAGTTTGTTAGATAATGAAGAGTTCAAATTAAATTCTATTTCGAAATATAAATAATATAAAGAATTCTTATTATTTTCCTGTAAATATGACGCTACCAGGACTTGCCTGGGTTTAATCAATTATGTAATAATTTAACAACTCTTTTATTGATATATCTGCACAAACAGGCTGATATTGTGAAGTCAGTAATTAAGTATAATTTGACATTCCTTAGGAACTTAATAGCTTTCCAGAGATGTAACAAAACATAAGGTTACGGTAATTAGAAAAACATAAAGCTCAGGTGCCGTGTGCAAAATCCACAGTAGTGGTCATGTGGTTTGTGAAACACAACTTCTGATTGGCATTTTTTATTACGTGGCCGCGTGGAAATAATTTGCGAGAAGGCCGAGAGCGAGGGCAGGTTTTCACTTCACTATTGATGGCCACTCAAAAAAGACATAAACGTTTACTCTCGCCTTCCTGCGGTCATTTCAGGTAAGAAATTTGATATTTCTTTTATATTTTATTTTCTCTTTTACAAGAAATTTCTTAAATTAATTTAGTTTCTCTTCATGATTTTAATAATATGTTTTCAAAAGAAAATTCCATCATATTTGAATATTATTTCTTTGGATTTATAAGACTAATCAAAATTAATTAATGATTTCTTTCCGTCAATTAGTTCATTCTTTCGGACACCGGTCTGAGTTGTTCTTCTTGTTTTGTCCCGGAACACCAGTTAAACAAAAGTGCAATTTAAGTAAATTAGATATATGAAAGCAAAGACCCAAAAAGTAACATTTTGTAAAATGTGTGCGCAAGTACGAGTTCTGTTATGTGAGCAATCTTTTGTACTCAAGTATTTTGTTATTTCGGAATTTGTGATTATTTTACATTTTATGAGATGAGAGTATCTGAAAGCCACTAGCATCTGTGGGCAAAAAGAGTCTTACGTATTGGTATTTGGTTCATTTCTGGTCATTGCGGGTCCATTCTAAGGCTATGAGCTGGACTGAAATGCTCTTTACCTTTTTTAAATTGGCTACCGTGTTCAGCAAGACCCAAAATGAAGGAATTAATAGTCAAAAGATGTTGCCTTTGGAAACAAAGAACACACAAAATCACGAAAATCAGAATCTCTTCATACGCAATACTACAGTTTGCGAGGCTGCATACGCCCCCTCCCCCCCCCCCACTCCCCCCGGTCACACACACACACACCCGTCCCACCCACCCTAGCGCCGGCATAAGCGGCATTCGACTTTCAAAATAACCAGGAAGTCTGAAGTTTAACGCATTTTAAAATGATCGTATGGCATTATTCATTAAGAAGCAGGTACCGTAAAAGTTTAGGTAATGTTCAAAATGCAGTATATATACTACTCCCTGCACACTGACCTCATATTTACAAGCTCTGATTCTCGAGTGCTAAAATGCATCGGAATTTCGAGCACGGGTAATTTATCGAAACTTAATGCGCGAATTTTTTTTAAATTTTGCGGTTTGCAAATTTCCTAGAATGAATTTGGTTAGCATATACCATAACAACTATTTTTCATTTTTTCCGGTCGACATAGGCCTATTCAATAGGATTGTTTTTTTTTTTTTTTGTTTTTTTTTTGTTTGTTTTATTTTAATCTTGACATTCATTTTAAATTAGACTTTGTGACTAATATGCCTGAAAAAATACCCCATTAGATTTCATGAAGGATAAAGCTTTTGCATGGTGATCTTTCTTTGGGGCCGTTTTTCGGTCAGTCATTGTCCGCGAAGTCCCGTCACATACAACAACCCCTTATTGTGGCCCATTACTATTCAATGATAACTCTTGAGCCACAAATCTCTCAGTGACTGTCATGAATAAGCGTTTTGCATGCCGATAGCAGTTCTCAGCTGCAGAGTTACATATGTTTATTCGTTTCTGGTAGATTGCATTTGGAAAACTGAGAGCTATGTCACTGTCTGGTCAATCTCTTGCCTAGGTAGTCATTCTTAAGTTTTCGATAAGTAAGCAGAATTTTCGCTTCAATAGACGATTTCATCTTTTACAGTTCAGGCTGAAATAAAGTCTAAGTCATGTCCTTCAATTTGAAATGATCATTGTAAAATTTTATATATATATATATTTATATGACAGCCTGTATTTCATGAGAATGATTACTTTTGAAAGTAAATACAGAAGAGCTTGCGAGATCGACTTGATTTTTATCTTCTCGGAGATGTTGTCCTTATAACTTAGAAACCCGTCACGCGGACTGAACAAATGTCTTGTGTATACCACGGCAGAACTAAGGACAAAGACGAAAAATCGCTTTAAGCTCCACACCTCTCTCCTCCAAGGATGTTTTACTGACCGTTTTAAGGCAGTGCTTCTGCTGTGATATACCTATTTCTCATTGAATGCCTTTGCATGTATGTTCTGGTGATATGTTTTCTTATTTTGGATAACTGTTTTGGCCAATTGTTGGGAACGAAATAGTCCTTTTGGATGTCTGCTTGTACTGAGTTTATTGTGTAGCTGCTATTTTAAGTGCGTCCTTCTTCCTTTTTAGTGCCTTTGGTAATTGTATCGATTCCTGATCATTGCTTTCCTTTCTCGTGGTATTAATAACCGGTTTTTAAAGCTAAACCATTAATATCTCTTTTACTTGCTCTGCATGTCTGTACTTGTGTATGTTTGGTTCTCTGCCTAAAAAGTAAATTTTCACCGCGCCTAATGGGAATCTTGTATCTTGATCGCAAAGACAAACACATATTGGTATATCCGGTGTACGGTTTATTCTTATGCAACCATTCTCTGTGAGGCATATGACTTTATACAGCTTGAATTCATATTCAATTCACACGTTTTGAATTTACATGAGAGTACATAAGCATGAAGTACTTGCACAGAGATTGAAAGAATTGTCGCACACCATTTCTTAGCATATTCGTACTTGTCAAGGGAGCATTAGGGTAAAAAAAAGACATTGGCGTATTTAGCAGAATTTACATGTAGGACTCTAAATTAATGAAACTGTCTTAGATTCGGTTTCAGAGCCAATATTATATGTTTTAAATATATAGATATGTTGTCGATGAGCTGTCTGCTTTGTTGCTGTAGCGCTTGCTCTGTATTCTCCGATCGATGTATCTGAGGTTGCTTAGTTACGCCCAGACACTGCACAGCGACACCCTGCATTCATCACAAATTAATAGGATTTCTGGACCGGAAAAAATCCAAATGTTATTATGTTACATGTGAATTTAACAATTTTTTTGAAAATCTATAAGGAGTGTGCACCACTGTTATATTATTGTTAGTTTCAGGTTTGCATTTGTTGATATGAGTAGCCTGCAGGTACGTTAGTAGTAAGAACCAGTGCTATGACCACATTTTGAAGTGCCATTACGATACACCATTTTTAGTAAAGTCTAAGCAGCTGATGCATCTAAGTAGTAGGTCAGTCTGTGCCATCTTTGTTAATTATCTAATTTTGCTCTTGTGAGGCTGTTTGAAATTAAACCTTGAACCATTTGATACATTAAAAATCAGATAGATTACGTGTAAATATTTAAAGGATATACAATGGTTTTGTTGATAGTCAGTTCCCACGGTAGCCTCATGTGGCTCTATTGTCTTATATCATGCATATATCTCTTTTGTATCTTCGGTCATGACTCATATGTGTAGGACTGTCTACAATTGGCACGTCCATATTAATTCGCTCTATCCGAACGAATACTAGCCAATCTCAAAATTTGCAATTAAGACCGTGTACTCTGTTTTGTCCATATCCATACACTACTAGGTAATATATGCTTGTTCACTATTCCTGAGACAATCCATTTATAGCCTGGAAGGCCATATGTAAATTGTGATAGGATGGTTAACACCTAAGTTACCTTATTACTGTCATAAGCGAACACAAGATTAATCATCTGAAGGGCCAGCTGCTCAGTTAACAAATTAGTTGAGCTGTATATAATTGCTTATCAGCAGTTTGGTGCACCTCCTATAAAATAAAAATGTATATATGTATTATGATAGAAAAATACTTCACTACTGCCTGCCGCTTAATAAAGACATAAAACGTTTACGCTCGCCTTCGTGTTATCATTTCAGCTGTATCCTGCGTCAAAATATGTGCGGTCTTGCCAGCGCTTACAAAGAACCATAAAGTAACCCGAGCACGAAAATAGCGCCAGGCCAGGAGGGAAATAGGGAACATGGGGGATGTGTTTTAGACTTTCTATAAACAAATATTATTTGAGTGTACTCATTAGAATCGCCCCGATGAGGCGATTCAAATGGTTACATACAACATACAGTTTCATATTTAATTAAAAAAAAAAAAAGAAAAAAACTTGACCAAATATTTACATTCTTTAGATATCAGAAGAATTTACTAGGGACTCTAAAATGAGTTCGAAACAGCCATGGTATATAGCATCGGGGACTCAGGGTAGATAAAGTATGTTCAAATGATGATCATTGGATGACCTTTGACCTTTTGTACGGCAAGATCAAATTTGCTGTCCGATAATTTTGAATGGGGAAAATCTCGCATTAAAATGTATTTAAGACTTATGGCTGAAACTCACAATGCATGTAGCAAACCCTCTTAACTACGAACAAAAGTTTGTCGCCCCGGGTCATCTGCTCTTGCCCCTGGGCTGTAAAAATATAAGATCGCATACCCTTTAAATGCCTTGTTCTTTGAAACCTCTTGATTACTTTACACCAGACTGCTCACGGGTCCTTCTGTCGAAGGTTCATCAAATGGCTCTGTACCTTTGACTGAAATGGCCGCCATGTCCACATATGGTAAAATAAAACACACGCACAAACACACACACACACACATACACACACACACACACACACACACACACACACTTAAAAATAATCTTTTCTAGAACCATTTAAGCTTTAAGGCTTAATCTTGGTATATGACATCGGGGTTTCAAAGTCGACCACATTTGTTCAAAATGATGATCCTTGGATGAATTTTGACCTTTTTACGCCAAGAGCAAATTTGTGTTCCCTTACTTTTCTATGAAAACATTATTTTCTCAAAATGTATTAAAGACTTTTGGCTGAAACTTAAAATGTATAATTAAAGTAGTGGAACTTTTTAGCTACAATAAAATTAATGTTCCTTAAAGTTGTCTGCCCTTGCCTCTGGGCTATATACATATATAATATGTATTCTTTATACTTTTTACTCTGGTCATTTTTCACCAGATTTCGCATGGGCTTTCTATCAAAAGGGTATTGTCAATTTGATTAAGTGGTTCTGAACTATTGAACAAGATGGCCACTATACCACAATCTAAAATATTCTTCTGCAGAATCAAGAAAGCTACGTGTCTGAATCTTGGTATATAGCAGTATGGACAT
Organism: Anodontia alba; assembly: GCA_964016985.1. Lineage (NCBI taxonomy): Eukaryota > Metazoa > Mollusca > Bivalvia > Lucinida > Lucinidae > Anodontia > Anodontia alba. The sequence goes on from OZ024832.1 coordinate 13,152,481, forward strand.
AGTCAACAGGTGTTCAAATTATGATCATTGAATTACCGTTGATATAAAGTCAACCTAGTTTGTTCAAATTATGATCCTAGGATGACCTTTGACTTTTTTTTTACGGCAAAACGATATTTCTGTCCTAGTTGATGTGGCAATGTTGCATGACGTCTGCAGATATGGCTGATTTACTCAATTACGTGAAACGTAGCCCATCGGCTTGTTTTTATTCTGCAGGGTAAACAATACGAGGAAAACTCAAACAAAAATATGTAATTTTTAAAGCAAATTGAAATACAGTATAACTTAATAACTCAAACACTGATGGCTCGGTTACCATGGCTATTTCGAAATCGTTTCTGAGCCCCTAGGAAATTCATTTGTAGCCCAAGAAAGCAAATGTTTATGGATTTTCGGGGATGTTTTTTTTTTATTTGATCATGAAATACATGTTGTGTGTACTCATCGAGGCGATTCTTATGAGAACACCTTACATACCATTATTTTATAGGACATCGAATTTATATAATTATTTGACGACGTCAATCTCTGTTATTAATACTTTCTGTTCACTTTAAACGGCGATGTTTTCGTGATCTTATTTATCAAAATTATGATATTAATGTGTTTATTTGCTGAAATCTCATGTATGTTGGTAAGCTTGCTTTTCTTGGTCATTTCTCAAGAATATTTACTAAGGTAAGCGGCAACGTATGAAAACATACCTTGACATGTGCGCTCAATCAAGACTCAAATCAGTTTGCGCATCCGTTCGGACAAATCAGTCTTCGTTGTCTGCATGAAGAAACTTTATCTCTCTCTTCAAAACAGACTTAGAGAAGATTCTGACTGTACAAATGCGCGTACTGAACTGCATCTTTGCTGGGCGTACCTGTCCGGAATGTACGTTTTCAGACGTTGCGCCTATAATGCTATAATGCATCGAAGTGAACGACAACAATATGTATAATGATGACGCCAGCCTTCACTTCTTCCTCTATCCCGAACAAGATATCCACCTGAGGTACGCTATGAGAAAATGTCTTCATGGTATATGCTATAATAGTAAAGATCCATGTCGGCTAGCGAATTTGATGAGAAGGCTTACTATAAATCGATCTCAATGATTCTTTGCGCACTGCAAAGACCCTGATCTGTCTCCGAGGATACCCGGGTGATCTGGGCCTAAGCCCAGTTGTATATTCCCACAACCTTTCTCTTAGTCCCGCTTGATAACATTAAACCAAATAAGACACGGTAAAGAGGGGGGGGGGGGGGGTGGGGGGCGAGCGTTTACTTGTTAGGCGTACTATGATCAAGGCAAATGAATGGATAACTTAACGCTTAGCATGCTCGCGAAAAATAACAGCACGTGGTAATTAAAACCCGTTTTTTCTTCTTTCTTTCTTTCTTTTCTTTCTTTTTTTTTTTTTTTTTTTTTTTTTTTTTTTGAAAACTTGTAAACAAGTGTTGATAGTTCATGCATTTTGTCTCCCCGGGATACAATCATGTAATTTGTTTCCATAGAAGTCAATTTGCATGGAATGTAAAGCCCTGTGATCTGAGAATTGTGGGTGAGAATTTGGATAAATGATGATAATTTACTATTTTCCGGGGAAATAATATCATTTTGTTCTAGAGAGTGCTCAACATTGGTCAGTAGACGTTGTTGCAAATGACGAAGGAAACGGCTTAAATATGATGATGCAGTCATTCAAACAGAATTAAATATTCTTGCCACTTTAATAAAATGTTGGTGTCCACAACTGGTTTGAAACAATGAATCATAGAGTTAACCGACTTTACTGGCTTAATTACCTGATAAAACAGTGTAGACCCAGACTCGCCACAGAACGCGGCGATAGATCAAGGTTTACAATGTCTGCCACCTCCAGCAGTATTTTAAACCTTTAAACAGATATGGAACAGGGTTTTACAAATGATAGGAAAGTATGGTAAGGAGTTAAGGTGTCCCAATACATAGAGTTAATACGATAAAGATAGCTTAACCGATTAGTTACATTAACCCTTAAATGCTACGCAAACTTGCAGCAGACGACTCTATGTTTAGCTAATCTGAGCCGAAGGCTCAAAAGGTGAGCTTATAGGATACCAATTGTCTGTTGTCCGTCGTTCGTCCACACTTTCATCAAACATCTTCTCCTTAGAAACCAACGCACCGATAGAAATTAGATTTTATACGGAACATCTATGCCTCGCGGAACAAAAGTTCGCATGACTAAGATGGCTGCCATGCACATATATGTTACGAACACCTTTAATTTTCTTTTACTCCAAAACCATGTTACATGGCCCTGAAACATAGCACACAGCAAAAGGGACTTAAGCCCTACACAAGTTATATAAATGATGTCCCTGGGTTGACCGTGGCCTATTTTACAACGCTGTCAACCTAATTTATCTAGTCTATTTTTAGATTGGAAAATCTTGTTAATATTGTTTTTAACAAGAGTAGTGGTGCAGTGGTTATGTATCTTGACTATGAAGGGCTGTGCGCTGCCGTTGTAGTCGACGCTGGTTCGAACCTCACTCAGCCCAGTGGTAGTTCATATTTCTTCCTATAAGCTTTTTTTTCTGAAATACTTGCATCAGTAATGATCCTGGGCCGGAATTCTTTACTGAAGTTTGTTTAAATTTTAGATTATAATAATATTTTCCAAACTTCAGTATCCTGTGGATCCAGAGTTCCTTGTGCATGACGAGTGCGCTAGCGCACAAAAAACATACCCTATCTGACGGGTCATTCCGAGAAATCAAGCATAAATCTGTTCCATGAAACTTGTTTTTAACAAGCATAGTGGTGCAGTGGCTAGGCGCAGTCGTCATAGCCGGCATGGTTTTTAACCTCACTCAGCCCAGTGGTGTTTCATATTTCTCCCTATACACTTTTTTCTGAAGTACTTGCATCAATAATGACCCTGGGCTGGAATTCTTTGTTGAAGTTTCAGTCCTTTTTAGCTTTGTGATTACCTCGCTTGGGGAAGAGAGAGCTAATCTTAGTATTTTTCTTGCGTGTGTTCGATATGTGTTTTTTTGGTTTTGTCTGCTTCCCCTTCCTCTTGATGTCTGGAAGGGGCTGCGTTTTGTGATTGTGGCACTCCCTGGACTTTTCTCTTACCTTTTTTGTAGATCAAAGGAAACTAAAATCATTGGGGGTTTAAATCGATTTTACGTGGCCACAATCCTCGCCCTTACTTCTGCCGCGGTTTAGACACATAATTTGTTCAGTCTGCATTAAGCCTTCCTAACTCATCAGTGCTACGTCTCCAAGAACACCAAAAATTAACTAATTACAAAGATGCAGCAACGACAAGGACTCGACAGCACGAAAACGGAAATACTGGAGCAAAAGAAAACAAACAGTTAGACTCTGGTGGGCCCGACCAAAGATAGAGCATCAAGTACAAACCAACATTATCCAAAATTTAATTTCAAGTACGCATTTACGCTGAAACCATCATAGAATCTGAGGCGTAACCCGCCAGCGTGCAATTAAAGAGGGAAGCAAAGTTATTAACCGTGATTGGGTTAACAACCATGCATGCAGTCTGTCGTATAACATTTATGTTGTACCAAATCTTTTTGTATCGAAGAATGATTTTACGAAATTGGGTACTGAAGTCATTGCAAACATATATTTTTCTGAATTTTTCTGAATTTATACACTAAGTCACCATAAAATACGGATTCCGATAGGCCTTGTTGCAGAAGAGATTTTAGTCCAGCATTGAATTTTGAAACTAAATCGGAATGACGGCTATAAACCTTAGAAAAGGTTTTACGTAGTTTATGATACCGATAACTCTGATTATTACAAGTGTTGAAGTCAGTTACATGACTAGACACTCTGGCAAATCGAATTAATTGTGAAATATAAACATCGTAGGATGCCGCTCGAGAAACATCACCATCAAAGAAAGGAAAATTTACAATCTCAAAATCAAAAATCGCGTTTACCATAAATTTTGAAGGAAATAAATCCATCTAAAATGGATAAATGTAAATCCAAAAAGCACGCCTCCGGTATTAGAAGAATTTAACTGAAGTTCTCGGGGGGGGGGGGGGGGGGGGGTGGGGGGGGAGGTAAATTTGACTGATTGAACCATCGAAGTATGTATTGTCAATATTCAATAAATCATCCAAATATCTTGAAGTCGAGCTAAAATTTTCAATGATTTCAGATTGGTTTTCAACGGAAAGGGACATCATGAAGTCTGTTTCATAACAAGAACAAATCAGCTACAAGGGGTGCGCAATTCGTACCCATCGGAATACCCACAATTTGTCTAATAACTTAGTACTAAATCTTATATAAATATTGTCAAGTAGAAAGGTGAGAGCTTCACACACTTTCTGACATGTCCATAATGTATAATTTTTATGCACTTCAGAAGTAAAAAAAGCATTTCTTACATTGCATGCACGGTAGAGTGAATCTTCTCTATGAAATGTCTATTCAATTTAATCATTTAGTTTTATGAGGGAGTGTAGTGTAAAACGTAAAGAAATCATAAGTAGACAGACTAAAAACACGAAATTTTCTAGATTTCAATTTATTTCAAACCTCATTCGTATTTTTATAGACCAAAACAGATTTCTCCCTGATTTTTCTAAAACTTTGTCACAATATTTAATTACATGTTTTTTAATGGCAGTAAGATATGAAGTTAGAAACTTCAGTGGTGGTACAAGAGCTTGAATGTGCGGTAAACTGTGCTTTGTAAGGTCTTTTATGAAGTTTAGGTAACCAATATAACGTAGGAAGCTTGTCTTGGCCTTCAGTAATACATACAGCAAACGTAGTGGCTAAATGACAGATATGGTCATTAGCTACAGACCTCTCTTCAGCCCAAGGTTGTAGTTCATAGGCCTTAGTACCACTAAGCTCTTGCTGAAGAGTGTTAACATAGTGGGGCCGTCAAGCAACGACAACATTGTAAGCGGCCTTGTCTTACGGAGCCAAAAAAAAACTTTTTATGAAATTCTTGAATACCTAGTTTAAGGTGATGTAAAGATGTCTTCGGTTTAGGAGGTAATAAGTTAGTATTTTGAGAATAGAAAGAAATGCGTTTGTTCACTAGTTTCAAAATGCTAAAATTCCATTCTGTTAGGGCTTTATGCTCAACATACTCTCGCTTACACCACCGATTACCAAATTCATTCAAGGCAACAGCGATTTCTTCCCTACCTGTATTGAAATCAATATAAGAAAGAAATCGGTATTTCGGTCCTTTAGAAATAATATTTGGTATCCTAGAATCAGGAATAACTTTTAAATTGAAAGGAATTATATGATCAGAAGTAGGATATGAATTCACTGAGTTTTTACAATCTCAGGTATCAGGAGTGCTAGTATCAATATCAAGATCTGAAATAAGTTTATTAAAATTAAAAATGATAGATCTTTTCGGTTTGTTATATTTATAGCAAATTATAGCTGTTTCAGAATTTCTAAAATCAGTAGGAATGTATGAGATCACCGAATTGTTCCGGAAGATATTAGGCAAATCTATAAAATCCATACCTCTATTAATGAAAGATACCTTGATGTAATGACGTTTGAGATTAATTTCAGAATCGATGTAAGGACGAAGAGCATGTTAACTTCTAGTAAGAAGAGCTGCATCATACAGCTGATTAGATCCATCGTAGATTTTTTTTCGCCTCGGTATCAAGAAAGCGTAATACAGAAATGGGTAATGAACTTAGAAATGCAAGCATTGAGTGGCGTCCGTGATTCAATAATATTATAGACAGTCACTTCAGCCTAGTATTGAAACCTCGTAAGGTATATTTTATCCTAGTTAAATAAATTTAGTTTTCATTACTGCAGGAGATAAAAAGAAAACATTTAAATCTAAGCATAAAGTTTATATATTGAAGGCCGAGTCCCCTTAATATATTCAAAATATTCCAAGATATGGATCATTAACAGATATACGGATGTGAACTGTAGTGTTAGAATAAACGGCTATTTGACGGACTGGTTCCCGGTATGTTCTGGATTAAAACAAGGATGTTTGTTATATCCCCTGATATTTCTTTTTTTTTTTCTTTTTTTTTTTTAACGATTCGGGTGAGGCTCTAGACTCTACTTGACTCAGGATCAACTTGAACGGAGTGACGGGAAAATTCAACATGCTCCTGTATGCAGATGACCTGGCACTAATTGCTGATACAGAGGAAGATCTACAACAAATTCTTAAAGTATAATCAAAATAGTGAAAAGCCAATGCAATATCAATTAATATAGATAAAACAAACGTTATTCATTTTCGGAATCCCGCGAAGTCACGTATTCTTTTTTTAGCTTTTCCTGTGGAAACCAATTAGTTGAAGTTACTTCTTCATACAGAAATCTTGGTCTTTTTATTGCCGAACATTGAAATTATGAGGTTACAGCTAGGGCAGTAGCAGCTGCGGCGTCTCGTGCTCTTGGCCTAGTAATTTCGACATTTAAAGCTGCAAGTGGTCTACCCTACAGTGTGTTCTCCAAGCTGTACGACAGTATCTTGTAGTCGACAATTAGTTACGGTGCTTGTATCTGGGGAACGAAGGAATACTCCTGTCTTAATGCTGTTCATAACCGTGCTTGTCGATTTTTTTTCTTGGGGTCGGAAAGTACGCTCCAAATAATGCAGTTAATGGTGATATGAGTTGGCTCCCCCTAATTGCAAAACAGTGGAAATGTGTAGTACAAACCTACTTTCGATTAAAGAATATGTCTGGTATGTCAGGTGATAGAATTAATAACCGGGTTTTTAAATGGATGTGTGAAAAAAGCAACTTTAGTTGTAAAAATTGGACTTTCCGTATACAAAAGCGATTAGAATTATTTAATTTAGATGCTTAAGATCGTAATAAATAAAGTTAATTGAAGAATGTATGTTAGAAAAATTTAAACTGATTGGTAAAGGTTACGTCAGATCAGGGTACGCGGCCTTCTCAGTCCAATAAACTTAGAACCTGTAGAAAGTTTAAATTAGATTACGGAACAGAGTGTTATGCTACACCTTATTTTGTCAAGGAATGAAGATTTAGATGCAAAGTGGCACCGTTGAGAATAGAGATAAGCCGCTTTGAACGTCTACCAGTGGACCAACGTATTTGTTTTCATTGTACTGGATTTGTTGAGGACAAACTTCATGTTGTTACAGTTTGTCCAATAAACCAGGACCTCCGTGATACATTATTTGCTAAACAAGAGGATTGGAATCAAACTTCGATACTTTCAGTGACATAGACAAATTATGTTATGTTATGCCCAACAAAGACTTGGTTCATGTAACTGCCAAAACCTGCAACGAAATTCTTCTTAGAGGACGAAATCTCATTTATAATTAATTTTGACCGCGCAAAGGTGTCCTGACACGCTTACATATCATGGTTTTGTCTTCTTAAATAGATATGCCTACACCTACACTGTGCGCGCAGTGAAGGCCACTATCAGTCTGCGCATCTGTGCATATGCGCAATTTGATTGAGGTCTCATCCGTGTGCTTTATGGACACTACTTATGTGTTTTACACATAATGTTTTTAAACCGTATTATATGTTTGCCTGTATAGTCTCTCGCAACTCAAAATGAGTGGTGTTGTACTGTGATAAGGAGGTTTTATCTTAGTTTAGATCTGTTGAGGTTATATACAAAAGTGAGACTTTAATAAACATATGTATTTTATTGTATTGTATATATATGTATTCATATAGAGTCTAAATCGATACGGTCAAAACACACAGAGACACTTGACAAGATATGTCGACCACGACTGTTCCATAGAGAAGACATGGTGGACCATAGAGACTGTTGAAGGAAACTAGAACAAACTCTTGATTATAGCGTAGCTATCTTCTGCGCTCATAGTAATAGTCAGTAAGGAATAAGCCAGCTTAAGGTTTTCTTCATTTAATTTTACTTCATCATTTTGCATATCAAAACCATACAGAAATAAAAAAAATATGACATTACGAAAACATGCCTATTAAAATCTATTGAAAATTTTACAATCCAAAAAGGAAAATTTTCAGATAAAAAAATCTGATATTTTTCATTTCATTTTTATTTTTATTATTTTATTTTATTTTTTTTTTTTTCAAACAATCTGTTTTTAACAAATAATGTGTACCTATGTAAATCCTAGTTTCACTATATAAAATTGGAGTTTAATGGGGTCAAAATTATATAGATATATTTTCATGATGAAATATGCAATTATCAACAAATCGAATATTCACGGCATACAAAAAAAAAAAAAAAAAAAAAAAAAAAAAATGAACATAACAATAACAACTTGGTATTGGACGAAAAGAACAAAAAAGATTCGAACCTACTTTGTTAAATTCAATAATATTTTAAACCACCTAGAATACTGTCCACTGCGCCAGTGACGACATGATGTCTCATCAGCTATCTGTATGTAAATGGTTTGAGAAGCCGGGGCACAGCATGTACTGCAAAATTACATGTGCGCCCTGCATAGACTCTTAAAAGTCTGCGTATCCGCACAGGCTGACGTATTTGGTTGTTCGCTTGAAACGGTCTGGATCGTTGGCTACCCACAGAGAACGCTTTGAAGACTTAATAGTCTGTGCGTACGTTCAGGCTGATCTGAATCTTCGCTGGGCGCACATGCAATCTGTAAAATGCTGTGTCCCGGCTATAGTAAATATGCGGATACCCATCAAAAGATCCAACCACGGAATACACCACCACAAGGAACCGAATAAGGTACTAATGACCCGAAACGACACCATTACGAAAACAAGCCTATTCAAATATATATAGAAAATTTTACCTCCAAAAACTGAAAATTTTCAGATAAAAGTTCTGACACTTTTCATATATCTGCTCAAAACATAAATTGTGGGTACTCGTTAGAACCGCCTTGTTTTTGTGCAGAAATATGAAAATTAATGTATACTCCTGTAAACCCCCGTTTTACTATATAAAAGTGGAGTTTAAGGGGGTCAAAATTGTATAAGTATGTTTTCATGATGAAAGAATAATACATCAATGAATATAAACAAAAACAACGAGGAACTGAAAAAAAAAAAAAAGATCGGTAAATAGACAAAACTGTTTGGGGAGGCCAAACCAAAATGGCTATAAAACGTGAAGGACCATTTTCGTGACGCGTACAAAATACATATATTCATATATTTATCTAGCCTTTGATCCTTAAGAGGTGAAATTCTGTCTATAGAGCCTCATTTAGTTTGCTAGATTGCTACCAGTAAAGTATACCTTGGTGACATGACGTCTTGGCATCACTATTTGATAATCTAGACAATAATGCTCCCATCAGTTATAAATCACATCGGTAACCTTGAACAAAAGCACTGTTTGCTGTCCGTTCCAAACAGGATTTTCTGATGCGAGCTCGTTTCTAACTCTAGTGTTGTGCGAGCACCCATAGTTAGGCTATCAATTTTGCTTACTTTTGGGTTTGTATGAATGAATTATTATTGTTTTTTTTTTTTTTTTTTTGTTTTTTTTGTTGTTTTTTTTCATGTTTTGAAGTAAGCACTGTAGTCAGTCCCAATCTAGTAACAACGTAACGTGACAAGGAGGCGGTTCTAACAAGTACCCATAATCTGTGTTTTGAGCAAAAATAAGAAAGTAATGCATACCCCTGTAAACCCCAGTTTTACTGTATAAAAGTGGTGTTTAAGGGGGTCAAATATATATATGCATGTTAACGTTATGTACTTCCAATTTTCAGCCAATCAGATTACTAGATTGTAAATATAACTTCACATTCCGAATGACAAACAGTGCAGATCCAGATCAGTTAGTTTATTCAGAAGCCCACTGATCTGGATCTACACTGATTGAACAGGCAGGGTATACAGCAGGACAAGGATTAATACCTTATGCAGGTACAGTGTCTTATTTACACAACTCTTTATTTCCAAAGAGAATATGTCTGGCTATACTGCCTAGAGTTGTGTTCATCTGTTTCATTGTAGTTTCATTGTAAATACCATAGTACCATCTTGAAAAGAAATGCAAGGCGTAGTTCTCTGACCAATTGTAGTTCGACCTGAAAATTTGGTGTCGGTGGCTCCAATCCGGACGAGTGAAACTGTGTCCATGCACGTGTATAATGTCTGGTAGTAGTTTGTAGATCATGAAAGGTACTCTTAAAGCATTATATGACCATATTGTTTTATAATCAGTTTCGTAACTTTCATACCACATGGATAAAAATTTTGCGTTTTTCTTGGCCATGATAAACTGCGATCCCAGCGCGCCTTCTATTTCTATACCCTACAAAATATGCAAAAGCCTAATAAAACATATATTCTACACTATACATACTTATCAGCTTTTATCTACTGACACAACGAAAATTTCTTGCTTATAAAAAATGGCGTTTCGCTAAATAGTTCATAAATGACATTAGTCTGGCGCTGCGCTCTACAAAGCGCGCGCGCATACACACATACACACATACACACGCACACACACACAGAGGAAAATTACTTATAAGCAGTTTCCTGGTAACAAAAACTCGCATTTCGCTAAATATTTCATAGAGGAAAAATATACTATGTTGGTTTCTCTCTCTCTCTCTCTCTCTCTCTCTCTCTCTCTCTCTCTCTCACATTAATAAACCAAGTTCTATTTTAGACCTGACGGCATTATTACAAGTACAGACAGGTACACTAATGTTTCACCGTACTCGTCCTTACCTTGGCAAATTATTTCTGAGGACTTTCAAACTTGTCTTAAGAGTAGTGAATGGCTAAATGTGTAACTTTTGTGCCCCTAATTAAACATCCTTTGCGTAGACACGACTGTCCGAATATTCAGGGAAATACGGACGTGATAACTTCTGATTTTATATTTTCTTAATATGCATATACTAGCAATTCATCAAATCTGTACCCAGGCAGATAGCCTAAAGCATACAGTGAAAACACAGCGCAACAGAATGTGACATATAATAGGTCTTCACTCTTTGTCTATCATCCACTAGTTTAACCCTTTCCACCCTGAGTTTATGAAATGGACTTTTACAGCACTTTATCCGGACAGATCCATTGTTGCAAATAGGAATATAAGTAAAATATCTAAAGAAAATTTCATAATGAGCCGTCTCATTAGGATCAAAATTGTTTTCAGAGGTATCTGGTTTGGCTTGTAGGGTTGACAGGGTTAAGACGCAGTACTAGGTTATAAAATGGTCTTTTTAAAAAGGGAGGGCAAGCATAGTAAAAAGAAAAGGTGTCAAAATATTTAAGTAAAATACGGGACCTGATGATGGTTTCGAAAAGTGTGTTAGTGGCGATAGCGTTTTTCTTGTCCACGGAAATGCATGCGAAACGTTTGTTAACGATTTGGAAACGCAGCGTTTGGACCACGCTTAAACGACCGTTTGCAGTTTTATCAGAATCGGAATCAGATTATCATTTCTGAAACGTTTCAAGCGTTTCGAATAGAAGCCAATCAAATTAGCGTTCGGAAAACGCTGTCATGGAAACCGTGTCTGGTTGCAAACGTTTTATCGTTTGCATCTTTAGTCAATCAAAACCCCGCGGTCTCAATTTATTTAAGATCCTTTTTTTTCTTTCACTTAATAATAATTCTTATAAAATGAATAAAAATAGCGAAATAATTTTAAGGTGAAGGGTATCTGATGCACTAAACGGGAAATGTGTGTTTGACAGACAGAAAATGTGGCCGGACTCTGGAGCTCTGACTAGTCATCAGGTGTCGCAGGTTCTATGCTTGCTGGTGCAGTCAGGTAACAGTTGTTTGTTGCACACTATTTTCTCACCTGAGACAAACACTAGGTAGATAAATATTTCGATTATGAATTATATTGAATGTAATGATAAGACTCTCATCAATGAAATGTAATATTTGTAACAACAACAACAACAACAATAATAATAATAATAATAATAACAATAATAATAATAATGATAACAATAATAATAATAATAATAATAATAATAATAATAATAAATTAATAGATATATCTATTCAAGTCACGGTTTTGCAGATGTAAATTTCACTATATTACCATATACGGGAGTTCCCCTTTCAAGATTGCGTTTTCGTAATATTTTGCCTCAGTGAGACAATTCTAATAAATATCCACGACGAAATAAGTTTAGAGGAGAAATGAAGTCTCATATTATTAATCATCAAGTACTCTATGCTACATGAATCTGGAGTATTGTGTAGTTAATTTGTATAATATGATATTTTCCAATTTCATTTATTTACATTTTTTTTATTTATTTATTATACTATTTCTTTTTGTTCTAAATTTAACCTTTTGATCTTTCAAATGTAACATAATATAAGCTAGCCTATGTATTGCTTAAGGAGGATGCGATACAGGAAATGCTCATTCCATGTATTGTTTATTGGAAGTTTAATGACATGCAGGTGCAGTTCCAAGTCTTTTTCGGCTTATTTCTGATTGGGTGAGAAAAAACACATGAAGTATTAACGGATTTACTGCTTGTATATTTGTAATTAAGACAACACCAGACACAGATAATGGAAGCCATATTATTCAGCATTTATATTATATTATTCAGCATTTATATTTAGATAGAAATTTCGTAAGTGTATCTTTGTTAATTTCTTTCATTTGGGATGAAATTTCAAAGTACTTTTTTTGTGAAAAAAAAAATCAATTTTAATTTATTAATTTTCAGAAAACATTTAATTCAGAATTTAAATAATATCCGAAGATATTCTTTTTTTTCTTTTTTCTTTCTTTCTTTCTTTCTCTCTTATCCATGATCAAACACGTATTGAGATTTTGATGCATTAATTAAGTTGACAGTGGCTAGGGAATATATTTATCACGCTGTGTAGATTGCACAGGTTTCAGCTATAAATGTGATTGATTTTAAGCTTCCATTGTCATTCATGTAAATAATAATAAAAACAATAAAAACAATAAAGTAACTATGATAAGCAGGTATCCATTTTTTTTTTCACTACAACGTTTTTGAATAATTTCGTTTGTAACATTACCTTCAGTAGCATTTGTTTTATTTACCCCATTTTAAAACTTTCTATAGCTACATATATGTTGTCTTTTACACATATGTGTCCTAAATGGTTTCTTCAACATCTCATTTATTAACATTTTTCAAAAGAAAATTTGTGATAGTTTAAAATGTCGTTTGCTGAAAATATTAACCAGAGTGCTAAGCGTTGAAAAAAAAAAAAAAAAAAAAAAAAAAAAAAGACTGAAAAATGATTATTTTGCATTGCATTTTGACATTCCAAATGTGTTAGAAAAAAATTATACTTACTTTTTAATATTTTTAGTGTTTTTTTTTTTTTTTTTTTTTTTTTTTTTTTTTTTTTTTTTTAATCCTGTGAAGAACTATTATAGTATCTGATATGACATATCATTCACCTTATAAGACGTGTCAATCTCATGTCAGACTATTCTAAATCAACAGACCGGTGAAATCCATTGCTGAAAAGCTTTGCATTCCACAGAAAAAAAAAATCAAAGCAAAGCTCAAATATTCCTATGGTGATTTTAAATAATTTTGTTAAATTTTAAATTTTCACTGTAAAAATGAATAATAACCTTGACGCCATGTGAGTCACTGGAAGAAACAAAGATTGAAAGAAGTTAACAAAATATTTAAAAAAATTGGGATATAGACAACGCATTTGTTGTTGTTGTTGCTCCAAGAGGAAGAGGAAACCGACAAATCTAAACAAGCACAAACCGAACAAACGTAAGAAAAGCACTAAGATATGCTCTCTTCCCCAAGCGAGGTAATCGCAATACTAAAAGGACTAAAAAGCACAAGAATAAAACGACACTGGGAAAGACATACAACATGTAAGTAGATCATCCACATCCCGAGATATTTTATGCTGAATGCTGGGAAGTTTGGCCACTATATGATAAGTATAGGGCATCCCCGCACTCTGATCTGGTCCATTTCTGCTCATCTGTACAATGTCTTATTTCTTATCCGATACGATTTGCCAATAGTTTGGCACATCATCTTCTTACATTTAACTTATTGTAGACTGAATGAAGTCACCCACACTATATACTGGAAGATTCTAATTTCGATTTTTGGTATGTCAGGCTCTATTATTTAGATATTCAGAGAAACACATGGTTGAACTAATTGCCAACAGTGGAGACCCTGATCAGATGCCGCGTTCTGCGGCGTCTTATCTGAGTCTCCACTCTTTGCCAGTTACCCTTTTAGGGGTCTCCGGACTACAATGGGTTAAATATAGCGTGCTATCAATGCGAAATTCTAAATTAGTCTAATATTTAAGTTTAGCGTGCAGTATGCACAATCCGTGCATTTTGATCTGATTCGTTGCTGTTCGTCTGTACATGTTTTTCTTTCTTTTTTTTTATTCGACATAATCTGTTGTTACTCCAGCGCATCGTCGTCTAATATTTAAGTATAGCTTGCAGAATGCAAAATTCTAGATTAGAATGTGCATCCGCGCATTCTGATCTTGGCAATTGCTGCTCGTCCGCACATTGTTGCATTTGGTGGATCTGTTAATCCAGCACGTCGTCTTCTAATATTTAAATATTGTTAAATATAGCGTGCTAAAGGGTTCACAGCTTTGCATTATCATACCTAAAATGTTGTCACAGTGGAAATTAGACTTTCACGAATGCCCTCCAGCAACTTATTCGCCGACTGACCACATAATTGTCACGATGTGCACAGTGCATCGTATTTGAAAAATAATGGTCGAAGCAAGTAAAAATGAACCTTTTTACATTTTATAAATCTGATCAGTCTGTGTATAAGCTGAATTTGGCAATTCATGTATTACAGTATTTTGTACTATTAATACCTAATCAGTGAATTGAGTGGACACCATTATGCACTAGATTGCGTCACGCACTCTAATCTGAGTAATACATATGCTCAGAGGAAGGTTTTCACTTGATAAGCATTTATTGAAAGGATTAGTATTGATGATATTTAATTCTAACAATATATTTCAGTAATGCAGATCATCTGATCCAGCACCATTTTCTAAACGACAGTGCACATTTCATATATATATATATATATATATATATATATATATATATATATATATATATATATATATATATATATATATATATATATATATATATATATATATATATATATATAATTCAAAACAATAACAGCAATTCACAGGTTTGACGTAGTTCAGTTTGGTGCAGAACGAAAATCTTTGATCTTGATCACGCTGCAAAGGTGATCTGCTTGAATACATATATATGAGCCCCTTCGAAAAACAATGAGAAACGACCTTATGGTATTTGAGACCAGCTTAGACCTAGATAAACCGGCATTTCCGCGCAGTCTGATCTGAATCTACACATATCGCCAACAAGATGCATTTTGTCAACGATTCGTTGTCCAGTTGAACCTTTATCACTCTCTGGGCTAACTCAGCAGATGATAAATTCATGAACTGTTTTCTTATTGTTTCCCATAAAACAAGTTTTGACATTTCACGCAAAATTTACTGATCTCGACTGAAGACAATTTGCATAGGAAGTCATATCCTGTGGAGATAATATGTATGAAATGCCGACACCTGTTTTCAAGGTAACAGAAGAAAAATGCTTCAAAATGTCATCTGCTGAAAATTTTATACAAGGTACTTATAAGCCTTAAAACATTTAACTGTCAAAACATGTTAATTATGGTGTGAAAATAATATTGGGCTTCACAAAATATAATGATTCTTTTGAAATAGAAAATTATCTCAATAAAACAATAAAATATGTTTTAGCAAAAAAGTAAAACAAGAAAAAAACAAAAACAAAAAAAAAAAACGGAAAATGACAAAAAAAAAAAAAAAAAAAAAAAAAACATAATAATAAAAAAAAAACCTAGAAAAATACGATCTATTTGTAAAACGTGTGGTTTTAATATGATTCAATAAATGAGAGAAAAAAAAACAACAACAAAAAAAATCAAAATGTCATCTGCATAAAATTTTATACCGAGCACTACGCGCTAAAACATTTAATTGTCAAAAGAAAATGATTATCATGATTGTAGTGTAAAAATATTAGACTTCACAAAATATAATAATCTATCATGTTCATTCTTTTGAAAATACGAAATTATCTCAATTATTATTGTTTTATAAAATAAAAAAGAAAAAAAAGAGAAAGAAAATACAATAAAATAAATACAATTTTTATACGTAAACTGATATTACTTTAGTTGTAAAGAATGATTTAATACCATCCAACAAGTATTTGTTATTCGATTGGTCTATACATACAAACGGTGCCAAATGGTCAAATGATTGGCTGAAACGGAAAACAGCGTTTCGATAAGGCCAGATGATTGGCCGAAACGGTGAAAAGCGTTTCAATAAACGTTCGTAGCTCTATAGTGCGCATTTGCAAATTTAGCGTTTGCGTGAAACGCTTTGATCTGTATTTTGATTGGCCGAAACGATATGAAACGCTAGAAAAGTTTTCGATACGCAAACGTTATACAACGATTTCTAAACGCACCCCAAACGCGTAAACGGACAAGAAAAACGCTATCGCCCCTGTACCAATGTGGTAAAAAATGCAGACCCCGACAAAAAATCAAACAGAACACAGATCTGCTGAAACCTGGGACTGTAATAATGACCGTGACGGTATTTTCATTGGTTCTATTAAAAAAAAAAGGTGGGGAGGGGGGTGTAAGAGAAGTCCAGGGTGCACAATCACAAACCGCAGCCCTTCCCAGACCCCAAGCGGAAGAGGAAACCGACAAATCCAAACAAGCACAAACCAAACAAACGTACGAAAAGAACTAAGATTAGCTCTCTCTTCCCCATTCGATGTAATCGCAATACTAAAAGGACTGAAAAACACAAGAACAAAATGAAACACGGATAGACATAAAACAAATCACCTCGTAGAATAAACCACAAAGCGACAAAGAGTAAGATTAACACCGGGACCACCGCCTTAGAACGGTCGGTAGAGCAAACCAACGGGGGGTTTAAAGCACTTTTACAGCTAGCTAACTTCACCCTGGGTCCCGGTGCTACTCTTAATACAGAAATACATAAAAATTCGGTTCGCATAAAGGCTCCCAACTCACTCAATGCATCAAAGCGAAAACATAAAAAAATCAAATTAATCACTATAATAAACAAAGACGAGTACTCATGGCTAATTCTACTGTATGCCAGAGTAAATGAAAACCAATAGTTGAACCACGGCGGCCAACCAAAGACATATCGTCAAGCCCCAACCCACTGGTTAAAAAAGGTAAGAGAAAAGTGCAAAGAGTGCCACAATCACAAGCTGCAGCCCTTCCCAGACCCAAAGAGGAAGAGGAAACCGACAAATCTAAACAAGCACAAACCGAACAAACGTACGAAAAGCACTAAGATTAGCTCTCTCTTCCCCAAGCGAGGTAATCGCAATACTAAAAGGATTTAAAAACACAAGAACAAAATGACACACGGAAAGACACACAACAAATCGCCTCGTAGAATAAACCACAAAGCAATAAAGAGTAAGACTAACACCGGGACCACCGCCTTAGAACGGTCGGTAGAGCAAACCACCGAGGGGGGTGGGGGGGGGGGGCACTTTTACAGCTAGCTAACTTACCCTGGGTCCCGATACTACTCATAATACAGAAAAAAAAAACATTCGGTTCGCATAAAGGCTCCCAACTCAGTCAATGCATCAAAGCGAAAACATAAAAATCAAATTAATCACTATAGTAAACAAAGACGAATACTCATGGCTAATTCTACTGTATGCCAGTGTAAATGAAAACCAATAGTTGAACCACGGCGGGCCAATCCAAAGACATATCGTCAAGCCCCAACCCACTGGTTTAAAGTTTTACGAAGAGGCCGTCATTGAGTCTGAGACCCGAACCGCCGTCATGCAATTAAAGAGTGAAGCATAGCAACCAACAATGATTGGGTTGACAACTAGGCATTCAGTCTGCCGCATAATATCCAGGCTATAGCCAATTCTTTTGTAACGATTAATAAGTTTTCTGAATTGCTCCGAGCAGTTAGATTTACCTACAATTTTTCTAAATCTGTACACTAAGTCACCGTAAAATTCAGGTTCCGATATACCCTGTTGCAGAAGTGTTTTCAGACTGACGCTATATGTTTTCTAACAAGGCACTGTGTCTGCGATAAAATTTCGAAAATGCCTTACGAAGTTTAAAATAACGATAGCCCTGCCTAAGAAGTTTGGCAGTAAGGGCTTTATTACGGTAGTTAAAGTCATTAAGATTTGAAGAAGCTCTGGCGAATCTTATAAGTTGAGATATGTATACCCCATATGAGGTACGCCGGGGGACATCGCCATCAAGAAAAGGGAAATTGACTATATCAAAATCAAAATCGTCCCGTTTATCATAAATTTTGGTGGAAACTGTACCATTAGATATACATAGATTCAAATCCAAAAAAGGTGCCTCGGTATCGGAAGAAGTTGCTCTATTTAATTGGAGTTCTGTAGGGTATATCCGGTCCACCATTTGGTCAAAGTCAATATTGTCAATATTTAATAAATCGTCAAGGCATCTTGAAGTTGAATTGAAAGCCTCAATAATGTCAGCCTGATTTTCACGTGAGAGAGACTTCATGAAAGCTCTCTCAGAACAACAAAGAAACAAATCTGCAACAAGAGGAGCACAATTAGTTCCCATCGAAATACCAATAGTTTGTCTATAAAGTTTAGTTCATAATCTATTAAAAATATTTTCCAAAAGATAAACAAGGGCATCACAGACTTTTTGACACGACCATAAATTGTGATTATTATATACATCAGAAGTGAAAAAAGCACATTCTTCGTTGCAAGCCAAATATTGGGAATTCTCCCGAATAAACGTTTGGTTAATTAAATCAATAAGTTTATCTTTTATAAGATGTTGAGGTAACGTAGTATACAGTGTAGAAAAATCATATGTAGACAATTTAGAAGCCTGAAAGTTTTTAGATTTAAATTTATTGAGAACATCATTAGAATTTTTAATTGACCAAAAATAGTTAATCCCGTCCCTTTCGTAAACAGTATCATAGTATCTAATCCAATGTTTTTTAACAGCCGTAAGGTATGAAGTTAGCAGTTTGGACAAAACAGTAGTCGTACAAGAACTAGAATTAGCAATGAAACGTGCTTTATAAGGTCGTTTATGAAGTTTCGGTAACCAATATAACATAGGAAGTATGTCTTGCTTTTCTTTAATACTCACTGCAAACTTAGCAGTAATATCGATAGAATGGGTATTGACAATAGAGCTTTCTGCCAAGCCAAATACATATCATCAAGCACCAGCCCACTGGTTGAAGCTTTACAAAGAGTCCGTTATTGAGTCTGAGGCCCGAACCGCCGTCGTGCAATTAAAGAGTGAAGCATAGCCATCATCAATGATTGGGTTGACAGCTAGGTATGCAGTCTGCCGCATAATATCCAGGCGAATTCTTTTATAACGGTTAATAAGTTTTCTGAATTACTCCGAAAAGGTAGATTTACCTACAATTTTTCTAAATCTGTACACTAAGTCACCGTAAAATTCGGGTTCCGATATACCCTGTTGCAGAAGTGTTTTCAGACTGACGCTATATTTTTCTAACAAGGCACTGTGTCTGCGTATATTGAAAATATCATCACGAAAAACTGAAATTTTCAGATAAAATTTCTGATTGATTTTTATATTTCTGCTCAAAACATAGATTGTGGGTACTCGAAGAACCTCCTCAGCAAGGCGGTTCTAACGAGTACCAACAATCTATGATTTTAGCAAAATATGTAAAATGATGTATACCCCTATAAACCCCAGTTTTTTTAGCGGGGTTAAGGGGGTAAAAATTATATACGTATGTTATCGTGCTGAATACCGTCACGGCAATGTCAAGTGTTATCAAGTGCAATCTATTAAACCGTCACGATTTTTTACCAATAAAACAGGATTAAATGAATGAAAAATATTATAAGACAATTTACAGATCACTTAAAAAACATTTAAGGACAGTTTTATCAAGACTATTTACGGTAGGGTAATTGTCCTTATTTAGGTTAAGTGGGGTGGGTAAATGTCCGGGTGGATAATTCTCCAGTGGGTAATTGTCCGGGTGGGTAAATGTTTAAACTCCACATCCTACGGTCAAGATACAGCCAAGAAACCTCATAATTTCTTGCAATTTCTTGCCCTATTCATTTGTTCGCTTATTTTACAACAAAAGTGTTAAGGGAATAAAAAGCAATCGTAGTGTGCTTAATATATCTGGATTCTTTTTATCCAGCTCTTCCGGCCCCATTCCCTTTTAGGCCATTGCTGTCCATTGATATTTTCTATACAGTATTCAATGCTTTATGAGTGACCAGTAAAGATCCTGATCAGTCTGCACATTTACACTCAAAGATACATTTTTGTGATGAATATGTACAGGCTTTCTGCATGTACATAACTTAAATTATAATATAGGCTTCTGTTGTAACTGTTGTAATTTTTAGGCTGTGCAGGATGATCAAAGGGTATGCTAAATTTAAATATACGAGTGAAGGAAAAGGGTCTCCAGTAAACTGTAAGCATCCAGTAATCTGCAGAGAAAGCAAAGCAGTTATAAGTTATTGTATAAATCACATCCATAGGTTGTTCTGATTAATTTCTGTTTTACTTCTTGAGCAGACTGATATGTTACACATTGTGAGAGAAGGCCGGGCCCTAGATATAACAGGTAGCAAAGACCCAGTCACAGATACTGCAGAAGATATTGACAATGAATATGCTTATAAGACTGCATATAGTTTGTGATTCATGCAAGCTTTCTTCCTGAAATACAAAAGCACAAAATGGGTCTACTTTCTAAAACGAAGTCCTAACTTTCAATTCACATCACTATTTTTTTTCTGTTTTCAAGTAATTACTCTATTATTATTTTAACAAACAAACGAGGGCGTTCTGACAAATCTCACGGCTCTCAGTCCTACCAAATGCGTATCAGCGATAAGCTAAAGACCTACAGCCGTTGATTTTGGTCAACGGAGGCCTTCTGACAAATCTCACGGTTTTCAAACAACCGGAATGCAGAACGTTGTATAAATGGCACGCATTTATTATTGTAAACAAGAAAGGAGTTCTGACCAATCTTACGGCTCTCAGTCCTACCAATGCATATCATCGATAAATTAAAGAACTACAACGGTTTATTGTGGTCAACGGAGGCCTGTTGATAAATCTCACGGCTTCCAATCAATCTAAATGCAAATTGTAGTCTGAGTTAAGCGCAATACATTATTATTGTAACAAAGAAGGCGTTCTGACAAATCTCACGGCTCACAGGCCTACTAAAGGCATACTAATGATAATGTAAAGAACTACCGCCGATTACTTTGGTCAACGGAGGCCTGCTGACAAATCTCACGGCTTCCAATCAACCTAAATTTGCATCCATAATTTTTCTGTTTTCAAGTGATTATTTATTCTATTATCATTGTAACAAACAAACGAGGATGTTCTGACAAATGTCACGGCTCTCAGTTCTACCAAATGCGTATCAGCGATAAACTAAAGATCTACAGTCGTTGGTTTTGAATCAACCTAAATGCAGATCGTAGTATGAATGAAGCGCAAGATATTATTATTGTAACGAAGGAAGGCATTCTGACAAATCTCACGGCGGCTCTCAGTCATACCAAATGTATATCATCAACAAAGTAGATAACTACAGCCGATTATTTTGGTCAACGGAGGCCTGCCGACAAATAGCACGGCTCCCAATTAACCTTAATGCAGATCATAGCATAAATGAAGAGCCAAACATTATTATTGTAACAAAGGAATGCTTTCTGACAAATCTCACGGCTCTCAGTCCTACCAAATGCGTATCAACGATAAACTAAAGACCTACAGCCGTTGATTTTGAATCAATCTAAATGCAGATCGTAGTATGAATGAAGCGCAAGATATTATTATTGTAACAAAGGAAGGCATTCTGACAAATCTCACGGCTCTCAGTCATACCAAATGCATATCATCAACAAAGTAGATAACTACAGCCGATTATTGTGGTCAACGGAGGCCTGCTGACAAATAGCACGGCTCCGAATTAACCTTAATGAGATCATAGTATAAATGAAGAGCGAAGCATTATTATTGTAACAAAGAAAGGCTTTCTGACATATCGCACGGCTCTCAGTCCTACCAAATACGTATCATCGATAAAGTTAAAAACTACAGCCAATTATTTTGGTCAACGGAGGCATGCTGACAAATCTCACGGCTCCCAATCAACCTTAATGCAGGTCATAATATAAATGAAGGGGAAGACATAGTTATTGTAAACTATGGCAAATCTTAGGGGCTCTCAGTCCTACCAAATGCATATCATCATTAACGTAAAGACCTACCGCCGATTATTTTTATCAACGTAGGCCTGCTGACAAATTTCCCGGCTTTCAATCAAATCTAAATGCAGACCGTTGTATGAATAAAACGTTGCTACCAAATTTCACGGCTCCAATCAACCTAAAAGCAAACTGTTTTTGTATAAATGATGCGCAAGACCTTATTGTAAATAAGGAAAGCGGTCTGACACATCTCACGGCTCTCAGCCCTACCCGATGCATATCATTGATAAAGTATTATTTGGCGATTAGTTTGGTTAACAGAGGCCTGGTGACAAATTTCACGGCTTACAAACAATCTAAATGCAGACCGTTGTATGAATAAAGCACTAGATTTTATAATCTTTAACAAGTAACATTCGGACAAATCTCATGGCTTTCAGTCCTACCAATTGCATATCTATGAAAAATTAAGAGATACAATGGATCATTTTGATAAACTGAGTTTGGTGACGAGTCTCGGCATTGCAATCATTCCAATTGAAGAATATTGTAAAATAAAGCTCACGAACTTATGCTTTTGATCAAGGCGAATTTCTGACAAATCTCACGGTTCTCAGTCCTACCAAACGCATATCTTTGAACAATCAAGAAAAATACAGCCGATTATTGTGATCTACGGAGGCCTACGGACAAATATCACGGCTTCCAATCTATTAAATTGCAGATCATTGTATGAATCAAGCACTGGACTTTATTAATGTAACCAAGGAAGGCGTTCTGACAGATCTCACGGCTCTCCTACTGCATGCATAGCGTTGATAAATTGAAGAAATACAACCGATTAATTTTGTCAACGGAGGCCTGCTGCCAAGTCTCACGGTTACGAATCATATCGAATTCAGACCAATGTACGACTATTACACAAGAACATATATCTAGGATCAAGGGAGGCATTCTGAAAAATCTCACGGCTCTTAGTCATACCAAATGATTATCGCTGAAAATTTCAAGAACTGCAGCCAATTTATGTGGTCAAAAGAGGCTTTCGGACAAATCTTACGGCTCCCATTTGCTCCAAATGAAGATTTGTAAGTTGAAATTACAAGACCTTATTTTGTTTGAGCAATGGATGCGTTCTGGCAAATGCCACTGCTCTCAGACCTACCAAATACATATCGTTGAAAATTTAAGGACTACAGCCAATTATTATTTTGATCAATGGAGGTCTGCTGGCAGACCTCTTAGCTCCCAAACTCTCCATATGTAGAGCGTTGTAAAATTTATGCACAGGACGTAGACTTGTGTTCAAGAGGAAGGTGGGAGGGGGTGGTTGAGGACATCTCACGATTTTCATCCCTACCAAATGCCTTTGAAAATTACAGAACTACAACCAATTTTTTAATAAGATATATGATATCTTATATAAGATATCTGATAAATAATTAATTTCGATATTCGAATGTCACTAGCCCGTCATTATTCGTGATCATATCTGCCTTTCTGCTCATGGAGTTCTGCTCTAGTATACGCTAGAGAGCGTAAGCAGTGTTGCAAATTTCATTAATGCTTATGAAAAGTCTCAATAAAAACGATACGTCCATTTTCTAATCCGTAGTGTGTTCTTTGTTCCAAAGGCAATCATTTTGACGTTTATTTCTGCATAATTTCTAATGAGCACACACATTTGAAGCGATCTACCTGCAAAGACGCTGTCCAGACTTTGCAAATGATTAGCCAGAACAAAGTTTTTTTTTACGGGCGCATGGCGTAAGGTACCTTTTCTCAGATTGTGGCAAATTTCAATTATTTCTTCTTTTAATTTTTTGCATGGTGTCATATACATAATGCAAGTCAAGCATCACGATATATCATTTTCGCCTATCATAAATTCGTTTATTCAACCCTCAACCTTTACACCTCATAGGCTTCATTCAGCAGACGACAGTTCGGTGATATTTTCCTTTTTGATTTGACATTTTATACAAATTATCTCCATTACAGCACTTTTACAGTAGACTAGCTTCAATCTGGGTCCCGATGCTGATCTTAATACAGAAATACATTATAATTCGATTCGCATAATGGCTCCAAACTAAGTCGATTAATCATAGCAAAAACAAAAATAATACGAGTATAAATTACTATGATAAAGAAAGACGAGTACTCTTGATTAATTCTACACCTACTGCGAGCTAGAATTTAAGGAAACCAATATTTGAACCACTGCGGCCAAGCCAAAGTCATATTATCAAGCCTCAACCTACTTGTTTAAACTTTACGAAAGGGGCCGTCATTGAGTTTGAGGCACGAACTGCCGTCCTGCAATTTAAGGACAAAGCATAGGCATTAACAATGACTGGGTTTGATAACTAGGCATGAAGACTGCGGCATAATATATCGGTTATAACATTCTTTTACAAGACAAAATAGTTAGACGTAAACGTCTAAGAACCGGCGCAAATTTTGTTCTTGTTTACATAGAGACATAAGACAAGGGTATACTAAAGTTTAATAAATTTCAATGTAATAGGTAAAAAAGAACAATAATGTGATTTTTTAATGTTTGTTTTTAATTAAGATTTATGAAATTTCTTGATTGAAATGAAAATGAAACAGAAATTAATCTGCATTTAACACAGTTTGTTTTTAGATTTTTTTTATATATTTGCCGGGATCGTCACAAACCGATGTCCCGGCAAATATAAAACGTCCTTAGTGAGCTAATCGAACAGTCTACCATTTGTAAAAATCCAAAGCTATATTAAGAGACCGGCGCGATTCGCGAGCTTTCTGAATATACAACTGTACAATAAAATAGTGTTTAATCCAAAGCACTTTTTTCTGATATTACGCCGCTTATGGTCTTTTTTGAAGTTAGAAAAATGTTTAGTTTACTGTGACACGATACTTTTCATTACGAAAACACGCCTATTTAAATATATAGAAAATTTCACCTCCAAAGGAAACTGAAATTTTTAGTTAAAAATATTCTAATATTTTTCATATTCCCGCAATCTATGAGTACCTGTTAGAACCGCCACGACGAGGAGGTTCTAACAAGTTACCTCAATCTATTTTTAGCAAGCTAAGAAAAATAATGTATACTCCTGTAAACCCCAGTTTACCTGTATAAAAGTGGGGTTAAAGGTGGTAAAATTATATAGGCGTGTTTTCATGATGGTTTTACTTACCATTGTTGTTTCGTAGTTTCTAAATATATCAACAGATCGAAGAACAACTTCGTCCCAGTCTAAGTATATACCCCCGTAAACTGGAAAACATGAAGACGAAAACATGGACTTAGGCGGAATGTAAGCACTTTCAGGGACAGGCATCTGTGAAAATTGTTTTGGCCTCCCGTCTGAAAAGAAGTCGACTCATAAAGGAAGGCGGTTGTGCCCGTTGGAGCAAATGTTTTCATTTCAGAGTAGACGTGTTTCCACAAGGGGCATGGTGTGCAGGAAAGCAAACATTAAGCCACAAAAAGTTGAACTCCCCTGCAAAAAAAATGGCAGTTATGCTTCAAAGTGTTTCTGGTCTTCTTAATGAGGGCAAAACAACTCATTGATTAGCAACTAAATAATACGAGTAATTGTTCCAATATGTGCCAAACAGATTGCATCATAATATTGCAACGTTTGGCATGATTTTTGTACGTTTTGGGGCCGGGCTTTATACGAGAGTCAATAATGAACTTACTAGGACTAAAGGCATAAAAAACGAGGGATTTAGAAAGGCCAAGATTTTACGGTATAAATCCTGCCTACATGTGCAAAGAAAAATTCAATTGAAAGTTGAAAACTAAACGTTGATTATCTCGCAAACATGCCTTTATAAGTTTGACCCCCTTAAACCCAACTTTTATACAGTAAAACCGGTGTTTACAGGGGTATGTATTATTTGTATTATTTTTGCTCAAAAACATAGATTGCGGGTATTCATTAGAACCGCCTCACCGAGCAGAAAAATGAAAAAATATCAGAGTTTTTTATCAGAAGATTTTCAGTTTTTGGAGGTGTAATTTTATATATATTTGAATAGGCGTGTTTTTGTAATGTAACAAAAAAGGTCATGAAATGGATGTTTTTGCCTCGGGCCAATATAACCATCCTCAGGCCAATATGACTGACCGAGGACCTGTAACAGGGCCAGTACGAAAATATCCATTTAATAAGTGCGTCTAACTGTGGCCAGTGATGTGTGTGACCAAACCTGTGATGTTCCAACAAACGCTTGGTGGTTTGACGCTTATCTTGAAATAACAATAAGCGTTCCGTGATTTGGCAGAGAGTATTGACACGGCGGCCGTGCCGATAATATCAAAAAACAACCAATAAAGCCAAGTACTCCAATTGCAAGGGGTTGAATCACGAGACAAGGCGTCAGCCTTCAAAATTTGCGATCGCCGCCATTATGAATTTTGTATCCACTTCGAATTTTATTTCTATCTATTCTCCGTCTATTTACAAACAAAGCACGATTCTTTTAGTGCATAAGGTACACTTTGATGTAGCTGTTTAGATAACTCATAGACTTAACGCTTTTTTCACGTGATAATCTGTAAAAACTTCGACACAATAATGTGTTATTTTCGACCGGTTCGTAAGTTGTTGTTATTTGTAATGTTGTTTTTTTCCTGCTTTTCATATTATGTAGACTCGCAAAAAAAAAAAGAAAAAATAAAGAAAGAAAAACAAGAACAAAAAGAAACAAAGACAAAAACGCACAAAATGAATTTCACGTAAGGGCACGGAAGTGTATTGTCGTTGTACCTGCCATCGGCATACACTAGTTTTCGGTATTCGGAAAGCATGGCCCCCGCCCATCGGGGCCCACGAAATAGATGGGCTGCCTAAAGCCTCCATGGCAGAGCTGCTAGTAACTAAGCAGGACCCGAATTCATGTGATCGGGTCATGTAAAAATCCCACAAATTTGGACGCAATGTCTATAAACTACTGAAATATTGTTGACTTGGACGTTATATCGCATTTCATGCAGTGGATTCAGAAGTCAAGCGTGGTCTAAAATCAAGTTCAGTTAGATCTGGCCATCCCACCTATGAAGCATGTGATGATAATTTGGACGCACGGATATAGGTAGAACCTATTACATATATATTAACATTATAGAAAAAAAAAAAAAACAAAAAAAAAAAACGCAGACAACTTCAAATGATCAGAGAATATGGCAAGAGAATTACTTAAATGTTCTCAAGCAGACAGGTATAGATACTAACTTTAGAGACACGTGCAATATAATAACCTTTTTTTTTCAATATTGGTTATACCACCCATTCTTCATGAAATATATTATTTGACTGTAAACTTATTAGGATACCTGTGGCAATCTATTTTTTTTTTTTTTTTTTTTTTTTTTTTTTTTACGAAATGCATGTAATGTATGCAACATTTGAACCCGGGGTAAACATATGATCAGTAAAACCATTAATAAAACTGTATCTTCTACTAATGACCTATCTCAGACTGTGGTTGAAAGCACCAATGAAATCCGATAGAAATTCCAAATGTGGCAGTCATGTCGTTTGGAGTGGTGCCATCTCCATTTGTTTTCATATTAGCACGCGTGCTCTCTCGATTCTGTAACCGAATGGACTTTTAGAGAAGAGATACATTTTCAGTTGCGACAACTTTGTCAACATTGTCTCCCTTTTCTGAAAAGGGATTTGCTCTCCAAGGGCGCAGATTCCTTCCTCCTTTCCTTTAAACTCATTTATGTCTAGCGTCCCATAAAAGGACATTGGCAAACAGTGTAGACCGCGTTCTGCGGCGTCTGATCAGGGTCTTCACTCTTTGCATGAGCTACAGATGTTTCTATAAAACAGATCAATAATCAAAATAATCCAGCCATTCTTGCTACTGGAAATAGACCAGTGCAAAGAGTAAAAGTAGAAAATCTACTACGCATAAAAGGGTTTAAAACAATCTTTTTGTTTCAGAACAGGATTGATAAGCAGAGGAACAAACAGGAAGCAACGAAAGAAGTGTCGTTTGCCTTAATAAAAATGATGGAAAATCTACAAGTGTCGCGTCTCTTTAAAATAACTCGTAATATTACATACCTTTATAATTTTGACGCTCTTAAACTCCACTTTTATTTAGTAAGAGTGGGATTTACAGGGGTATACATTATTTTTCTTATTTCTGCTCAAAAGCATAGATTATGGGTACTCGTTAGAAACGCCTTGTCGAGGCGGTTCTACCAAGTGCCCTCAATCAATGTTTTGGGTAGAAACATGAAAATATCAGACTTTTTATCTGAACACTATCAGTTTTTGGTGGTGAAATTTTCAATATATTTGAATAGGCATGTTTTCGTAATGGCAGTCAGCCACGAAATCAAAGGTATCACTTCGTACATAATACAGGTACTAATCGGACTTACTGTTGTACAAGTTAAAAACAATACAGGTAAAAAAATCAAAACTATCTATATACAACCATTTAAGTATTTGATCAGACTGTCTTGAGCAAAATACAGTAGACCCAGATCGGACGCCGCGAAGCTGACCTCATCAGTGTTACACGGTTGGCCACGCATCCTATAGTGCTTCGACACATTAACCCTGGTCCTGCTGAAACAGGATATGTCCTGCCTTTTGAAACATGTAGATCCAGATCAGTTGCCTTCTGAAAACCAACTGATCTGGATCTGCAATCTTTGTCATTGAGTATGTTGTTGTATCTGAAACCTGTATGAAATCTGATTGGCTGAAAATTAGAAGTGGGTGTGGCAGCTTAATTTATTCATCATAACAACGAATAACAGGCAATGAAACTGGCTTGTTAAAATTTAAGCTCAGATCAGCAGATAGATCGGTGCGCTATGATATAGGAACTCTAGCTGTACAACAAAAGCTCTGCCTAATCACGAAAACACGCCTATATAATGTTGATCTATGTTTTTAGCAAAATAAGAAAAATTATGCTTACCACTGTAAACCCCAGTTTTACTATATAAAAGTGGGGTTTAAGGGGGATAAAGTTATATAGGCGTGATTTTGTGATGTTAAAATCAGAAAGTGCTTAATGCGCATGCACTGAGCGTACACGTCATAAGGCAGGTTTTCTCACATTTCGGTCCATGTATACATTGCATTACAAAAACACGTCTATTCAAATATACTTAAAATTTTACCAGCAAAAAAATCAAAATTTTCGGATGAAAAATTCTAATATTTTTCATATTTCTGCTCAAAACGTAGATTGTGGGTACTAATTAGAACCGCCTTGACGAGGCGGTTCTAACGAGTACCCACAATCTATGTTTTAGAGCAGAAATAAGAAAATAAGGTATACCCCTGTAAACCCCAGTTTTACTATATAAAAGTGGGGTTTAAGGGCGGTCATAATTATATATATAGGCATGTTTTCGTAATGGCGATCCTTATAAAGGCGATACCTTGTAGTGCTTCGATTCTCATCACATCAGAGCCATGCTCAGGATAGGCGAGTTGATTTCCTGCTACACTTGTTGGTGGACTTCGTTTCACATGTATAACACTTGGGTACATATGCATGAAGAAATCCCAATATTTCCCGTATGGTACAAATGGTCCGTGAATAAGTATAAAACAAGGATTTATAAACTTTACAGCACTCATGAAACTCAAAAAGTGAAAGAAATTCATTTTCGTATTACTAAACCATACATAGTGCACAATGTTTGGGACAACCGACTCATCTTTACAGCAATTATCGATTACGTCTGACAAGCACTGGTCCCCAAAAGGAATTTCAAACACACCGGCGTCGAAATGTGGCTGCTTCCGTACAATGGAAGGAACTGCACCTTCACAATATAATGAAATCGATGCCCGTCTGAAGGGATGGTTTGTGATGTTTAATTCTGGACATTGAACTGTTCTTCTAAATGACCAATCGTTGAAATCGGACATAGTGTTAACATCTATTGTGTTAGGTCGCCAGCTCGGTGGCATTTTGCATCCTTTGTGTTGTTGTAAAATGCTCATCTGTCTTTGAAGAATTATAACTGTGTATATGACCGTGCTCAGTATTATTGCAATTATCAATAACCTGACATTAAAGGAGCGCCGTCTCATGTCCAGGTATAACGTAGAAGAAAGGAAACGGCAATCTGAAAGACGAATACATTAACAAATTATAAAATGAGCCGAGCGTAAGAAAACCCTTACAAAAACACGGTCATTCAAATATATAGAAAATTTCATCTATAAGAATGAAAATTTTCAAATAAAAAATTCTGATATTTTTTTTTATATTTCTGCTCAAAACGAAGATTGTGGGTACTCGTTAGAACCGCCAGGGCCAGGCGGTCCTAACGAGTACCAACAATCTATGTTTTTGAGCAAAAATAAGAAAACAAAGATGTTTACCCCTTCCTTTTGTATATAAAAGTGGGGTTTAAGGGGTCAAAATTATACAGGCGTGTTTTTGTGATGGTACCCTTTTGTATGTGCGCCTGACGAAGACTCAAATCAACCCGCGCATCCGCGCAGTCTGACCAGAGTTTTCGTTGTCCGCATGAAGAAACCTTCCATCCTTTGCTATCCAATAAGCGCAGTCTGGTCTGCATCTTCGCTTGGTGCACATGTCCAAAAGTTTGGCTTCTGGACTCCAGCTCAATGAAGTCACCCAGGAAAGGCCGTAATTACAACGCCATCACGAAAACATACCTAGTATATAATTTTGACCCCCTTAAACCCCATTTCTATATAGTAAAACTGGGGTTTATAGGGTATACATTATTTTTCTTATTTCTGCTCAAAAACATAGTTTGTGGGTACCCGTTAGAACCGCCTCGGCGAGGCGGTTCTAACGAATACCCACAATCTATGTTTTGAGCAGAAATATTAAAACTATCAGAATTTTTGTCTGAAAACTCTTTTAAGAAAAAAAATTATATAGATATATATCAGAAGTAAACTTACAATTTTTGGGGAGGGGTGGGGTGGGGTGGGGGGGGGGGGCGGAGAGTGAAATTTTAGATGTATTTGAATAAGCGTGTTTCGTAATGCACAGTCCTCCAGTGGTACCAAATGAAAGAACAAATGACGAACAAACAGCGACAATGAAACCATTTATGAAAACCATTTAAACAGATTTACATTCTCAGTGCATTTACAGAAAAAAAAATATGGTTAACTACTGGGCAGAGTATTGCCCATACGTCAGGGAATACATTGACTCATTTTAAGTCAAAAGGGAGTTCGACTGAGTCCCATACCCTCAGCACCCTCGAGCCCCCCTCCCCCCCCCCCCCCCACACCTCCCCCGCCACCTCCGAATCCGCCCCTGTGATCAGACTGTAAACAAAATATGTATCTTCTTCATTGTCATCATTTCCTTTCGAAGCAATTGGGTTTGTTTAATTCTTTGTCTTGTTATTGAAACGCACGATGAACGCTCATTAGCATCACTACCACTCAGCTGTTAAGTATAATAGCTATAAAATGCACGCGCCTTAAATAAAGACATTAACAGTGTTGACAGGTACTAGCAAAGTCAGAAACCAAGCCTTAGGGAAAATGTAACGCTCCTCTTCGCTCATGTTTCGATTTCAAGACAGAGTGATGAAACGTCTCTGGATTTCAGTTAAATGTATATGGTTCATATATGAGAATTTAACCAGAAAATTTATATAATGCACTCATGGAATCGGGTGTTATTTATTTTTACCCTTTTATAATTCAGCCAGTTCCTCTGACATTTGACATATTAACCGCGCTTTCGGCCATATTTCAGTAAAGATACTTACCAACCTGCCTCTCCACACAGTACTTTAAAATATTTTTCTTTCCTCTGTGGTCTATCAAAAGCTTTGGATCCTAATATGGACGACTAATATACCCGCGCAGCCCGACTTTTTACTTGCCGTATGCCTTAAAGCAAGTCTTCTTAAGAACTCATATACAACAGGCTAGCCTAGCCACTAGGCGTGAAAGCGAATAATATTGAAACAAAACAATTTAATTGCATTAAAATGAACACTGTGCAATAATGATGATGATTAGGACGACGGTTGTCATTATTATTATTATTATTATTTTGTACTTCAAAAACATACATCATTAATATCTACCATTCACGTATTATAAATATGCCTTTTATTTCTATTTCAGGAGATGATTTATATAAGTTTTTAGCTTTTTTCATCAAATCCTGTACCATATAACATTATGAGATGTACATATGTGAACTTAAATGAATAAAATATTGTTTAAACCAACATGAACAGTGTAATATTTTAGCTAGTCTAGTCTTGTGGCGGAACACATAAAAGCATACATTGTTTGTCACATATGTTTAATATAACAGGTAGAATAAACGTCAGAATAATATGATGGCAATTGTCAAACCAATTGCATAGTTATGAGAGTTTATACTTATTTCCCTTTGTAGACTATTTCAGAGAACATCTGTCTAACAGTCCCTTTGGTATCATCTATCCTTCATTTGCTGTCACAATTGGTTGCATCTGTTCGTAATGTTCTCCGTTTATAGTCCTTCTGTGTTTTTACTGCCCTTTCCTTGTCTTCAGTTACTGATAGGGTTGTCCCCTTGACAACGACGTCAGAGTCAATTGACGTAACGTCTTATGACGTTATGTAAGTAATACATGTATCCAAATGTAACTTATATTAACTGAATGTTACTTTAACTATTTCAAATGCAAAGAGATAACATATAAACAACAATAATATTAATACATAGAATACATAAATAACATGTAAAATAAAACAAACATTTAACATAAATATTTATAGAAAAAATCACGGTGATTCCGTGCCAAGTCTCCTTTGTCCATTTTAACACACAGCCAGTATGTGTATTGGTGCCTCTACCAAAAAGACTTGCCATCACATCACGAAAACATGCCCATATAATTTTTACCCCCTCAAATCCCACTTCTATAAAGTAAAACTGGGGTTTACAGGGGTATACATTGTTTTTTCTTATTTCTGCTCAAAACAAAGATTGTGGCTACTCGTTAGAACCGCCTCGGCGAGGTGGTTCTAACGAGTACCAACAATCTATGTTTTGAGCAGAAATATGAAAAATATCAGAGCTTTTCATCTGAAAATTTTCATTTTTTTGGAGGTGAAATTGTCTATATACTTGAATAGGCGTGTTTTCGTAGTGATTAAGAAGTTGACTATATTTATTATAAAAAAAATAATAAAAAAATAAAAATAAATGATCAGACTCTTATTATCAGACTAGCAGCTAGTCTACCAACTGTCCTATATCAAAATACAGTGTGAGAGTTATGTGTTTGACGAGGATTGTCATTGATCCGCTTTATTGCATCACGTAAACCTGCCTATATAGTTTTTACCCCTTAAACCCCGCTTTTGTATAGTAAAACTGGGGTTTACAGGGGTATACATTATTTTTTTCTTATTTCTGTCCAGAAACATAGATTGTGAGCACTTGATAGAAGCGCCTCGCCAAGGCGGTTCTAACGCGTACCCACAATCTATATTTTGAGCAGAAATATGAAAAATATTAAAGTTTTTTATCTGAAAAGTTTCGGTTTTGGAGGTAAAATTTTACATATCTTTGAATAGGCGTATTTTCGTAATGGTTAGGTCCCCTTGCGACAATGAGATTCCTACCATATGAAAAGACCATTCAACATGTTTTTATTTACATTTTTGTCTGGACAGTCGACAGAGGATTTAAGAAATTTGAATGTGCAAGAACTAAAAATCGGCTATTTCACTCCTAATTACGAAAGCCGGGTAGGGACATTTCTTATTTCTAACTTCTAACTTCTAACTTCTTACTTCTAACTTGTAACTTCTAAATTTTTACTTCTAACTTCTTACTTCTAACTTCTAACTTCTTACTTCTAACTTCTTACTTCCATGTTGTATGTATGTATGTATGTATATATGTATGTGGGGGGTAGGGATATTTCTTATTTCTAACTTCTTACTTCTAACTTCTAACTTCTTAACTTAACATACATACATACATACATACATACATACATACATACAACATGGAAGTTAGAAGTAGGAAGTTAGAAGTTAGAAGTAAGAAGTTAGAAACTAGAAATAAGAAGTGTCCCTACCCCCACCCCCCCCCCCCCATCACACACACACATACATACATACATACATACATACATACATACATACATACATACATACATACAAACATACATACATACATACATGCATGCATACATACATAAATACAACATGGAAGTTAGAAATTAGAAATAAGAAGTTAGAAGCAAGAAGTTAGAAGTTAGAAGTTAGAAGTAAGAAGTTAGAAGTTAGAAAAGTTAGAAGTTAGAAATAAGAAATGTCCCTAACCCCCCCCCCCCCCCACCACCACACACACACACATACATACATACATACATACATACATACATATATACATACATACAACATGGAAGTTAGAAGTGAGAAGTTAGAAGTAAGAGGTTAGAAGTTAGAAGTAAGAAGTTAGAAGTTAGAAATAAGAAATGTCCCTACCCTCCCCCCCACCCCCCCCCCCCCCACACACACACATACATACATACATACATACATTAGAATATATACATATATATATAATGTTAAGCATATCATAGAAGTGTCTTCCTTCTGAACATTTTACTGAGGGTTGAACCTAAGATAAATTTTAAATCCTTATGTTGCATTATGAATATGTTTTTCCTCTGAATTTAAAATATGCTGCCGTTTGGAACAGAATGTACCTGATGTCAGAATAAAGTTCACAATTTATCAAAAAATGCGTATCATCTTCAACAATAAATATTATTCTATCCCATTTTATTCATTGTTCCAGCTTGTCTTGGGTTTTAGTTGCAGACATAAGGTCAATGATGCAGAGTGGATCAATAATCGATTCACTTCCGGGCCTCGCCTCATGTCATGGGCTTAGACAACAAGAGGTTGATGCAGCACTTCGAAGTCTACTGACCTTATTTAATCTGCTCGCCTTTTGACATGCAAAACAGTGCCTTCGAACATGCACAAAATGCACAGATTCAGTTCGTCCTGCGCAGTTCATCCGAGCCTTTGCTCTCCGTTAATTCTTTCTGCTGTATGCCATGATTCTGTTAGCGGAGAGTGAAGGCTCTAATCAGACTACGCGGATGCGCAGGCTGACCTGGGCCTTCGCTGTCTGCATATACCCGAAGATGCGTTTTCGCATGGCGTGGCAAAAATGAAAAAAAAAATCGAATATAGGGATCAAACATAGTTTTTCATGCATTAACATTCGCCAGGTCCCGTGGGAGGTGTTGAAAACTGAAAATATTTGCTACTTTTCGCGTTATTTCTTGCACTATTCTGTTTCGCCTTTTCATCGATGTCGCGCAAACGCTATTTCCATGGACTATGTTCGTTCTGGGGCAGGACAGTACAATCTCGTGACGGCAGCAATTCTGTGGCCCCGGTACGAGCATATTGAAAGTTGCGTAGTCGTGCATTAACAGCGCGTGAATTGCTTTGTTAATACACGGCTTTTCGCCGGTTAATGCACTGCTGTTAATAACGTGCGACACCGCTTTTTATGCAATAATTTAGCTTAGTCTTTTATTCTAAATGAGAGTTTTCAGAGCAGAAAAAATCATGTCTGAACTTGATATGTGTGCATTCATCTTTAAACTTTTATTCCATGGTAAAGAAATCTTGACGCTTTGATCACGTTATATTGCCGACAGCTTTAGTGTTTATTTCTTTGATATATTTAATTCTGAGCTTTACGACCCAGTGAACACTGTTAAGGTAATGTCGAGCCAGTCTATCAACTTTATACTTTTCCCTAACGAAAACACGGCCATTCAATATAATGACACTTTTTATGACTGCAAAATCGAAAAATTTCAGATGAAATATTTTTGTTATTTTTTCTCGAAACTGAGATTGTGGTTACTCAGTAGAACCGCTTCATCGAGACTGCTCTAACGCGTACATACAATATAGGTTTTGTAGCACAAATAAAAAAAAATAATATATACCCCTGCAAATCCCATTTTATCTATATAAAAGATGGGTTTGAGGGGGGTCAAAATTACATAGACATGTTTTCGTAATGCCCGGGCAGACTTGTGGTTAACCAGTTTTGTGACAGTTTCGCCAGCAACTGGCAATTGCCCTTCCTGAATCAGCAGATTGGTGTGAATGACAGAAGAAATTATTTCATGAAAAATCTCCACGAAATATATGTGGCCGCACCAATGATTCAACACCTGGATCTGTAGTCAGACTGCGCAATTGAGCTCGTGTTTACGACCCCTACCCAGGAAGGTAATGACCATTTGTCTATGGCATATTAGATCAGTGTAAACCTAGGTCAGTGCGTTATCACGGTGCGCATGCGCGAGCCTTGGTTTTAAAATGCACTGCACGTTGATAGAAACTTCAAGATCCGTTGTCTGTCAACCAGTAGATTAGACTATGCGGATGCGCAGACTGATCTAGGTATACGATTGTCACAAATGTCGAAATGTCGATCTCTTACGTAACGTACATTGCAGGAGGGCACACCTATCGAAATGTAATTTAACTGAGTCGGGGTGCAGCATTTCCTACAACATTGCACGTGCGCATTTGCGCAATCTGATCGGAGTCTTCGCTGTCCGCCTGAAGACGCTTTATATCGTTAGCTACCTACAGAAGGCGTTGCGAAGACTGAGCAGACTGCGCGAATGCACAGCCTGATCAGTGTCTTCGCTGGGCGCACATGTCATATTGCGGGTACATGTAATGCTGTGTCCCTACTGGATTGTTACAGCACATCCACCCACTTATACAGGATAATTATTTAGGTATCATATGCTTAACGTTAATTAATCCATTCACTCCGAATCAACCATAGAGAGATATCAGTCGTAGATGGTAGTGTTGCCTATGGTACCATGCCAAACTTACCACGCCATATTTTATGCCACCATGCCATACCAGATTTATTTTATGCTGACTCAAACATCTGTTGAGCTAGCTGAAGAGAACAATAGTGACTGAGAGGAAGGGTACACTTATTCAAATCATCTACTTAAGATACCATTTTGAATAAAATTTCGCATCTCATCAGACATTACAAGTCTAAGTGAACACTTCTGCTTTAACTTATTACCTTACTTGTCTTAGAATTTGAATGAGGCCCTTTTAATACCTGTTATTATGCCTAAAACAATGCTGAGTGAGAGGCAAACAGCACTGACCCTAATCGGTCGACGCATGAAGCGGGGTCTGATCAGGATCTACGGTGTTTGCCCGTTCTATTTGTCCCAATACTTGGGTTTTTACGGTACACATACTTAAAATCACTTAGTGTCGACCGGCCGATCGACTGATTGTTTAATTGTTTGATTAATTGAATGATTGTTGATTGCATCAATGCCCATTCAGTCAATGCCAAAAATACCAAATTGCTTCTATATAAGGTTGAAAATAGATCTAAAATTAACAAAATATTCTACTGTTTTCTCCATAACTGGCGCGCGCCATGTGAAAACATGTCTTCAGGCATATGCGATCAGCGAAGGCCCAGATCAGCCTGCGCATCCGCGCTGTTTAATCAGGGCCTTCACTGTCCGCTAACAGAATCATTGCATACTACAAAATGTATGAAAGGAGAGCAAACGCCCGGATGAGATTTTGCGCATGCGCAGGATGAACGCATTTGCGCATGTTCGAAGGCACCTTTTCGTATGACGTAACTCATAGATAAATGTATAAATGTTAGGGCTTACATGACTCCAGATAAAAGAGATAACGAGACAATTATTTCTATATCTTCACGGAAACATATGTTTCGGGCACCCATGAGAAGTGTCTGAGAACCCACAACATCTGTTTTCCTGGAGAAAAAAGAAAAATATCAATAGGTGCGCAACGCACGAAAAAGGCCCTTAAGCAATCTGCGGACAACGCAGACCCAGATCAGCCTGCGCATAAGCGCAGGCTGATCAGGGCCTTCGTTGTCCGTTTACAAAATCAATGGGTATCGTTGTATATGTCGACGAACAGAGAATGCTCATATCACATCACGAAAACACGCCAATATCATTTTGATCCCTTTGAACCCCACTTTTATATAGTAATACTGGGTTTTACAAGGGTATACATTATTTTCCTTATTTCTGCCCCAAAACATAGACTTCTGCTGAAAACATAGACTGTGGGTACTCGTTAGAACTGCCTCGTCGAGGCGGTTTTAACGAGTACCCACAGTCTATGTTTTCAGCAGAAGTACGCAAAATGTCAGATTTTTTTAGCTGAAAATTTCCATTTTTTTTGGTGGTTAAATTTTCAGTATATTTGAATAGGCGTGTTTTCGTAATGGATTGCACGGATGCGCATACTTGTCTGGATACACGTTGTCCGCAGTTTATATAAGGGCCTTTTTTCGTGCCCTGCACATCCATACATTCTGGTTGAAAATTGCCGTATCTAGAATTAAGGCTTAAAAGTATATATTTTTCATAGGTATGTTACATGATGCAAAAATTTTCATAATCAGATATTGCACTGAAATACTTTAGAAATGAACCTAGCGTTTTTAATGTTCATTGAAGTATGAACAACAGCGGGTCAGATGCAAAGTAAGTGAAACGTAAAGGAATTCGGTTAAACTTTGCTGACGACCCAGTGATGCTCATACTTCAATGATTTTTAAATCTGTCTATCTATTCAGACTTTTAACGTAGCCAAGCAACAGAGTCACATAGGGGCAACGCCAGTGAACGTTAAATAAATTGTCTTTATTACTTATTTATTTTCCATCTATTATTTGAACAAAAATCTGGTTCGAGAACTGAAATTGAAACAACAGCGTCGCTGTTGTCATCATGTCGCCATCTTGTAATTTCACTGTAAAATAATAACAAAAAAAAAATTAAAAAAAATAAAATAAAAAATAAAAAACATTGTTTATTCTTACGTCACTTCGTGGTAAGGTCGTGCGTGGTTAGCGATTAGCTCATATTCTTTGTCGGGAACGGTTATCTATAACAAATAACGCCATTCCCATCATAAGTCAATTTGATAGTCATCTGATCACAAAAGTGCCAGTGACGTTCAAATCGTTTGGGTGAAATACACACATATTTAAGTCTTATCGTGTATGCCATAGGGACGAAATCACTGGGTGCAGGCAGATTGTTATACAGCAATACACTGGTTAGACTGGTTTTAGAAGGTTTAGACTGGTTTTAATAGGACTGGAAACTGATTTTGTTTTATCACCTATGAGTGATTAGGTACAAAAGCCGGGTAGGGACACTTCTAACTTCTAACTTCTTACTTCTAACTTCTTACTTCTAACTTCTAACTTCTTACTTCTTACTTCTAACTTCCATGTTGTATGTATGTATGTATGTATGTATGTATGTATGTATGTATGTATGTATGTATGTATGTATGTATGTGTGTGTATGTATGTATGTATGTATGTATGTATGTTGGTGGGGGGGGGCGGCGGGTAGGGACACTTCTTATTTCTAGTTACTAACTTCTAACTTCTTACTTCTAACTTCTAACTTCTTACTTCTTAATTCAAACTTCTTACTTCTAACTTCTAACTTCTAACTTCTTACTTCCAACTTCTAACTTCTTACTTCTAACTTCTAACTTCTTACTTCTAACTTCCATGTTGTATGTATGTATGTATGTATGTATGTATGTATGTATGTATGTATGCATTCATGCATACATGTATATATGTATGTATGTATGTGTGCGTGTGTACGCGCGCACACTGATAACATAAGTTCACAGCTCTTAAGTTAAAAAGACTTCATAATTGTAAAATGTACGTGAGAAGGAAGACATTACTATGATATTCTTAACACGGTATATGTATGAATATATATATATGTATATATGCATATATGTGTGTTATTATGTGTGCGCACGATCGCACACGCGCACAAACACACACACACACACACACACACACACACAGGGGTAACATAAATCCACAGCTCTCAAATACAATAAACTTCATTATTTTGAAATTTTCACGAGAGGGAAGATATTTCTATGATATGCTTCATCTTATATATGTATTCGTGTATTCATATATGTGTGTATTTGTGTATGTATGTATGTGTGTGTATGTGTGTGTGTGTGTATCTGTGTAGGCGCTCGCACGAGCGCGCACTCACATGCACGCGCCAGCACATACACACTTAGGTAACACAAAATCACAACTCTTAAACACAATAGACGTTATCATAAATGCCAGGCAGTCCAGGGAACATTGATGGCGGAGGGGTTTGTAAAGGGACGTGTCCGTGTCTGATATGAGGGTCCCACGGTGGTGTTTTAAAGCAGGCATAGCTAGTCCGGTCTACGTTTTTTTCTGGGATGTTGCATTTTGTTGTTTTTATCCTGTTTTCATACACTAGATAGCAATATTAATCTTTTATGCTATTTTAAAACGTATGCATATTGTAAATATATTGATATATGACACTCTAATAAGCAAATCCTCACTTACTCACTCTTTATTGGAAAACCAAAACATACAGAATGTGTTTTCTATTCACATGTTCTGTTGCGACACACCACACTCATGTAAATATTCTAAAAGATTACCATTGCAGCACTTTATCAACGGTTATGGGATATACAGTAGTTTTGCATACAGTCGATTCTCGTTATCTCGACCTCGCTTATCTCGAATAACCGTTCATCTCGCAGTAAAAATCTGGTCCCTGTTTAAACATGAAAATCTTACAACAGGTAACAAAATATTGTGGAAAAGAGGAGAAATTGCTCCTAAGGAGCAATTTCTCCTCTTTTCCACAATATTTTAATATATCTCTAATTTCAGGAGTAAAATTAAATAGTCATTTGTAAAATGTGGTTGTTCGATTTATTTTTTCCTCAGTTCTGCAAATCTGATATATCGAAGTATGGATATCTCGAAGTATTTCAGAAAGTCCCTTGGACTTCGAGATAACAAAAGTCGACTTTATTTCACTTTTAAAGTGGGTGAGTGCATTGGTACTGTTAAGCATTCTTGGGACAGGCTGACAAAATTTGGTATTCTTAACTACTTTATTTAGTTTTGATAAGGTAAGCTTAAAAGAGAAGTGAAATTACCCGTTTAATAATGCGAAGGTCATTATTGTTGAGACCAACGGGGCGAGATCTGGTTTAGACCTCTCGAATTCACATATTGCATTATGGAATTTAGAAGATTTCGCCAAGATGTGCACATAAAGAATCCAGTACTATTCTGTATTTAGCTCAGCTTTAACATTTATTGTGTGCTAAGCGTAGACCAACCTTTTTGGGAAAGCCATTTCTCTGTTGCCAGGACTGAAATCTACTAATGGAGTATCTTCCTGGTTACATATATGC
This sequence comes from Anodontia alba, assembly GCA_964016985.1. NCBI lineage: Eukaryota > Metazoa > Mollusca > Bivalvia > Lucinida > Lucinidae > Anodontia > Anodontia alba. The sequence continues at coordinate 13,194,149 of OZ024832.1, forward strand.
TATTGAAAAGTGGCAGTGTCAATAAGGCCAGTTTTTTGGACAATCCTTTTCATTTTAATCCTCTTAAATGACCCATTATGTATTGGCTTTATGTATGCAAACTATTTATTGGAACGGTGCAATCGATTGAAAGATATATAGATATTAAGTTGGTGGGGTAGCTTAATCCCTAACCCAAAAGATGACACATGTAAACAAACGCATATACAGCGCTACACCTATTATATGATTTTATAACCTTATATGACTTTGATTACATATATGTTGCTTCTTAAATGCATGCTATTATTTCTGCTATAAGAAGCAGTATAGAGAAGTTAGAGAACAATAATCTTCCAAGTGAGTTTTCATGAACATTACGAAAACATGCCTATTCATATATACTGAAAATTTTACCAGCAAAAAAGAGAAAATTTTCAGATAAATAATTCTGATATTTTTCATATTTTTGTTCAAAACATAGATTGTGGGTACTCGTTAGAACCGCCTCGACGAGGCGGTTCTAACGAATACCCACAATATATGCTTTTGAGCAGAAATAAGAAAAATAATGTATACCCCTGTAAACCCCAGTTTTACTATATAAAAGTGGGGTTTAATAGGGTCAAAATTATATAGGCGTGTTTTCGTGATGATTTCCAAAGGGCCGACTTTACGAAAAACCACAGCATGCCCTTATTACAGGTTGTTCATCTTTGATATTGCTGGTCAATTATATAAATGCATTAGTATAGTTCGTAAAATCTTACTTTTTTTTTTTTTTGGAATTACTCCTGTATAGCATGAATTATTTCCACTTAATGGTTTAAAATTACTCATTTCAAAGCAAATCTTGTTCTGAATCTCAAGTATCTATATCTTTTATATGAGATGCAATTTCCATCTGGAAACCTTTTACAAGCTGTTTTCTGCCTGACTTGTTACTTAAATCTTTGAGTCGACATATGCGTTGATGTTTGTCTGTGACATGGACGGATTGAACTACTATATAATATATTTGAATGCTTTGTTCTACCATACTTGGCACGAAATGAGAGTGGTTGTAACCGTGGCTTGCTTCAAGGTCACAGGCTAAAGATTGTTTAAGTCAGTGCTGTTGAGAACATTGAGTGCCGACATGAAAATTATAAACATTATATACATACAGTCGACTCTCGTTATCTCGAACTCGCTTATCTCGAATAACCGCTTATCTCGAAGTGAAAATCTGGTCCCTGTTTTAACACAGAGATCTACCAACAGGCAATAAAATATTGTGGAAAAGAGGAGAAATTGCTCCTTAGGAGCAATTTCTCCTCTTTTCCACAATATTTTCAATATATCTCTAACTTGGGAGTCAAATTAAAGATTCATTCTGTTAAAGGTGGTTGTTCGATTAATTGTTAATCAACGTTATTGAACACGCTTCATCTATCTGAGATATACATTATTTCAGGTAGGATATCTTTTGAATACAAATGAAGACGTAAAGTTGTGCCAATAAATTCTGCAGAATAAAAAAAAAGAGTTTTATTATTGTTCATGAATAAAACATTATTCCTTTCTATTATTTAAACAATGTCTAATCAAATTTTACACACCCGACTTGGTTAGCGCGGCCCACGTGCGTCTGTATTTGTATTTAAAAGATATCCTACATGAAATATGTATATCTAAAACAGAATAAGCGTTTACAATGGCATTGAGTATATGTGCTGACACATTTAATCGATTGTAAATTTCACTTTGTTTTGCTAACAATGGATCGATTTGTTTTGAAACTGAATTTTAACTGTCATCAACACGTTTCCAAATTTTCGTCTTCATGACTTTCCTTAGAGAAAAGAATTTAATACTCCTTTACAGCCATTTAGACTCCAGTTTTTGTGAAAACATTAATTTTGTTATACCTTAGTTTTCCACATTCATCAGCTTCAGCAATTGCATCATATATATTATTCCAAGTATTCAGAGCTGAGATGTTTTTTGCCTTTATGTGGCTGGTGCCTGTCATAACCTATTTACGGCAACAAAACTGAGGAGATATGTGCGCAGCATCCGACGGTTTGACTACCTACACTACACTTGCAGACTGGCAGTACCAGCCCCTGATTGGTGCCAGCCTTTAACTTTATTCAAATCAGTCTGTCCGCTTTCTGTCAGAAGCGTTATGTGATTGTATTTGAGCCTTCAGAATCAGATTCATGTTGGTGTACTAAAATGTCATACTGATTATTAGAAGACAGTTATTCTGTGTATATCCTGACCTGATTAAGGCAGGAAATGACCAATTCCAACATTCTCAGTTCATTTTCTAACAGCTAAAAGAAGGCATCAATGGCTACCTGTCATATCTTGATAAAGATTACAGCATTTATTTCCGAGCCTGTCATGGCATCTTCTTTCAAACAGTTTTGTCTTTTTGATGAAGCCACCATTCACTCTGCAATTGTAATGTTCTCATTGTTGTGATAACCGGTCTGAAAGCATTGCAACATGCACATACTTTTCCAATATATTCTTCCCTCGAAAACCGTGAAACGATAATACTCCGCCACTATCATGTCGGGAGCAGATAACTGACAAAAACTGACGTAATTGGGTCTTTAGCAGTCCCAAACCTGATCTCTACAATATCAATTCACACACCAAGTTTGTTGAAAAACTACTGACATTTACTTAAGTTATCGTCCAGAAATGAAAATACAGACATGTCTAGGGCAAACAGCTCTGTCAAAAAGCTACACAATTTACCCATTAGCAATCCAAAACCAGATCTTTACAATATCAATGCACATACCAAGTTTGGTGAAAATCCATTGACATTTATTCAAGTTATCGCCCGGAAACGAACTTATGGAAAATCGCGGGCAGATAACTATGTCATAAATTTACGAAATGTGCCCATTAGCAACCCAAACGGTATCTCTATAATATCCAAGCACATACTAATTTTGGTGAAAATCCATAGATATTTACTCAAGCCATTGTCTGGAAACGAAAATACAGACGGACGGACGTGTAATTGTTCTATAAAACGTTGGTGTACCGTAACCATAAAATAGTATGCGCTATACCACCTCATGGTATAAATGTCCAACAAATTTCAACATGATCCGATTAAAACTGTAGGAGGAGATATCCGGAAACCAACGCGAAAGGACGAACGGATGGACGGACAGACACCGGAGGGTATACCATAATACCCTGTCATATCATGTGGCGGGGTATAATAAATAGAATCAAGCTGATTGACATCATATTGCTGAATGCTTTTCGTTATTTTATACTGAAAGGAAAAAGAAACGCAGGGTAAATTTTATTCTTAAATTTCATTCAAGTTTGAAAAAGTTTGTTAAATATTTTACTATGATTACAAAACGGTACATGTATGGAACAAAAGTTCAAAATTTCATTGGTTTGTGATTAACAAGTCTCGAGTTATTGAAGTTCATTGGTAGCTACCCCCCAAATCTTGAAATCAAAATCAAACTGAAAATCAATATCGGGTGTGCCCCCCTCTTGCTGCCGTTGCTGCCCTAATTCTCCTTTGGATAGAGTTAACCAAAGCATTGACAGTTCGCATCGGGATGTTATTCCATTCATCGATCAACGCATTCCTTAGTTGTGCGAGAGTTGCGAGGGGATTTCGGCGCTTCCTAACCCTTCTGTCCAGCTCATCCCACATGTGCTCTATTGGGGTCAAATCAATTCTGTAAGGTATAGGGATGAGATCTTGCGTCCTGTTGCAGTCCCGCTTGTGCAACAACGTAATCTGATTCTGCAGCAGGACAATGCCCGACCACATGTTGCCCGAGTTTGTCAGGATTTCCTGGCAAACAATAACATCGCACCACTAGCATGGCCACCGTACAGTCCAGATTTGACCCCAACAGAGCACATGTGGGATGAGCTGGACAGAAGGGTTAGGAAGCGCCGAAATCCCCTCGCAACTCTCGCACAACTAAGGAATGCGTTGATCGATGAATGGAATATATCCCGATGCGAACTGTCAATTCTTTGGTTAACTCTATCCAAAGGAGAATTAGGGCAGCAACGGCAGCAAGAGGGGGGCACACCCGATATTGATTTTCAGTTTGATTTTGATTTCAAGATTTGGGGGGTAGCTACCAATGAACTTCAATAACTCGAGACTTGTTGATCACAAACCAACGAAATTTGGAACTTTTGTTCCATACATGTACCGCTTTGTAATCATAGTAAAATATTTAACAAACTTTTTCAAACTTGAATGAAATTTAGGAATAAAATTTACCCTGCGTTTCTTTTTCCTTTTAGTATATTTGACCTTCTCAATAGCTCACCTTACTTTTGTTACCTGCCTCGTTTGATTTGATTCTTAGGTTATATGTAATATTTTATGATTTTTAGAAGAAGCCGGGCATTTCAGCTTGTAAACATTTATTGCTAACATTTATTGCTGAGTAAGTATGTAAAATCAGACTTTTATTCCCTGAATCCTTTGTCACTGTAACCACCCGAACATCTACTCCAAACCATTTAGTTTCTTGTTATCTTCACTGTATTTTATAGATACCTTTTATCTTCCCGGTATTTGTTTAAAACAGTGTCTTCATGACAAGTTTTTCTCTTAGAAAAAAGTGGCAAAAAAACCATGCTCAACTGATAATTCAACCAGATGTTTTAAGGCTACTGCTCTCAACTCTCCTACACTAATGAGTCTGTTCACAACAGGTGGTATTACCAGATTTATCTGGGGAACTACTTTTCTCTGATAACACTGGTTCCCTGCACTGCAAACTATAGTCTTAAAATCTTTATTTTTTAACAAAATTAGGAAATCATTTGAAATTTGTAATTTGATTATTTTTTGATGCAGATGTAGATTTTGGTATCGGTTTGAGCTTCTTCATTGTGTTTTATATTTAAGAATTTTGTGTGCAGGTTTCTAATTAACTGTTTTATCAGCATTACTTAACTAATTGCATAACAGAGCATCATTTTATTGGCCACTGGGCAGAGTTTTATGGTCTCAGTCATCAGAAACATATGAGAAAGCAATACGCCACTAACCCGACTTTGATATACGTAGTAATAGTCGGGTTAATGGGGGTCAAATTCTCTAAGAGAAAAACATGGTATGTTATATTCTTTATATTTTGTCATAATTGTTTTTTTGTTTTTTTTTGTTTTGTTTTTTGTTTTTTTTTTTTTGTTTTTTTTTTTTGTTTTGTTGTTGTTGTTGTTGTTGTTGTTGTTGTTGTTGTGTGTGTGTGTGTGTGTGTGTGTGTGTGTGTGTATGTGTGTGTGTGTGTGTGTGTTCCTTTCATCAGCTAGGTAAGACTCTGATTCTGATAGTATATATACTTATTAAGCTACTAAAACATCTTTTTACCAGAGTTGTTTAATGAAGAGAATTTGGACGACGCAACGTTAACAAAATACAGTCTATATTAAAGTTTTGGTGTTTGACAAGGTGCCATATCTGCCGGTTGTATTTTTGTATACATTATAAAACCCCAGTGAAACTAGTACAGTAATTTTGATATTGATAATCCGTTCATGTCACGGACAGTTGTAAATTGCAGTTAACATGATAAACATCAACACTGCTTTGACGTTATGAATGACATTAAAGTATATGTTGTCGCAAAGATTTATGTAATAAGTAAGGCAGAGAACATGCAAACGGTTTGTAAAAGGATTCTAGATAAAATATTCACCTCATATAAAAGATACAGATAAGTATTAGACATATAACAGGTTTTAGCTTTCAAAATGAGTAATTATCAAAACATTTAGGGAAAGAAATCCATGCTATAGAGGAGTGATTAAAAAAAAAATAAGGTTTAACGTATTATAGCTATGCATCCATATAAATGACCAGCAATATCAAAGATGAACAACCTGTAATAAAGGTGCCTTGTGGTGTTTCGTAAAGTCGCCCCTTTAAAAACTCAAGAAAACTCACTGCAAAGATTATTTTTCCCTAACTCCTCTATACTGCTTCTTATAGCAGAAATAATAACATACATTTAAGAAGACACACACACACACACACACACACACACACACACACACACATATATATATATATATATATATATATATATATATATATATATATATATATATACTCAAAGTCATATAAGTTAATCGAATTATATAATGGCTGTTAAGCTGTATACGCATTTGTTTATCACCAGATGGGTCAGGGGGAAGTTACCTCACCCACTTAATTTGAATATATCTTCCAAACGATTGCTCCATTCCAATAAACAGTTTGTATACATAAAGCCAATACATAATGCATCATGTAGTAAGATCAAACAGAAAATCGGCTTGAGTCCAAAAACATGCCTTATTGACACCTCCCTGTTAGAAATTAACCTTATGAAATAGCAAGCAGCATAAACTTAGATCATCCTGCGCTGGTTCTAATTGTCTACGACAACGCATCACGAAAAAATACCTATATAATTTTGACCCCCTTAAAACCCAACTTTTATATAGTAAAACTGGGGTTTACAGGGGTATACATTATTTTTCTTATTTCTGCTTAAAACATAGATTGTGGGTACTCGTTAGAACCGCCTCACCAAGGCGGTTCTAACGAGTACCCACAATCTATGTTTTGAGCAGAAATATGAAAAATATCAGTAATATTTAGCTGAAAATTTTCAATTTTTGGTAGTAAAATTTTCAGTATATTTGAATAGGCGTGTTTTCGTAATGGGTCGTAGTCAATTTAATGTTTCCCGTTGCTCCGGAAGTATGTTATGAAAGGTCGTGGACTAGTCATAGACACTTTATTGTGTTCCGTTGCTCCGGAAGTATTTTATGAAAGGTCGTGGACTAGTCATAGACAATTTAATTTGTCCCTTTGCTCCGGAAGCACGTTATGAAAGTCGTGAACTGGTCATAGACATTTTTTTGTTTCCCGTTGCTCCGGAAGCACGTTATGAACGGTCGTGGACTGATCATAGACAATTTAATGTTCCCGTTGCTCCGGAAGAAAGTTATGGAAGATCATGGACTGGTCCAATGCTGTTTTCCACGGACTGCTCAAAGTTATATATTATAACTATGTATTAGCTTTCATGAAAGCTTGGTCTAGCTTAGTTCGCGTTGCTTGCTAAGCGTAGACCAAGCCTTTTGTGAAAGCTAATACATGTGGAATCTTTAAAGCCATACTCTGGTCAGACTGCGCCAACTCGACCGTCAACATCCCATGCACTGGAAATTGCCGGAAACAACATTTTTCCTTGAAGAAAAGTAAACCGACTTTACCCATTTATTAACAATTAACATAAAATACAAACACTATATTAAATATATTAAATAAAATTCTTTCTCTAAAAGTGTTCTTTTTTTTTTCTTTCTTTCTGTCAAACTACCAAAGGTAACTTTGTCGCCTCTGTGATGATATGCTTTTATTATGTACATGAAGCAAGCTATTCATCAGAAGGACGCGTGAAACTCTACACCCAGCGAGCATTCTACATAAATCTATAGAGGGCCGTTATCGGCCCGTCAGCTACCCTGACGGGCCGATAACGGCCCGCTATAGATTTATGTAGAATGCTTACTGGGCATGTATTAAGCCAAAAAATAATAGAACAGCTTAACACCTTAACATACTTGGTGTGACTATGTTACTACCTTTTAAGTCACTGAATGAGTAGCAAATAGTGAAGACCGTAGTCAGATACCACGTACTGCCTTACCTGATGAGGATCTTCACTATTCGATCTTGTCTTTCTATACCACATGAATAACCTTAAAACTTAATATTAGTAAATAATAATATAGATTTTTTTTTTTTTTTTTTTTTGTACATTCAGGATAACAATAAATATTCCATATTAAATATTATTCGTTCGTCTACTTACTTCAAGTTCAAGTTCAAAGTACTTTATTCTCTCAAAGTCAAGCATGACATCAGAGGAAATGTAAGATACAAGGTTGCAGTTAAGACGGTTACCGTAATTCCATAATAATATTTATAATAAACTGTATAAAAAAGAACCAGGACAAATTAAAAAAAAAAACTATTGCAATTCATTTTTAGTGACCCAAATCACGACTGACTGTAACTTGGGGAGCAGAATTGCTGATGTAACAGCCATAGATAGATAGATAGATAGATAACATTTTCCTAGATAGATAGATAGATAGATAGATAGATAGATAGATAGATAGATAGATAGATAACCTGAAACTATTCGGATGGATAGATAGATAGATAAATAACATTTTCAGATAGATAGATAGATAGATAGATAGATAGATAGATAACATGTGGAGACAGACAGGCAGGCAGACAGACAGACAGAAGATAGATAGATAGATAGATAGATAGTCTAGAAACACTTTAAACATTAGAACTAGCGACTTCCAACTATCGTGTAATGCGCAGTACCTTGTTAATACTATAATTACTGTGTCGCATGAGTGCAATTACCCGGTGACAACCACCCAATAAAATTTCCGATTCACCATGACGAAACCAAGCCACACCTTAGAGTACCTTTCACCAGATCATTAAACACGTGCAACACGGAGAAAAGTATGAATGAAAATAAAAGAAACTAGGCCACATCTTTACACACTATAGTACTATATGTATTGGATTATTTTTCTGATGTGAGTATAATTATTGTTTATTAATTTATTTATAAATATTTTCCGTTGCAAGAGTTCACGTTTATATTCGCTGAAAACATTGAAATGACCTAGTTTCTCATAAAGTAAGCAAATAACGCACATGGGGTGGCGCACAATTACCCGTAGTCGCCGTTGCCTTTCGCACTGACGGTAAATAGCCATTCTGCATTCAGTGCGAATGCTTCGGAGAGGCGATCAAGAAATGATCAATTTCGCTATCCCGCCACAGCCTCCTCTACCAATTTACATAAGGCAAATAATAATAATAATAATAATAATAATAATAATAACACATCAACACACAACGTCGCAACAACGACGCATCACCGCTGCCGTGGCACCATGTCGTCACGGCAACGCCGAAGCAACGTCGCTGCGACACCACGTGTTTGAGGCAAATATAGAAATACTGGGGTAAATATAATAATCAGTAAAACTTGTTTCAATCTCAATGTAGCACCTGATACCGTAACAAAATTATGTCACAACGCCGCAACAACAATGTCAGACTGCGCTGGCTCATCACTGCCGCAGGGTCAGCGCATGCGCTGTTTGATAAATGTAATGAAACCATCACCATGACTGATGATTGATGCAAAATCAATTTTGAAATGTTCATATGGATGTGTAAGTCCGCTGCTGTCTATAGTCTTTTATTCAAAAACCTTACAACTTTATAAGCTAGGTGACCCGCTGCAGCCTAAATGACCCTTACCTCAATGCCCCAGAAAAAAAAAAACAAACAAAAAAAAACAAAAAAAAAAAAAAACACCCATCTCTTTTCTTTTCTGTATAGATTTCGGCTATATAATGATAATAATGATATTTGCTTGCACAGAATCGAATGTTATTTGATTTCAGGATAATCATTACACTTTTAGGGGAGGCAACACTTGTCAAGATTATTTCCCCTTAGCAAAGAATTTTACCCTGTAAAGAAAGAATTTGCTCCCTTTAGTATATTCGTTAATGTTAGAGATCTTCTTGTTTTTAAGAAGGGACGTGGTGTACAGGAAAGCAACCTTAAGTCACAAAAGTTCCTTCCTTTTATACATGACAGACTATCTCCCAAGTATAGCCAATATCTTAATCAAAGCACCGCGAGCACGGACGGGTCGATTGTCTCCGAAATTAGGCTGGAAAAATAGTCCTGAACGGGACTTAAAACTGTTTCGTTTACGTTCTGCATTCAGCAGTGTCTGGTCTGGGTCTGACTGTTTGCCAATGTCTCAGTCCAGATTTTACAAAAGCCCTCTTTCAATGACACACTGGCGTCACTTTGACAAGAATAGCGCGGCTATAAATAACTGTTGCCTGGATTTCGTACAAACACGCAGTTTTATTTCATTGGTCATTGATAATCAATTATAAAAAGTCAATCGACCCAAAATATACCTTCAACTCTTTCGGCGCCTTTCAGACTACTTTTGTCCTCTGCTTTTTTTTTTTTTTTTTTTTAACAAACTCTCGATTGGAAAGATTATATGTAAAGTTGAGATTCAACGTCAAACGGCATAGATGATGAACCGTCTCATCTAGATCTACGCTTTTTGCAAAAGACTATAATTATCGCTTGTGGCAGTGAAAGAGTTACACAAACACACACACAAACACACACACAAATCGTCCCCTATTTTGTGTTCATTCAACTATAAATTTAATGAAATTATGGACGCAATGTTATCTCAATCTGGAAAAGGCCGTTTTAAAACAATGGAACATATAATAATCATATTAAGGCATTTGCACAGACAAACTGTCTTCGGTTTGGTTAAAAAACTATTTTACTGAAATATAAGACTAATGGAAAGTATCATGTAAAAGCTGAACACCTGAACTGTAAGAAGCCATTTGAAGAAAATATCTTTAATTTGTTTAAAGTTGTGAATAAAACAACGTAATCTCTCAGATAAAAACAAAACAAAAAAAAAACATGTTCTCACCTGTGCGAGCAAAAGTAATAAGATACTTCGATAAAAATGCATGCAAACACTGTATGCCCTGATCAGACGCCGCAGAATTTATCTGGATCTGTCCTGTTCGCCAATGTCCCTTTTAGGCACACGAGAGGCACTAGGTTAGATTACATAGTCACGTACCTATGATAGAAAGAGCCTGCTACAGAAAAAGTCCGTCTGAATTAAGAACCAGTCAGTCTGACTTACCAGACAAGCTGCCCCAAGCCCACACAAATTCATTAAATGGGTACAGATGAATCTATTTATCAGTTCAATGGCTTGCTGTTTGTTATGACAATCCCATCGAGGCGCAACCGTGACTTTTTTGACAAATTGTATCACCTTTTTATTAAGTTCAGTAAACCATGCACTGACAAACTATTTTACAAAAAAAAAATATATATATATATGTATGCCACTATAAAAGGAAATTATTTTCACACTCTTGTACCGTAAGAAATTATTTTTATACTTATTTTTATTTTCTTTCTGTGTGTGTGTGCGTGCGTGCGTGCGTGTGTGCGTCTGTATGCATACGTGTGTGGCAGGGACTTGTGGCTCATCTCTGCGGTCAGTAATAAGGGCAACAAAACATTAAGTCATTAATATTAAGATATTAAACACAATGATAAGACATAAGGTAGGACAAAATCATGTTTTGTCCTACATAATGCCCTGTTACTGTGTTTGGTAGCTCTGTCCGGCATTGTCATCACCTCCATGGGGAAGAGAAGGCCGTGTTACTACGCTTAAGGGGAGAAATGTAGATTATAACGCAAAATGTAGAATTTCTACGTAACGAGCCGTCTCACCTGGATCTACAATGTTCATATATGTGTGTGTGTGTGTGTGTGTGTGTGTGTGTGTGTGTGTGCGCGCGCGCGTGCGCGCGCGTGTGTGTGTGTTTAGGTCCATTTGGCTGAAAGGGTAACCCTTTTTGCTCTTTCTCAAAAATCGTTCAATATGTTTCAAAACATATTTGCATTATTTTTCAAAGAATTCCCCACCAACGTCATTACACTTTTGCTATCCGGTTAATCCAATCTCAGCTGACCACTTGCTGCTTTCCTCTTTAATTGCACGCGGGTGGGTCGGAGTTCAGACTCTATGATGGCCACGACTTAAGAACTATTCCTTAGATGGAACATTTTTATGTCTATTTCTCGAATCATCGGGTTTCATCTGGTGGTTTTCTTTTGTTCCAGTATTCCCTTAGTGTTGTTTTACAACTCGGGGGTATCTAAATGTGTCAACACGTTGTTTCTGTTGATTCCTCATCTTTGCTTCAGTATAGGCTTTATTTGTGGTTAATCTGTTGCCCAAGATATTGTCTGTTGCAATGATTCATGGATAAGTCAGAAATCTCCACACGGACGAGCAAATACATGTTTCAACTACAATGGAAGCTGAAGGCGTGTTTCGGGATCCCGTAAATCTAACTTTAGCCCCCAGTAATTCATTATTGACTGTTGCAAGGCGGTGCTTTCATTGTAATACCCTTTCCTAATTGTTATGTAGTGTTTCACTTTCTATGATTTTTTAGCCATATAATTGACCGCCATTTAAGACTAAATACACTCTCCCACACTTCGGATTGGAAGAGCCTTAAAAAGGAAAAATATAATATTTAGGAGACAAATTATTTGCACAGTTGTCAATATGTCGCTTACTTTAAGCATTCTAGTGCGAGGGTCACGTATTTGTTGGTTGTGAATGGTAACTCTTTTACGCAGAAATTACCTGTTTCCCCAATGTATTCATCCCCGCAGCCCCTGCATTTCATCACATAAATTACATTTTGGACGTCACATGACATCTTTTCGTGGATTGTAAACTTAGTCCCACAGCTGAATGTAAAAAAAAATTGAACTTTTTGTCAATTACCTTTGTGTGTGTGCGTGTGTGCGTGCGTGCGCGCGTGCGTGTGTGTATGTGTATATGTGTGTGTGTGTGTGTTGGCTTTGGAGAAAAAGGGCAGACAAGACTAGAATCGGTCAGTACTACAGAGCCCATACATTGAATTAGACAACAATTCCTCTAAAAAATCTATTTGGGTTTTAAGCGATATTGCTTTTGAAAATAACTGATAAACAAACTTAACCGATACGATGTACTTTTAGGGAGTGAATTCTTTCCAAATGGTTTGCATCTCATCAGGAAAGGGGACTACTCTAAAAGGAAAGAATTTGCTTTTAATGGGAATAAAAGTTTTCCTTTTGGAGTCGACCACTTTTCAGAATGGACTTGGTCATAGGGTACGGTACGGCTGACCTCATTTATTTTATTGTGTAGGATACATTTGTTCCCACTCATACGTATAAAAAAAGTTGTGTAATCTAAATCTTGAGCAAATACCATTTGCAAAGAGCATAAATGTGGCTGACGGAGCTAATATCGATATAACCTTTATTTTGTTTTCTAAAAATACAATTTTCAAACGAAATTAAACTACCCCTAGTTTGTAATAAAGTGCTTTTAAGGACTGTGCAGTAAACAATTATAGGAGAAAATATCGCCTACATATGTACTTTCTAACTAGACTACGTAGCCAAGCTAGGTCAGGGGAGGTAAAATTTCTATAAATTAAATAGTGGTTATACTCTAGTTACTTTAAAAGTTTTCAGGAATATATGTATTTTGATGTATTTTTATGATACGAACGTATATTTCTTTCATAATGAGTGTGCAGATTCTTAAAAACTTCACTGAGAGCTTAAATTATTTTCGTGAAACTTAGTGTATCAGAAGACTTATTCTATTTAATTTTACGAACATTATAAATATCGAAACAACAGTCTAGAAAAATGAGTTAGAAACAAAAGTGGGTCTTCTGTGTTTTTTTGTCATACCAAAATTAGCTGTCAGCGACATCTAAAGCATAAATCACGAAATAAAGGGTATTGCACGGGTACAGTCTTACTTGCTTTTCGTATGTTTGTTCGATTTGCGCTGGTTTGGTTTTGTCTGTTTCTTCGTCCTCTTGGTGTCTGGGAAGGGCTGCGGTTTGTGATTGTGGCACTCCCTTTTTTCTTACCCCCCCCCCCCGCCCCACCAACCCCCCGCCCCGTTTTTTTTTTTTTTTTTTTACTATGTAGAAATGTAGAAATCCATCGAATATGTTTCAATGAGACGGCAATACGATTACGCATACAGTATCAACGGAACCCTCGTTGCAATCATTTTTATAGCCCTTCCATGGTCCCATGGTAAATAGCTTCATGGTTTACTGCTGAATACGTCTTCTGATCAGTAACGTAGAAAAGGTAGGAAATCTTGAGGTAACACACCACCGAGCAAATAAATAAATGTGAGCTATAAGGCATTGAGAGTTGTGAGTGTCACAACTTGCAAAGTAATTGTTCTCGACACACTCTTCAGCCCTTGACCTAGATTTTATGCTCCATTGACTTTGTCATGCTTTTATGAGTCATCCGCAGTAGGCCACGTGGATAATTTGCTTTAGACAAACAATAAAATACCTTTATAACATATATGAGAAAAAAATATGTGCAAAAAGTTAGTCTAACCATTACAATCAGATAAAGTCCTAGATAAAATAAAAATATGCCCTCCACAACAGGCCTTATGGATAATTTGCCTTAGACAAACAACAAATTACCTTTTAAAACATAGGTAAAGTCAGTGCAAACAATTTGTCTAACCATTGCATTAAGAAGTTTCTAGTAAAAAATATTGAGTGTCCCACAGTAGCCCGTATGGACAATTTGCCTAAGACGAACAACAAAATACCTTTAAAATACATATAGGTAAAATCAGTGCAAATAGTTTTTCTAACCATTATCGTTAGATTTACACTATTGACTTTTCGTTCATTGGTGGGCGGCCAGTTGTGCGGAATAGTCAATTGTATATGATGCATATGTCATGGTGCAAAATCCAAAGTATCGTAGGTCTAACAAATATGACAATCTTAAATATGCTAAGACAGGACTCAAGATCTAGCTTTTAATCTATAGCCCTATATGTGAGTAATTCATACTCATAAAAACACTCAAATGTAAATTTAAACATTGTGAATACCAATTCATGCTGGATGTATAATGACATATGCTTCACAAAGAATGGTTACCTAAGAACAAACTGTGTACTGGAGATGCTAACATGCATTTGCGGTTGCCATCAAGATCTTGACCGAGCGCTCAAGATTATTTCTTGTTATGCACGATATATATATATAAGTTGGGAAAAAAGCATAAAATCTTTTTGGTAGCATTGGATCCAGAAAGGATGCTGAAATGATATGCGTAAACCTGTATGTTTAGAGTTAATCATTAACAGTGCTAATAATTTGTTTACCTGAGGCCTTTCAGCTTTCGCCTTCTTCAGAGGTTTTCTATTTCAAAAATGACATAAAAATGTAAAATTTACGAAGAAAATATTATGCTCTTTTCGGGCCCGAATAGGGCATAATCATTTAATCCTAAATTTTACACTTTTATGTCATTTTTTCAAAAAAGAAAACCTCTGAAGTAGGCGACAGTCGAAAGGCCTCATGTAAACACATCATTTGCATGCACTGTTAATTATCAATTCTCAACACACACACACACACACACACATATATATAAATATATATATATATATATATATATATATATATATATATATATATATATATATATATATATAAGTACAGACATGCAAAGTAAGTTTATGAGGCGTTGACTGTTGAGCTTTCGAAACCGGTTATTTATACCAAGCCGGTATCGCAAACTCTACGGTATCTACTTTCAAAAATAACCTAATAGCATATAAAACATTTTACTGTGATTATTTTAAGTTAAAGAGCATAAATAAGACTATATTTCAGCCTCCAGAATATGTATACAATCCACTGAAGTGAAAATTCTGCCTAGTTCTCAAAAACTCAAGAATGACTAGCAAAGCAAGAGATTTGCCAGGCAGTGTCACAGCTCTCAGTTTGCCAGATATATGCTGCCCGAAATGAATTGGCTTATGAAGCTCTGCAGAGAACTCCAATCCGCATGTAAAACTCTTATTCATGACAGTCAGTGACAGATTTGAAACTCAAGAATAATCATTGACATGATAAAGGGCCAGAATAAGTTCAAAATAACAACCTACTGCTGGAAGTCAAGTTGCATTTCAGTATTTAAAAATCAGAACTTGTATTTTCAAAAAATAAGGTCAGTGTGCAATGCCTGATGGATAAACTGCATTTTGCACATTACACGAACTGTTACCGTACCTGTTTCTTATTGAATAAAGCCAGAACATTCTTTCAAACGTGCTAAAATTAAGACTTTCAATCGTTTTGCGTCTTGCTAAAAACGTTAGCCAATTTAAAAAGGAAGAGCGCATGCGCTGTAGTTTTGGTCTAGCTAATAGTCTCAGAATGGACCACAAAGACAAGGCATGAACTAAATACCAAATAGTGTATCCCCTTGGCCCATAAATGTAACTGAATTTCAGATACTCTCATTTCATATTAAAATGCAATGACCACACATTCCAAAGGAACAAAATACTGTACTACAAAAGATTTACAATACAACAACTTGTACTAGCGCATACATTTACACAATTTCCATTTCTTGGGTCTTCGCCTTAATAAAACTAATTTACTTCAAATCGCACTTTTATAAAACTCGGTGTTCCAATTTCAGTTTGAAGTAGCCTCTACAAATAAATACTAAATACGTATTTTTCAGGTATAGATTTAGGAGGACTCGACAGGATGTCACACTTGTCGCGTTCTTTTAAATCTGTCATCTGACTGAGACAAAGAGAAATACAACGCAGATCGTTGTCAGAATGTATGAACTTATTGACGGAAAGAAACTGTTGATCAATTTTGGTAAGTCTAGTAAATCCAACGATATCATATGCAAAAGATGATGGAATTTTCTTCTGAAACCAGATTGTTAAAACTATGACGAGGAACCCACTAAATCTTGAAATGTCTGGCAAAACAGAAAATACAAGAATAACAACATAAACAGATAAATAAATTTCTTACCTGTAATGATAGCAAGAAGGCGAGAGTAAACTACTTTTATGTTTTTATTGAGAGGCCTGCGAAAGTGAAGTGAAGACCTGACCTTGCTCTCGGCCTTCCCGCAAATTATTCTCATGCGGTCATATGAAAAACAAAGCCAATCAGAACTCGCGTTACAAAAATCCAACGACCATAACTATAGATAGTGCACACGGCACCTGAGCTAATGGTTTCCTGATTGTTCGTAATCTTATGTTTTGACACCCCTCTGGAAAGCTATTAAGTTTTTGTCCTCAGAAGTGTCAAATATATACTTCATTACTTGTTTCACAATATCAGTCTATTTGTGCTGATGCATTAACAAAAGAGTTGCCAATTGGAAATTCACATAACTGATTAAGCCCAGAAAAGCCGCCTTTCTAGCATCACATTTATAGAAAAATAATGATTTTTTTTTTTTTTTTTTTTTTTTTTTTTTTTAACGTATCGAAACAAAATTCAATTCGAAGTCTATAGCATCTAACAAACTAGAAATATTCGAATATTCAGAACCAAGACAAACCATCTAGTACCAAACTCGGCCAAAAGCTAACCGTCTACCCGTATATGAAGATTAACAATTAAGTAAGAAATAAAGAAAAAATAAAATAATATTGCTTTAATTCTTCATTAAATGCATATTAACAGCAATTATATTCTTAAATTCACATATCACTTCTTACAATGAACACAAAGCCATGTGAAATTATGAATTTAAAGAAAAAATATCAAAGTTCTGCTTTTGTAGCATAAAATCTTGTAAGGTTAAAAAAGAGCCTTAAACAGTAAAGGGTCCTGATTAACACCGAACATGATAAAACAAGTTACATGACAGATAATGTTCTGGCACAAAACTTTAACTGCCAAACTTCTCCAACAGGGGTATCGACATTATAACTTAGGAAGGCTGTTTCTAAGTTTTATCGTCAACACTACGAATTGATCTCTAAATATGATACCGGACTAACAACATTTCTGCTACAAGGCTATCGGAACCTGAATTTTATTGTGACTTATTGACTATGTATAGAAATATTGTAAGAGAAAGCTGAATTTTCTGATCATTTTAGTAAATTTTGTCTACGTTATAAACGAACGTGTTATATAATTAATGTCATAAAAAGAGACTGCTTGCTTAGCGGTAAATCCATTCACTGTTGACCAGTTTGCTTATCTCTTTAAATGCACTCTCGTGGGTCAGGGTTCAGACTCTATGATGGCCCCACTTATAAACTATTCATCAGATCGTCTGGATCGGAACTTGTTAATATCTGTTTTGCGGCTCACCGGATTCAACTGGTGGTTTTCGTTTGCTCCAGTATTCCAGTGGTGTTGTTTGACAACCCAAGGATCTCAAAGTGTCTCATCACGTTATTTCTGTTGAATCTTTATATTTGATTCATTGTATGCTTTATCAGTGATTTGTCTGTTGCCCGTAAGGAATCATGGATGAGTTTGAAATACTCTACACAGACTGAACAAATATTGTTTTTAGTTTTTACCATTGTGAAGGCTGGGGCGTAAAGCTAGCATAAGCGCCCCCCCCCCCCCCTTCCTTTACCCTTTCCCAGTACAGTAGAACTTCAATGGCTCGAACCCCGATGGCTCGTTTACCATGGATGAGTCCAACACGTTCATGAGTCCGCAGGGAGTCCTCCAAATACGATATACGTATAATTTAGGGAGATTTTCTTCTTTTATCGTGCAAATGTATGTTGTGTGTACTCATTAGAATCGCCTTGATGAGCGATTCTAATGAGTACACACAACATACGTTTCTAATATAGAATACCGAAAAGATATCCCACAATTATCTCCATGCCTCCTGGTATGGTACTAATAGAAACCCTACGTGGCTCGAACTACCGCCGTTTCGAACAAATTTTCATCATCCCAAAGGGGTTCGAGCCGTCGAAGTTCAACTGTAATTCATTACTGACCGTTCTGGATCGATGCTTTCGTTGTGGTGATTTGTGTTGATTGTTGGTTGTGCAGTGTTTCACTTTCTGGTGTTTTCCTTTTAATAATTGTGTACGTTGATTATATATTCGGTTAGGTTTGTGTAGTAGAGTTCTAGCCTTCTTTGGAAATAGTATTGCCAACTCTGCTTCCCGTCTGTTCATTTTGTTGCTGTTTTATTGTATCTGTCTGTCTTTCCCTTTAGTGTTTGGGGTTTGATGTGGACCTGATTGTATCTGCTCCTGAGTTATCTTATTTACTTTGTCGTTTATTTATTTATTTTATTTGTTTTATGAAAATAATATTAATTTTTCTCATGTATATATATGATTTTTTTTTCAAAAAGGTTAATATATGGTATTGTTGTCAAAATACTGTATCTGTCTTTTTCCGTATTTTTGTGCACTTCCCTCATATTAATATTTGCTTAGCAATAATTCAGATATAGAAAACTTTGATGTTCGTCTGTCATTACTGACAATGACCAATCCTAATCAACTGTGTGATGTGTTATTTTTTGTGTGTTCTAAGATGGCTGATGAGACTAATCTTAGCTCTTAAATGCCTGTTGCAGATAGAACAAAAGAGGTCTGAGGAAGAAAGCTCTGTTGGTGATGCTTTAGCTCTGGCTTTTCGCTGTGCACGTTTCTGCTCGGCTTCGCTGATTCTTTTTGCTTCATATTCTCCAGCTCCCCTTTTTATGAGGCCTCGCCACTTTGTACGATCCCATGACTCTGTTGGTATGTTGAAGTCTTTAAGGGAGGCTTTTGGGTGTCCTTGTATCGCTTCTTCCGACCACCATGGGAGCGTTTTCTAACTTGTAGTTCTCCATAGAGGATTTTCTTTGGCAAACGTTAATCAGGCATTCTTGTAACATGGCCTGTCCATCTTAACTGTGCCAATTTCAGAAGAGTATGCACTCTCTGCATCTCTACCCTTTTACAGGACTTCTGTGTCTGGAATCCTGTCTTGCCACTTAATCTTTAGAAGTTTTCTAAGACAGCTTGTATGGAAGTGGTTCAGTGTTTTGGCCTGCCGTTGGTAAACTGTCCAAGATTCGCATGCGTATAATAGTGTTGGCAGCATCACCGATCTATATACTTTCAGCTTTGTGTCATGTCTGATTCCACTTCCGTCCCAAATACTTCCACGTAGCCGGCCAAACGCTGCACTAGCTTTGGCAATTCTAGCATTGACTTCATAATCAATTTGCACAACTCTAAACAAGGTGCAGTCGTTGACCTTTCACTGTGATGGTAGGCTTCTTGTAAGGCTTTTCAGGTGCTGGCTGATATACTACCTCAGTCTTTTTGATGCTGATTGTGAAATCATAGCTGTCACATGAATCAGATACTTGATCCGCACCTCTTTGCATTTTCTCTTCTGTTGGAGCACCCTTTGCTATGTCATCAGCAAAGAGGAACTCAACTTGCACCTCTGTCTGCACCTTAGATTTAGCTTGCAACCTACTTGGGTTGAAAAGTTTCCCATCAAAGCGATACCTAATAGGTATACCGTTGTCAACATCCTGGAAAGCATTAGTAAGCGTGACAGAAAACATCATGCTGAACAGTGTTGAAGCTAGTACACAGCCTTGCTTAACTCCATTTGTCACAGGAAATGGACCAGAAAATTCGCCATCATTTTGGACCCTTGCAAGCATACCATCATGCATCATTGCTATGAATTTGGCAGGACAGCCAAAATTTGCCAAAATTTTTCAAATTCCCTCACGACTGACTGTGTCAAATGCTTTGGTATGGTCGACAAAGGTCATGTAGCGGTCCACATTCTTTTCCTGGCTTTTTTCTTGAAGCTGTCGTGCTGTAAAGATCATGTCCATTGATCCTCTGTTTTTCCTGAATCCACACTGGCTTTCTGGTAGAAGCCCTGACCGCTCGAGGTGTTCATTTAATCGGTTCAGTAGGACTCTAGTAAAGACCTTGCCAGCAATTGACAATAAAGAGATGCCTCGATGATTGTCACAGACTTGAGGATTCCCTTTCCTTTTGAATAGGTGGATAATTGTTGCATCCTTGAATTCTTGAGGGGTGGCTTCTTTTCTCCAAATAATGTGAAATAACTCTGCATCTGATCCTGGAGCCTTGCCAGATGACAGGAGTTGTATTGCTTTCACTGTTTCAGAGACGGTTGGGAGCTCATCAAGCAGCGGATAACATTCCACCCGTGGTAGTCTGTTGATAGCTTCATCATTGATAGATGATGGCCGATTAAAGACACCATCAAAGTGTTCAGCCCATCTTTTTAAGATAGCTTCTTTGTCAGTCAGAAGACTAGTTCCATCTGCACTAAGGAGTGGAGTGGTTCCTGAGTGGTTCCTGAAAACTATTGAGCTATGAAATAATTGTTTGAGCATTGTGGTTGTATTAATGAATTGTTATGACGATAAGTTTTCACAAGTGTACATGTCTGAGGTTATTTGATAACTAACTTATCACACTTCGTTTGTTAAGCCATTTAAGAAGTAGGTGAGTTTCCTTTTAACAGGTGTACCTCAAACATTTCACTTTCATAGTTAAAACGGATATAGATTTTTTGTTGATTATATGTTGTATTAGAAAATATGGCCTCTTAATGGTTTTCTGTCTTAGTTCCCTGGCTTCTCTGAGAGCGTGGTTTATAAATTTTGAGTAGTCTTTAGAATTTGGTGATTTTGGTAAGGAAACGATTGAGTTAGTTAGGAATTACTAACAAAACTGGACACGTCAATGCGTGGATATACCAGTAGACGTATTTCTTATAGTGTAGACTTTCAAACTAATAAATATGATATAAACGCTTCAGACATTGTCATATGGAAACCTATCACATGTTTACAAATATGAATTTGTTTATTATCTGAACATAAAAACTAATAATTGAACTGTCATTATTGCATAAAAAGCAGTGTTGCATGTTATAAACAGCCGTGCATTAACCGGCGAAAAGCTGTGTTTTAACAAGGCAATTCACGCGCTGTTAATGCACGACTACGCGACTTTCAATATCATCGTACCGGGGCCACAGATTTGCTGCCGTTACGAAATGTGTACTGCCGGGCCCTAGAACGAGCATAGTCAGTGGAAATTACGTTCGCGAGACCTCGGTGAAAAGGCAAAATAAAATACTGCAAGAAATAACGGGAAATGTAGCAAATCTTTTCAGTTTAAATGCAATAATAGCGATCGAACATGGTTTTTCAGTGCATTAACATTCGCCAGGTCCCCAGGGAGGTGTTGAAAACCGCGGCCTTCGGCCTTGGTTTTCAACACCTCCCTCGGGACCTGGCGAATGTTAATGCATGAAAAACCATGTTTGATCCCTATATTATGAACTCGTACATAACTGTAAATCCAGCACATATTAAATAATACCCATCGATATTCAGCTTCTTGTACTTCACTTATAATGATTAGGATGACCAGTTCACCCACAAGTACATTTCATTCGGGCACATGACGTTAATACAACGTTGCATTAACGTCAATACATCCGTCATAACGTTTGCACTGGCGTTAAAGCGACGTTGTACAAACATAACGTTGCATTGTCGTCGATGCGACGTTGTATAAACATCATGACGTCGCACCGACGTTAATGCGACGTTTTTTAAACATCATATGTCTGCTGGATATTTTCGTTTGAACAAAGCAAAGCACAATGATAATGTTTCGTTCTGGTAAATTAAGCTATTGTCTTTTCTCTCTTTAACAGTAAACAGAATGTATTGGAACAAGATGCAAGACATACGTAGAAGTTCTAGCTGGAGGAATAGATAAAGCATGAGTCGAAGAAAACAGGAGAAGCGAATGAAACATTAGGACTCCTATAATATACGTATTAAACAGTTGTGAGATTTGTCAGATACATTGCGTTGTACCTGTTCGTTCACTTCGAAGAAATCCAACGAGCGCAACGTCAGAAAACGTTCCGTCTGATATGTGCGCCCAACGAAGACTCAAATCAGCGTGCGCATCCGAGCAGTCTGATCACAGTCTTCGTTGTCCGCATGAAGCAACATCGCATACTTGGCTATCCAAAATACCCAAAGAGAACATTCTGATCATTATGCGCGAAAACGCAGGCTGATCTGAATCTTCGCTTGGCGCACATAAAGGTACGTTTTCTGACGTTACGGCTCCTTTAAGTTTGTGCTGTGTTTTTAGAGTGTCATAGACCTTACAATGAAGATAAAAATAAGCATTCTTCCACCACGTGGCATCAATAAACGTTTATTATACAAGGTGAGCGCATGTCTGCTGTTAATTGCTATTGGAATATTGGGATTTAATATATTCCTTCCGGAAATGGCTTCAAGCCATTCATCTGCAAAGATGCACGTACAAGGACAAAAAAAAATTCTTCATGTTCTAGTATTAACAAAACCAAGTCATTCTCTCCAGAGATATATTATCAGAAGAACGTGGGCTTTACATTTACCACAAGATACGTTCATACACTTTGTTATAGGAACACAAAACCTCACGACCAGCCTTCAAATTACGCTGAAGTATGAACACAATGAGTATAAAGATTTACTCCTCTTACATAATCATACAGACACATATCATGCCCTAACGAAAAAGATGTTAGAGACATTTAAAATGCTTTACAAAAGCTTCACGTTTGATTATATTTTGAAAGTAGATGAGGATTCTTTCGTAAACTTGTATGCAGTAAAGGAGCTGGTGAAGTCATTACCGACAGAGTCGCTTTACATGGGCTTTTTCAACAATCGGGGTCGTATCTACAAGACCGGAAAACACGCGGACACAGGCTACTTTCTTTGTGACACATATCTGCCCTATGCTTTAGGAGGCGGCTACATGTTATCACGTGACCTTGTTCACTACATTGCCATCAACTCTGACAGGTTGAGACACTTTGCCAACGAGGATGCGTCAGTGGGAACCTGGCTGGCTCCACTGGATATTATTCGAAAGCATGATGTTAGGTTTAGAACTGAATCCCGAAATTTTGCCGGGTGCAGTAATTATTACCTTGTGATCAACCCGATTTCCGTTTCAGACTTACTTGCATATAACAAAACATTACACGAGGAACAGAAATTGTGTTATTCTGTATTGAAATGGTAGATATGACTAATGTCCAACCCACTTTAGACTGAATAAACTCTCCCACACTATATATTGGAAGAGTCGAATGACAATTTTAGATATGCCAGGCTATGTTATTTAGATACTCCTAGACTGAATAAACTCCCCTACATTGTATATTGGAAAATCTCAAGTTAAATTTTAGATACGTCAGGTTATGTGGTTTACGAATATTCCAAGAAAACAATGGCTAAACTGTTTGCAAACAGTGAAGATCCTGAACAGACGGAGCGTCTATATTGCGAAATAATATACATTGCAAAAGTCTCTTTGAACGCTAGGTATACATGGGTTAAGGGAACTGGATATACCGCTTAGATTTTCTTCCATTCGTTTTAGTCACTGGGATATTCTTTTAATAGCTCATGATAATAAATATTTAAGGACATTTTAGGGGGGGGGGGGGTTTTTTTTTTTTTTTTTTATCTTATTCAATAATGAAAATTTATGCTGATTGTACTCGTTAGAATTGTCTCAGTGAATCTATTCTAATGAGTGCGTCCAATTCACCTTTTTAACCTTTATTTCATAGACGAACAAAAGACATCACTAAATTATCTTCATTTGTCTCATTATCTAGAACTACGACTAACACTCATTGGCTCGAACTACACGCCTTGAACACATTTCCATGGTCAAAATATGTTCGAGCCACTGAAATTTGAATGCAGACGTCTCGTATAACAAAAAAGTAACACTGTACCAGATGTCAGGAGGGTGTCCTTAAATAATGCATTTATAAAGATGATGACGATATATTGCATGTCAGGCTTTCTGTGTACAAGTTTTTAAAGCCGCTTTCAACAGTTCAAAGGTAGTGGCCATAATGAGTCTGAATATTACGAAAAGACCTTGGACCTGCAAACAAGATCAGAGCAAATTCGTTTTGATGTCATAACGTTGTTACGACTTTGTGTGATATACCGGGAGTGGTCACATTACTGAAATTCGCGCAGCAGACATGTAGCATTCAAGCGGAAACACAACTTTTAAACAACGTCGCATAAACGTCGATATCGACGTTCATACGACAATACTTATATTCTCATTTCATTTACAGAAAAAAAACAAACAAACCTGTAGTTAACTATTGGGACGCAGTGTTCTTTAAACTTCAATGAATACATTGACACATGCGATGTCACATGAACATGAAGTGACGTCAAAACAATGAATGGACGATAGTGATATTATGATGTCAAAGACGCTTTCCGCTATTCATAGTAAACTGCTTGCAATTGTTTTCTTCTTTCAATTGTAGCCCTCGAAGCAGATATCTATCGTCAAATAATGATTTGGAAAATACTATCATTATGGTAAGTAACAAGTACAAAAGTTCATGCAAATGCAGCAGAATGAATTGCACGATGTAACAATGATTTTTACAATTAACAATATATGTAGCAAGTGGTATTATGAAGGTTTGAGATGAAAGTGTTTGTACAAATGGTGAAAGCAGGTTGGTAATGAGACCGACTGAACATGTTCAAAGAATTAATTTTTGCTGTTGGCAAATGAACAAACAGATGTTTCAACGGCATACATTAACGTCTACAAGGACGGAATGTGAAACCCAAACCTCAAACCAAAACCCGAAACGAGACTGAATTCCAATCTTGATAGGAATAATAGTATGTGATGAATGGTGTTCGTGATGAGTTTAATTATACTATGAAGTATTATATAAATGATATCCACGCAAAAGGAATTCATTACGAAAAACAAGCCTATTCAAATATATTGAAACATTTCACCACCAAAAACTGAAAGTTTTCAGATAAAAATTGATATTTTTCATAATTCTTCTCAAAACATAGATTGTTGGTACTCGTTAGAACCGCCTCGCCGACTACTTACAATTGTTTACCTAACAGAAAATTAATACTCAACAGATCACGCATCAGAACTGATATAATTCGATTCTAACACACTGAAAATCGAAGATAAAAGGTACAACGAAAGGACCAGGGAGTGTCCACAAAAACAAGCCGCAGCCAATCCCTGGCTCCAAGAGGAGGAGGAAAGGCATTCTAATGAGTATACACAACATACAATTTTACGATAAACTAAGAAAATATACCGAGATATTTGTTTTCTTGAGCTTTCAGAAGAGTTTCGTAAGAACTGAAAAACGAGTTCGAATTAGCCATGGTAAACGAGCCATCGGTGTTGCAGATATTGCGGTTCGACTGTAGGTACAAGTGGAATGGTGAACTTATACACAGATTGTTTCATTATTATTTTTATTATTATTATTATTATTATTTGTTTGTTTGTTTGTTTTTCTTCTTCTAATATCATTATTTTCCGAGAATGACATACTTTTGAATTTAAATAAAAAAATGTAATAAAGACATTGTCCTCAATATTGTCATATATTAAAACAATTTAATATAAAAAATATCAAAAAATTAACTGGATGAAATACTCACTTTTTAGATGAGCTTAAAAGATAAAAGCTTTATACCAATGTTAAAAAAGGGTAAGAGAAAAGTCCAGGGAGTGACACAATCACAAAGCGCAGCCCTTCCCAGACACCAAGAGGAAGAGAAAACCAAAAAGCACTAAGATTAGCTCTCTCTTCCCCAAGCGAGGTAATCGCTATGCTAAAAGGACTGAAAAACACAAGAACAAAATGACACAAGGTAAGACATAAAACAAATCGCCTCGTCGAATAAACCACAAAGCAACAAAGAGTAAGACTAACAACGGAACCACCGCTTTAGAACGGTCAGTAGAGTAAACCGACGTGTGTGGGGGGTGGGGGGGTGGGGGGTAAAGGGGTAAAGCACTTTTACAGCAAGCCAACTTTACCCTGGGTCCAGATGCTACTCTTAATACAGAAATACATAGAATTCGGTACGCATAAAGGCTCCTAACTCAGCTCATTCATCAAAGCGAAAACATAAAAATCAAATTAATCACGTTAATAAACAAAGAGGAGTACTGGCTAATTCTTCTGTATGCCAGAGTAAATGAAAACCAATAGTTGAACCACGGCGTGCCAAGCCAAAGACACATCGTCGAGCCCAAACCCACTGGTTAAAGTTTTACGAAGAGGCCGTCATTGAGTCTGAGGCCCGAACCGCCGTCATGCAATTAAAGAGTGAAGCATAGCCATCAACAATGATTGGGTTGACAAATAGGCATGCAGTCTGTTGCATAATATCCAGGCTATAGCCAATTCTTTTATAACGGTTAATAAGTTTACTGAATTGTTCCGAAGGGTTAGATTTTCCTACAAGTTTCCTAAATGTGTACACTAAGTCACCGTAAATTCTGGTTCCGATATACCTTGCTGCAGAAGTGTTTTCAGACTGACGCTATATTTTTCTCAACTCATCTTTTTACACCAGTTTTTTTTTTTTTTTTTTTTTTTTTTTGTTTTTTTTTTTTTTTTTTGCGGTATATTTTGTTTTTAATATGAATGAAAACATGTATCCCTGATGAAAAATGTAAGCAGAACGACCGCGGACGTTTCTTCTCCCTGTAAAATGAATGTTCATATTTTTGTAGTTTTTGGTCTGATTAGATGATGATTTTCCAAATTATCATTTTTTGATCATGTTCCTTCCAGTCTGTCATGCCATTCAAATGTAAATATATGAAAAGCCTTTTTCATATTACATATTTTCCTCGATAACTATTCCATTCCATGGAATAAATCCTCGTTGCAACTATTTGAATCACAAATCATTAAATAATTAATTCAAATCCTCATCAATGTTAAAAACATAATACAGTACTATACAACAAATGTTTTAGAAGTTATTGAAAAAAAACACAGGGTAAGCAAATTGAAACATATATATTTTATTAACCTATATATAGTAATCAATCATTACTTTTTAACTCATGCCACCCAACACGTACCAAAATACTTTTTCCATACTTGTTAGCAGGGCCGAATCCAGCAGCATGTATGATTGCGGGGTGGGGGTGTGCATAATTAGCATTGGAATCAAGGGACCACCCTGGCCTCTTGTGGGTAGGGATGCAGTGGCTTTGCTCCCAGTTAGGAAAATAATTTTGATGTTTTTTTTTTTTTTTTTTGTTTTTTTTTTTTTTAATTTTGCGAGGGGGTGGGGGTGGGGGGGGGGGGATTTGGCAGCCTCTCCTTTCACATTTTTTGGATCAAAGTTTATGGGAAAGTACTGTAATTACCGCAGAAATTGAGACCTGAGTAAACAGCATAGACGCAATACAGCGAAATTCATCATTTTTTCCACAAAAGTTTCAAATCAAATGACTCATGCAAACAGTGCAGATCAAGATCAGACAGCTCCTAAATAAGCAGCCAGATCAGACAGTGTGTAGCTTGCATCCGTAAATCCTACAGTTCTATGCCGATCGTTTTGAAACTAAACAAGCACTCTGGACATTGTATGACATTTCGCTGAGTATTTTACATGTAGGACATCATTACATAAAAGTAAACGTTAGTCAAAAAAAAAAAATAAAAAAATAAAAATAATAATAATAATTACATTTAATTTTCAGAATTTATTCTAGTACAAAGCCATTAAAAATGAAACAGCCATGTTTCCTTATCAGTCTAAGATTGCATGATTTTTCATTAAATTAATACTCTTCTATTTCCACATACGTATATATAAGCCACAAAATATTTTAAAATTATTTTCTTATCTTTTTATTTTATTTATTTATTTATTTATTTATCTTTTATTTATTTTTTTATTTTCGGCAAATATCCTATCACGAAACTCACTCACAAAAAAAAAAAAAAAAAAAAAAAAAAAAAAAAAAAAAATCACTACATTTATAATGTGTGCATATTACATTATTACATCACGAAAACATGCCTACATAATTTTGACCCCCTGAAACCCCACTTTTATACAGTAAAAATGGGGTTTACAGGGGTATACATTATTTTTCTTATTTCTGCTCAAAATATAGATTGTGAGTACTCGTTAGAACCGCCTCGACGAGGCGGTTCTAACGAGTACCCACAATCTATGTTTTGAGCAGAAATATGAAAAATATCATAATTTTTGTCTTGAAATTTTCCCGTTTTTGGTTGTAAAATTTTCAATATATTTGAATAGGCGTGTTTTCGTAATGTAAAGAATGCTGTCATGATCATTATATGTATAATTGTTTTTTAAGTACAAATATCATTAAAATGTGTGTAAATGGTAAATATGTAGCAGCATTCAAAAGCAGTTTTATACCCACAATAATATATCTATTTAATAAGCTTGTATGTAGTAGTAAAAAATGATAAAATCAGCTAATTTAAAATGAATGAAATGAAAATACATTTTTGTTCTTTGAACTTGGTTAAAAGTAACATTTAAGGTAATGTTTTAATGTTTATTGACATAAACTATGGACGGCGGACACCATCAAAACTTCTATTTGTGAACACAACAAGCAAATGTGAAATGAACTAAAACGATTTCCAATGAAACAAATCATCAAGTCAAAAAAATAACAACAAAAAACAATTACTTTTCCAATTATACAACGAAGATAGCAAATAAAATAAAGAAATACTATTCACAAAACGATGTGTAACGTGAAATCAAATATTGCCTTCTTAGACAACGCATCAATTCGTTAAATGAAACAAAGTGTTTTTCTTAAATGACATAAACCGGTAACACGAATGGTGCAAATAAAAAATCCATAACCCAGGTCTAACGAAGAGAAATGGTCGGAGCCAATCAGGTAAATAAAAATCAAAGAAAAAAAATGTGATTGGTTACAACGACTTCGCTCAGAATCGGCGTTTGGTGTCTTAGCTTCAAACAGGAAAAATATCTTGTCACTGTTTGTCACATTTGCAGTTTAAATTTTGCCAGAGGTGTGTTCAACAATTTGAAAATTGCATGGCTGAAATTTCTGCTTCTCGTTCATTATACTTTGTGTGTGTGTGTGTGTGTGTGTGTGTGTGTGTGTGTGTGTGTGTGTGTGTGTGTGTGTGTGTGTTTTGTTTGAGCGCTAGCGGGTCGCATTCTGACAAACGATTGGAAACAAGGGGAAAAAATGGCAGGCAGCTCAGCGGACAACCAAATAAAGGGGTCGGTCGAATTACCGGAAACTAGTGTTGTGCTGATTAATTGAAAACTAATCAGCTCACTATCTGCAACTATCGATATTTTTTTCAATATCGATCATTTGAAATTCTGTTTTTAGAAACATGGGCCAAAGGTAACATAATGTGACCTACAAATTAAGATGAAAAACTCATTGACTAGAAACATGGTTGCATAATCTGCTTCGTCTTGAAACAACCTATATCTTAAATTACCTGGTAATGCTGTCAGATTAACTGCTTTTTAAGTTATATAGAAACATAAAAGCACATATGCAATAATGATTTATTATCTGATGCCACATGTGCGATATCCGATTGTATAATCGATAATCAATCGGTTTAACTTTCCTGATAATTGATTGTGATTTTCCTATCCGACTCCCAATACTACAGGAAATACTGGTATATATATATATATATTTTTTTTTTCCTTTATAATAATTATTAGTATGCTTTTGTATGTTTTATCTATGCAGCCATGCATGCATCCATATACCTTTCTGTATGTACGTAGTTATGTATGCATGTATTCATGAATGATGAATGCAGCCATGTATTTTTTCTTTCGTGCATGCATAGATACATGAATGCATGCATATTTTTATACCGCAGCTTTTAGAATGGAAAAAGTAAAGACAGCCGAACCAAATTTGACGCGCCATGAAAATGATATTAATTACTGTCAAATGATAATTATTACTTCAGTTATAATTTAGGAACATCTTCGGAAAATAACTGTCTGTGCTATATGCAAACGTGCAGCTTCCAGCAGTCTGATCGGGGACTCGTCCGTTTACTTAATGGAAAAATACATGTCTTGCAAATATTTTGATGAACAGAGAAGGTGTTGGTCTTACTGTGCGGCTGCGCAGATAAGTAATGCCTTTGACGTTCGCTTGTGATATAAGAGCTCTTCCCCCGCTTTTGCAATGCATCACAGAGATGTAGTATCAAGTCAGAAGTCAAAACAGTAGAGGTCCTGAAACGTATGTCTAAGCTTTATCCATCTTAATCGTCTGTAGCACTACGTAATAGAGTCTCGCGTAGAGAATAGCTGAATATTGTAAAGTACGCCACCTAACAGTGAAGACGGATGAAACAGCGCGGCTGGACATGTTGATCTGATTCTATGCTGTTCGGTTAAGCTCGTCTTTTTCTCATTTATGATCCGTATCATGCAAAAGATTCCTA
This sequence comes from Anodontia alba, assembly GCA_964016985.1. Lineage (NCBI taxonomy): Eukaryota > Metazoa > Mollusca > Bivalvia > Lucinida > Lucinidae > Anodontia > Anodontia alba. The sequence goes on from OZ024832.1 coordinate 13,225,085, forward strand.
TCACATACATGTGTATGCGGACAACGACAGTCCAGGTGAGCCTGTACGCATTCGCTGTTTTTACTTGCAGAATCGTTTGACGTAACACAGGATACTTGAAATATACCAGTGCGCATCTGCACTGTCTGATCAGGGACTTTGCTGATCATATATGACATACAGTTCATATTTGTATGCGGGTCGTGCCATGGGAAAATGGTCCTATGACAACGAGGGTCCTGAACAGACTGCGCATCCATGAAGTATTGTAATGTCCAGTCGGCGCATCCGTGCACTCTGATCAGAGTATTTACGGTTTGCATACGACAAACGGGTCTTTTTGTTATTTGAGCCGAATAAGCCGACCTCTCTTTTTTTTTTTTTTTTTTTTTTTTTTGGTTTTGGCTCTGTCGGGTGCTAAAGTGTCTTGTGTTATGTTTTAGAGATTTCAAGCCTATACTATAGTGTGGTAAGGAAGAATATGTTTTCTGCATTTCTTATTAGTTTCATAAATTAGATTATAATGGTATTTTGGACAGTAAAAACGTATAATATCCCCATTGTGTAAATTAACAAAACCATTCTTTTGTTATAAGGACTATTGGTCCCAATAGCCGAGAGGTCTAAGTGGTAACGCCAATAATCAGGCATGTGCGAGCTCAAAACTGCGCAAAAGCAAAACGAAAAACAAGTATATTTCTAATAGTTATGTTAATTATTTGAGTTGCAACTTGTTTTCTTGTCTTTATTTATTTTATTTGCAACTAGTTTAAAGTTCTATACTCGGCAACGTAAAAAGGAAACAAAATAAACATTCTGTTTTTAATATGTTGTCTTTATTTGGTTTTGTTGTAATTCTTTGAATATTTTTTACCGCAACCTAAAGGAGGATGAATGACATCGGAGCAAACAAAACGTCCTCACATGCATACAGCTAAGGTACCATCACGAAAACATACCTATATAATTTTTACCCCCTTAAACCCACTTTTATATAGTAAAACTGGGGTTTACAGGGGTATACATTATTTTTCTTATTTCTGCTCAAAAACATAGATTGTGGGCAGTCGTTAGAACCGCCTCGCCGAGGCGGGTCTAACGAGTACCCACAATCTATGTTTTGAGCAGAAATATGAAAAAAATATTAGATTTTTTATCTGAAAACTTTCAGTTTTTGGTGGTGAAATTTTCAGTATATTTGAATAGGCGTGTTTTCGTAATGACATCGGCCTATGCTGCATCTACAGATCCATTTGATACTATATAATATGTAGTGCCTAAAGAACACTATTCGAAATTGCCGCAGTCGAAATTCTAAACTGTTTCCTTTGTACCATTCTGCATTCTGTATTAAAAAGCCATACTTTCATGTGAATCATCTAGGAGGATCATTCACATGAAATACATCAGAAAAGTAAATCTACAAACCAACAGAGTGTCGTATGCTGCAGTTCTGAATGGCACCTTTAGGGTTAGATTCTGGTAAATTGTGACGGTCCTGATTTGTCTGTTTCAGTACACGGACTGACCTGGATATTCGCTGTTCAAATATGCAGTAAGCATCGTTTTTGCACGATGTGTCTCAAATAATGAAGTTGAGGGGAATGGATATACTGGGTAGCGTCACGAAAACACGCCTATATTGTTTTGACCCCCTTAAACCCCACTTGTACAGTGTATATAGTAAAACAGGGGTTTACTGGGGTATACATTATTTTACTTATTTCTGCTTAAAAACATAGATTGTGGGTGCTCGTTAGAACCGCCTCAGCAAGGCGGTTCTAACGAGTACCTATAATCTATGTTTTGAGCAGAAATATGAAAAATATCAGCATTTTTTATGTGAAAAGTTTCAGTTTTGGAGGTAAAATTTTCTATATATTTGAATAGACATGTTTTCGTAATGGATCTTTCGCCATTTTGGACAAACGAGACAACATTTTTGTCTTCATGTTTGCCCTCCTGTAGACCAAACAACTCTAAAAGGAAAATAGAAGAAAATTCTTTTCTTTTAGAGTTGATCCATTTTCCAAAGGGAGAGCAAACAAACAGAGTTACCGCCCCTGGATGAGTATCCATTGCTCTTAAGTGTAGATTCATTTTATTTATTCTTTTTATGTCCGATTTTACCTTTAACATGCTGACAATGCAGATGACGGATGAGTGTTATTTTTTCACTAAAACAATTCTTGTCATTTTATTGAAAATGTCGTCAAAGGACACAAATCGGCTAAACTGTAGCAGACTTGGTAGAATGTGAGAGTATAGACCTTGATCAGTCTGCTTCTGACGTCTGATCTGGGTCTGTACTGTTAGCACTTGCCATTTTGTTAGAAACAGGTGTATAAAAGTGTAGTACATATACTATAAATATCTGAAGATGATAAGAAAAAAAAAAAAAAAAAAAAAAAATACATATTTACCCTATATTTTAGACAGAGGGACCAGAGCAAACAATGTAGAGCCAGATACAAACTACCCTCTGGCTGGTTCTACACTGATTGCCATTCCATTACGAAAACATGCCTTTTCAAATATACTGAAAATTTTACCACCAAAAAATTAAAACTTTCAGATAAAACAAAAATCGGACATTTTTCATGTTTCTTCTCAAAACATAGATTGTGGGTACTCAGCGAGGCGAGGCGGTTCTAATGAGTACCCATAATCTATGTTTTTGAGCAGAAATAGGAAAAATAATGTATACCCCTGTAAACCCCAGTTTTACTATTCAAAAGTGGGGTTTAAGGGGGGTCAAAATTATATAGGCATGTTTTCGTGATGATTTAGTTAAATTTCAAATACTAGATAGTTCAGTGGGATTGTTCAGTTTTTAAGTTTAGTTTAGAAAGGAGTTCAGATGTTCTATTATTTATGGTAGATGTTGTATGGAACACTACTTACACCCTACATTAGGGAAGTGATCCATTTTTGTAAAATGAGTAAAGATACACAAGTTATTTCCCTTCCTTGCATTTTGAAATTTAATGTTTTTTTGTTGTTATTTTTTTCAACAGGCATGTTATTGTGTTGTGTTTAACGCTCCGCATGCTTTGTAAACTTTCCAGCAAACGACGTTTTGAGATATTTTCTGATATTTCCCAGAAAATAGACTTTTGATATTTCATGCAAAATGTCTCCTAAGGAGACAGTTTGCAAGAACGTCAAAGCTATTTTCTTAGGAGACAATTTGCAAGAAATGTCAAAGCTATTTTCTGGAAAACGTGACAAAACATTCGGCTGCTGAATCAGCTCAGAGGGTGGTAAAGTTTAAAGAACTTATATGAAACATATTTCAGCTAGAAAAGACAGATAACAGTGACGTCAGTGATGAAAGAAACGGATATCTGCAACAGTAAATGAACTCTCTCCCTTTGATTGAGAAAATTGAAATAAATGTATAATAGAGGCACTTCAAGTCAAATGTTCTTCTGCAAAATTGTATTGAAATTAGTGAGGGGATTCTAATACAGTACACAAGTGACATAATTGAAACAACCAATACAAAAACACGCCTATTCAAACAAATTGAAAATTTTACAATCAGAAAAGGAAAATTTTCTGGTAAAAAAAAATCTTATATTTTTCATATATCTGCTCAAAACATAGATTGTGGGTACTCGTTAGAACCGCCTCGGCGAGGCGGTTTTAACGAGTACCTACAATCTATGTTTTTAGCAAAATAAGAAAAATAATGTATACCCCTGTAAACCCCAGTTTTACTATATAAAAGTGGGGTTTAAGGGGGTCGAAATTATATAGGCGTGTTTTCGTCATGAAACTGACATGAATTAACCCGTTTACGTCGAGCGTACTCTTCTATTACAACTCTTCGGCCCATTCTATTTCCAATAGCAGGGTGTCTGGTTAGTTTCTTTTATTATGGCTATGTATAACAGAAATTCCCATAGTTAATGCAAACAGCGTAGACCCTGATTAGATACCGTGTTCTGTGGCATCTGATCTGGGTCTGCACTGTTTGCGGACTACCCTTTTTGGCGGTCTTCAGACTAAAATAGGTTAAAACCTTTTAAAAGATATCAAATACACTTTGCAGCACCCATGAAAATATTTTGTAAAAAAGATGGCATGATCCAGGAAAACATATACAGACAGAGGGAGGATTTCTTCGTTCCTTTGTCGCCTTGAAAATGGGGCTTGACTATACGGGAGACAAATCAAATATCAAGTCTTATTCTCAAAGGAACAACAAACGATAAATAATCCCCATTACGAAAACACGCCCATTCAAATATATAGAAAATTTCACCTCCAAAAACTGAAAATTTTCAACTAAAAAAATCTCTGATATTTTTCATATTTCTACTCAAAACATAGATTGTGGGTACTCGTTAGAACCGCCTCGCCGAGGCGGTTCTAACGAGTATCCACAATCTATGTTTTTGAGCAGAAATAAGAAAAATAATGTATACCCCTGTAAACCCCAGTTTTACTATATAAAAGTGGGGTTTAAGGGGGTCAAAATTATATAGGCATGTTTTCATGATGATATTAAGGGAAAGGGGTTATTGTAATGTATATAGACGATGAAGACCTCTATCAGCCTGCACAGCCACACAGTCTTATCTATGCCTTTGTTACCCATTTGCAGAATAGGTGAATACTTAGAATATATCGGCAAACAGGACAGCCCCTGATCAGACTGCACGTGCACGAGCTGATCTGGCTCTTCTGTTCAAATGGTTTAAGGCTCCATCTCTCACGTTCTGCATCAGATGTATTTGTTTGTTTGTGTTGAGGTTTTACGGCCCAGTCAACCCAATGGGGTCATATCGAGCGCGGTCAGTTTACCTAACCACACGTTTACTGGGCAGGCTTAGTCCTCTAAGCGGTTAACCAGTATTGTGCACATTCTTTCGCCAGAAACTGACAATTGCCCTTCTTGAATCAGCGGAAGGGAGAGAATGACCGTAGAAAATATTTCATGATCAATCTCCACGAAAGAATGTTGCCGGCCTCGGCGGGGGTTGAACCCGCGACCTCCTGGTCTCCAGTCGGACGGCGCATCCAACTGAGCCACCGAGGCCGGCTGCATCAACAAAATGTTGTCTGCAAATATTTGAATTCAGCATGTTAAAGGAAAATAGTTCATATCTATAAAAAGAAGCTGACTATATTCTTATTTTCCCAGAAAATAGGGTATGATATATTTCGTGCATATTGTCCCTTGGGAGAGACACATTGCATGAAATGTCAAACCTTATTTTCCGGGACAAATAAGAAAATTATTTCCTTGTCGTCTGCTGGAAGGTTTACCCAATATGTTTTACCGTGCTGTGTGATAAAATTTATCATTAGTCCATGAATATAAGGAAAGAATTAAGCAGATGATAAAAGTACATAAGCACACAACGGAGAAGAAACCAAGCAAATTCAGAGAATTTGTATCCCGAGACTTTTAAAAATCCTTTAAACTAACCAGGTCAACAAGGTACCTACAATCTAAACACTTCAGTAGTACTTAAGAGAAAAGAAAAAAAAAACACTAATATAAAAATCTGAGGATTATATCCAAATCATATGCACAAATTCCGACAATGACAAAGGCACCTGCAGTTCGAAAAGAGACAAGGTACCCACTACCTAATACATTACGAAAACATGCCTATTCAAATATATTGAAAATTTTACAAGCAAAAAAGGAAAAAAAAAAACAGATAAAAAATTCTGATATTTTTCATATTTCTGCTCAAAACATAGATTGTGGGTACTCGTTAGAACCGCCTCGGTGAGGCGGTTCTAACGAGTACCACAATCTATGTTTTTGAGCAGAAATAAGAAAAATAATATATACCCCTGTAAACCCCAGTTTTACTATATAAAAGTGGGGTTTAAGGGGGTCAAAATTATATAGGCATGTTTTCGTGATGGTATACATTTTAACAGTATCTGAGCCTGTAAAGAATGACTGGTATATTACGAAAAAACGCCTATATAATTTTGATCCCCTGAAAAAACACTTTTATATTTTTATTCTTATTTTTGCTAAAAAAGTAAATTATGAGTACTCATTAGAACCGCCTCGACGAGGCGTTTCTAACGGGTGCCCACAATCTTCGTTTTGAGCAGAATTTGAAAAATATCAGATTTTTTTTTATCTGAATTGTTTTCCTTGTTTGGTTGTAAAATTTTCAGTATATTTGAATAGGCGTGTTTCCGTAATGAAAACGCGGAAAAAGTTAAAGAAAATAATCTGAGGTTGATACCCAAATCACATGCACATTGTAAGATCATGACAAAAACATTTGTACACTTTAAAAATATCGGTATAAAACTGTTGGAGAAGTTACGGATACAAGGTATACACTGTCACAGGTTGCGGAATTATGCACCACAATCAATGGAAAGCCGATTACTTTATCCCCTTGCTTTTCTTCGACAAAGCGTGGGGCAGAAATAGGAAGCTTATCAACCATCTATAAGCTGGCATGCAAAAGACATACAGATTTATATTCTTTTTCCAACAACTTACTATCACATTGCTAGGAGTACATGTAAGTCGTTCCTGTGACTAAATAAAAAACTCCGCACCATCACAAAAACATGCCTATATAATTTTGACCCCCTTAAACCTCACTTTTACATAGTAAATACAGGGGTATACATTATTTTTTATATTTCTGCTCAAAAATAGATTGTGGGTACTTGTTAGATCCGCCTCGACGAGGCGGTTAAAACGAGTCCCACAATCTATGTTTTGAGCAGAAATATAAAAAATATCAGAGTTTTTTTTTTTTTTTTTATCTGAAATTTTTCAGTTTTTGGAGGGGAAATTTTCTATATATTTGAATAGGCGTGTTTCCGTAATCCTAAGTATCTCGTTCCCACAACTTATCAGATTCTAGCAATGCCCATAAAACGTATCCTCAATCTAATTGTAACACCCTTACCCTAATACTAGTTCTAGCCCTTACTAAGTCATTCGAAAGAAAAAGTTTTCTCAATGGCATTCAATACGTCTGTGGAACAACTTTTATTTAATCATAGGAGTGTTTAACTAACCCTTAAGAATGAATAGTCAGTTGTAGGCAAAATGAAAGAAACCTCTACGTCTTTTTCCAGCCAGCCTACATATGGTTGATATTATTATTTTTTTTTTATTTTCATTTTTTTTTTTTTTTTTTTATTTTTTTTTTTTTTTTTTTATTTTTATTTATTTATTTTTTTCTCCAATTTTTGTCCCCCGCCTTTTCGAAGAAAAGCGAGGGAATATAGTAATCGCCTTTAGGTGGTTCGTGGTTTATAGTTCCGCACCCATTGACAATATATATCTTTGGAAATAGTATTATATGTCCGTAACTTTTCCTACGCTTTTATGCCGATCTTTCTGAAACTGTACCAATGTTTGTCGTCATAATCTGAAAAAGTGCATGTGATTTGGATATAATCCTCCGGCTGTGGCACACTTGTTTACGGAGATAGCCGATCTAGATAGCCGATAGTAGAACGGAAAAGTACGGGTATTTGCGTATCTGAAAAACTGAAAAAAAAAAAAAAAAATGTGACGAATTTTGATGTTTGAAATTGTATTGTACCCCAAACCTTTTGATAACTTTCGGGATTAGACTAATTTTTCACACATGCATAAATAATGTTTGTCTTTACCGGTACCACTCTCTGGGAATATTCAGCAGACCACAAATTGATGATAATTTCCTTATTTGTTTTCCAGAAAAAAAGCGTTGTCAAGGCCCAGGAAAAAATTAGTAAAATATTTCAAAATAACATCTGCTGATATTTTTACCCCGAGTGCCAAACGTTAATTCAATAATATTCTCTTGGTTGTTTGGGCTATAATTGCCTGTCATCTCGACAGATAAGTAGTTCACAGTGCTAGAAATGATGATAATCTTACTGATATTGTTTTTTTTTTTTTTTTTTTTTTTTTTCATTTTTGTTGCAAAACATATGTTGTGGGTTCTCATTAGAATGGCCTCAATGAGACCATTCTAATGAGAACCACAACATTTTTTACTGCAAAAAACCCACAAAAACTAAATTTTAATAGGCTCACCATATCCCTAGATGAGGGAGTGGGGTGGGGTGGTATCAGATTAATATTTTCTTATTCCTCCATGAAAAAACTTGTTGTGGATACTAATTTGAAGTGTCTTGCCGAGGCGCTTCTGATCAGGACCACAACCTATGTTTTCATGGAGAAATGAGAATAATATCTACACTTTTTGATTGAAAAAAAGTACAGTCGACTCTCGTTATCTCGAATTTCAAGGGACTCTCTTAATTACTTCGAGATATCCGTACCTCAACATATCAGATTTGCAGAATTGAGGAAAAAATAATTCGAACAACCACATTTAACAAATATATGTGTAATTGGTCTCTTGAAGTTAGAGATATATCGAAAATATTGTGGAAAAGAGGAGAAATTGTTCCTTAGGGGCAATTTCTCCTCTTTTCCACAATTTTTTTTTTACCTGTTGTTAGATTTTCATGTTTAGGTAGGGACCAGATTTTCACTTTGAGATTAGTGGTTATTCGAGATAAGCGAGGTCGAGATAACGAGAGTCAACTGTATCTTATCTAGAGCTATGACTGTGATAACTAACAAAAAGTTTTGAATAAATGCTTACGAAAACCTTTTGACAACAGAAGACTATTCTGATCCCCAGGCCTGCAGCGCCTGCAGCGCTTTGATTATTGTTTATTTATTTATTATTTTATTGCTTGTTTATTTATTCAGTTTTTCATTGGTTCCTTTTAAGGATGAATCAAAGCTGGTATAAAAGTGTCTATTTTTTGTTTAACCTTTGCCACTCTTTGGGCTAATTCAGCAGACGACAAATTGGTGTTATTTATTTATTTTTTTATTTTATTTATTTATTTATTTTTTTTTTTTTATTTATTTATTTATTTTTTTTTTTTTGCATGAAATGTCAAATCCTGATTTCTGGAAACTAAGAACATATTTAAAACTGCCTACTGAAAATTCTACGCAGAATGCTATGTCTTGAATGTATTATTGACGTTTACAATGCCAATTACAATTGCTGCAAAAGACATTTGGAAATCTTTAATTATTTTTCAGAGAAAACAGACTTGATATCTTATGGAAATGATCTGCTAGGCAGATGAGTAACATAAAATGTCATGCTTTGTTTTTTCAGTATCATAATGAAAATAAATTAGAACATTACCTAATGCATTTGACTTTTTTTTTTCTTTTTTTTTTTTTTTTTTTTGGCCTTTTAAGAGTTAGTGTATTACTTTTTTGTGCATTTCAAGGGGAAAACTGGTGTAATATTACAGAGGGAAAATAGATCGCTTTGATATCCTTACAAATTGTTAGTATTCCTTTTATCCATTCATGCCTAGGATGCTTTATCCTACATGTTAGACTGAGCCATTAGTATTTCAAGGGATGTATGCCCTGATCTGAGTGGCTCACATTACGAAAACATACCTATTCAAATATACTGAAAATTTTCCACCAAAAGATGAAAATTTTCAGATAAAAAAATTCTGATATTTTTCACATTTCTGCTCAAAATATAGATTGTGGGTATTCGTTAGAACGCCTCGACGAGGCGGTTCTAACGAGTACACACAATCTATGTTTTGAGCAAAAGTAAGAAAAATAATATCTATCCTTGTAAACATCAGTTTTACTGTATAAAAGTGGGGTTTAAGGGGAACATGATGCAGTTGGTAAATCATCCACCATTGGATTAGGATGTTTTAGGCTCTGCTGGGCCAATAGTAAAATTCATGTTTTTTTTTTTGTTTTGTTTTTTTTTTTTTTTTTGTTTTTTTTTTTTTTTTGTTGCTGTTGTTGTTTTTTTTTTTTTTTTTTTTTTTTTTTTTTTTTGTTTTGTTTTTTTGTTGTTGTTGTTGTTGTTTTAAGACCTTTAACATAGCACCTTTTTACCGACAGTTATGCACATCTATTGCTTAATTAGCTTTATTCAGCCCATCTCTGAAAAGAAGTGGGGTTCAACTCTTTCACTGCCATAGGCGATAATAATAGGCTTTTGCAAACAGCATAGATCCAGATGAGACGGTTCATAATGAGCCGTTTCATCTGGATCTACGCTGTTTGACATTCGGTCTCGCAACTTTACATATAAATTTCTTTCCAAGCGATCGTTTGTTGAAAACAAAAAGCAGACGATAAATGTCGTCTGAAATTTGGTACCGAAAGAGTTAAGTGAGTAAAAATTATAGAGGTACGTTTTCGTGATGCTGGTGAATAAATATGTAGTGGGTACCGTAATAACCCTATGTATTGGAACAGAAATGCCTGAGCAAACTGTAGATCCAAATCAGGAACCACAGAATGCGCATCTGATCAGAGTCAACAGTGTTTGCCACTTATCCAGTAGGTTTTATACACATAAATTGGTAGTTTAATGGTGAAGATTATAATTTAAAGACAAGTATGGTAAGGAGTTAGGGTGTCCAAATATTTTGGGGTAATACGGTTCTTGCTGAACCCTCATCACGAAAACAGGCCTATATAATGTTGACCCCTTAAACCCCTCTTTTATACAGTAAAACTGGGGTTTACAGGGGTATACATTATTTTTCTTAATTTGCTCAAAAACATAGATTGTGGGTACTCGTTAGAACCGCCTCGGCCAAAAACACAGTGGTACTCGTTAGAACCGCCTCGCCGAGGCGGTTCTAACGAGTATCCATAATCTATGTTTTTGAGCAGAAATATGAACAAAAATATTAGAATTTTTTTTGTCTGAAAATTTTCAGTTTTTGGTGGTGAAATTTTCAATATATTTAAATAGGCGTGTTTTCGTAATGTCCTCAGGGAGGCAATTGTAGTAAAATGAACGAAGAGAAGTATAAGGTAAAGAGTAAGGGGTGTAAATATTTAGGGTAAATGTGGTATCCAAAATTTATCTAAATTTTCCTATATAACTATGCACTATTCTGTGATGTCATTGGTTTTTTTTAAACTTCACTTTAAAATTTAATTCCAAGTTTAATTCCCGTAATTTTGTGGGACGGATAATTTTGATAAAAAAAAAAATAAAATAAAAAAAAAATGCATTACTGTCGGATTGTTAGATTCAATATTCCACACTAGCATTTCTTTTTGAATAATTAAACTTGATTTAATTAGATTTAAAAAAAACAACATGTTTTAAACATATAAAAAACAAGAGGCCTACGGGCCACGGGATGCTTACCTGAGTGACATAGTCACTGCAGATATGCAGATGTTATGTAACATTTTTCAAATCCTGTGATAGCAACTAATGAAAAGATCATCATTTAAGCAGTTCTTAATTTTGAAGAAGAACATATATGGCAGTCCATGGAGCGTGATTATTTAAACAAATTCTCAATCACATTTCATCAGTAGGATCAATGTGAAATTTGGTGGCAATTGGCTAAGTGGTTTCTGAAGAATCATGATTTTATACATTTAAACAGCAATGTGGCAGGGAAATATAATAAACATAAACAAGATGGCAGCCATCTTGGATTTCCAATCAGTATGATTTTAGCTACTGTTGATCTACAAGTCACCTCGATACTTCCAATGAGTCAATTGCCCTTTCGGTTCCGGAGAAAAAGTTCAAAACAGATTTTCAAGATGGCGGCCATGGCCGCAATTTGGGATTTCCTATCGGAACGATTTGAGCTAATTTTGATCTACAAGTCACTCCGATGCTATCTACCAAGTTTTGAGTCAATTGGCCTTTCAGTTCAGAAGAAGAAGCGAAAAATACATTTTCAAGATGGCCGCCATCTTGGATTTCCGATCGGAACGATTTTAGCAATTTTTGATCTACAAGTCATCCCGATGCTTCCTACCAATTTTCTAATCAATTGGCCCTTGGTTCAGGAAAATAAGCGAAAATCTTCGATTTCCGATCCGTACAATTTAAGCTATTTTAAATCTACAGGTCATTTCAATGCTTCCTACCAAGTTTCGAGTCAATTGGCCTTTCGGTTCAGGAGAAGAAGCGAAAAATAGATTTTCAAGATGGCTGTCATAGCGGCCATCTTGGATTTCCGTAAAGGACGACTTTAGCTAGTTTTGATCTACAGGACATCCCGGCTCTTCCTACCCAGTTTAAAGTCAATAAGCCTTACGGTTCAGGAGAAGAAGCGAAAAATATATTTTCAAGATGGCCGCAATCGCGGCCATCTTGGATTTCCAATCTAAACGATTCTAGCCAGTTTTTATCTATGATTCACCCAGATGCTTCCTACCAAGATTCAAGTCAATTGGCTTTTGTGTTTAGGAGAAGAAGCGAAAAATAGATTTTCAAGATGGCCACCATAGCGGCCACTTTGGATTTCCGATCAGCATGATATAAGCTACTTTTGATCTACAAGTTACCCCGATGCTTCCTACCAAGTTTGGAATCAGTTAGCCTTTCCATTCAGGAGAAGAAGTAAAAAATAGATTTTCAAGATGGCGGCCATGGCGGCCGATCGAAACGATTCTAGCTATTTTTGATCTACAAGTCACCCCAACGCTCACTAACAAGTATGGAGTCAATTTGCTTTTGGATTTAGGAGAAGAAGCGAAAAATAGATTTTCAAGATGGCGGCCATCTTGGATTTCCGATCGGTACGATATTTGCTATTTTTGATCTACAAGTCACCCCGATGCTTCCTACCAAGTTCCGAGTCAATTGGCCTTTCATTTCAAGGGAAGAAGCGAAAAATAGATTTTCAAGATGGCGGCCATGGCGGCCATCTTGGATTTCGGATCGGATCGGAACGATTTAGCTATTTGTGATCTACAAGTCACCCCGATGCTTCCTATTAAGTATGGAGTCAATTGGGTGGGGTGTAGGAGGAGTAGGCTTTTAAAGTAATTGTTGACGCCGCATGACGCACGACGGACGACGAACGACGGACGCCGGATATTGACTGACCACAATAGCTCACCATGAGCACTTCGTGCTCCGGTGGGCTAATAAAACTTGACCGAGATTTTATTCCTGTCCTGGATATCTGCGAGATTGAAGCTGATCTGCTACGGTGATGGCAAATTTTTACTAATGTTAAACCTATGGGAGATATATGTTGCCATGGCAACTAGAGTTCCAATCAGATCTGCCCAAAAACGCCTTATGCAGTCTTTCCCCCTTCCCAATGATGATACACATGAAATTTGATCAAGATTTTCCAAGTAGCTTTAGAGATATACATCTTTGAAATTCACATAGACCCTAATGCAAAAATAGACAAGGGCAGGTAACTCCTAAGTGAATGATCCGATTCTGCCAGCAATCGAACTTGACTGAGATTTCTTGCCCGTCCTGGTCTTTTGCAAGAATGAAGCCGATCTGAAAAAAAAATTGAAGCAGCTACAGTGATGACAAAATTCTCCCCATGTTAAGTCTATAGGCAAATTTTTAAACGCTTAAGCGCACGTAACTTCTGAATAATCCGATTCAGCCAAAAATCGAACTTGATCGAGATTTTATGCCCGTCCTTGTTATCTGCAAGAATGAAGCCGATCAAAAAAAAAAAAAAAAAAAAAAAAAAAAAAAATGAAGTCGCTACGGTGATGACAAAGTTTTTCTCATGTTAAGTCTATGGGCGCTATATGTTGCCATGGCAACCAGAGTTCCAATCTGATCTGCCCAAAACCATTATGCAGCCTTTCCCCTTGCCCAATAATGCTACACCTGAAAATCAAGATTGTTCATGTAGCTTTAGATATATACATCTTTGAAATTCCCATAGACCCTAATGCAAAAATAGACAAGGGCAAGTAACTCCTAAGTGAATGATCCGATTCTGCCAGTAAACGAACTTGACCGAGATTTCATGCCTGTCCTAGGTATCTGAAAGAATGAAGCCGATCTGAAATAAATTGAAGTAGCTACGGTGATGACAAAATTCTCCCCATGTTAAGTATATAGGCAAATTTTCAAACAGCCAAGGGCACGTTACTCCTAAGTGAATAATCCGATTAAGCCCAAAATCGAACTTGATCGAGATTTTATGCCTGTCCTCGTTAACTGCAAGAATAAAGCTGATCCGAAAAAAAAATGAAGCCGCTACGGTGATTAAAAAAAAATTTCTCCCATGTTAAGTCTATGGGAGGTATATGTTGTCATGGCAACCTGAGTTCCGATCTGCCTGAAAACCATAGGCAGCCTTTCCCCCTACCTGGGAATGGTTCACAAGAAATTTGATTAAAATCGTCCTACTGGTTCCAGAGATATACTTTGTGGAAAGTTTGGTCGACGACGACGGACGACGGACCATACCATACTAATACCTCACCGGAGCCTTCGGCTCAGGTGAGCTAACAAAAAAAAAAAAAAAAAAAAAATGAAATATATATTACCAGGAACAAATAAGTGTTTCAATCAGCCTCTATTTTTTTATATTGTGAAAAATTCAGTAACATAACTTTTAAATTAGTAAATGGAACTTTTATTAACAATTTTCATATCCTATTTATGCATAATAAATACAAATAAATCAGTATAAGTTGTAATGGTAAAGGGGAGGGCATATCTGTTTCACGACATCACGAAAACATGCCCATATAATTTTGACCCCCCCCCCCCCCCCCCTTAAACCCCACTTTTATATAGTAAAAAAAGGGGCTTACAGGGGTATACATTTTTTTCTTTTGCTCGAAAACATAGATTGTGGGTACTCATTAGAAACGCCTCGCCGAGGTACCCACAATATATGTTTTGAGCAGAAATATGAAAAAAAAAATGTCAGAGTTTGTATTTGAAATTTTTTAGTTTTTGGAGGTGAAATTTTCTTTATATTTGAATTGGCGTGACTTTCTAGCCATCATTCCTAAATACTGTGTAGTGAACGTATCCTTATGACTATTAAATAAGATCCCATGTGCGTCCAGCGAAGACTCAGATTAGCCTGCGCATCCGCACAGTCTGATAAGACTCTTCGCAGGTAAATCGTTGGGTAGCCAACGACCAAAAAACCGGGACTCAGATAAAGACATTTTATGTCAGTTTTGATGATGTGACTAGTGTTATCAGAAGAGTTCTAACTCCTCCTATCTCGTGTCAATTAGAAATAGACTTTCGCTAATATTGTAGACCCAGACTAGACGTCACAGAACACGGCGTCAAATTAGTGTCTACAATATATTTCCTACAGGAGTTTTGTTTGTAAAACATTGTACATATGAAACAATTAAATATACCAGATACCTCTTGCATTTGAAAAAGCCGTTTCAAAAGCGTTGGGTAGAAGGGTCCCGGCCAGACAAAACTGTAGTTTAACTGCAAGCGTTGTCCTTGTAATGCTTGGTTATTATATGCATTCTTCAAGTTTGTCACTGGAGAGGTCTGTGTCTTGTGACTGTGACTTTTCATGGATTGCTCAATAATTATTTCTCTTTTTGTAGCTTTATAAAGAAAATCTCTTTCATACCACTTTAGTTTAACTTTAAAACATGCCAGTGAGAACACGGCCCAAACAGAATTTGCAGTAAATCGTTGTAATTTATTTGGAAATGTTAAAATTTATTTGATGTCTGTGTTAAAGTTTTTTATGGGACCTAATTAATAAGCAATTCCTATTTATCTTAAATGATGCATAGCGCTCAGCAGACAGCATTTTGATTTTTTTATTGTTTTCCCAGAAAACAGGCTTCGACAGTTCATGCAAATTGTTTCCTAAGGAAACAATTTACATAAAACGCCAAAGTCTGTCTTCTGAGATGAATAAAAGTAACATAAATTTGTCGTCTGTTGATTTCGCTCAGAGAGTAGCGATGGTAAAATAAGAAATTGTAGAGCAGAACGGGTTTTCTTACATAATTCCTGTTATGCTTCTGTTTAGAAAAGAACAAAGCTAACTACTATCATATGCTTAACCGTGTATACGGTATGTACAATATAGGGATCAAACATGGTTTTTCTTGCATTAACATTCGTCAGGTCCGGAGGGAGGTGTTGAAAATCATGGCCTCCGACTACGGTTTTCAATACCTCCCTAGGGACCTGGCGAATGTTAATGCATTGAAAAACCAAGTTTGATCTCTGTTATTGCATAAAAACTGAAAACATTTGCTATATTTTGCGTTATTTCTTGCACTATTTTGTTTCACCTTTTGATCGATGTCTCGCGAACATAATTTCGACGGACTATGCTCGTTCTAGGGCCGGGAAGAACACATCTCGTAACGGCAGCAAATCTGTTGTCCCGGTACGATAATATTGAAAGGTGCATAGCCGTACATTAACATCGTGTGAATTGCCTTGTTAATACATGACTTTTCGCCGGTTAAAGCACGGCTGTTAATAACGTGCGACACTACTTTTTACGCAATAATATATAATTGGACACCTTAACTCATTACCTTCCTTGTCTTAAGCGTAAGCAAAACTACATTTTGGTACCGAGTGTGGGTCTTTGTTATCCGTTTATATATTCAACATCATCAAAAAGGTAAGAAAAGTCCAGGGAGTGCCACAATCACAAAACGCAGCCCTTTCCAGACACTAAGAGGAAGAGGAAACCGACAAATCCAAACAAGCACAAATCGAACAAACGTACAAAAAGCACTAAGATTAGCTCTCTCTTCCCCAAGCGAGGTAATCGCAATGCTAAAGGAATTAAAAACACAAGAACAAACTGACACAAGGTAAGACATAAAACAAATCGCCTCGTAGAATAAACCTCAAAGCAACTAAGAGTAAGACTAACACCGGGACCACCGCCTTAGAACGATTAGTAGAGTAAACCACCGGGGGTTTAAAGCACTTTTACACAGCTAGCAAACTTCACCCTGGGTCCCGATACTACTCGCAATACAGAAATACATAAAAATTCGATTCGCATAAAGGCTCCCAACTCAGTCCATGCATCAAAGTGAAAACATAAAAATCAAATTAATCACTATAATAAACAAAGACGAGCACTAATGGCAATTCTTCTGTATGCCAGAGTAAATACATCCAATAGTTGAACCACAGCGGGCCAAGCCAAAGACATATCGTCAAGCCCTAACCTACTGGTTAAAGTTTTACGAAGAGGCCGTCATTGAGTCTGAGGCCCGAACCGCTTTCAAATCATGCAAGTAAAGACCCTTATCTGGGCCTATACTGTACTTTAATACAATCAGAAATATACACTGATCGAAACTAACGCCAAAGATCCTGATATAGTTATTCATCCATTGTTATATTTAGCAAAATCCACTGATGTAAGCAGATACCAGTGACCCAGATATTGGTCCTCATGCTCCGTTGATATATTCAGCAAGATCCACTGATGTAAGCAGACTTCAAACACCCTGATGTGGGTCTTCATTTATCATTGATATATTAAGTAACA
Organism: Anodontia alba; assembly: GCA_964016985.1. Classification (NCBI taxonomy): domain Eukaryota; kingdom Metazoa; phylum Mollusca; class Bivalvia; order Lucinida; family Lucinidae; genus Anodontia; species Anodontia alba. Next base: position 13,242,359 of record OZ024832.1, read on the forward strand.
CCCACTGGAATAAGCAGACGCGAAATACCCTGATGTGGGTCTTCATTTTCCGTTGATATATTCAGCAATATCCACTGATGAAAACAGACACCAGAGATCAAGTCATGGGCATTCTTGCTCCGTTGATATATTCAGCAATAGGTACTGATGTAAGCAAATACGAAATACCTGATGTGGGTCTTCATTTTCCGTTGATGTATTTAGCAACATAGGCTGATGAAGGCAAACACTAGAGACCATGATGTGACCCTTTACGTTCAATTGATATAATCAGCAATATCCATTGATGTAGACAGACACAAAGTTCCTGCACCTACTGATGTAAGCAGACACCAAATATTCTTATGTAAGCTTTCAATTTCCTTTGATATATTCAGCGATCTCCTCTGATGTAAGCAGATAAAGTTCAAGCTCTTTTACCACTACTGAGCTTTCGTAATTGTTAACTTCTTGTCTTACTGCCATCAGAAAGCATGTAAGTAAATATTGAACGAGGTCTATGAAAGATCAGATAAGAATCTGTTTTGGTCTATTATTCGAAAGAAGTTTTAAATAAACTAAAATCCAGAAGTTTTCGTGCATCAAGTATGGCTACGTATGTTTTTTTCCACGCTTTACACTACACTACCTCATAATCTTATAAAAGGAAAACGTAATGATTAAATTGAATGGTCATTTAATAGGGAAGGTTCCCTCTATTTTGCATGTAACGGAAGAAATGCTTTTTTTCACGTCCGAAGAGCATAGAAATTATACCTTATGGTCTTGTCAGAAAGTGTGTGAAGCTCTCACTTTTCTACTCGACAATAATTACATAAGATTTGTTACTCAGCTATTTAGACAAAAATATTGGTATTCCAATGGGTACGAATCGCGCACCGCTTGTGGCTGATTTGTTGTTGTGATTGCTCTGTTATCAAAGAGACTTCTGAAGAAAAGCAATCTGAAGTTATTGAAGCATTCAGCTCGATGTCTAGATATTTGACGATTTATTCAATATTGATAGTAAGTACTTTGATAGTTTGATTAGTCAAATTTATTATTCTGAGCTTCAATTAAATGAAGCAAATTCTTCTGAAACTGAAGCCTCGGTTTAAGACGCATTTGTTTATTTTAAATGGGTTTATTTATGATAAACGCGATGTATTTTACTTTGAGATTGTAAATTTTTCTAAGTTGGATGAGGATGTTCCTCGTCGAGCATCCTACGGTGTTTATATCTCGCAACTTATTCGGTTCGCCAGAGTGTCTAGTCATGTTTCAACACTCGAAGTAAATTGTTAACTGCTAAGCTTCTAAATCAGGGTTAGCAGTAACATAAACTCCGCAAACCTTTTTTCTAAATTTTATAGACGTCTTTTCGATTTAGTTTCAAAATTCAAAGTTAGACTTAAATCTCTTCTGCAACAAGGCCTATCGGAACCCGAATTTATGGTGATTTTGTATATAATTTCAGATAAACATATGTTTGCAATGATTTTAGTATTCAATTTCGTAAAACCAGCCTTCGATATATAAAGATTGGGTACAACACAAATGTAATCTGACAGACTACATGCATTGTAGTTAACAAAATCACGGTTAATAACTTTGCTTTCCTTTTTGGCACTTCGCGTGGACTGAACAAATGTCTTGTGTATACCATGACAGAACTAAGGGCGAGGGTTGTGGTCACTTTAACATCGATTTAAGACCCTCTTCCCTCACGTCCCCCCTCCCCCCCCCACCCCCCCCCCCCACCCCCAGTAATATTTTACTGACCGTTCCAAGGCGGTGCTTCTGTGTGGTTTACTATAGTTGTCATTTTATGCTTTTGCATGTTGGTGCATTTTTTTTTTTATTTTGGATATCCGTTTGGCCAAATATTTGGGAAGAAACTGTCCTTTCGGATTTCTGCTTATAGTGTTTTGATTGTGGTGCCGTTACTTTAAGTGCGTCCTTCTTTCCCTTTGGTGTCTTAGAACGGAAGGTGTTAGGTAATTGTATCGATTCCTGATCATTGCCTTCCTTACTCATATAAGCAGAAACTAAATACCCTGTTGTAAGTCTTCATTTATCGTTGATATATTTAGCAACATCAATTAGAGTAAGCAGACGCGAAATACCCTGATGTGGGTCTTCATTTTCCGTTGATATATTCAGCACTATCCTCTGATGTAAACCAGAGACTCTGTTATGGGCCTTCATGCGCCGTTGATATATTTAGCAATATCGACAGGTGTAAGCAGACACCAAACACTCTGATTAGGGTCTTCATTTTCTGTTGATATATTTAGCAACATCCATAGATTGAAGCTAACACTGGAGACCCTGATTTGACCCCTCACTTTCTATTGATATAGTCAGCGATATCGATAGATTTAAGCAGACACAAAGTCCCTACATCTACTGATGTATGTAGACATCAAAAAGTCTTACGTAGGGTTTCAATTTCCTTTGATATATTCAACAATCTCCACTGATTTACGCAGACAATAAGCACACTGTTGTGGATCTTCATTTATTATTGATATATACAGCAATATACACTGATGTAAACAGACATCCAATACCCTGATACGGGATTTCTTTGATCATTGAAATATTCAAGAACATCCACTGCTACAAGTAGACATCAAACATCCTGCTCGATCTTTGATATAATCAGCAACATCTACGGATGTAAGCAGACAACAAAGACCTTGATACGAGACTTCGACAATCGTTAATATATTCAGCAACATCCACTGCTGTAAGCAGACACCAAACACCCTGGTACTAGACTTCACCGACGGTTGATATATTCAGCGACATCTAATGAATGAAAGCATACACCAAGCACCCTTCTGTAGGCTTTCATTTCAGTTGATATATTCAGCAGATTCCCTGATGTAAGCAGAATCCAGAGCCCTGATGTGGGCATTCGTCGTTTGTTGATATATTCAGTAGCATCCATTGATGTAAGCAGACACCAAAGGTCCTGTTGTGGGTCTCCATTGTCCGTTGATATATTCAGTAATATCCAATGATGTAAGCGAAAGTGAAGAACCTGATTTGGGTCCTCGTTGTTCTTTAATATATTCAGCAATACCCAATGATGTCAGCAGACACCAAAGATCCTGATGCAGAACTCCGAGATATGTTTATATATTCACCAAAATCATATGATATAAGCAGATATTTAAAGACTCTAATATTGGTCTCCATTGTCCTTTGATTTATTCAGCAACATCAAATGATGCAAGCAGACAGCAAAGACTTTACTGTAGGCATTTGTTGTCCTTAAATAAATTCAGCAATATCCATAATGTAATTGTTTCGAGTCCTGGCCCCGAGTTTATAAAACTTTTTTTTATGCTCAACTCAACTGAGCGTGAAATTTCACTCGGTCAAAAAAAATAAAAAATACCAATAATTAAAACTTTTATTTCATGCTTAACTCAGCTAAGCATGCTCAGGTGAGTTGAGCATGAAAGAAGTTTTTTTTTTTTTTAAAATATAAGTATTTTAAGATTTGTAAGCAAAATAATTTTCATGCTCAGCTGAGTTGAGCATGAAAAAAGTTTTACAACCCCGGGGCCTGACCATTGCCTCCCTATTTATGTACTAATACCTTACAATAGTCAAACTGATCTAGTAAGTAAAACGTTCATGTAAGTCAACAATGTAGCTTATATTTGAATAGTTTTTTCCTTAAAATAAAGTATACATTTAAGAAATTCCAGGTTTATATGTATAGGTATTTTGTATTGCAAACCAAAAAATAAGATATTTATCTTACCCCTTGTGGCCATTGTGTGCATTTTTAGTCAGTATAAAATGGTGGCTCATTTCTCACGTTTTGTGTCATTCAACCTAATTTTGTCTGGGAACCCCCAAAAGGGTAACTAGCAAATATTACAAACCCTGTTCAGACACCTGCGGGGTCAGATCAGGGTCTCCACTGTTTGCAAACAATTAAGCATTATTTCTCAAAATCGTCTAATATTTGAATCACATAGCCTGGATTACCTCAAATTGAAATTGGACTCTTCCAGTACATAGTGTGGTGGTGTTTAGTCTATCTAAAATGAGTTATTAGGCATAGACCCATGGCAATTTCTTTACAGGTACACTGAAGTAATGATTCGTATTGTCACGTAACCTTGCGTGAATGCCACTATATTTCAGTTAAGTGTTCGGACAGAGGGACCTGGGGAAACAGCAAAGACCCAGATCATACGCACAGTGGTGTCTGATCAGGATCTACATTGTGTGCCTCTCATCGAGCAGATTTAGACACATTGACAGATAGTTAAGATAAACTAATTAAACTAAGCTACATCTTTGACTGAAAATATTTTTTTGTATTTTGTTCGTGTTGAATGTCTCTTCAGTGATATGCTAGAAACATAAAGCCATATTACATATTTAGATACATTTGAAGATGCCCAGGAAATGCCGAAATCATTTGTCACATGTTTTACCATTATTATCACGAGTTTTGATAAAAAAAAAAAGGTAAGAGAAAAGTCCAGGGTGTGCCAAAATCACAAACCGCAGCCCTTCCCAGACCCCAAGGGGAAGAGGAAACCGACAAATCCAAACAAGCACAAATCGAACAAATTTACGAAAAGCACTAAGATTAGCTCTGTCTTCCCCAAGCGAAGTAATCGCAATACTAAAAGGACTAGTAAAACACAAGAACAAAATGACACATGGAAAGACATACAACAAATCGCCTCGTAGAATAAACCACAAAGCAACAAAGAATAAGACTAACACCGGGACCACCGTCTGTAGAACGGTCAGTAGAGTAAACCACCGGGGGGGTTAAAGCACTTTTACAGCTAGCTAACTTCACCCTGGGTCCCGATGCTACTCTTAATACAGAAACACATACAAATGCGGTTCGCATAAAGGCTCCCAACTCAGTCAATGCATCAAAGCGAAAACACAAAAATCAAATTAATCACTATAATAAACAAAAACGAGTACTCATGGCTAATTCTACTGTATGCCAGAGTAAATGAAAACCAATAGTTGAACCACGGCGGGCCAAGCCAAAGATATATCGTCAAGCCCCAACCCACTGGTTAAAGTTTTAGGAAGAGGCCGTCATTGAGTCTGAGGCCCGAACCGCCGTCGTGCAATTAAAGCGTGAAGCATAGCCATCAACAATGATTGGGTTGACAACTAGGCATGCAGTCTGCCGCATAATATCAAGGCTATAGCCAATTCTTTTATAACGGTAAATAAGTTTTCTGAATTGCTCCGAAAAGTTAGATTTACCTACAATTTTTCTAAATCTGTACACTAAGTCACCGTAAAATTCTGGTTCCGATATACCTTGTTGCAGAAGTGTTTTCAGACTGACGCTATATTTTTCTAGTAAGGCACTGTGTCTGCGATAAAATTTCGAAAACGCCTTACGAAGTTTAAAATACGATAGCCCTGCCTAAGAAGTTTGGCAGTAAGGGCTTTATTACGGTAGTTAAAGTCATTAAGATTTGAAGAAGCTCTGGCGAATCTAATAAGTTGAGATATGTATAAACCTCACCTTCAATTCTGATGCAGCGGTCAGGTCCATATAGAGATACTCTACCTCATAAGTGAAACAATCCAATGAAGTACATAGTATCACAAATTCTATGATAATCTCATTAGTGTTTTTGTCATTAAATGATATAAAAATATGATTTTCTCAAACTTTTAGATTCAGTTTTTATCATATATTTCAAACGGATTCTTTTTCTGAGACAAACATCTAACGTGCAAGCACTGCATTAAAGAAGCACAGATGTCTATTGATGTTACTGCCCATTTATTTTGTTCTCTGTATCGAAACTGTTTTATACTTTCAACATATATTTCAAATAAGGTATTAAAATTATGTGAAACTGTTATCAAGATAAAACTTCAACGAAAACTACGCACCAAAAGTGTAATTAGGACAATAAATAAAGTGAAAGAATCACTTTGAAGACTAGCTTCCCTACAAATGTTCAATTTTCCAGGAAAGCTAAAATTGTCTGCTGCCAATGAAAAGCTCTTTCATTCAAGAACGACAGAGATGAAACAGCATTTCTTTTTCAAGAAACAGGTAGCATTGTGACAACCATATAACAATATGCGTGCAGGTGGGTGGATTTTCATTCATTTAAATTCATTTAAATGTAAAAAATCATTAATATTTGCATATTACACTAATAGCGATACATCTGTAGCTGACAGGAAATTATTCATCATAATTATGCAGGCTAGTGACTACCTAATTGCGTCACGCATAGTTACGGACATAATTTTTTTCAAAACGAAATAAGTGAGTTTTATGACAATGGCTTGTGAGTCAGCATCTAACGTGTCACTCTGTGACAATTCATTGTGTTAAAATAAATGTAAAATTGGAACAGAAAATAGATATTAACCATTAATGTACATTTCTTTTACTTGTATGCTCATTAAACAAGAAAGAAAGTAAGAGTTTCAAGAAAACCTTCCAAACATTCTAAAAAATCACTTTTGAAAACATGTTCAAAATTTTAATATTTTGAGTCTTTTCTTTAAAGTAACTGCCAATTAAATTCTTATTTTTTCTCCTATTTCTTGATTTCGTTTCTTAACTCGTTGGCTATCTCTCGTCTTTTCTTTCATTCCCTTTGATATATTTACCTATTAAGTCTAATATTTCTTCTTTATATCTTATACTCCTCAACATTGCTGTTAAAATACCATTTTGTTGTAATCAGTTGTTTAATACTTGCAGCATTTTGTGCAATGTACATTGATCGAATGCATTCACTCATGATCACGAATTTACGATACATTGAACTTTTTCAGGAGTGAATTCATATAAACCGAATGGCGATTTGCCAATCCATTTTGTATACAATACTCACACGGGTGTATTATGCAATCTCGTGTCATTTTGTACATGCTATACAAATAAACCACAGTTAAACTCAATGAAAGTGGCAAATTTATTCTTGCAGAGGCTTATAACTCTATTAACGGGGCTATGACCCTCGAAACGACTTCGAGGAGGAAAGTTGCATTACACTGGCAGGCTGACTTCAGCAGTGATTGGCATTAATGGGTTTATATAGCACTTGCTCCAAATTAATATCAGATTAAAAATGATTTCAGTGCTTTACCATGCTCAGGGTAAATTCAACAGACAACGATTTGATTTTTTTCTTCAGAAAACAGGGTTTGCCAGTTCATGCAAACAATTGTCTTAGGAGACAGTTTGCATGGAATGTCAGAACAAATCAGAAAAATATTTCAAAATGCCGTCTGTTGATTTTTTCTTTTATTGTGCAACTGGCATGTGCAATTATTATTTTTGTAAACATTTAATGAAGTACTGCAGAGGTGAAATCTATTATCATACCAGTTTCTCTAAGAGCAAGCACTAGATTTTATTCCTGATAATTCACAGTCAGCAGCCAGTCAGATAATAGGAACTTGCACACTACATGTTGCACACCTATGAGAGGTGTTAAACTTATTATGAAACACTTTGTAATGCTTTTTAATGTTGGTTCATATTTTTTATCATTGCAGCAGATGCTCAATTCGTGATCCATGACAATAAATGATCATTATGCATCTCCTGTGCAAAGTTTTAGAAGCTTGTTTATGCACGATTGATCAAGCTTGTGCCATTCATCCTTGAGGGCCTTTTTTAAGGCCAATCAAGGACTCTTAGCCATTCATTCTGCAGGCTTAATATACTTCACTTAACGCTTATTAAGAAAGTCGATGGTCTTCTTAGCCGTATGACTTGAAGCTGAGTCCCAATGGAACAACCTGTCCCCTTCTCGACCTGGAAATTACCGTGGGACATCGTCCGCAAGAAAAGGCGTCGGGACATTATATAGGAATCAGCATTCACTTTGACACCTTTATCAATGAGTATTAGTCACGTTTTTCCGCAAAAAAATACTAATACGGCCCCTACCATGAATTCAGGTGCGAACGCATCACGTTTCACGGACTTCAGTTTCTGAAGGTATCTCTCGTTACGACGAACATCGCAAACTCACCTCCTACCGTAACTTCCACCCTAGAACATTGTCTCATCAGTGATGACAACTGTTTGCCATTTTCCGCAGTCCAAATGGCGGTATAAATGCAATGAACGGGCGCTTCTTTTCAGAACCTGGATTTCACTAAGACAAAAAAGATGACACTTTTTCCTGAACTTAGCCTTCAGAATTTTGGCAGTAACTTTCTGTCCGCAGTTCCTAGGGACACTCCATACTTGCTTGTCATTTCTCTTTGCATTGGAGGATTCTCCATCCTAATTATATTCCTGATTTTACACAGTTGCCGCGGTGGGGCGTTTTTGGAAAGTCAGTTTTCTCAGTTTTTTCGCATGTTATTTTGAATAACACCCTTTCCATGGTTAAAGCGGTTCACACTTTAGCAACCGAAGCGGAATATCTCATTTGTTTCACTTGTTTTACAGCCTATCGGTAGGACAAACTTTGCCTAGAAAGACCAAGAGCAATGCCCCGAACTACATCATTTACCTTGTATCTAACTATTTTATTTTTTATGTCAAGTATATTGACAAGATACAAGTTAAATAATCGTTTTATTCATGATAAACCAGAACACATCTCATACAATGGGGAGCTCTTAGCCCCGTTAGTAGATGTATAAGCCTCTGATTCTTGTCAAACATATTTCCATATCATGAGTATTCATTCCATTTCCGTATATATTGCGTGTCACGCTTTCAGCTGCACAGATTGAAAAACGTATTATAAACAGTGCAGATATCGACTGATGGTACGATTCGAAATTATCTTACCTGTTTGTCTTTCTTTCAGTGTTTGCTGTATCACTGTACTCTTTTTACGGCGTAGCTGTATAAGCTGGCTTTTGACATACTTATTGGTATAAGTCTTGAATGAATAAATAGTAATTTGCGATTGGTTAAAAAAGTGTAGACTTCTGCAAACAAGTAGGGCTAAGTATAGAATTTACCGATGTTTGACAAAAATAATCGTGACTGATCAATCACTTAATTATGACATTTATCTATTTAAAGTTGTACAGTATGGCAATGCAGATGTTAAACAGAAAAAAATACCCATAATTTAAATAATACCAATAAAACAGTTGCAATGAAATAAATGATGACAGACGAGCTTTTAATTCTGTACAGTGTAACTAAATGTTTGATGAAGCGGCCCAAACGCAACGCGAACAAGGGGCGTTCAAGTTACCTTCTCTCCACTGTGTCGATAACATACAGAATTATCATGTGCCTTGTATGTGCAAAAAGGGATGTACAACCGCATGGTTTAATTTTATATAATAAATAAACAGGAACCAAGCCTGTATTGGCAACATAAATAATATTGTTCATTCTTAACTAGGAAATAGGTTTGTTTATTCGCGGTGTAAGAGGCCTATTGCGTCGGAGCGTAAACGACTCGAAGAAAAAATATCACTAGTTTTAGCTCCGCTTCAGGTAGGATTGTTTAGAATATCTCTATTCATACCAAATGGAATTTGTAGAGTACGCAGAAAATCAAGCTCTTTCTGGTCGTGTAAGCGCTCTTTTGCGATCTGGTCTAATTCTCGAGAACATCTGAAGAATGTTTTTGCTGTCAATCTGGGTCACTGGGACAATGTACATAAATTTTTACGAAAAACATTCTGAGATGTTCACGAGAATCAGATCAAATCGCAGAATAGCACTAACACCACCAGAGAGAGCTTGATTTTCCGCGTACTCTGCGCTTTATTTGACAAACATTCCATCAGGTATAAATCGAGATATTCTAAAACATCCTACCTGAAGCGGAGCTAAAATAATAACAAACTGTTCACCTACTGTCCTTTCGACATCACTCGGAAAGCCGTTTTTCGCGTGGCGCTTTATTTTAAATGAAAATATTTTGTTCTGATCGACATATCATATCAGAAACCATTTGTCTTTTCTACTTCTGTGTTTTGTTCTCAAAAATATACCCAACAATTAAATTTAGAGCCAAAAATTGGTCTGACCAATGCAATTTCTATAGTAAAGTGATTTTTGGACTTTGTGTCTAAGGAAATATTTCTAACAGTTCTTTGCTGAATTAAAATTATTGATGTTTCAGAACAATATTGTGAAAATTTCAGAAAAATTGAACAAGCGGAACTTGTTGAAAATTTGCCTTCAAGTTACCTACCCTACAGATTTCTGCATAAGTTGCATTCATTTTTACTATGACATTACAAAAACATGCCTATTCAAATATATAGAAAATATCACCTCAAAAAGCTGAAAAATTTCGGATAAAAAATTCTAATATATTTCACAGTTCTGCTCAAAACATAAATTGTGGGTACTCGGTAGAACACAATTTATGTTTTTGGGCAGAAATAAGGAAACAATATATACTCCTGTAAATCCCAGTTTTACTATATAAAGGTGGGGTTTAAGGGGTCAACATTATATAAGCGTGTTTTCGTAATGAGAAAAAGTGAAAATATTTGATATTTTTAAAACCAATGACTGGAAGAAAACTTTTTGTGCATAAGTAGTTAAGACAAATTGTTTTGGATCAAATCATGGTAAAAGTTTGCAAAATTATTTCTTCCGTGTAAAGCGCCAAGCAAAAACCGACTTTCTGAAAGATGTCGAAAGCACGGTAGTCATTTGGTCACGTGGATTCCCAACTGCAATCAAACTGTGTAGGAGAGCCGAATGATAGTTCAAAGTTTATGAATAGAGTTATCCCTCTTGTTGCTATAGCAACCAAATCCTTCAAAATCTTCTCAGTACGGGCTGGTTGGATTGTTTTTTGTTTTAAATCTTGGTAAAAGAATTCTGTTTCGTCTCAAAATATGACTTCCAGTTGGCGTGGTTACTTTTCATTGTATATGAAATTATGTAGACAGTTCTACTTCTGCACAACCTATTGTCCAATTTCAAAATTTTTGTACAAATGTTCCATAGGTGAATGTCTATCACATTTGTTCAAATTATTTTGGTTGGTTCCTCATATGTCTGTCTAGAACACTTCGAACATTTTGTAATCAACAACTAACTAGGTTTCAATAATACTCACAAACATTACTGGATTGACCATCCATCAAAATTTTTCAAATTATATATATATATATATATATATATATATATATATATATATATATATATATATATATATATATGCGGAAAACTATCCTTCCGCCAGGTTAAAAAAAATCTGCTTCCCAGGTGAGCAATCCAGGGCCATCATTACTCTCTTATTACAAAATTTAATTAAATATGTTTTTTTTTTTCAGTTTTTGCCAACCTCCATGGCCAGCGCTACACTTTGCTTACTCTTTATCAAAAAGGCGCATGGTTGGCAAGGATTTTACAAATACTAGTATAGTATACAAATTAACAGCACACACAATTATATGCTTTACATTTATATGCTAAATTGCTTTTCATAATTTAGCACAGATATTTACACATCTGAGTACACTCCCTTTCCTGCCAACCCTTGCAATATAGACAATGTCGTACAGTATTAAAACTTTATTTATACTGTTTGAATTCGTAATAAAGTTTATATTTTAAAAGCCTTTTTCTTTTCATATTGAATCACAAAGTAGTTTCAATATTCATATTCCAGTACCTCTTACGCCGTTTGTGTTTATCAAAGATATTTCTTATTTATGTTGTTGTCTAACACCAGTTCAAGACAGTGGACTCTTCCAAAACTCGTAGCAAGGCTGTTCAAGGTTGAAATGTTAGAACATGACGCAACTGATTCAAGTTGTTAATGCCCAGCATTCTGGGTAAACTTTTCTGCAGACAACATATAGAAATTGCTTTATTTTCCCCAGACAACAGGTTTTGACATTTCATGCAAATTGTCTTCAGTGTCGACAATTCACATGACATGTCAAATCATGTTTTCTAGGGAATATAAGAAAAAATATCAGCGATCTGACGTCTGCTGAATTTATCCATACAGTGGTAAAGGTTAAGTACTAGAGTCCTATTCCCACTACCGTAATAGCTTTGCATAATTCGCGTAAAAACATAAGTAAACGGTGATTTCAAATTTTACATTTAAAGATTTATAACAGTTCGCTGATGAAAACATTATAAATGAATGAGACATGTGCAACCAGCGAACTCAGATCGGCCTGCGCATCCGCGCAGTCTGATCGGTCTTCGCTGATCGCATGTGCCTTCTATAGCGCCCAGGCTATCCAAAGAGGGATAAACAAGAACCCTTGCCATGCTAGGTCGATGTACAGGCTGATCTGAGTCTTTGCTGACCACACAGGTCTTATTGTAGTTTATGTCGTACGCTGGCTCAAACAGAACTGTTGTCACCGTAAATATTCTCAAGCATACTTTAAAAAAAAAAAAAAAAGTATTATTAAGTAGCATTTTTATCAAATTTGCATATGTTTTCCATTCAATCAGCACTTTAATTATAGGTTTTTCCCGAATTTTAAACACAGTTTTGATGCGTGACTAGAGTATTCCGCTATTGCTTATGTTGGCCGCAGAAAACCCGACGTCTTATTTAGCTGACCGCTCACTGGCGCATGGAATAATATCTCCCATACCACTGATGCAATATTCAGATTCTTGAAAGATTAACCCATGCCTGAATAAATCTCGCCTCAACGACTGCATAAGGATTACAAGTCATGTTAGTTTAGATTGAGGAGCGTCATAGAGGCTTATTATATATTGCATCTTATGATTGTTCCGAAATGACTGAAGTACTGATAATGAGACGTCAACACATTAAACACCAAACACTAAATTTCTAATCTATTCAAAAATACATTCAATAATAATTCCTATCCATATGATTTAGCAGAATTCTTCTTGTAAACTTCGGGAAAGACCTATAACATACAGTCGAACCTCGTTATCTCGAACTCGCTTATTTCGAATTACCGCTTAACTCGAAGTGAATATCTGGTCCCTGTTTTAACATGAAACTATGACAACAGGTAACAAAATAATGTGGAAAAGAGGAGAAATTGCTCCTAAGGAGCAATTTCTCCTCTTTTCCACATTATTATATATATATATATTCCTAATTTCAGGAGTCAAATTACATATTCATTTGTTAAATGTGAATGTTCAATTTATTGTTTTCCTCACTCTCTCAACTCTGATATGTCGAAGCACGGATATCTCGAAGTGTTTCAGTGAGTCCCTTGGAATTCGAGATAACGGGAGTCGACTGTAATTAGGTAGATATCTCATCTTGTTCAAACTTTAGTGTACAGTATGTGGATGCGTTGTCCGGGCATTAGATACGGAAGCTTATTATAGGGCATATTTTAGTACTTTTCATTACGAAAACACGCCCATTCAAATATATTGAAAATTTCACCACCAAAAGACCTGAAAGTTTTCAGATAAAAATTCTGATATTTTTTCATATTTCTACTCAAAACATAGATTGTGGGTACTCGTTAGAACCGCCTCGCCGAGGCAAAACAATCTATGTTTTTGAGCAGAAATAAGGAAAATAATGTATACCCCTGTAAACCCCAGTTTTACTGTATAAAAATGGGGTTTAAGGGGATCAAAATAATATAGGCATGTTTTCGTGATGTACAGTGAAAAGACAATTCACCTTTACAAGATTCTGACCAAGAAGCCATTAAGTGGAATGAATACACTGGCCAGTTTTTTTGTCTAACTTGAGACATTTTTGTGACTCCCTGCTTGCTTTCCTGCACACCAACTCCCTTCTTAAATGTGCCCACTTAAGAAAACAATTTGACACAGTTACCTCCACTGAAAGTGTATCCATTCCCCTTAAATCATTTAAAATGATGCATTGTCTGCTCTGAACGCACTCGTATTCGAGAATCGGGATGGTATACGGAGACCTACTGATGCTACGGTACTAGTTCCTTGATGAGTCCGTAGAGTGACGCTTACATACAGTCGACTCCCGTTATCTCGACCTCGCTTATCTCGAATAACCGCATATCTCAAAGTGAATATCTGATCCCTGTTGTAATATAGAAATCTAGCACCAGGTAACAAAATATTGTAGAAATGCTTCTCTTTTCCACAATATTTTCAATATATCTCTAACTTCAAGAGTCAAATTGCACATTCATTTGTTAAATGTGATTATTCTTCTCAATTCCGCAAATCTGATATGTCGAGGTACGGATATCTCGAAGTGTTTCAGAGGGTCCCTTCTAATTCGAAATATCGAGAGTCAACTGTACAATCCTGGGCCGGCCCCTGTGCAGGGCAGATGCTTCCATGTTCCTGAGTTTGGCTTTCTCTGTGGTTTTACAGTCTTAAATTGTATCACCAAAGTGAGGAAGATACTTAAAGAAGAACAAATACGTGTATTATCATTTACTATTATATCTTTGGCATTTTCCCGTTATTCTGTTTAGAATGGCCAGGTGTATTATAAAATATGAATAATATAAAGTAATATAAGCGATATGTACACCATGATGATATTTTAATAAACTAATAAACAGTGATACTATTCAGTTTCATAGCTCTGTTTACAAGTGTGTTGCGAACCACTTAATTAATTTTTTTATAGAAAGATTCTGATTCGGAAGTAACTTCTCATATATTTCTTTAACAAAATCCGTTTATAGAAGTTTGAGGATTATCGTATTTTGCAAATTGGGTATAGGAGTTGTATGTAAAGGTGGGATACGCCAATCAAAAAAGTGTCTGATCAAGGCCTTCACTGTCTTTGGATACTATAGGATGTAGAATGGAGAGCAAAGGCTCTGATAATACTTTGCGCATGCGCAGGATGATTTGCACAATTTGGGCATGTTTAAAGACCATTTTTTGCTTGATGCGGCCCAGGTGATGACAGGTACAAACTGTTTCACTGAGTGTTCCTGTTTTTCAATCACATTACAAAGTGGTTTAAAGAACTTAAATACTAAGTTCCTAGATAAGTTTGCAATTAACTATCAGTGAGCAATTTGATAAGGGAGTTCCCAACACATCAATAGATGTGAATAGTACATATATAATTGCAAATAATATATGTAAAGGCGCATCAGCAGGTTTCACCCGCATTTTGTAAAAGGTTTAGTTGTTATTCTTTGTGTGGCCTTATGTCTGCTCTTTGCGGGGATTTCTAGCGTGTTTAACCCATTTATGCCTGGCGTCACATAAAAAGGACATAGGCAAACAGTGTAGAGCGAGGTAAGACGCCGCAGAACGCGGCATCTGATCAGAATCTACACTATGTGCATAAATAATGGGAATTATTCTGATAATGCTATTACTAAATACAAACCTTTCACCCCTTAAATTGGAAATGAATCTGCCCAAAAACAAAGGTAGAAGTCTACATTAGGCAAAATGGGTAAATGGATCTTGTTTAGCATTGTGTCGCCTTGTTGGGCCTGTGGCTTGTGTACTGTCTGCTATGGTTCGTTTGCTTTTTTTCGTCTCTCTTGGTGTCAGTGGTAGACTACGACCTGTGTTTGAGACTCTTCCTAAACGTCTTCAGTATTGTATTAGGTTTGTGCTTCCACAGTAACAAAAAGAAAAGGAAGTCGAAATGACTTCAGCAAAAATAGCATATGACAAGGTAGTGATAACTGTCTTTTGTAGGAGGAAAGGGAGCTTGCTGTTGCATTTCGAAGTTCTCCAGATGAGCATTATAACATTAATATATGTATGTGAAACATGTTTGTTTAATCCATGGCCTTTCAAAAAAAAAAAAAAAAAAATGGCAAAGTGAAGAATACATAAGCCAGCACACGTAAAAGGGACAGCGTGTCTTTTTTTTTTTTTTTTTTTTTTTTTGTTTTTTTTTTTTGTTTTTTTTTTTTGTTTTTGTGGTTCTTCAAATGCGTATGCGCAGACCCTGTTCGGGATTCACACGCGGTTTTTGTCTGAAGCTTCCACATGGTCCCTACTAAATATCGTGCTTATGCGCAGGCTCGCTTGAGCCTTTGCTGGTCACCAGTGTGGTAAGTGCCCTTTTCTCATGTGCTAGTTCATATGGTAATTAGGGTGTCTAATGCAGCACGCAGATCGAAAGAACAAACACATTTCAGTGCAATAATAAATGAAACTGTTTGGAGAAGATATACAATGTAACTGAAATATGAAGCTTCGTATTTCTTATTCTGAAAAAAAGAAAAACAAAAGAAAATATTTGAATATATTTGTTAATATTTTAATTCAGATTTTTAAAGATTAACCCTTTCACGCTTGACTTTTTGAAATGGACTACCCCAGCTAGTATTCTACGTAAATCTACATCGGACCGTCATCGGCCCGTCAGCTACCCTGACGGGCCGATGACGGCCCGATATAGATTTACGTAGAATGCTGACTGGGACTCTATATGTGTATTCGGTCATGTCCATTGTTGTCATTAGGATTTTTGCTCATAACCAGTCAAAGACTGGCAAAGCGTGTAGATCCTGATAAGACTTGAGCCGTTCCATCTGGATCTGCACTGTTTGCATTGGTATTTGTAGCAGTCTGCATCGTTGAAAAGGTAACTGCCTTCAGCATGAGAAAAATACATACACCGATGTAAGTTGTCTTCGTCCTTGAAAACAAGAAGTTTATTATGAAAAAGAACTATGCGAAAATGAACAGCTATATGCCAGTACGTAATGGTACTTTTCCAAGGACAGGATGACTTCTATTGTTGATCTACTAACATTAAGAGATTTTAAGCCATTATTGCACTAGCTATGCATTCAGTCGGAGAAAATGAGACAGTTTAACGCTTAGTGCAATGGGTAAACCAATCAGCACTAAGGCTGAATTTTTAGATATTTTTTTTCTTGCAGTTTTGTCAGAAAATAGGGTGTAACGATAGAAAACATGGTCTCACAATTCATGCAAAATGTCCCCTAAGGAGCCAGTTTGCATGAGCTGTTAGACCCTATCTTCTGGAAAAAAAATCACCGAAAATGATTTGTTGTCTGCTGAATTTGTATTAGCTGTTTGACCCTATTTTCTGAAAAAAAAAATCAATAATTTGTCAGCTGCTGAATGTGCTCAAAAAGTGCTAAATGTTTAACAGATAGTGTGAAAAAAAAGATGACTATTTTTTTCACACAAGTCACCATCCTGTTGGATTAAATTGCAGTCTTCTTCGTCGTTTCTCAAGGAGCTGGCTCATGTTGCGTAGAAATGTCTCGTATTCTTCATCATTCTCTTTACTTGTCTCCCTTCGCTTTCGCCATCCAGTTGGATTCAGTGTCAAGCTTTGTCCTCCCCCTCTTTTAAACAGTTGGTCGCTCCGAGTACCAGACACTTCTAAAATGTTAGACGCATCACCAAATTGGTTACCGGTCGCTGAGACATCCGGGTACTGACCACTAATAGTCAACTGAGCGAGACATGATTCTCGTACTCTGTAATAATCTTCAAGAATTTTGTTTGCGTAGTGCGCTATTTGTGTTTCCAGAACTGAACGTGTATGCAAATTAGATTCTGTAGTTTCTAAGATATCTTTCATTGTTTTGATGAGATCCCATTTCACTGGATTATCGTATAGTGGTACCTCGCTGTCTAAAATGTCTTCCGGTATCTGCCGGAAGTTGGAATGCACAACCGGTGGTTCTAAGTCCTCGATGACAGTTTTAATTGCCAGCGTGTCACAGTAAACTTTCTTTTTTTGTGGACTTGCATTTAGTGATGTGTATCCAGGAAATGCCGTTGTTACTGACACCAGTATGCATATGCAAAAACACGAAGGGTACGTCTGTTTGAGCATAGCTGAAAAAAAAATGATAACAACAAGATTAACAATTTAACAATTCAAAATCAGATATTATCTTGCAGTGGCTTATGAAAAACATAAGTCAATTTTAATGTCACCGAGAAGCCCAAAAGGTTTCTCGGAGACATTAAAACAGCCTAATCTTACTTTTCGTAGACATTGAAATAGCCTAATACTGCGTCTAATAGACACTAAATAGCTCAATCACGGCTGGTAGTCGCGTAAGCCATAATCAAAAAGTTATGCAAAGGAAATCCTTACGGCCATGACTAACGGGAAGTAAATACGTTAATAAACAGGTTACTATTCTCGTCTTCGCAACTGTTTATAGTTTGTTTTTTTTTTTTTTTTTTTTTTTTTTTTTTTTCGGATAGAATTTTGCAATTCGGGCGATGCTTCTCCGAACATTGTCATTTTCATTCCAAATAAAATACATATGAGCAGAGAACGACATTTCTTTTCAGTGTTTAGTAAATCAAGGGCGGTCAAGTTTGTCAGAGTGATAAACTAAAGATAATATTTTGTTGCAAATTAGCATGTTGTTGGTGCCTTAGGCGACTACCAGCCGAGCAAATGTTGCTTCCCGGAGACATTAAAATAGCCCAATGTTGCCTCTAGGAAATATTCAAATAGACAAATGTTGCTTCTCAGAGACATTAAAATAGCCTAATGTTGCTTCTGGGAGACATTAAAATAGTCCAATGTTGCTTCTCAGAGACATTAAAAGGCCTGATGTTGCTTTTTTGCATATGTTAAAATAGCAAAATGTTGCTTCTCGGAGACATCAAAATAGACCAATATTGCTTCTCGGAGACATCAAAATAGCCAAATATTGCTTCAAGGAGACATCAGAATAGCCCTTTGTTGCTTCTTAGAGACATTAAAAAGCCTATTGTTGCTTCTTGGAGACATTAAAATAGCCTAATGTAGCTTCTCGGAGACGTTAAAATTGCCTGATGTTGCTTCTCAGAGACATTAAAATAGCTAAAGCCTGATGTTGCTTCTCAGAGACATTAAAATAGCCTAATGTTGCTTCTCGGATAATTAAAATAGTCTGATGTGGTTCTCGGAGACATTAGAATAGCCTAATTTGGCTTCTTGCAGACATTAAAATAGCCTTATGTTGCTTCTCAAAGACAATGAAATAGCCTGCTGTTACTCTCTTAGACATTAGAATAGACTTATATTGATTCTCGGAGACATTAAAAGAGCCTGATATTGCTTCTTGGAGACAGAAAAATCGCCTAATGTTGCTTCTGGGAGACATCAAAACAGCCACATGTTGCTTCTTGGAGACATTATTTTTAGTTTATTCATCCAACTGACGGTAGTATTCTACCTAACAGGACATATTGGTACTAATACCCGGGTAAAAGTTTGCTTAAGCTCGGATTTGGAACAAAAAAAGGCGGTACTGGCACATCATGTCAAGACAATATGTCATTATAATTTCAGTAAGCAAAGAACGCAACAGGCTGACGTTCAAAAGCAATATCATCACGAAAACATACCTATATAATTTTAACCCCCTTAAACCCCGCTTTTATATAGTAAAACTAGGGTTTACAGGGGTATACATTATTTTCTTTTTTCTGCTCATAAACATAGATTGTGGGTACTCGTTAGAACCGCCTCGCTGAGGCGGTTCTAACGAGTACCCACAATCTATGTTTAGAGCAGAAATGTGAAAAAATATCAGAGTTTTTATCTGAAAATTTTCAGCTTTTGGAGATGAAATTTTCTATACATTTGAATAGGCATGTTTTCGTAATGACTTTGTCTCCGCCTTATGCACGACTTTACGAGAATGTTTGACATTGTTTCTTTCACCGAGATATTAAACGGGTAAGAATGTAATTCTTCATTTAAGGAAAGAACATTAATACTTGTAAATATTTCATAATAAAATTCCTTTTTGGAGTAGTCATTCAGTGCTAAACCTCATAGAAAATTGATATTTCGCACAGTAAAAGTAAATTATCTATATCTGAGAAAGTCTTTTGCCAGCTGTCAAACAAAAAATCTTCCTATACAGAAGATACCTTGTTTGCCATTCACATAAAATATACAGTGTAAAAATTAATAGTATGAACACGAGAACAACAAAACGATAGCTCTGCTGCCTTAATGTGTATGGATTTTCAATGAATTTACAAATACGCTAACTTTTGAATCTGGAGCACCATTGGGATTCAAGTTAGAAAACAATTTAAAACAGCCATCAGTATTAGGTTTCAGGCCTGGTATCTTAAGGCGTAATTTGATAAGCAATACATTCAATTATCTTTATATTTGCTACAGAATGGAAAGAAATACCCCTCATCTTCTACCTAAATACATGTCACATCAGTCAGCTGTTCATGTTAAATACTTGGTTTGAAGTAATGGTCACTTTCAATTAACAACTCATGTGCACTAATTCTATTTTTTGTAAGTTCCTTTGATAACCGGTTTGGATGTCAATGAATAATAGGTTTGCAAACAGAACCTTATATATATATATATATATGTGTGTGTGTGTGTGTGCGTGTGTGTGTGTGTGTGTGTGTGTGTGTGTGTGTGTGTGTGTGTGTGTGAGCGAATATAGCTTATTGATATTTATTTGACGTTTAACATTTACTTAAATTTAATCCCAAGGTAAGTCTGAACAGTAGTTATTAGAAATCCTTTGTGATATACATGTATCTCAGCAATCTAATCTATTGTCAGTGACAGTTTATGAGGCGCTTCTAATCAATACCCACAACATATATTCTAAACAGTGCACACAACATATGTTTTTATTGAGAAGTACGAAAATTAAAATGTGGCTACTTCTCTTATCTGTAGCTATGCTCTAGTCAGAGACATTTGGATAAAACAATACCAGCATCTGTAACCTTCATGATGCAATGATTAGTGAACTTGATAAGGAAAATTCCCTCATGTCCCATTAACCAATAAACAATACATGGCTATTAGATCCACAAGTTACAAACAGTACAAGAAATGAGATAGAAAACAAGATTAAATTCAGTATCAGTTCACAGCTTCTAAATGAGGTGTAGTGTCAAATAAAAGGTATCTGCGGACATGTGCGCCCAGCTAAGATTTAGATGAACCTGCGCATTCACGCAGTCTGATCAAAATATTCACTGTGCGCATTTTGAATAGTCAAAGATGCGAAAAGTCAAAGATGCGAAATTTCTTCAGGCGCACAACGAAAACTAGACTGCGTGGATGCACAGGCTGACTTAAGTCAACGTTTGGCGCACATTTCAGAATGTACGTGTCCTCACGTTGCGGTCCAGAGGAGTCTGCTGTACAAATACTGTATTTACCCTTAATATTTGGACACCTTAACTCTTTACTATACTTGTCCTAAACCTGAACAAGTATAGTTTATTACCAGTTGCTGTTTCAAAATGCTGGATGAGAGACAAACAGTGTAGCCCCTTATCAGACCATTAGCAGTCTCTGCACAAATTCAGCAAGCAATAAATTCATGATACTCAGTTCTCAAATCGTTGCCTACTGAAATTTTACCCTGCACAAGCTGAGAACTCTATTGAAATTTTACCCTGCACAAAGCTGAGAACTAAAATATATTGGTAAGATGACAAACAGCAGTACTTTATTTAGAAAGAGTCTGATCTCGGTTTCCGCCTTTTGCTAACGCAACTCTGTCCGAAAATGTAAATTCGAACACAATTCTGTCGGAATATGTAGGTAGGTACGGATGCATCTCTGTCAAAGTATGTAGTTAAATACTAATACATCTCTGTACGAGTATGAAGATATATACGAAAGCATCTATGTACGGGTATGAAGATAAATACAAACGCATCTCTGTCCGAATTTGTAGATAAATTTAAACGCATCTTTGTACGAATTTGAAGATAAATACGAACGCATGTGTGTCCGAATATGTACATGTAGATAAATACGAACGCCTCTCTGTACGAATATGTAGGTAAATACGGTACTGTATTTTTTGCCTTATTACGAACAAGGTTATTAGCTTCGTAGGTTGTTCAAATGACAAAGACAAAATCTTTAATCAAATTTATTTAATATGATTTTCTGTTATACTCTTCATTCTTAAATCTTTGGCTCTATAGACGTCAAATGAATGTAGGACAAAACGCAGAGAAATATTCCTTACGATATGTGCGTCCAGCGAAGACTCAGATCAGCCTGCGCATCCACGTAGTTGGATCAGAGTCTTTGCTGTCCACCTATAGAAGCATTGGACACTTGACTATCTATAGTGCACACTGGGAAGACTCTGATCTGAGTGTTCGCGAGGCGGACATATCATCAAATAAATTTTCTGTTATAAAGTATATTTTCTCACGGTGATGCGTATGACACATGATTTGCTTTCGAGACAAAAGGCTCGGCCTTTTATTATCATAACGGAAACGCCTCCACAAGAAAAGTAGTTCCGGGTTTCTAGGAGGACTGATCACTATATATCATCTCTATCTTAAATTCTTAGAACATTAAATCATTACGCGCCTCTATTAAGTAAAATTTTATTCAACAAGTTTTGCCCAAATATAACATTAAAACAAGGCAGGCTTATTGACACGCCTTTAGGAAATACGGCCTCAGTCTGAGGTACCCGCTGACTACTGACATACACTTTTTGTTCCGCTTTAACAGACGCTAGAGAAGGCATACATAGTCTTGAAAACTTCAGTGCTGTAATGTATGAAGAATCTCGATTAAACTGACTGAGTTCTGTTATTTTATATGTTCTTTGTTTCTAAGGCCTACTTTTATACATTTTATTCTACACAAGGAGTAAAAAGATCAATGTTTACATCCGAAAACTACTTTTGAATAGTTAAAAACGTTTTATTAATTTGATTGACAGCTAAAGGAATTAACTGATAGATTTAGAGCAAGGTTATACGAGTATTGCAACATGTTCTTGCAATTAGAATTCGATGAAAAACTGCTGTTTTCAGTGATAATTCTCATAAATCCAGAATGTAACACCTTTAACCCATGTAAGCCTAGCGTCCCATAAAAGGGACATTGGCAAACAGTGTAGACCAGGATCAGATGCCGCAGAACGCGGCGTCTGATCAGGCTCTACACTGTTTGCATTAAATTCAGAAATTTCTACATGATAATAATAAAAACTAACTAAACACCTCTTATACAGGAAATGGACCAGTCCAAAAAGTTAAGGTAGGAGAGTCTACTCGGCTTAAATGGGTTAACATGAGATACATGTACCTAGACCCAAATTTTAATACGTATATTGTTTTTTGATAATATTTGAGTATTAACATATAAATGAAGTTATCCAGAAAAGGCCAGAATCAATGAGCAAAATTTTCTCGAGGCACAGACAAACGAAAAGATTAGGAACAAATAAAAGAAAAGGCACAGCGGCACGATTGCAGCTTGCAATGATTTTAGCACTCAATTTCGTAAAATCTTTCTTCGATATATAAAGATTGGGTGCAACAAAAATGTCATACGACAGACTGCATGCATGATATCTAAACCAATCCCGCTTAATAGCTTTGCTTCCTTCATTGTTTGCACGCCGCCGGCTCCGACCTAAAGACTTTTAAGTAAGTCGGTTAATGCCTGATGCTCTGGCTCTGGTCAGGCCCACCGGAGTCCAACTGTCGGTTTTCTTTGGCTTCAGAATTTCAGTTATGTCTTGCTGTCGAGTCCTCATCGCTGTTTCATCTCTGTATTCGTTTGAGTTTTCCATTTTCAAGACACGGCGCTAATAATATAAGTATGGTTTTATTTTTATGGTACCATTTTTAACTTACATACCGTATATGCTGACATATGTATGCAGTACAAGTTGTAATGCAAGCAATAATAGATTGTGATAAGCCCTCGAATTTTTATAGCATATAACTAAGGTAATTTGGAATTACCAAAAACATCTTCTTTGCATCTATGTACGAGGTTGAGTCAATAAATAACCAGCCTAACCTATTTCCAGTTGAGATCCACCTCTTCTTTTTCAATGTAATTGCGCTCTAGTGTGATGCACTTAGACCAACGGTGTTCAAGTGCCATCAGCCCAGAACTGAAAAAGTCAGGGTCCTTTCCATTGACCCTGTCCTAAACTGCCGTCACGACTTCTTCATCAGACCAGAAATGAAGTCCACGGATATCCTTTTTCAAGTTTGGGAATAGGAAGAAGTCGCTAGGAGCTAGGTCAGGCGAATAGGCAGGATGTGGTATTAATTCATACCCGTTTCGCTCTACAGCATCCATTGCAACTTTGCAAGTGTGGACTCTCGCGTTGTCCTGTTGAAGCAAAACACCTTTAGAGAGTTTACCTCGGCGTTTTTCACGGATGGCGGTTCTCAGCTGGTCTAACAAGTTTGCATAGTACACTCCAGTTATTGTACTTCTCTTGGGTAAAAAGCCCAAAATAATAACGCCTTCTGAGTCCCAAAATACTGTGGCCATCATCTTGCCAGCAGATGGTTGCGTCTTGAATTTCTTTGGCCTCGGGGACCCAGGCCCTACCCACTGAGCTTTATTCTCTGGCTCATAATAATGAACCCAAGTCTCATCTACAGTCACCAGACGCAAAAGAAAATCATCTTTTGACCAAAAACGATTCAACAAAGCGCCGCATACTGATATTCTGGTTGCCAATTGCTCATCGCTAAGGGATTTGAGGACCCAACGGGCTGTTAGCTTGCGCATACCTAAACGATCATGTACAATTGTTGAAACGCTACCATGTGAAATGCCTAATGCCTGCGCTATTTCTTCCACCTGAATTCGCCTATCAGAGTATACCAGATCCCGAACTTTCTTACACATTTCCTCGTCGGTGGCATCCAGTGGGAGTCCAGATCTGGCTTCATCTTCGAAAGGCGTTCTACCGCGTTTGAATCCCCCTACCAAGAATTTAACCTAAGCATAAGATGGTGCAGAAGACCCATAAACATCGGCTAGCTCGCCGTGTATTTCCTTGCCTGTTTTACCTTTTAAATACAAGTACCGAATTACAGCACGGTACTCAACTTTAGATGAAAAGCATGCCTTTGCATCACTGGCCAAGTTTGACATTCAATATCCTATCAAAGAATGACTCGATACGGGCAATTTTGTACCCATGTATAAAACATATATTGAAACAAAGCATGAAAATCGTGACCGTCTCGGTCCATCGAAAATGGGATAGGTTGGTTATTTATTGAAGTTTGTTCCCAAAGAAAAGGCCAACCATCACAAGGCATCGGATAATGCTATATATATATAAAAAAAAAAAAAAAAACTCACTCAGGAAGGAACAAACAAAAGACGAATGCAACAGAAATAACACAAGTGCACTCTCTTGGAACAGTCAATAGTAAAACTTCTTAATAGAACCAATTACTCTGATTATTTGGTTTCCTACCAGTGAGTACTAACACCAATGATAAATTAGTATTCACTATTGGCCAAATTCAGCAGACGAAAAAGTGAGAATATTTTCTTATACGTCCCAGAAATAGGCCTTGACATTTCATGCTTATTGCATATTGTCTCTTGGAGACAATATGCGTGAAATATCAAAAGTATAGGTGTCGGTACCCAAGAAAGGCCACAAACACGAAGTACGAGGCACCAAAAGGTGGAAAGATAAGGAACAAACAATAATAAAACAAATGCCACATCATATATATCTGGGAACTTTTCTTTGATCACTAGGTCATTAAGGTTCCAATGTTTACGTATATAACGTTCCTCACATCAGGTACTAATGCTATAAATCCTATATGTATGTATACTTATAAGTTCCCAACTACCATGTTATTAGCGTTTATAACAAAAACGTGTGGAAATAGTGTAGATAATGGTAATTTTATTTCAGAATCAACAAGTTTTCTCAAGGATTATTCCTTTTTGAATCGCATTGTTTTAGTGACATTATCACACAAGTGAAAACATCTGCCATCACGCCAGTTCCAAAGTAGAAATTCAAAGGTTCAAATCACAAACAAAACTAAAACACACACTATATGACATCATGACTGAACAAAGTTTGCAGGGGTATACATTATTTTTTTCTTATTTCTGCTATGAAATATAGATTGTGGATACCCGTTTGAAACACCTCGATGAAGCGGCTCTAACGAGTACCCACAATCTCTTTTTCGAGGAAAAACAACGAAAAGATCACATTTTTTTTTATCTAAAACTTTTCGTTTTTGTAGTCATAAAAAGTGCCATTATATTAAATGGGCGTGTTTTCGTAAAGTCTGGATCTACAATGTTTTCCACTTGTCCAGCAGGATACACAGGCAGTTAGTAAAATGGTGTTAAGACAAGTAAGAGGAGTTATGGTGTCCGAGTCTTTAGTTTCAGGATCAATACGGTATCTTTTTAACATCAATATGAACAAATGTTCGAGCATATCATGACGCTGTCTGTATGTGTAATGCATTTAAATACGCTTGTCTCACAGACATACAACATCCCTGAAACATGGTATGATTTTACTCTTTTACTTGTTCTAGTGCAAGGCCGATCAGGCCCATGTTGTTTTACCTCTGGCCCCCGCCTTTGCAAACAGAGTGGAGCTAGATCAGTTGGCGTCTTCAGAAGCCAGCTAATCTGGCCTTTGAAGAAGCCAACTGATCTGGACCTGTACTGTTTGTCATTCAGTATGTGAATTTGCATCAACAACCTGGATCAAGTAAGCTGATTGGCTGACAGTTAGAAGTGGGCGTGGTATCTTGATCTATTCAGCCTGAGAAGATTTTATTGAGTTCGAGTTATACGGCCCAGTCAACACTTGGCAGATTTCTCAAAGGGGTTAACTAGTATACTTTGTGCACATACTTTCGCCAATAACGGACACTTACATTTTTGAAGCACTGGGAGTGGGAGAATGACCGTAGAAAAGTATTTCAATGTTTTCGACCAATGTCATCGAAAACTATCATCCCGAAAACATGCCCACATAATATTGACCCCCTTAAAACCCACTTTTAAATAGTAAAAACGGTGTTTACAGTAATATACATTATCTTTCTTATTTCTGCTCAAAAGCAAAGATCATGGGTACTCGTTAGAACCGCCTTGCCGAGGCGTTCCTAACGAGTACCCACAATCTATGTTTTAAGAGAAATGTAAAAAATATCAGAGTTTTTTTGGGTTTTTTTATGTGAATTTTTTTCAGTTTTTGGAGGTGACATTTTCAATATATTTGAATGGGCATGTCTTTGTAATGAATTGACCGAGTAGGAATTCAAACTTGCGAACCCTGGATAAGCTGTAAGACGCGCTGCCGACTGCAGTTTGGAAAATAGTATAGAATATGTCCAGGAATAGCCCCAATTATAGCACATAGCATACTGTGTATTCGTCATCTTTCAGAACGTCGTTTTTTGCTTGGCACTTTACACAGAAGTAAAGCAAACTTTTGTCATGATTTAATGTAAAACCATTTGTCGTAACTATCTATACACAAAAAGTTTTATTCTAGTCATTGGTTTTGAAACAATCAAATATTTTCACTTTTTCCCATATTAAAACTGAATGCAAATTTTGAAGGTATCTATAGGGTAGGTAATTTGGAGGCAGATTTTCAACAAGTTCAGCATGTTCATTTTTTCTGAAATTTTCAATATATTGCTGTGAAATATCAATAATTCAAATTCAACAAAGAAAAGTAAAAACTATTTTTTTAGACAAAATTTAAAAAACAAATCACTTAACTATAGAAATTGCACAGGTTTGACCAATTTTGACCGTTACTTTAATTCTAGGGTAAATATTTGAGATTAAAACACAGAAACAGAATAAAAACAACAAAAAACAAATTGTTTCTGATAAGATATGGTCAGTCAGAACACACTATTTTCATTTAAAATTAAACGCCAAGCAAAAATCGTCTTTCCGAGTGATGTCGAAAGGACAGTTACAATAGCCTCAAAATGAAGAGCTACATGTAGCAACCAGTGACAGACCGTACACAAACATATAACTGGGAAGGAAATGACACAAACAGGAAGCACGACCTTTCCGAGGCACCAAAAGAAGAAAAATAGCATCACGAAAACATACCTATATAATTTTGACCCCCTTAAACCTCACTTTTATATAGTAAAACTGGGGTTTACAGGGGGTGTTTATTATTTTTCCTAATTCTGCTCAAAAACATAGATTGTTGGTACTCGTTAGAACCGCCTCGTCGAGGCGGTTCTAACGAGTGACGAGGCGGTTCTAACTAGTACCCACAATCTATGTTTTGAGCAGAAATTTGAAAAATATTAGATTTTTTTTTTATCTGAAAATTTGTATTTTATGGTGGAAAAATTTTCAGTATATTTGAATAGGCATGTTTTCGTAATGACAAAACAAACGCACATATGAAAAAAATAAGGTAAGAGGAAAAGTCCAGTGAGTGCCACAATCAAAAACCGCAGCCCTTCCCAGACACAAAGAGGAAGAGGAAACAGACAAATTCAAACAAGCGCAAATCAAACAAACGTACGAAAAACACTAAGATTAGCTCTATCTTCCCCAAGCTAGGTAGTCGCAAAGCTAAAAGAACTAAAAAAAAAAACACAAGAACAAAATAACACAATGCAAGACTTAAAACAAATCGCCTCGTAGAATAAACCACAAAACAACAAAGTAAGACTAACACCGGGACCACCGCCTTAGAACGGTCAGTAGAATAAACCACCGGGGGTTTAAAGCATTTTGCAGCCGGCCACCTTCATCCCGGGTCCCGATTCTACTCTTAATACACAAACCACCGAAGCGCAAGCAACGAATAACTGCAACGGAGGCACCGCCATGGAACGATCATCAGAAAACACAAGTGGGGGCATAAACCAGATTAAATCTGATGCAGCTCCAATTAAAAGTCACAAACCGTCAAAGCAACTAGCTCCTTCTTCACAAGATGATCACAATGCTAAGCGGCATAAACTAAACACAGCAATAAGATAATGAATAGGACTTAATATGATGAAAGCCCTGTAACGGATTACGACAGCACGTTTATTCAAATAAATTGAAAATTTCACCACCAAAAACTGAAAGTTTACAGATAAAAATTCTAATATTTTTCATATTTCTGCTCAAAACATAGATTGTAGGTACTCGTTAGAACTGCCTCGATGAGGCGGTTCTAACGAGTACCCACAATCTATATTTTAGGCAGAAAGAAGAAAACTAATGTATACTGTAAACCCCATTTACTATATAAAAGCCTCGATCGGGTCACATGTGGGAAAGCCAAGTTCTGCTTATGGATGGTCAGGTAGTGTTTCTCCGGGTTTTCCGGTTTTTTGCCCACCTTTGTTGAACGATCGGCTCTATATAAGTGAAATATTCTTGAAAGCGTTGTAAAACCCAAATCAATATATATATATATATATATATATATATATATATATATATATATATATATATATACATATATATATATATATATATATATATATACAGTCGACTCTCGTTATCTCGAACTCGCTTATCTCGAATAACCGCTTATCTCGAAGTGAAAATCTGGTCCCTGTTTTAACACAGAGATGTACCAACAGGCAACAAAATATTGTGGAAAAGAGGAGAAATTGCTCCTTAGGAGCAATTTCTCCTCTTTTCCACAATATTTTCAATATATCTCTAACTTAGGAGTCAAATTACATATTCATTATGTTAAAAATGGTTGTTCAATTAATTGTTTTCCTCATTGCCGCAAATCTGATATGTCGAAATACGGATATCTCGAAGTGTTTCATAGAGTCCCTTGGAGTTCGAGATAACGAGAGTCGACTGTATATATAAGTGGGGTTTAAAGGGACTATAAGTTATGTTTTCGTGATGGCCACAGAAAGAGCAAACAACGTCAGAATCACGCCGTAGAACGGTCAGTAATGAAAACCACTGGGGATGTTAAATCGATTTTACTGGTCACTAGGTTCAAATGTCGTAAAGAATGGAGTCCGGCATAGTTAACTTACTGTTCATTACTCAGTGCCAAAAAAAAACAGCAGTTGTTATCATGTTCAAGGGCTTTCTTTCATGCGTGAATAGAACGGGCATCGGACACAGTCAATGAGAGTATGCGAAATAAACGTACTCGTATGTTTTACCTTTATTTAAGTTTTACCCGTTGGATTCCTGTGTTTTGAAGTCGACATCCATCGTTGAATTAGGACGAGTCCATTATTGCACAGAGGGATGTAAGCCAAAATTGTAAACAACAAAAACAATGTGCATGCACATGTATGCACGGAAAAGACGGCGGTTACAAGTCGCCTTATCTGGATTTACATCCACACTGTTTGCAAAGGCATTTGATTTAGATCACAGGTCCAAGATATAAGCGGCAGAAACCTTGACAGTCAACTGTTAGTGAGCATCTACTGAGGCGTGTAACCGTACTTACCGTAAGTATTCGGGCGGAAAGACCTAAACTTGATAAGACGCCGCTGATCAGTTTATACACTGTTTACCACTAATCAAGCAAGAGTTAGACAGATCTATTGGTTATATGGACTTGTTCAGTCATATAGGACAAGTCTTGTAAGGAGACAAAAATTCAGAACACAGTCGACTCTCGTTATCTCGACCTCGCTTATCTCGAATAACCGCATATATCGAAGCAAAATTTTGGTTCCTGTTTTAACATGGAAATCTAAGAACAGATAACAAAATATTGTGGAAAAGAGGAGAAATTGCTCGGCAATTTCCCCTCTTTTCCACATTTTTTTTCAATATATCTCTAACTTCAGGAGTCAAATTACATATTCATTTGTTAAATGTGGTTGTTCGATTTATTTTTTTCCGTCACTTCGCAACACTGATTATTCGAGGTACGGATATTTCGAAGTGTTTCAGGGAGGCCCTTGGAATTCGAGATAACGAGAGTACGACAGTACTTAACCCATTTTAGACTGAACAACTCCCTCACACCATATATTCGAAACGTCGACTTTCAATTTTAGGTATGTCAGGCTATGTAATTTAGATATTCCAAGAGAAAAAAAGGCTAAACTATTTGCAAACAGTAGAGACCCTGATCAGACGCCGCATCTGGATCTGCACTGTTTAGGGGATCTACTTACTAAAATGGGTAAGCTAAACAAGGTTAAGTTCGTAAATCTGCTGTATTGATTGTTTGTTTGTTTGATCTGGGCTTAATTTAATGTCGCTTTCAACAATCTTTCAGTCATATCGCGACGGTGTCTGGATGTGGCAGGGAGCTCAATGCTCACTTTTAGAGTGCTGCCTCACTGAAATATCACGCCCCAGACACTTTGACATGATATTTCACCCAGTCACATTATACTGACATTGAGCTGACCAGTTCTTGCTCTTAATGCCGAGCGCCAAGCGAAAGAGCAGCTAGTACCATTATTAAAGTCTTTGGTATGACCCGGCCGGGGATCGAACCCGCAACCTCTCGGTCAGAAAGCGGACGCTCTACCACTGAGCCACTGTGCCGGTCTGCTGTATTGAATCAAATATAAAGCCCAACATGAACTTATCATAATTGTCTCTTTTCAGTTACATGACAGAATGATTCTCGTCAAATATGTTTACCTATTCGAGAAAGGCCAACACATCACTAGAAGTTAAATGACATCGGAACAAATTAATGTTATATATAATTCAACTTTACGGAAATAAATTTAGAAATTGCATGCTTCAAAGTCGATTCATTATACGAGCAACCGTTAAAGAGCATAATAGTTTCATAATAAATGGTAAGAACCGCAACGTGAGGAAACGTGCCTTCTTATATGTGCGTTATCGAAGACTCTAATCAGCCTGCTCATCCGTGCCATCTGGTCCGAGTCTTCGTTGTCTGCAAAAAGCTTTGCTATCCAAAATGTTCCATGTGAAGATTCTGATCAGACAGCGCGAATGCACAGGCTGATCTGACTCTTCGCTGAGCGCACATGTCTGAAGGTATGTTTTCTGACTCGTATTAATACAATGGCAAGGTCTGAAAACAAGAACTGTGGCATGTTTTTTTCAAACCTGGATGTCAGACATGGGAATTTAAAATACAGTAAAACTTCACTGACTCGTACGCCGATGTCTCGTTTTTACGTGGTTGATTCGAAATCGCTTTTAAGTCCACAGGAAATTATTGCGATAGCTTAAGAAAACGAATATTGTGGGATACAAATTGATTAGGGTTATTGTTCTTAATTTATCATGAAAATGTATGTTGTGCACTCATCTGAATCGCCTACTCTCAACATACATTCAGTTTATAGAATATCTGTGATTCCCCTCAGTGGCTGGGACTGTCCATGTCTAGAACAGATTTCCATGGTTAAAAAAATGTTCGAGCCATGACATAATGAAAACACACCTATTCAAATATATTGAAAATTTAACAACCAAAAAAGGAAAATGTTCAGGTAAAAAGATCTGATATTTTTCATATTTCTGCTCAAAACATAGATTGTGGGGACTCGTTAGAACCGCCTCGCCGAGGCGGTTCTAACGAGTACCCACAATCTATGTTTATTTAGCAAAATACAAAAAAATTACCCCTGTAAACCCCAGTTTACTATATAAAATAGGGGTTTAAGGGGGTCAAAATTATATAGGCGTGTTTTCCTGATGAAGTACGACTGTAGCATTAACATAATGGCAAGGTCAGAAAACAAGAATTGTGACATTCCTGTTTAAACCTGGATTTCGAACACGGGAATTTAAAATATGCAAGACTGAATATTGAGAGGAAAAATAAACAGCTAATGCAATAGAAGTACAATGGTCCATCTGTCACTGATTGTTTGAATGACTTTTTTTTCTGACTTTAATGAACAAGGTATTTTCCTAGGACCTTTGTTTATTTATTCCTATTTAACCATAATCTAAAAGGTTATACTTTAATAAAAACAAATGACACATCATTTTTATGCATACAAATGCCAATAGTCAACATTTGTTTTTCAAAATGAATTTCCTGTAATGACGTCAAAAATGATTCTAGGAAAATTATTCCTCATATTCCTTGAAAAATTATAGGAAAAAAAATCCGGTACTCAAGTAGGATTTTGTTTTCCTATCCGGGCCAATAGTTTATGAGTAGAAAAATTAAAAGAGAAAGAAAAACGTTTCCATTATTTTTCTTTTTATTTTTCTTTTTATTTTTCTTTCTTTCTTTCTTTCTTTCTTTCTTAGGGACCTAGCAAACATCAAGTGATCTGCGGAAGAAAGGTGGGAAAACGGGAGTTGCGATCTTACTAGCTCTGCAGGCCATTGTGTAAAACGATTTTAGGAACCCGATTGTTGATTTTCCGCTATCGTTTACAAGGGAGAGATTTTTTTTTTTACCCAACTCTGCGAAACTCTACCTGCCTAACAAAACCCTTCTGAAAAGCAAACTACTCGAAAAGAAAAAGAAATGCTTCCATGTGTGGGGGAGGGTAAGGGTGAGGGGGGGTTTTGTTTTGTTTCCGAATAGTGCATTTTTATCAGAGACATCACGAAAGCACGCCTATATAATGATGACCCCCGTATACCCCACCTTTATATAGTGAAACTGAGTTTTACAGGAGTATACATTGGTATCGTATTTCTGCTCAAAAACATAGATTGTGAGTACTTGTTAGTACCGCTTCGCCGAGGCGATTCTAACGTGTATCCACAAATTATGTTTTGAGCAGAAATGTGAAAAATATCATATTTTTTATTTGAAATTTTTCATTTTTTTATGATAAAATTTTCAGTATATATGAATGCGCGTGTTTTACTGTATAAAAGTGGGATTTAAGGGGTCAAAATTATATAGGTATGTTTTCGTGATGACCTCCAAAACAGCAAATAGTGCAGACCTAGATCAGACGCCACAGAACGAGGCGTCTGATCAGGCGCGGCGTCTGCTAAGGCTCTATACCGTTTGCATTAAACACAGGAATTTCTATTAAACTCACAATGCAGGATTTTTTATGAATTTTACAACGGCGGTGACATTACATTTTATTTATTTATTTATTTGTTTATTTATTTATCTCTTTATTTATTTATTTATTTTTTCAAAATAGAATACACGTCAAAAAGATTGCCTTTGGAAACAAAGAACACACCACTGTTCTGAAAATGGGAGTCTCGGTTTTATTGAGACTCTTCATAAGCAGTAATGATGTTTGCAACACTGCTTACGCCCTCTAGCGTATACATGAGCAGAACTTCATCTTCAAATGTACCATAATGGGCCCAATGACCCCAACGTCTAACTTTGCGGCTCGCAGAGTCTATTTCTGAAGAAGACCTGAAGTCGAAACGTTAAAAACTGCGACTTGTTTTATTTATTTGACCATATAACACATATAGTAACGAAAAACTACCAGTCACCCTGCTTTTGGAAATAGACCGGACCAAAGCTTTGTGGTAGAAGAGTCCACCCGACGTAAATCGTTCAAACAACAAGTATATTAGCACTTTTGTAACCATAAGAACGGATTTATCAAAGACTATTCGTACACTACACAGAAAGGGCCTTTATTCCTCTGAAGGGATTGAAGGCATAGATTATCAGGGCCTTCTTTGTCCACACCGAATTATCGCCTACTGCAGTTGTACCTTACAACAGAGGAGTCCCTAATCAAACTGATAATGAGCAGGCTGATCAAGACAATCGCTACCCTTATGATTACAGGGCTCTGTTCTAGCTTTGTACCGGAGACACTGTTACAGACTAGAGTTAAAAAAAAAAAGAAATGAAAACTTTATACTAATTTGTATTGCCAAGGTTTGCACAAAACAGGTTATAGGCCGCGATTTCAATGAGCCACCACACAAAATAAAAAACTACAAGAAGCCTTGTGCGACAAGTGAAGACTCAGATCAGCCTGCGCATTCGCACAGTCTGATCAGAGTGTCCCATGATCACATGAGCCCTTTTACAGCCTCCGGGCTATCCAAAGAGGGATAAGCAAGAACCCTTGCCAAACTGGGTTGATGTACAGGCTGATCTGAATCTTTGCTGGTCACACAGGTCTTACTGTGGGCTTTGTCTCGCGCTGGCTCATATCTAATAATATGTGCGTCTAGCGAAGACCTAGATCAACCTATACATTCTGTAGAGGGCCGTCTCTGTTGTAGGAATGATTTTTATTTTTGTGGATTGTATCCATGTGTAAACGCAGATAAATCACTCAAAAACTGAACGAAGCCCAAATGGGTTTATGTTAAGTATTTGAGTAATTCGCGGGCGTTTACCCATCGACAAACTCTATAAAAAGCATGACTTAGACTACCCAGGAAAGAGAAAAATAGTAAAAGCTAAAACCACTAAGCACAGCCTTGTCAAAGCATCACGAAAACGAAGTGGCGAACAGTATAGACCCTGATCAGACGACTGAAAGGCGGCGTCTGATCTGAGTCTACACTGATTGCTTAGGTCGATATGTCTAAATACTAAGGGTGAAATGGAAAATGAATCCGAAATTGATACTTTCAGATTATAACATATAAGCAAACATGGCTGAAAAGAAAACAGTGCAATATATTTGTATCATGTATTCATAATCGGAAGTATCTCACGAAATTATATTACATTTGGGAGAGATGAAGTACATGTGTTTAGTGCCATAAAATATCAAAATCGTGCAGTTTAAGCAAATGAACGTTTGTTGTAAACTGAAACCGTTATGCAAATAAGTAAAACAATGCGAGTTGCATTATCACTTACCATTTGTTGCGGGTCGCCCTGGCGAGCCGCAAAGTTAGAAGTTGTGCTAATCACACATCAAATACGGGAATTATATCGAGCCTAACTTAAGCGGAAGTAACTAACAAGATTGTTGACATAGTAGTTGTGCATTTGATAACGGACAGAATAGAATGTTTTATTATCCAATTGAGTCCTCCGTGAAATCACCTAATCAGTAAATGACACCAAAATCTGACCAACCAAAACTAGCTTACCAGTTAACGGTTAATGTTATTGCTTAGACAAACACTATTACCTATGTACTTTTTCATTGATAAATACAGGTACGAATGCAGTTTTCATTGACAAATACAGGTATCACGATATTGTTTGTCTAAGGATTTACGCATGGGCGTGGTTATAGCCTTCTGACGGAGGAGTCAATTACTGCCTCTCTCGGGTAAACAATTTATAACATTCGCTTCAATACCGATTTCGCCCGATTTCGCCCTCAAATAAAATTATGCTTCAGTAAGTACGAGAATCCATCAAGAAATAAAGGAGCAGCTTATAAAGGACTTGTGCGTATAGTCCTGGAGTACGCCAGCTAGGTGTAGGACCCGAAGGAGTAGTCAGGAAGAACACGAAAGCGTGCGAAAACATGCACTGAACAAAAACTCGGAAAATACCTGGAGTCATTTAGGTTAGTTCAATGAATCTTGATAAATATGCCATCATGCGCGGCATAAGCGTACATGCAATTGCGGTCACTAAACGACCACCTAGCTTTTTGTAAAAGCTAATACTTGTAAATATTTGAATACATCATTTATGTCCCTATGACTTCCAAGTTTATTTAATGGGAAAACCAATGTTGGTGACAATTGTATTTGAGATGCAAGATCTTGACAAACAGTGCATTTTGATGCAAAATTGATCCAAACCGGATAAAAAAATAAGTACGTTATCAGAGTTTGAACTTAAGACCTGCTCTTATCGGCGCCACCAGTTTGAATATCTAATACGTTTATATGATATCATAAAGCCTGAATGAAACATGTATGAACCTAAATAAATACGATTAGCAACTATAATAAACCTCGATATTTTTGGTTACCTTTTGCATTTTATCGATTTAGCTTGAAACCGCAGAATTTCTATCAGAAAGAAGCTATTATTAAATATTTTGTCATGTTTAGACGTAGAATTTCACTAAATATTCAATATGGCGGCGCACTCGATAATTGTTTTTAAAACTTTAAACGTCTTTACTTCCTTAGCTTTGATCCGTTGAAATTCACATCACAATGTATGCAATATCAAGATCTTTCATCACTGACATTGTACATTCTTCACCAACGTTACGCTTCCCTTTAAACTAAACATGTTTCAGATTTTGGATGGTTTTAACCACAACAGACGTTTATTACTATCCGTATCGCATTTATAACCTATTTTAATCTCACTTTAATTGTGATTTAGTGTAAAAAGTATTTTATTCAGGATACTGTTCATCTATAAATACAGCAATAAGGATGGTCAATCAATTAACAGTACAGTGAAACGGATGCAGAAGTAAGTCCAAGGACTTGATTGTGGTTTGAAAACGATTGTAATTTGAACTTAATCCAAACTGCCATTTCTAAAACCATACAACAAGTGTTTTTGTACAGTAGCATACAACTAGAAACGATTTACACATAGGTTCGTTTAAAAAAATAAAATAAATAAAAAAGAAGGATTAAAGAGAAAGATACTAGTGAAATGCAATCGTTAGAAAAGATAAAAAAGGCAATATACTTTGCAGAAATCTGATAATGTTCCCACAAGATGCATAAAAGGAAACAAATCATATATATAGTAGTTCAAATCTAAGAGCTACTATCAGCAGCTGTCTCATTCTTAGTAAAGTGCAGTAAAACTACAGTCGACTCTCGTTATCTCGAATTCAAAGGGACTCTCTGAAACACTTCGAGATATCCGTACCTCGAAATATCAGAGTTGCAGAAGTGAGGAAAACAATAAATCATACAACCACATTTAACAAATGAATATGTAATTTGACTCTTGAAGATAGAGATATATTGAAAATAGTGTGGAAAAGAGGAGAAATTGCTCCTTAGGAGTGATTTCTCCTCTTTTCCACATTACTTTGTTACCTGTTGTTGGATTTCCTTGTTAAAACAGGGACCAGATTTTCAGTTCGTGCTAAGCGGTTATTCGAGATAAGCGAGGTCGACATAAAGAGAGTCGACTGTATTAAACTTATTGATATGTTTTTTTGTTTGTTTGTTTATTTTATTTTATTTTTTTGTTTGTTTGTTTGTTTGTTTTGTTTTGCAGCGTTACCACTCTTGGAAGAATAAAAACAACGCTCGTCTGCTGAATAAGCCAAGAAGTCGGTAAATCTTAACGAAATTTACCAACCTTTCTTTTACTGAAGTTCGCGTCCCTCGCGAGTGTACTTTTACTGAAGTTCGCGTCCCTCGCGAGTGTTTGCTTTCTACCTGATATTTGCGGTTACCTTGACTCATTAACACGTGTAATAATTTCCACGTACTGAACGTTCGATATGATTTGATATGATCCTATTGATTTTCCCCAGTCGTGCCAAGATATAATGAAAGTTCAAACGTCAGCTCATTTGACGTGTTGTCAACACTACGGTAGAGTTAGCAATTTTAAATGCCACCCACTCTTGAAAATAATCTTCTAACGTTTGCCAGCTTTACAAAGTCGCTGATAAACCAAAACGGACTGTACACCGTTTGTACAAGGGAGACAATTTGGAGATTTTCGGTTTGCTTTCCTGCACACCAAGCTCTTTCTAAAATGGTGTATACTAAGGTGGGAGAGCAAAGTCGGTCCTTGTAGAGTACATTTAGCTCCCTTTTCAGAACGGAAAGGAAACAAAAGTTGTACACTTTCCCCTTATATTGCTACGAACACTGTCCACAATCTTTCTGACCAAACCATTTCGTACATTGCAAGGTTAAACGGGATATTGGCAAACAGTGTAGACCCAGAACGCGGCGTCTGATAAGGGTTAACATTTAATACAGGAATTTGTATAGAGCACGGTAATAATAAAACAAAAATCACAAGACATAATCTCTAATAGAAATGGATCAGTTCAAAAAGTTAAGGTAGAATAATCCATTCGGCTTAAATGAATTAAGCATAGAGGACTTTACGCTAGAGGGCGTAAGCAGTGTTGCAAACTTCATTACTGCTTATGAAGAGTCTCAATAAAACTGAGTCTCCATTTTCTAATCCGTAGTGTGTTCTTTGTTTCCAAAGACCATCTTTTTAACGTTTATTTTACTACACTGCAGATGGTGCTAGTGCAATGTGGCGACGGTGCAATGTCTCCCCGTACATCACCATAGTGCAGATTATATTTCAATTCCTTTGGGCTCTTTGGACCCATTTTGGTATATTTGAAAATGGAGTTCTGCTTGTGTATACGCTAGAGGGAGCAAACTATCTTGCAAACTTCATTACTGCTTATTAAGAGTCTCAATAAAACCGAGAATTACATTTTTTAATCCGTTGTGTGTTCTTTGTTTTCAAAGGAAATCTTTTTAAGGTTTATTTTACTACACTGCAGCTGGTGTTAGTGCCGTGTGGCGACGGTGCAACGTCTCCCCGTACATCACCATAGTGCAGATTACATTTCAATTCCTTTGGGATCTTTGGGCCCATTTAGGTATATTTGAAAATGGAGTTCTGCTTGTGTATACGCTAGAGGGCGCAAACTCTCTTGCAAACTTCATTACTACTTATTAAGAGTCTCAATAAAACCGAGAATCCCATTTTCTAATCCGTTGTGTGTTCTTTGTTTCCAAAGGAAATCTTTTAACGTTTACTTTACTACACTGCAGCTGGTGTTTGTGCCGTGTGACGGCGGTACAACATATCCCCGTAAATTACCATAGTGCAGATTATATTGCATTTCCTTTGGGATCATTGGGCCCATTATGGTATATTTGAAAATGGTTTTCTGCTTATGTATATGCTAGAGGGCGTAAATAGTCTTGCCAACTTCATAGTCTCAATAAAACCGAGAATCGCATTTCCAAATCCGTAAGTCTCAACGTAACAACTGAGAAGAACATACTATGGATACCATAGAAGTGCCTTCAGTATGTGCCTTAGCACTCAACAATCTGCCGATTGTTGGGCGGCCGATTTGGCGTTTGACGGAAGGGGAGCATATTGTCAAGTTAGAAATATCTTGGCAGCTTCCCAGAACTCAAACGTCACGGCAGACTAACCAACACAGGTATACTGCGAAGAAACCTGCCGATGGTGTGACTGGTGGTGTGACCAAGATGGCTGACAAGATGGCGGAAAAGAAGATGGCGACGCCAACGCGAAAGATGGAGGATGATGAACTCAACGTGGCGGTGTGTTCCCCACCGTCAACACCTTAGCACTCCATGGCGTCGTCAGAGGGACCTAGCACCACCCACTCTTCAGTCGATACCACGACTAACCACTCTCCGGAAGGGGAGTGGAAGGAAGTGGTATCAAGAAAGACGAAGAAGAAGCTATCCATGTCTCCACCGAAGTCTCCACCAGTCAAGCGAAGAAAGAAGACCCCAATGTGAGACCAGGGAGGAAGACTCCACCACCACCGCCCAAGAAGCCCAGGGTGAGGTCGCCTCTCAAGGAACAGGACAGGGAGAAGTTGATTGCCGGTGACGGAAGACAGTATCCACTTCACGAGAAGTATGACCTGGATGAAGTGGTTACTGACCAGCAGCCGAATAAGACAAAATACATCATTATCAGGGCCTATCGACAACTTCGAGAAGAAGAGAAGTACAACGTTGACCTGCCGACCTACTTTATTCGCTTCCTCGGGACGTCCGAATGGTACTTGGCAAAGGGGCCCACGTCCTAATACTATCATGAAACCAACTACAACGATATCGAGGAGCGATTCAAGCGGGCCGAACCAGCTGACAACGCCATCCGATGGTACGACGACCTGGACCACTCTTGTCAAGGTACTGATCCGGCTGCTGCGCAGGTCCTGAAGATTACTTCTACCTGCCCTTCCTGTTAGCGACTCGGCCCTTTTCAGGGTCCCTGACATTTTGAGCAAGTGTGAGATTACATTGAGCATTAGTAATACACACGTTTTGAAGCGCTTTTCTTTTGATCGAACATTCCAAATTATGTAACTTACAGACCTTGACCTTTATGCATAACATCCGATATCGTCCGATCAGGCGAGGTAGTACACGCATGAATTATGCGTGCACACCGTTTCAAGCCAAGGTCAGGGTAACACTAATCCAGATTTTTCTGGCGCTGCCTCTATGTGCCTCTGGTGCCTGGCAGCGTTAAAAATCTGAAAAATGAAAATGAAAATCTAATCCGTAGTATGTTCTTTATTTCCAAAGGCAATCATTACGAAAACAAGCTTATTCAAATATATTGAAAATTTTACCACCCAAAAAATGAAAATTTTCAGATAATTTATTTTTATATTTTTCATATTTCTGCTCAAAACATAATGAGTACCCATAATCTATGTTTTTGAGCAGAAATAAGAAAAATAGTGTATACCCCTGTAAACCCCAGTTTTACTATATAAAAGTGGGGTTTAAGGGGTTCAAAATTATATAGGCGTGTTTTCCTGATACATTTAATGTTTTTTTACTATGCTGCCTTGCAAACCACATAGCTGTATATGAAGAGTCTTGATAAAAATGAGTCTCTGGTTTTCGTTTTAGATGTTTTATTTTTATTAGTAGTCAGGGTTCTCATTTCTCATATCTAGTAAGAACCACAACCATAGAATCGGAAAGCTACGCAGCCGCTTTTTGCATTTATAAATCCTGGATATTGTATGATACAAAATCACTGTATAGCAATTCGAAACTAATTGCATTATGGCCAAATGCATGCATTTTGCATGGTGCTGTAAAATCCGTATTTGGGTAAAGCATGACTAAACCTTTCGGGATAATTCATGAAGCATTTGACAATGTCACCGCGAACAAATCTGAGATATATAAGGACTTGATATGGTGTAGGTGATACATTCATAGTCGTCAAAGCCAACAAGCTAGATTGTGTATGTGTCTTTGTGTCAAAACTTTTTTACTTATTTTTATAATATTTTATACAATATTATCGTTTCGTTCGGTTTTTAAATATTTGTTGACTACCTTTCTAAATATTTTTGCCAAAACAAAATTACAATTAAAGTCAAAATCATGTTACGAGCTACAAAATATCAGTTAAATCAGAATCATTGTCAAATTAGCAACCTCACCATCAGTGTCTGTGGACGTGACCCCCCAAGCTCACACGTCTCCCTTTCGCTGACCCACCAAACTCTCACGTCTCCTTTTCGCTAGCCTTATCAGTCTCGAAGGAATCTCAACAAGAGAAAAACAATGTTTGGAAAATTTAAAAAAAAATTATTTTCATGTCAATGACGTAACAAATAAAAGTCCAAAAGGAAGTGTGATGCGGGGTATAAGAAAACCTATAGAATGTTATATTCGTAAGGTCATGTATCATTACGGTCCTACAACAGACACTCAATATGAGCGCGATATTTGATCGGTATGGTTGAGATTTTTCATAGTGTATAGAGTACAGACACCAGGAAACACAGATACTC
The DNA here is from genome assembly GCA_964016985.1 of Anodontia alba. Classification (NCBI taxonomy): domain Eukaryota; kingdom Metazoa; phylum Mollusca; class Bivalvia; order Lucinida; family Lucinidae; genus Anodontia; species Anodontia alba. The sequence continues at coordinate 13,284,303 of OZ024832.1, forward strand.
AAAACATCTAATCAGGATGTGGCTTTTTATCCCCTCGCACAACGAAATTGTGGAGGGGATATAGGGTTTGTCCCGTACGTAAGTACGTACGTAAAGTACGTATGTTCGTACGTATGTTCACCTTTTGTCATCGCTCTAGCACCTACATTCAAAACTTCACACAAATATTGCGTCTGACAATATCTCGAGCAAATTCGACTTTCAGGGTCCTGGACTCAAGGTTAAGGTCACTGTGGCTATTTTTAGGAAAACTTTGTCATCGCTCTAGCGCCTACATTTATTGATGGATTTTAATGTTACTTCAACCAAATGTTAGGTGTGATAATACCTCGACCAAAGTCGATTTTCAGGGTCCTGTGCTCAAGGCAAGGTCAGTGTTGTTTTTTTTTTTCTTTTTTTTTAAACAACCTTGTCATCATTCTAGAGCTTACATTTATCAATGGATTTTTAATAAAACTTTACACAAATGATGGTAAGGACAATACCTCATATAAATTCGACTTACAGCATCCTGAACTCAAGGTCAAGGTCACTGCGGCTATTTTTAGAAAAGCATTGCCATCGCTCACGCGCCTACATTTATTGATGGATTTAATATAACTTCACACAAATTTTGGATATGACAATATCTCGAGCGAGTTCGGCTTTCAGTGTCCTGAGTTCAAGGTCAAGGTCACTGTGGCGTTTTTAGAAAACTTTGTCATCGCTCTAGCGCCTAAATTTATTGATGGATTTTAATATAACTTTTGGGTATGATGATAGCTCGAGAAAATTTGACTTTCAGAGTCCTGGGCTCAAAGTCAAGGTCACTGTGGCTATTTTACACCAGTACCACCTGAAAATTTCAAGGTCATATATGACCTTTACATTAAGGTTATAGGCGTTTTGCTTCTTCATTCATATAACATTAATATGTCAGGAAATTTCCAAGTTTAGTGATTACCCACACCAAGTGGTCTTGTGAGAGGGGATTTGTATCGACTGCGATGTTGTTGCTAGTGCATTACGTCGTCTTACTTTTTTTTGTCATTTTCATGTTTTTTTTTTTTGTTTTTTTTTTTGTTTTTTTTTTTTTTTTTGTTTGTTTTTTTTTTTTTTTTTTTTTTTTTTTTTTTTTTGTTTTTTTTTTTTTTTTTTTTTTTTTTTTGTTTTTTTTTTGCGCTTTAGGTTATACAATGAACAATTAATGATACATGGCAAAATACAGAACCTGTTCAGGACGATCTGCCTGCTTGCATGAGAAAATATGGATACATGTATGATATTATAGAATTCGTCTCATTTATTCCATGGTACCGCCAATAGCTCATTTTATTGGCTTTGGTATTTTATGCAGACTGGTACAATTTCAAAATGTATTTAAAGAGAATTGTCTTTTTTCTCTCTCTTTTTCTTTCTTTTTTTTTTTTTTTTTTTTTTTTTTTTTTTTTTTGCGCTTTAGGTTGTACAATGAACAATTAATCTTACATGGAAAAATACAGAACCTGTTCAGAAAGATCTACCTGCTTGCAAGAGAAAATATGCATACATGTATGATAAAGAATTCGTCTCTTTTATTCCATGGTACCGCCAATAGCTCATTTTATAGGCTTTGGTATTTTATGCAAACTGGTACAATTTCAAAATGTATTTAAAGAGAATTTTCTTTTTTCTCTCTTTTTTTTTTTTTTTTTTTTTTTTTTTTTTTTGCATAATTTTAAACGGAACTCAAACGATAACAGCAATACAAAAGCGAACACACATGGAGTAAACAAAAAATAGCGCGACGAAAATGAAATTTGATTTATATAAGAGGGCTGAATTTCCGACCTAAAAAATACTTCTTAATAATGCGTGTTTCTAACAAAATACTTCTAACCAATTGAGCATTTAGTCAATACACTTCAAAACATGAGTGAAAGCGTATACTATCTTAGTCAAACAGAGTAGATAACAAGGGAAAATACCGAGTGTCGTAGGTTTCCCTTAACTACCTGCTTTACTTTTACCCATCAGCCCAATCATAGAAGTACATTGTTGCATAAAAAGTAGTGTCGCACGTTATTAATAGCCGTGCATTAACCGGCGAAAGGCCGTGTATTAACATGGCAAGTCACGCGATGTTAATGCACGGCTACGCAACTTTCAATATGATCGTACCGGGGCCACAGATTTGCTGCCATTACGAGATGTGTACTGCCTGGCCCTAGAACGAGCATAGTCCGTGGAAAATGCGTTCGCGAGACATCGGTGAAAGGGCGAAACAAAAAGAAATAACGCGAAATGTAGCAAATGTTTTCAGTTTTTATGCAGTAATAGCGATCGAACATGGTTTTTCAATGCATTAACAATCGCCAGGCTCCGGCCTCGGTTTTCAACACCTTTCATGGACCGGGCGAGTATAAATGCATGAAAAAAACATGTTTGATCCCTATATTGACACGACATTAAACATTTACTGATCTATATAAATACACCCAACTCGCATTAAAGTATTTTGTACAGTTGTTGTTTAAGTATAAATCAACACTTATTGTTTTAAATTCTCGTCGCGTTTTGACGAACGGCTTGTTTTCTATGAAATTACGACAAACATTCTTGTATGCGGTAATTACGTGGTGTTTGGTCTTCATATATTCTTACCGATTGTAATCCTTCAACAATGCATACTAATTGTAGACATGTTGAAATTCGCAGAGACTTCCCTAAACATGTACTTTTAAGACTTATATAAGTATAAAAAGTATATTGTATATGAATTAAACTAATAGGAAATTCATAAACATGAACGCCCGAAATGTGTCTGGTAAAAATTAAAATCTGGCATTCAAAACAATACTTTAGAATTTCTGACACAAGCGTTTTCTTATAGGCTTATCGTAGCGCCGTAATTGATCCAAAATCGGACATTGTGTGTGTGTGTGTGTGTGTGTGTGTGTGTGTGTGTGTTAATCCATTTCTGTGAACTTTCTTATGAATGACATCGGAAGAGTTAGAAGGTGTATTTGGAATATAGTTTGCATGCAAACTTTTAATACTTGTTTCAAGCAGAAGCCAGGGTACGCTCCCTAGAATGCAGAAAACAATCTCAGTGTCATTTTTGGCTTCATAGCTGCATATATATATATGTAAAAATAAATAAATACATGAACTCAGTAACCGATACAACCAGATCCACATTAGGCCCCGACACCAAAGGGAAAGACCAAAAGTACCCAAATTAAGGTACCGCCTTGGCATGGTCAGTAATGAATTACTTGTGTCGGTGTGGTGCGGGTGGAAGGGGGTAGCTTTACTGGATCCCATCCTTTGCCCTCGGCTCCCATGGTGATCAAAACATATTTGTTCGGTACTTATGGAGATCTTCTAACTCATCCATTAATCATTACAGGCAACAGGTAAAGTCTATAATGATGCAAAGATCGAGGGTTGAGCGCAAGACTGGCGTAAGTCAGATGGTTGGTTTTCCCCAAACCTAATCTCCTCACCATGAAGGCGTTATGAAGATTACAACAATTCTTTCTGTAAACAATGAAAATTTAGGTGCCATTGCTCGTATGAGCAATGGCACCTAAATTTGCATTGTTTACAAAGGGGTCCAAGTTGCCCCTAAACAAGGGTTTCAAAAATATGTTTGAGTTACAATAGTCTTGCGCTCAACCCTCGAGATGATGACTCAACAGAAACAATGTGTTGAGTCACTTGGAGATCCTGGATTGTCAAGCAACACCACTGGAATACTGGGGCAAAAGAAAACCACCAGTTGAATCTCGGTTAGCCGAGAAACGACATAAAAATTTAAATTATCATTTTTGGAAAAAAAAATTTAATACATTTATCGACAATATTGAAAAGGGTATAGTTTTCGTTCCTTTTAAGGCATCAAGCTCAACATGCTCCCGTTTACACCATCGATTACCAAAGTCGTTTAGTGCAGAAGCTATTTTTTCTCTACACTTATCAAAATCTATATGATTGGTAAATCTGTATTTTGGGCCCTTTGAAACTATTTTATGGATTATTGGATCTGAAATGGCTTCAAGATTTCTTGGAATGGCATGCCTAGCTGAAAGATAATTAAACATGGAGTATTTTCAATCTCATTCTGCTTTCTGTTTAGATTTTTTTTTTTTCTTTTTTTATATGAACTTAATGTAAATAATCAAAGTTGTGTATATTTAAAATTTGTTAAGTATCAACTGGGCCTATGTAGAAACATGCCTGTTGTCGCGAAAAGCAATGCATGCCTATCAGCTATAGTTGTTTTATATACAGGCCTGTCAAAACTTTTTTCCCATATCAAACTAAATTGTATACTTTCCGATTCGCGGGTTAGCAAAATTTCTATATAGAGGTCCGCGTCAGGTAAAACATATGCAGTAAAATATGCAACCAGTGACTAGGCATTCAGACTTCCGCACAGCCGGCATAGACTAACACTTTAAACCAATGCCTAATGATGTAAAGCCAATGCACGTACAATACTGAGCGGGTTGATGAAGAATAAGGCCCTTCTCTGGCCGCAAATACGCCAAGACTCCACATTATATTAATAAACCTATGTAAAATGCATACGTGTCTGCTTTAATTATAAATAAGCCATTACCTTAAAAAAATATTTGTTTGCATTTCTGCACATCTAATGACTACTCAAAACATATGATCTTTGGGGAGAAATGAAACAAAATGAGCCACCTCATAACAAAACCAACAAAATGGCATGTGCGCCCAACGAAGCTTCCTGGGCATCCGTCGAGTCTTATCAGAGTCTTCGCTGTCCGCATGAAGAAAGCTTTGATCCTTAGCTACCGATTGAGCGCACACCAAAGACTCTGATTAGACTAGGCGGAAGTCCAGGCTGATCTGTGTCTTCGCTTGGCGAACATCCATTTTGTTGGTTTTGTCATGATGTGGCTCAAATTTCAGCCGTAATATCTAGAGCTATTGATGCTATGGCATTTTTATCATGTAATATTGGAAAATGAGGTAGATTTGGTTAAAAAGCGTATTAAGACATATATTGTTCAGTGCAAACATTATATTGAAATATAAAGTAATTTGTAATGGAGTTTAAAAACAGTTAAGTACTGGGCCCAGTTGTGGTCTAAATTTTAACTATTCTAGTAAGTACAGTATCTAATTCACAGCTGTTTTTGCTGAAAAAAAATGTGAGTAGCTTTTGCAAATGCAACAGCTACTCACATTTTTTCAGCAAAAATGTTAGCAAACATGGCATATTTAATGATCAAAGTTTTAACGTTACTTTAACTAACGACATCGCTAGTTTTGAACAATTGCGCCCTGAAAACTAGCCAAAAACAACGCCATATAATGTAAGCCCTGCATACCCTAGATTTCACCACATACATAGCCAGAACGTCACCTAGCAAAACGTCTTGAATGATTCTCCGTGGTATCAGTTTTCAACAGAAGTGAGGGGAGGGGTGTGTTATGTTAAAAGGAAGAATTTGCTCCCTCTAAATTCTTTCCTTTAAAAGGAACCTTTATTTTTGAAGTGATAAATGTTTTACTTTAAGAGCAGTATGTATGGTAAAGAAGAAAATATATCATGTAAATTTATATCTCTTTGTTGCAAATACAGTCGACTCTCGCTATCTCGAATTCCAAGGGAGTCACTGAAATACTTCGAGATATCCGTACCTCGACATATCAGAGTTGAGAGAGTGAGGAAAACAACAAATTGAACAATCACATTTAACAAATGAATGTGTAATTTGACTCCTGAAATTAGAAATATATATATATATATATATATATATATATATATATATATATATATATATATAATGTATATATATATATATATATATATATATATATATATAATGTATATATATATATATATATATATATATATATATATATATATATATATAATATATATATATATATATATATATATATATATATATATATATATATATATATATATATATATATATATATATATATATAATGTGGAAAAGAGGAGAAATTGCTCCTTAGGAGTAATTTCTCCTCCTTTCCACATTATTTTGTTGCCTGTTGTCATAGTTTCATGTTAAAACAGGGACCAGACTTTTACTTCAAGATAAGCGGTAATTCGAAATAAGCGAGTTCGAGATAACGAGGTTCGGCTGTATTTTTCTTACGCATGTTACGCCAATGCGTAATGTGCATAATGAACGCTACGCTTATATTCACTATATTATAGGGAAACAAGGGAGTATATCTATTGCATATACGTAGCTTTCATATAGACTCTCCTTACATCATCATAGTGCAGGTTATATTTTATTTCCTTTGGGATCATTGAGCTCATCCTGGTTATTTTGAAAATAGAATACCGCTTAAGCCGATGCTAGGGGGCTAATGCAGCCTCGCAAACTACAGTGTTGCATATGAAGAGACTCAATCAAGCCGAGTCTCTGATTTTCGTGACTGTGTGTGTTCTTTGTTTCCAAAGACAATTCTTTTTTACTTTCATTTTACTATACTGTAGCTGGTGTTATGCCGTGTGGCGGCCGTAAAAAGCTCTCCGTACATCATCATAGTGCAGGTTATATTTTATTTCCTTTGGGATCATTGAGCCCGTCCTGGTTATTCTAAAAATCGAATACCGCTTAAGCAGGCGCTAGAGGGGATGGGGGTGGTATGCAGCCTCGCAAACTACAGTGTTGCATATGAAGAGACTCAATCTAACCGAGTCCCGATATTCGTGATTTTGTGTGTTCATTGTTCCCAAGGCAATCCTTTTTTACTTTTATTTTACCCTACTGTTGCTGGTGTTGTGCCGTGTGGCGGCCGTAAAAAGTCTCCCCGTACATCATTATAGTGCAGGTTATATTTCATTTCCTTTGGAATCATTGAGCTCGTCCTGGTTATTTTGAAAATCGAATACCACTTAAGCCAGCGCTAGGTGGGGGTGGGGGTGGGGGTGGTGTGGGCGTATGTAGCCTCGCAAACTACAGTGTTGCATATGAAGAGACTCAATCAAACCGAGTCCCGATTTTCGTGATTTTGTGTGTTCATTGTTTCCAAAGGCAATCCTTTTTATTCAAAACGTGGTGATATTGTGCGTGACAACACTCATATGGTGTCTATTATTTGTGATCTGACACAGGAAAACACATCAGTAATCAATAAAATAAATAATGTTTGAAATAAACAGCAAATAAGAGTAGATTTTTAAATAAGGATATGGAAACTACTATTACCGCAGCATTCAAAATAGAAACTTATTATAAAACTCTGCAAAAACATCTATTGAGCAAATAGTCGGCGTACGAATAACAGCGGTTGCGAATCGTTCCTCACGACACAATGGCGTCATTACCTTTGCTATAGTTCGTGCCTCTTGATCTTGGCCAGGTATTATCAGTTTATAACTGCCTCATTAAGATTTCTAGCCAATCTATCTGATATTTTCATTGTGTAGTAGAATATTATACTCAATATAAAATGAAACTTTACGCGTTATTAGGTTCTTCCTATTTTCTTCTCTCGGTGTGAACCTGTATTAGACTGAATAAAAAGAAGCAATTTAAAATCAATTATTCTTCCTTGATTTACTGTACAGCAACGCATTCCCTGGCCTTTGTATGAGCGCAGACTTAACTAGTTTAAACCCTAAATATGGAATGACATTAAAATGGAAAATCGAGTCGGCATATCACAACATATTCTTTCTTAGAGCAAATATACAGTTGACTCTCGTTATCTCGACCTCGCTTATCTCGAATAACCGCTCATCTCGAAGTGAAAATCTGGTCCCTGCCTATACATGAAAATCTAACAACAGACGGAAAATATTGTAGAAAAGAGGAGAAATTGCTCCTAAGGAGCAATTTCTCCTCTTTTCCACAATATTTTCAATATATCTCTAACTTCAAAAGTCCATTTACCTATCAGTTTGTTAAATGTGGTAACTCAAATTATTTTTTCCTCAATTCTACAAACCTGATATGTCGAACTACGGATATCTCGAAGTATTTCAGAGAGTCCCTTGGGATTCGAGATAACGATAGTCGACTGTACCTGCAGTTATACCGATCAAGCATATATAACTGCTTAAAGTTCTAGCTTTGCAAACATTTGAGACTTCAATAAAATTGTTAGTCATCATTCGTTCTCTTTGAAATTTTGACTGTACGCTATTAAAGGCTTTTGAAATACGTATTTATCAATTTTAAGGGAAGAAATTTAGTTTAAAAGCAAGAGTTTATTAATTAATCTTGTGTTGACTTTTGACAGAAGAATACCAAAACGCGTATAATCTTTCTTATTATTACATACGAATTGCTTAGAATGTAGTGTTAAAATACGGATCCTGTCCTTGTCAGGATAAAATTAGCTAAATGAATGTTTCACTGATTCAAATTTGGTTATATCTTGAAATTGATCCTAACCTCCAAAATAGTATACTTTCCGAATAAAATTTGAAACTACTTCTTGAGTATTTTCCAGTCATACAAAATCACCATGTTCAAAGACACATTTTCTCTTTTTGCACTTATCATCCAATGGTTTATACAGATACTGCCCGTAAGTAATTTAAATACATAGCTAAACCGTGGAAACTAATCAGTTATCGATTTCATGTTTTCTGTGTAGGTTATCATAATACCAAGTCACATCAGGATAAAAAAAAATTATAAGTAACTGGACTTTTGTTAAATTACTGGCCATTGTGCACCTTCAAATTGCCATCAGAATCAATAATCTAAAACCATAATAAAGATCAGAACTTGCTTTCAGCTCTGTAGCAGAAATAGTGTTTTATTACCATATATACACACACACCTAAAGTATGAGTTATTGCTATGTTGATTAGCCATGTACGTATTAAGTGGTTACGTGCCTAAACTGAAGAATAAAAAGGTCATAATAGTGCTACAGAAATTAAGGGATAAACTAGATAAAAAGAGAAAGGTCCTGGGCCATTAGTTGGGTATGGAAGAAACAGAAAAAAGACCTGTAAAAATTCAGGATGTTTTAACCACAAACGCAATCATTACTTAGTTAACAGAGAAAAGTGATAGATTTCGAGTTATCCAACTTATAACTGGATTTTTTTTTCTTTTAAACTTCTACAAATATATGGTAAGTGCCAGATGAGTTGAGATTTTTCTAGCTGGTTTAATGATGTGCATGTACAGTTACCAAAATTTGTAGACTCATATTTACTGCAGCTGGGAAAATATGTTACTGGCGAGTTGTCCTGTACCCTTATTTGATTTAGCCCAAGTCATTTAGCTCTGTGGGAGACACCAGGATCGTGTTGATCCCTACTATGTGTATGTTGCCAGACTTGCTTTACATGTTTTAGACACAAAGAGGACATACATTTGCAGACTTTTAAATTCCCAGAACTATTATTTTCTCCCAATCTTTCAATTCTTTTCTTGGTTTTGGCTCATGGACATTGGGGTGGTGTGAAACTGGAACACATATAATTCTTATCTTCCCATACACCTGGTTACACATTTTCCTTTCGGATCCTTTAGAACCTATGTCTGTTTGTCTGGCATCCTTGCTGATCTGCTATTTGTCTAGTGCAGTTTACTTTATGTTTATGGTATACCGACCACACACTTCTTTTAAATTCTCCAAACAGTGTAACTTAAAATGCACGTTTGTGTGTGTAGTAAACGAAGCGTTCGGTGGCTTAATAAGGTAGGTTAGAGTGATAAAGAAGTATGATATATAGGATATAATAAAGTGTCTTGGACATCACGTAAACATGCCTATATAATATTGACCCCCTTAAACCCCATTTTTTTTATAGTAAAACTGGGGTTTACAGGGGTATACATTATTTTTCTTATTTCTGCTCAAAAACATAGATTGTGAGTACTCGTTAGAACCGCCTCGTCGAGGCGGTTCTAACGAGTACCCACAATCTATGTTTTGAGCAGAAATAAGAAAAATATCAGAGTTTTTGTACCTGAAAATTTTCAGTTTTTAGAGGTGAAATTTTCTATATATTTGAATAGGTGTGTTTTCGTAATGAAAAGGGATCCGGTACAGTTGGATATACAGTCGACTCCCGTTATCTCGAATTCAAAGGGACTCACTGAAACACTTCGAGATATCCGTGCTTCGACATATCAGAGTTGAGAGAGTGAGGGAAACAATAAATTGAACAACCACATTTAACAAATGAATATGTAATTTGACTCCTGAAGTTAGAAATATATACATGTATATAAAATAATGTGGAAAAGAGGAGAAATTGCTCCTTAGGAGTAATTTCTCCTCTTTTCCACATTATTTTGTTACCTGTTGTCATAGTTTCATGTTAAAACAGGGACCATATTTTCACTTTGAGATAAGCGGTAATTCGAAATAAGCGAGTTCGAGATAACGAGGTTCGACTGTAGTAGGATAGGGTAAGGTAGAGTAAGACTCGTGACAGAAGACTCTCACCTAATGAGGCCAAAAGAACTAACCCTAGTATTAGGCCGAAACTACACAAGTCAAACAAACCAGGGCCAAAGCGGCTACTCACTCTTTTTCCGATCCAGGTACAGTCGAACTTCAATGGCTCGAACATCTGTGGGACCATGGAAACTTGTTCGAGATATGGGTAGTTTGAGCCACTGAGGGTTAATCCTGGCGCCAGATCAGGAAGCAAATAATGATAATTTAGGGAATTTCTACACAATAATTGTATGTTGAGTGTACTCTAATGAGTACACACAACATACGATTTCATGATAAAATAAGAAAATTTCCCTAAAGATTTTTTTTTTCTTGAGTTATCGTAAGAATTTCGTAAGGACTCAAAAACGAGTTCGAATTAGCCATGGTAAACGAGCCATCGGTGTTCGAGCTATTGAGGTTCGACTGTATAAGGCTAATATGTTCAGATTTAATCCTAAAGCTATTTGCAGGTGAATGGGAAAAGCTTAAATGAGTGCAATGATACTGAAGGGACGATTTGAAAAGAAACAAACTACATGACCTGGGGTAGTACTGACTGTTATATAAAACAAACATCTGCAAAAGTTGATATTCTTTTAGAGTTAGTAAAGTTGTTTTGGCCATAAGGTCAATAGATGATCATATTTGTTAGTAGGAATAGTTTCAAACAATCTGACCTAATTCTCTGTGACATGCGCCTGCATACAGCAATATTTCTGTAAATAGGCTTATCATAGTTCTTGTCAAATGTAATTTCTGAGACAAGTTTTCATATAATATCAACCATACTATACGTATTTCATGATATCAACAAATATATATGTCAAATTATTTTTCCAATTAAACTTTGTTCTTTTTTTTCTTTCCGTCGTAATTTGAGTGTTTTTAAAAGTATGATTTTATCCAAACTTTTTTTTTTTTTTTTGTTTTTTTTTTTTTGTTTTGAATAAGGATAACAGTGAAAAAAACTATATATCAGCAGCTAGAATAAGTTGCTTTTTTATGTTTTTGTTGTTGTTGTTGTTGTTGTTTGTTTGTTTTGATTTTTTTTAAACGGTTTGCTCTAGGATAAAATTATGGATAGGAGAGAACACAATTCTTATATATGACTCAAAACGATTACCTTAAAGCATTAAAGCGCTTAGCAAAACTGCAGCAGACGACAATCTATATTCTTTTATTATTATTATTATTGTTGTTGTTGTTGTTGTTATTATTATTATTATTACTATTATTATTATTACTTTTTCGAGAAATAAGAAAGGCATTTTATGTGGATTGTCTGCGAAAGGACAATCCTATTTTTCTCTTAAAACTACAAAAATAAACAAAATCAAAATAAATTTGTAGTCTGCTGCAGTTGTGATTAGCACTTTTTTTAATACAGACCAACATGGGTGAAGATGCCCTTAAACACAACATTCCAGTACGTTTGATTTTACATTACGAAAACATGCCTATTCAAATACACTGAAAATTTTACCCCCCAAAAAATGGCAATTTTTCAGATAAAAAATTCTGATATTTTTCATATTTCTGCTCAAAACATAGATTGTGGGTACTCGTTAGAACCGCCTCGCAGAGGCGGTTCTAACGAATACCCACAATCTATGTTTTTGAGCAGAAATAAGAAAAATAATGTATACCCCTGTAAACCCCAGTTTTATTCCGAAGACACAGAAAGAAATGAAACTACAAACAAAGTTGATGCGTAACGCACGAAAAGGGCCCTTATGGAATTTGCGGACAACGCAGGCCCAGATCAGCCTGCGCATAAGCGCAGGCTGATCAGGGCCTTCGTTGTCCGCTTACAAAATCGATGGGTACTGTAGTATATGTCGACGAACAGAGAATGCTCAGATCAGACTGCCCGGGTGCGCATGCTGATCTGGACCTACGTTGTCCGAAAACTGTAAAATGTCCTTTATCGTGCGTTGGTCATCTGTTGCAGTAACCGATATTGAAACAAAGAGGAACTGTAACAGAAGAATCGCCTTGGAACGGTCAATAGAAACACCTCTCGGGGAGGGATGGGGTTTAAACTTGAACATCAAAAGCAGAATGATAAGTAGCGAAGATTCTCATTGAGGCGATTCTTACAAATATCCAAGAGCGTATGTTCCGCGAAGAAATAAGAATAAAACAAATCAAAAAAAAAAAAAATAAAAAAAAAAAAAAAAAAAAATCTCACATTTCTTATATATCATTCTGCTTCGTTTGAGGATCCTTTACAAAAGTAAATTCATTTTAATGCAAACATCTTATACAACACATGCGACTGTGTCGTTTTAACGAGGAGTCACTGTATACGATATATATGTCAGGTCTAAGGTTCAAGATTAGCGCTCAACAACCAGGTTTAGTCCAGTCTCTTCCCCCGGTTATTCATGACACTGTCGTTTGTAAGGTGGGATATTCTAATATGATCGGTCTCCAGTTTTATATAGTTACACATACAATCACTCCCTTTACAACAGTCCGGTTTATCCTTGGCTTTAAATTTGGTCCTTTTGTTTCACATGTTTCCGTGCTAACTTTGTGGTTACATTTTAATGTATAACTCTTCCATTGCCATAGTCGATAATAATAGGCTTTTGCAAACAGCATAGATCCAAGTAAGACGGCTCGTCATGAGCCGTCTCATCTGGATCTACGCTGTTTGACATTAAGTATTTCAACTTCACATATAAACTTCTTTCCAAGCGATAGTTTGTTAAAAGGAAAACAGAATAAAACGCACACACAAAACAACAACAAAAAAAAAAAAAAAAAAAAAAAAAAAAAAAACAGCAGATGACAAATGTCGTCTGAAATTTGGCGCCGAATGAATTAAACTATTTGGGAAGTCAGGCAGAGCGCGGCATCTGGTCAGTGTCTACAACAGTTTCTGGACACACCAGCAAGTAGTAACCTTTTCAGCCCTGTAGAGAAAACCATTTTGTTTGGCGAACAGTGTAGATCCTGATGTCACGGCTCGTTATATCATATGAGCTGTAAGACGTGAAAGTGGGTCTTCGAGGTAAATGTAAACAATAAAGATATAGAGAATATTATATGGCGATTTTCATCTCATGCCCCATATCAACACTTGACCCATATCAGCCCAATGGCCTTCGGCCCTCGGGCTGATATTCGTCTCTCGGGTTGATATTGGGGTATGATATAAATTACTATATCATAGTCTATTTATCATACACTTTTCTTTCTGACAAATTTGCCTATTTGATATCGTATGCGGAGTCAAAGGCGAAACCGTCGAGTGCTCCGGATGTGGTGATATGGGTTTTTTGCCCGAGCAATAAAGCCGTATCACCCACGTGACCTGGTGATGTGGGTTTTTTGCCCGGGCAAAAAAGCCGTATCACCCACGTGACCCATTATCACAATTTTTACGCTCCTCAAGAGTGATATGCGCTTGAAAGCCATGTTAGAATCACATATGCAAAGTGAACATATTTTCTTGTAAATGTATGATAAATATCCATATCAGCAAGTGGAGATATATAGTCTCACCAGGACTGTTGATATACTTCGTTATGTTTAACAGTACCAACTGATTCTATTAGCGGACAGTGAAGGCCAAGATCAGACTGCGCGAATGCGCAGGCTGATCTTGGCGTTCATTGTCTGCATATGCCCGAAGACACGTGTTCACAAGGTGCGGTCCATAACTGGTATTCACAAACACAACATTTTGAACAGCACAACAACAAAACCAACAAAACATATCATGAAAGTATAATATATTTTCATTATTTGTTGTATATGGAAAGTGCAATACTTAGGACAGCAGCAGATCCAGATGGGGATTCGGGGGCAAGGGTATCAGTCTTTGACTAAAATTTCATTTTCATGGGAAATTTTGGATGATAAATGTTTGATACTGTATTTATCCAGAACATTCACACACCTAACTCTTTACCCTGTACTTCCAACAAAAATGCCCACAGGACACGGATTCCCCCGCCTGAAAAACTCAGACACAAATTGTTGACGCCACCTCGGACGCGGACGGAGACGGACAGTGTAACACAATATGCCCTTTCCATCCTTCTTCGTATGGCGTTTGGGTGTGTGTGTGGGGGGGGGGGGGGGGGGGGGGGAATAAAATTCTAGCCCATGCCACTGCTTGTGAATGTGTCTAAAATTACTAGCTGAGTGGCAAACAGTGAAGACCCTGATCAGACGCCGCGTTCTGCGACGTCTGATTTGGGTCTTCACTGTTTGCTTAGACCTGTCCGTTCAAATACTGTTTGATCAAATCGAGCCCCCACACCACCACCACGCCCACACCCCCATCCCCTCAGAAATTTGAAATTTGGACCCCCTATCAAAGAATCCTAGATCCGCCACTGCATGATGTGAAGAATTATATATTCTCTAGTTGGTTTCTTAGGCTGTATGCAAAATTACCGAATTAATTATTGTAATATAGAAATTTGATCGCCATGTCGCTGTCTTTGGGCTACAAAAGATCTTTGAATGTGCTTGACAATGTTTGTGTTTCTTCAATAATACCAAACTGATATTCTTCAGTAAATAAGATTATGAAGGAGACGTAACAATAATAAAATTAAAGATATCTCTGGTTTTCTCTTGGCAACCTAGACGATTTCTTTTCTTTGATGATAAAGCTATGCATTGGACAAACAGCTTTACAAGAACGGAGCAGCTTCACATTGGAAAAATCTCTTAAGCTATAGTCGAACAGAGAAGACCGAGGTTAGAGCGCGCATATTGTCTTTGATGATATAGAAAGCATTGGGCAAACAACTTCATATCGAAGTTTTACAATGGAAATATCTCTTAACCCATTTTAGAATGAATATGCTCCCCCATCCCCTCACCCAACCTCCTTACCCTCTTCCCCTCCCCGCACCCCCTGCCCCCCCCCCCCCCCCCCCCCCCCCCCCAAAAAAAAAAAAAAAAAAAAAAAAAAAAAAAATATATATATATATATATATATATATATATATATATATATATATATATATATATTAAAAGAGTCGAATTTCAATTTTAGGTATGTCAGACTATGTGAGTTAGATATTCCTAGAGAAATATGATTGAACCACTTGCAAGCAATAGAGACCCTTATCAAACGCCACATTCTGCGGCGTCTGCTCAGGGTATGTACTGTTCGTCATTTATCAATTTAGGGGTCCCCTGTATAAAATCGGTTAAATCATATGAAGGCGCTTCAAATGAATACCCACAACATATGTTTTCGTAGAGAAAAAAATATACCTAGGCAATGCTCTAATCTGTAGCTATATGTATGCAAGCAGTAGCATTTTCACTATAGCAAATGACGATAACAAAACTAATAAAATAAAAATAAAAACTAGTAAGTACATTGTACGTTGTTAAGCCTTGTCGTGCGGAATAAATTAAGATACCACGCCCACTTCTAATTTCCAGCCAGTCAGATTACTTGATCTGGGTTTTAATAGAAATTCTCATATTTTATGACAAACAGTGCAGATCCAGATCAGTTGGCTTCTTCAGAAGCCAACTGATCTGGATCTACACCGTTTGCTTAGACAGGACATGTCGTGTTCAGCAAGAGAAGGGTTAAGACGTATTTGTATATTTTAACATATTGACAGAAATAACCGAACAATCTGAAATCGGATTTAAAAACAAAATCACAAAATCTGAAAATATGCTTGATAATGTATAGCCCTATATACTCCTGTTATCACTATATATTTAGGAGAAATATGGCGTATAGATTACATAGGCTTATTAACCTAATGCATAGGGTGATATAGGCCATCATTGTTACTATATGACGTAAGCGCTTTTATCGTATGTTGGGTATTACACGCTACTTGAATTACCCTAAGTATTGGGACAGAAAGACCTGAGCAAACAGTGTAGACTTAGATCAGACGCCACAGAACGCGGCGTCTGATCAGTGTCTACACTGTCTGCCATTAATCCAGCATTTTAAATCACTTACAAGTAGTAATATAGGCATGTCCAAATTTTAGGACAAGAATGATAAGATCAAGTGTCCGATATTTACGGTTAATACCCCTTTTCGGAAGGGGGCAAAAGTAATGTTGACAGATTTTCCGCCTCTGAAAGTGTTTCTTTCCTCATTAACCAGCTATATAGTTTTCCCCTTAAACTGAGTTTCTTGTGGCATTTCCTTGGTATCTTCATGTTGTGTAACTGGCATCATAAATTTCCAGCAAATTTTACTAAACTCCATTGGAATACATTTCAATTTGTATACAGACAACCCTTTTTATACCGACACTCGATACAACGACAAAATTCGTTATAATGACAATTTGACTGTCACGAAACCTTCGCTTAAGAGGTACCATTAGTCTCAAATTATGCATGAATATTGTATTAAATATTTTAAAGAAACATATGTTTTGGATATTTGTTAGAATAGACTCACTGAGGCGATTCTAACAAATATCCCAAACATATGTTCTATGAGGAAATAAGAACAAAACTAAACCTTTCTTACATATCGATCTGCTCATTAAGTATTCTGTACAATAGCAAATTCGTTTTAATGACAACGTCTTTGGGAACAAATGCTGTAGTTGTAACGAGGGTTCGTATCTTATGTCACCGGGGCGTCCAACTGATATTGGCTTACAGTTGGGCAAGGCCTGCTATCCTTGTAGCAGGTAAGGGTTGAGGGGGAATGTTTTTATTTCTTCTGTTTCTTCACTTTCATTCCTGTTCCTCTTTCTTCCCTGTTCCTCTCTTTCATCTCTTCGACTATCACTTCTATCACTCTTCTCCCTTTCTCTGGGAGACGACACAAAATGACCCACAAGGGTTGACGTGTCGTTAAACCCCAACACAATCAATCAATGTAACGAGGGTTCACTGTAATTTTGACAGAGTTTCCACCTCTGAAAGTGTTTCTTTCCCCATAAACCCCCTATATGGTTTTCCTCTTAAACTGAGTGTTCTGTGGCGTTTCCTTGATATCTTCATGCTATGTACATGTAACTTGAATCATAAACTTCCAGCAAATTTTGGGAAGCACAACTGGAATATATTTAAATTTGTATACTTTAGAAAGAAAAGGGATTTGGTGTGAAAAGGCGTATGGCAGAATTGGATACGAAATGCATTGATTGTTGGTTTATTTAGGATACAAACTTTCTTCAAAGCACACTTTTTCAAGTAGCAAAAAACACAGATTGGACCCATTCGAAGCCAGATGATAATTATAGTAATTAATGAATCAATAGCTCCTACTCCCCCTGCTACTGTTACTACTTCCCATGCACTATTACTCTAACGATGATGATGCTATAATATGCAAAATCAGAAAGTCACAAGACGGCTCTTGTAAAGTTCAAAATGTATGCTTCAATTACAATTATGATAATATGCGTTATTAATAATAAGATGCGAGGCCCTTGGGCATTCACCTGAATGACACTGCCATTCAATTTCTGCACAGACCATATATCAAGTTCCAAACATTGCCATAGTAACAAATCAAAACAGTGAATATATGGTCTTTAAAACAAACAAATTCTTGTTCTTAAGCAAAGCTCACGTGGTTCTTAAGCAAAGCTCCCATCCCTTTAGGTATTGGTGCAAAGCTTTGAACAGTGGATTATATGTGTGTGTGTGTGTGTGTGTGTGTGTGTGTGTGTGCGTGCGTGCGTGCACTAGTGTGTGTGTAACCCAATGTCCTAAGGTGTCAGATCTGGTGCCCTAGAAAAAGACTTTGCCCCTGTCCCGTAAACCCTCGTGCAAAGCTTAAGGAACATGCCTTCCATTTCTTATTCTTTATGCCAGTTATTACAAGTTTTGACAAGAGTATGGCCTCAGTGCAGAGTTACATGTGTTTCAGGGTGGCAGATGCTCAAAAAGGTCCTGATAACCCTAAACACCCCTGCAGTTTCATGAAAACGTCTTCAAACCCTTATATTCTACCAATTTGTCTCTTGATTAGATGTGGATAACACCTAGAGGACAGAATAACGATAATAATTATTACAAATTTTTAATCGTTTGTTCTCATTACTTACAAGCTTTATCACAACTTTGTAAAAACATTCATTTAAAGTAAATGCTAGCATTTGGTGGTTTTATAACACGCACACGCACGCTCTCGTTCTTATCATTTTATTGTGCGCACGTGCGTGCGCACGTATGCACAACAAAATATTAATAATAGAGGTTTGCATGAAACCTAGGCAGCACTTTAAAAATTATAAGTGTTCAGACTTTGGGTTCCTGTAATAGCCATGGAAATGGCAAATCACATACTGATTTTATACAATATACATTTTGTATAGATATCCTGCTGCCTTCAATCAGTTTTACTGTTGTCTCAAGATGTGTGACTTTCTTTTGCCGCAGTCTTTCAGCTTTTGTAGAGCATTTAAATTAAATAAAATCAGATGTACTACGTTCAGGTTATATATAAATAAAATAACATAAGGAGCGTTTCAAAATTCAGAGCACAATGATACTATGGCGACACAATTATGAACGAAAATTGACAGTTATCGGAATGGTCGAGAGGACAACAAAAGCTGTGACATTACGAAAACATGCCTATATAATTATGACCCCCTTCAACCCCACTTTTATATAGTAAAACGGGGTATACATTATTTTTCTTATTTCTGCTTAAAAACATAGATTGTGGGTACTCGTTAGAACCGCCTCGTCGAGGCGGTTCTAACGAGTACCCACAATCTATGTTTTGAGCAGAAATATGAAAAATATCAGCATTTTTCTCTGAACATTTTCATATTTTTGTGGTAAAATTTTCAATATATTTGAATAAGCGTGTTTTCCTAATGAGAGCAGGTCCCTTATTAGATGGGAGGCAAAACATTTTTTTTTTTTGACAGTTGCCTCTCTTGAAAGTGTATCCATTCCCCTCAAAATTTGAAATTCGCGATTTTCAGACAATATTTTCAATATATCTCTTAACTTAAAAGTCAACAAACATAATCATTCTGTTTAAGGTGTTTGTTCGATTAATTGTTTTCCTCACTTCCACAATTCTGATATGTCGAAGTACGGATATCTCGAAGTGTTTCATAGCGTCCCCTGTAGTTCGAGATAACGAGAGTCGACTGTATATACAGAAGTCATGAAACAAAATTCTTTCGAGGCACCAAAAGAAGGAAAGATGATGAACAAATAGGAGCAACACAACGCCACATACATGTATGAAACCACAGACGCACAAAGAACAACGGCACAAGTCGAACCACCTTGGAACGGTCAGTAGGAAACTACTGTGGGAGAAGTGGGGAGGGGGAGGGGGCGGAAGATAACATCATTTCGCCTATTGCAGAGTGTATGCACTTACAACAACTGTTCACAGAGATGCACTCAGAAAAATAAATCTCCAGGATGATTAGCCCGTCCAATAAGCAGTGAAGGCATGCTTCTTGCTTCGTCCATGTCTCCGTCTATCACTCAGTTTGTATTAGAAAGTATTATTACTACACGATGATCTTTAAAGATCTCAAACTTGATATGATTTGAACATCTAAGGAATTCGTACGTAAGACATCAGAACTGCGGTAATTGGAGGTCAGTCAAAGCAAAGTTCTGTTTAGTGTTTGCCGTCTGTTTAGCCAGGACGCTAATACAAATGTAAGCGCGTTTTCAGAATTCCGCAGATGCTTCTAAACCAGAACTTTGATGTATTTTGTACTTCTACCAACTATTTCTGTACAAATCAGTCCTAATTTTCCTAATAAACACATTATTTCCTATATAAAATAGTGAAAAAGGCAACAGCTCGCATAATTCTAGATAAGAGGGACAAGTACATGCTGTGGCTACTAATTATTTGATACATCCAAGCAAACCCTCTACAC
Organism: Anodontia alba; assembly: GCA_964016985.1. Taxonomy (NCBI): domain Eukaryota; kingdom Metazoa; phylum Mollusca; class Bivalvia; order Lucinida; family Lucinidae; genus Anodontia; species Anodontia alba. The sequence continues at coordinate 13,304,549 of OZ024832.1, forward strand.
AAGGCAGTTTTAGCCATAATAGTCTTTTTTCTTATGTCTGCATATAGATATAATAAATGCTTCTTCTTAGTAGCCACAGTATAATGTATAAAACCTACAATAACACTTGAGCGACAGCGAAGACTCTGATCAGCCTGCGCATCCGCGCAGTCTGATCAGAGTCTCGCTGGTCGCATGAGCCTTCTGCAGCCTTTGGGCTATCCAAAGAGAGAAGGGCGAATACTCTAGTCATACAGAGTGGATGTTAAGGCTGACCTGAATCTGCTGGTTGCATCGGTCTTCATCACGAAAACAGGCCTATATAATTAATACCCCCTTAAACCCCACTTTTATATAGTAAAACTGGGGTTTACAGGGGTATGCATTATTTTTCTTATTTCTGCTCAAAAAACATAGATTGTGGGTACTCGTTAGAACCGCCTTGCCGAGGCGGTTCTAACGAGTACCCACAATCTATCTTTTGAGCAGAAATATAAAAAATATCAGAATTTTTTATCTGAAAAATTGCCATTTTTTGGTGGTAAAATTTTCAGTGTATTTAAATAGGCGTGTTTTCGTAATGTATTGCAGGTTTTGTCGTGCGCTGGCTCATTTACATGTCACATTGGTGTGTTTACATAATGTACTTATATGAACATGCGTGGGCACATAAAAATTCAGACTGGCTCTAGCTCATGGGCCAAAGAATTGAAGTTAAGGGGAATGGATACGGTTTCAGGGGCATGAGGAGGTGACTCTCTCTTGACTGATTATGTCCCCGACTGAAAAGGGGTCTACGTTAAATGGGATGAATGGTTAAATATTTTACCTGACTGTTGTTGCTCAAAATGAGGTACAGTGATAACATTTCATGCGCCCTGCGTATGTTGACACATTAAACGCCATTTTGTTCCAGAACTACTCAGGTTTGTGTTATTTAGTCATATGGCTCCAGTTGTTTGGTTATGAAGTAGTTGTGATCATGGTACCCAAGCCATAAACCAATCTCATAAATCCGTAAACGAATGACGAATCAGAATGTTCAGACTAACAGACATGGACCCCAGAATAAAGGGTGTAATCAGGCGTACGCGGATAGTAAGCATTACTTGGTAAGCAAGCTTCGCCCATCATGCCCACAATACGACAGCCACGACAATACGATGGCAATTGGGTCACCATGATAAAAGTTCTTTATAAATGTACAACGCCAGCAAAGACAGATCTACTCATCGACATAGTCTTAGCGATACATATACTACTCCTCGATAGTTTTTGCAGTAGTATCTGTGACGAAGTATGTCCTCAGAGGACTGAGTGGTTATCTGTCGATATGTGCCTTCATTACCCCTGTAGGGATAATGAATGATAATTGAGAAGGTGGTTCTAACGAGTACTCACAATCTATGGTTTCGATCAGAAATAAGAAAACTAATGTATACCCCCTCTAAACCCCAGTTTTGCTATATAAAGTGAGGTTAAAGAGGGCCAAATTATATATGCATCTTTTTGTGATGTGACAGTAAACGAAATTTAACAATGGAATACGAGAAATGTCAGTCAAAGACACTGATTTTATATACAAAGTTATAAATGAAGATTCATAGGAAATGGCAATTTCACAACCACAGCCTTCCGGAGGCACCAAAAGAAGGCCAGCTAAGGACATATAATGAAAAAAAAGAAACAAAAAAAAAACGCCACATATGAAACCACGGCGCACGCAAATAAAGAATAAATAAATAAATAAAAAATAACATTTGTAACGATGGAACAGCCTTGGAACGGTCTGCAGATAAACTACTTTGGGCTTAAACCAGTTTTTCTCCAGCGAAACCTTGCCCTTTATTCTGACTAAGTTCCAAATTACAAACATGTTCGTCCGCACTGGAGATCTCTACCTCGTCTGTGAAACATCACAGTGAAAAACACAAATTAAAACGCTATGATGAAACAAAGCAAATGGCACAGTGACGACAAGCACCAACCGAATTAAATAAACCGCAGTATACCATTCATGATGTGGTTCAGCAGCTCATTACGAAAACACGCCTATTCAAATATATGGAAAATTTCACCTCCAAAAAACTGAAAATTTTCAGATAAAAAACTTTAATATTTTTCATATTATTGCATTGCGAGGCGGTTCTAACAAGTACCAACAATCTATGTTTTATGCAGTAATAAGAAAAATAATGTATACCCCTGTAAACCCCAGTTTTACTGAAGTGGGGTTTAAGAGGGTCAAAATTATATAGGCGTGTTTTCGTGATGTACCTTACTTTTTACATAAAAAAAGAAAACGGGTTCTACTGATTAGCGAGGTGAAGTTGGTCCAAGTGTCTACAACAGAAATAGTAATTGTGTGTTAATTTTAAATATACCAAGAACCCACATGTTTTAGAATATGAAACGCAGTTAACAATGCTATATGAAGTCTTTTTCTGTCATATTTATAACAAGGCAAGAAAAAGCTATTATATAATATGCGGGCAAGGACGGTTCTGACCTGAACATTCTTTGCCCGATTAGCGATTCCATGAATACTATAGAATATATCCACGAACTTAGGGAGACTAGACGGCGCAGATGTCCAGGCGGATTTGGCCGTTCGCTGTTTATGATGCAACGGACCTGTTTTTGCATTGTGCATTATAGTATTTGTTCTTGTAATATATTATAAATCTACCGTGTTTACCGTAAGTAGTTTGACCCAATAGCTCTTTACCATACGTGTCCTAATTTTTGAATAACTCCATTTTACTGTTTTTAAAATACATGTTGAGAGGCATATATTGTTGGCACTGATCACACGCTGAATCTACATCGTTTACTTAGGTCTATCTGTCCCAATACTTAGTACACACATTGTGCATGTGGTACTTTTAATTCGATAGACAACAGATGAATAAACTGATAAAAATGCACACACTTAAAAAATAAAAATCCACACTCTTAAAAATGAGTTCCTTTACATATGAATGTTTTTAACAAGTGGTGACAGTACTTGTGTGTATCTTTCCAACTCCGAATTCCCAAATATGTGGTCTTTGCAAACGCAGTAGAGCCCCCAGCCCCTGTCCCTGCCCCTGCCCCTACCCCTGCCCCTGCCTCTGCCTTTGATCCTGACGTCTCTCCTGTCCCAGTGCCAAGACAAAGAGAGAGAGCAATGGACAGGTTAGCTTTTTACTTGCTACTTGATACAAAATATGTTACATTATATCATTATTATTACAACAACGCAGTGTGAAATGATCATGATAATAAATAAATAAATAAATAAATAAAATATAATCTCGATAGAATAAGATAAGGAATAACTAATTAGAATTTACAGTTCTATTATTATTATCACGAAATATAATGTATTGTTAATATTAATTAAAAATAATAATGGATAATAAATTAAAAGAAATAATCAATGTGCAATTAATGAATTTCAAATACTTACCTTTTATATTTGGTTTCCTCAAGTTATATCTATGTTTTGTGTCTGTCTATTAGTCCTTATTCTTTGTTTTTTCTGTCGCTAATTTAGACTTTGCCACTAATTACTAAATTAGAATTCAAAAAGTTTGTATTTGTCATCAAGAGGTGCGCAGAGAAAAGTAAATCCTAAATGCCAAAGTCGTTGCTTTAGTTGCTGTCCTAACTGTATGCTACGCCAACTAACTAGTCATCCTTGAAACGGTTACAGATAAGACTTTTCCAGGCAACAGGTTTTCTGATTCTCATATAAACTATCATTAGCGATAAGAGGACAACTCATTCTTGCATTGTGACACACCAGGTAATCGAATCTTGAGATACAAGCTGCACGTTGCTAGCCGTCTATACTACAATCTTAGACCATTAATATGCCAAGTGTACTATTCTACTTGTATTATTTTGACCAGTCCATTTCCAACAGAATGGGTTTGGTTGGTTAACTTTTATCACTACTGTGATAATGTGTTACAGAAACGCCTGTATTTATTGTAAACAGAGTAGACCCTGACAGGACGCCATGTGTTGTGGCGTCTGATCTGTGTCTACACCGTTAGTCAATGTCCCTATTATGGGACGTTAGAAATACAGTCGAATCTCAATGGCTCGAACATCTTTGGAACCATGAATTTTGTTCTAGATATGGGTAGTTCGAGCCACTGAGAGTTATTCATAGTACCAGATTAGGAGAGAAATGATAACAATAAATGGACGTCTTTCCGATCTTCTATAAAATAATTGTATGTTGAGTTTACTCATTAGCCTCGCCTCGATGAGGGGATTCTAATGAGTACACACAACATACATTTTCATTATAACATAGGAAAATTTCCTAACATATCCCTAAATATTTATTTTCTTGAGCTTTCGGAAGAATTTCCTTGGGACTCAAAAAAGAGTTCGAATTAGCTGTAGTAAACGAGTTATCAGTGTTCAAGTCATTGAGGTTTTATTGTTAATGGGTTAATTAAATTACTTTGACAAGAAAGTGCAATGTGTAACCCTTAACACTTATAATATAGAGTAAAATGCAGCTATTAAGACCACTTTTGGTCTAAAGGTGACCTTATTAGTGGATAGGTCTAAATATTGAATATACATATGTAAGAAAGAACTGGTAAAACCTGGTCATAATTGTGTCTTAATATCGAGTAGTCTTAACTGCGGAGTTTTACTGAAAAGTGAAAACAGGGGTACATGAATACATCGGTAAACATTATTTGATAGCTTTTTCAAAATTTTACAGAATTTTCAACCAGTTTTTCGTCCAATTTTTGTCACTCCTAGCAACATATTAACTGCAGAATTCTGTCTTAGTTTTCATAATACCCAAATCTACTTGTAACTTCAGCTGTATATAGTTTTCAGGGCCCAGTTCTTTAAAGCGTCGTTAGCTTAACGATCTCGTAAATGGTCAAAATGTTAACTGTTCTACGAGGGCAAGTCAATAAGCAACCAAACTATCACATTTCCAATTGACGGAGACACCCAAGATTTGTATGCTTTGTTTCAAAACATGTTTTAAGCCTGAGGGCAAAATTGCATCCTTATCGTATCATTCACTCATAAGATATTGAATGTCAAACATGGCAAGCAATGCAAAAATAAGCTTTTCGTCAAAAGTTGAGTACCGTGCTGTAATTCGGTACTTGTATTTGAAAGGGAAAACAGGTCAGGAAATACATTGCGAGTTGACCAATGTTTATGGGCCTTCTACACCATCGTATGCACAAGTTAAATTCTGGGTTGGGATTCTGCTCCAACAGGACAATGCGAGAGTCCGCGATTGCAAAATTGCAATGGATGCTGTTGTGCGAAATGGGTAAGAGCTAATACCGCACCACGCCTATTCTCCGGACTAAGCTCCTAGTGACTATTTCCTATTCCCAAACTTGAAAAAGGATATCCGTGGACGTCATTTCCGGTCCAACGAAGAAGTCGTGGCGGCAGTTGAGGAGTGGGTCAGAGACAAGGACCCTGGCCTTCAGTTCTGGGCTGATGGCACTGGAAAACCGTTGGTTCAAGTGCATCATTCGAGAGGACAATTATATCGAAACATAAGAGATCGATTCACTCTGAAATAAGTTTTTTTTTTGTTTTTTTTTTTTTTGTTTTTTTTTTTTTTTTTTGTTGTTTTTTTTTGACTCGCCCTCGTAGTAAATACAAAATCTAATTCACAGGTACCTATGCTGAAAAAATGTGAGACGCTTTTGCATTTGCAAAAGCTACTTACATTTTTGTTCAGCGAAAATATGAGCGTATATGAAATATTTAATGATCAAAGTTTTAACGATACGGTAACTAACGACATGTTAGTTTTGAATGACTGGGCCCTGAGTGTGTTCAGTGTTCTCAAGGGTTGTTTCATTTAGAATAAATTCCTCTTTTGCCACATTATGGTGAAAATGACATGGCCTACATGGCTCTAAATATAGAGATAAAACATGTTTTTACATGCATTAACATTCGCCAGATCCTGAGGGAGGTGTTGAAAACGGAGGCTGGAGGCCGCGGTTTTCAACACCTCCCTAGAGACCTGGCGAATGTTACTGCATTAGAAAACCATGTTCAGTCGCTATTTTTGCTTAAAAACTGAAACTATTTGCTACATATCGCGTTATTTCTTGCACTGTTTTGTTTCGCCTCTTCATCGATGTCTCGCGATCGCAACTTCCACGGACTATGCTCGTTCTAGGGCCGGGCAGTACACTTCTCGTAACGGCAGCAAAACTGTGGCCCTGGTACGAATATATTGAAAGTTACGTAGCCGGGCATTAACAGCGCGTGAATTGCCTTGTTAATACATGGCTTTTCGCCGGTTAATGCACGGCTGTTTATAACGTGCGACACTGCTTTTTATGCAATTATATATGTTAAAGGATTATCCAGATACATATGTTTCAAAATTCCGCATTAAAACATATGCTATGGCTACTCATTAGAAGCACCTATGTGAGGCGCTTCAAATGAGTAGACATAATATGCTTTTTTGCAGAAATAAGAAAAATGAAAACATGCAGTTTGGCTTTTGTTTGGATAACAAAAGCCTTATCAAGGGCTATGATCGAGGGGAATTATTATTTAAATAGATTTAGCACCGTTTTTGGATCAAAATTTATCAATATATACAGTAATGACATCTGTATTAAAGTTTATGGCGAATGGGACGACATTGGTGCTGACATATATTGTAACTTTTCCTTTTTTTTTTTTCTTTTTTTGACGGCGATGTCCCTTGTGCTATGGCATATACATTTTTCAGTTAATTTGTTTAGCTAGAGCGGTTACTTTAAAAATCGAAATAACATTCTAAATGTAGACTTCTTGAATAAGGGTACCGTTATCATATAATTTATATTAATGTCCAAGTATAACGTTGGTTTTAAAACACTTTTGCAAGCAGATCTGTTCTGCCGAACCTGATTTTAGGCCGACTTAGTCTATAAATTTAGTAGGATTGTTGGTAAAACTGACTTTTCTGGACAACTTAGTAATGATTGTTACTCGCTACAAAAAAAAAAAAAAAAAAAAATACAGATGGGTTACAACAAGGATATTCTGCGACAAACTGCATGTATGGTGGTTAATCTAATTATGGTTGATATTTGCCTTCCTCATTAATTGCACGACGCTGAGTCGATCCTTAATATGTTCCACATGATTGACACCTGCCTATTAATGTCTGTGGTTGGTACAATCGTAGTCCTGTTTGTGCGTTTTTGTAATGCTATGGCTTCACATCTACATTAGCCCTTTGCTTTGTTTCGTCACAGTGTTTGTGATTATATATGTTTAACTGTAATTGTTTCATAGATGAAGTTAAGGACCATTATGCGGACCGATCATATATCTGTAATTATGAACTGCATATGAATAAAGCGTGAGGTTTCGTGCGATAACACTGTGTGTGTGTTAAGCCCCAATAGTTTTTCTACTAACCGTTCTAAGGTAGTTCCTCTGTTACAGTTCTTTGTGCATCGTTGGTTTCACATCACGAAAACATGCCTATATAAGTTTGACCCCTTTAAGCCCCACTTTTATATAGTAAAATACAGGGGCTTTACAGGGGTTTACATTATTTTTTTCTTATTTTGGCTCAAAAACAAAGATTGTGGGTACACTGTAGGACAGCCTCATCGAGGCGGTTCTAACGAGTGCCCACAATGTTTTTGAGCAGAAATATGAAAACATATCAGAGGGGGGTGGGGGGTGGGGTTTATCTGAATTTTTTCCAGTTTTTGGAGGTGAAATTATACATGTATATTTGAATAGGTGTGTGTTTCGTAATGATATGTGGCATTTGTTTTGTCATTGTTTGCTCCTCACCTCCCCTTCTTTTGTTGCGTCGGGAAGGCTGAGCTTTGTGATCGTGGTATTTACTGGATATCTTATGGTTTTGTTTCTGATTTTTTTAGGTATTATTGTAGTATACGGAATGAAACGTCATTTGAGTATTAATTGTTAAAACGGTATGGGGTATGGGAAATAATTTAAATTAAATATACATGTAAACAAAATAAATACTATAAATATAAATAAATGGGCTTTCTAGCCCCTTTTTCTACGCGGGAGTAACAGCTCACAGAACAGCCGTGTAAAAATAAAACTTATCTTCAACAGGCCTATCGGAACCTGAAATTTAGGGTAGCATTGTAAGCAAGCTTATGAGAGTTGTTGCTGAGTCTCATTGGTCAGTACAATCAAACGATAAAATTATTCTAAACGGTTAGGATATAAAGTAGGTGTTAAGCGACAGTATGCATGTTCAGTAGCTAGTCCGGCCAAGGTTAACTATTCTGCGGACATATTTCATTGATATAAGATACATGTATAAGGTTTGAGTCAGCGCAAGATAAAACCAACAATAAGATACATGTGTCCAGCAAAGACACAGATCAATCTGTACATCCACTTAGTATTGCAAGGGTTCTTGTTTGTCCCTCTTTGGATAGCATGGAGGCTGTTGAAGACACATGCGATCAGCAAATGATCAAACTGCGCGGATGCACAGGCTGAGCTGAGTCTTCGCTGGTCGCACAAGTCTTACTGTAGGTTTTGTCGTGCGATGGCTCAATTTTCATACTTAATTTTATAGACACATTTTAGTATTCCCATGTGAAATCCATTAAGTGAATAAGTCATTGTAATGTACACCCTCTCGTGCATCCATAGTATTTAATTAAAACCGGGGTACGCTGGGGCAACAATATAATATGAGCCGCAACGTCAGAAAATGCATTTTGGATAGCCAAGAATGCAAAGACATGTTAGAAGGTACATTGTATATTTTCTCAGAATGTGGCTCATATGCTGTTTCGCAATTAATGTTTTTTTTTGTTTGTTTTTTTTGTTGTTTTTTTTTTTTTTTTTTTTTTTGTTGTTGTTGTTTTTTTGTATAATGTTTTGACAGAGGTAAGCACTGCATTGATCTGTTTAAATATGTCCATTTTTATAGAAGGGAACAAAAATAGATTGGAAGAACATACTTTACAGAGGCTCGTTGTCGTAATCTCTTTTTGTTGATTTGTTTTTGTTTAGTCACGAGAAACTTTCATATGGTCTCTCTCTGAGGCCAGTGTTATTCAGACGTTTAATTCGACTTCTAGATGTTTAACTTTGCATGAGACTATGTTTTTTGGATTACTGAGCCCATTGTGGTATCTTTGAAAATGCAGATCTGCTCATGTATATGCTAGAGGATGTAAATATGTATTAATTTTCTTTGAATGCAGGACGAAGAAAGGAATGAACAAGTTAATACTGAAACCTAATTTCTAGTTTTGAGATTTTATGCAATGAATACAAGTTACAATTAGGCATGAGACTATGTTTTTGGATTACTGATCCCATTGTAGTATCTTTGAAAATATAGTTCTGCTCATGTATATGCTAGAGGGTGTAAGCAATGTTGCAAACTTTATTATTGTTTATGAAGAGTCTCAATAAAACCGAGACGCCCATTTTCTACCCGTATTATGTTCTTTGTTTCCAAAGACAATCTTTGTTTACTTTTATTGTATCTGTTATTATGATTTCTTCTGTACAAGTTCTGATTTTGTTCATAGGTCAGTTATAGCAAAAGTTGCTGTTTTGTTTTGTCATTATTTGGTCCTCATCTCTTCTTCCTTCGTTGCCTCAGGAAAGTCGTGCTTCGTAATTGTGGCATTTCCTGGATAACTCATACATTTCTAAAACTCAAGTGGATGAATTGAGAACATATTACTTGTTGCAACCTTCGACTTTCCAACTTCAATGGCTCGAACAGCTTTCGAACAAAGGAAATTTGTTGTAGGCATGGGTAATTGGAGCCACTGAGAGATTTTGTGGTCCCGTATTGATCTTACTCTTTGTTGCTTTGTGGTTTATTCTACGACGCGATTTGTTTTATGCCTTACCTTGTGTTAATTTGTTCTTGTGTTTTTCAGTCCTTTTAGCATTGCGATTACTTCGCTTGGGAAGAGAGAGCTAATCTTAGTGCTTTTCGTACGTTTGTTCGATTTGCGCTTGTTTGGTCTTGTCTGCTTCCTCTTCCTCTTCGTGTCTGGGATGGGCTGCGGTTTGTGATTGTAGCACTCCCTAGACTTACTTTTCTCTTACCTTTTTTTTAATCATAGTGCCAGATCAGGAGCAATTAGCGATAATTTAGGGTTGTTTTTTCGATCTTCTATAAAATAATGGTACAATAAACCCTCGTTACAACGACAGCATTTGTTCCCAAAGACGTTGCCATTTAAATGAATTTGCTGTTTACAGAATACTTAATGAGCAGATTGATATGTAAGAAACGTCTTGTTTTGTTTATGTTCTTATTTCCTCTTAAAACAACGAGGCGATTCTAACAAATATCCAAAGCATATGTTTCTTCAAAGTATTAAATACAATATTCTTGCATAATTTGTGACTAATTGTTACCTCTTAAGCAAAGGTTTTGCGACTGTCAAATTGTAATTATAACGAATTTTGGTATAAAGAGGGTTGTCTGTATGTCGAGTATACTCAAAGAAATCTTATATATGAGGCGATTGTAATGAGTTCATACAACATGTATTTTTATGATAAAACAAGAAAATTTTCCTAAAATATCCCTACATGTATTTGAACAATCGGAAGACATTTGCTAGGTATTCTAAAACGAGTTCGAATCACCCATGGTAAACGAGTGATCGGTGTTCGAGTCATGGAAGTTTTATTGTACATGTATTTCATCCTCAGTTGCCGTTTCACTTTTAAATTGAAACCTGTGGTGTTTCCTGCGAGCTCTGAGGTGGAACCTTGAAGCGAGTAAAATCGACTTAATTCCATCCCTGGCAGTTTGTACTACTGACCATTTAATTCGAAGGCTGTGGTTCTCGTGTGGCTCGTTCTCTGTGCGGCTTGTGGCTGCTTGCTGCAGGACTAAACTTATTATCTTTGAAACATGATAAGAATTTAGCTTGGCGCTTTAAGTGGAAAAAGAAAATGTTTCTTTCTTTCTTTTTCAAGACAGACCTCTTTTGAAGCATTTTAATGAGTCATAAGGTTCCATGCTAAACAATTACTAACCATGCGATCACTGACACACAGGAAACAATTACAATGTACCATTTTTCCCTGTAATCTAATTATAACGTAAAGCTTACTACCGGAGGGATTCAATTAGAAATTAATGTACTAATTGTCAAGTTTATAAGTTTATAAGTACTTTTGATGTATGTACTATCAGTTTAGCAGAGTCACTAATTAGTTAAGTATTGCTCAAGCAGCCTAGATATTCCTTTGCAGAAGTTTTTTTTTTTTTTTTTTTTTTTTTTTTTTTTTTTTTTCTTTTCTTTTTGACTATCCTACATAATGTCACTCGTAATCAAGAGTTTGTACTGAAACAAGGACGGATTTAGACGGGTTTCGGGGTCTTTAGTCGAGCCCCCTTTTGACTCTAACGTTTATTGTCATAGGAAATCTTTGTTATTTTTGTATCATACGTACCATAAATATTCGTACACCATTGCGCATACTCTTTACCTTACGGCGGAAGGAAAACAGATCCGGTGGATTCCTGCTCTGGAATTTATTGAAGTGTAAAGCGTTTCCTTCAACCAGTCAAGTTGCATGACGTGTAACAAAATGACGAGTTAGAATTATAATCGGTTATCACTGCCAGTATTAAGCTGACAAAAGCAGATTCTTACTACACTGTACGAGAAAGAATGAGTACAACACCTTCAAAACATTCAAATTAACGCGCCATGAGAACAAGAGTTTAAGGGGTCTATATGAACAAATAATACCTAGACCAGCCAGAGATGGTACAATTTCATGACATTTGTTTCACATCACGAAAACGTACCTATATAATTTTGACTTCCTTAAACCTCACTTTTATATAGTAAAACTGGGGTTTACAGGGGTATACATTGTTTTTTTCTTATTTCTGCTCAAAAACATAGATTTGGGGTACTCGTTAGAACCGCCTCGGCGAGGCGGTTCTAACGGGTACCCACAATCTAGTTTGTTTGCAGATATATGAAATATATCAGAATTTTTATCTGGAAATTTTCAGTTTTTTGTGGCGAAATTCTCAATATAGGCATGTTTTCGTAATGCATTCCGACATGTTCTACAGTAGTCAATGATTGTTTTAGGAAACTGGAAACACCTACTTGAGTTTCCACAATTTTACAAGGGGGTGGGGGGACAGTTTTTGGTTTACCAGTATTTTAAACGAGTTTTGTGACTTCCTGCTTCATTTTCGGCACAACAACCCCTGTCTAGGAAGGGTTTTCTAAGAAAGAAAAAAACAATTGCTCCAAAGAGGAGTAAATTATTTTCTTTTAGAGCAGACGCCTTTTCAGAAGAGGGCAAAATCAGTTTTGATATTCCCCATGAAAGTTTATAGATTCCCCATAAGCAAACATCGAACATCCTGATCAGACTGTGCATACAGTATGCTTAAAAACACATGTTTCCTTGGCCTGGTTCATATGACAATTGGCATCCTACAGAGACTCAAATAGGTCAGAGCTATACCTAATCGCCAAGATAGTCCCCGATAGCCAGCACGTTTGAAAGCGGACTACAAAGACATTGATCAGATTGCACGAATGATCAGGGCCCAGTTGCTCAAAACTCACGATGTCGTTAGTAAACGTATCGTAAAAACTTTGATCGTTAAATATGGCATATATGCTAATCTTTTGCTGAAAAAATATGAGCAACTAAAAGCTACTCACATTTTTTTTTCAGCAAAAATATCTGTGAATTAGATATTGTACATGTACTTACTAGGACAGTTAACATTTGACCACTAACGAGCTCGTTAAGCTAACGACGCTTTGAACAACTGGGCCCTGATTCTTGACGTTCTGATATGTTGTAAGAGACGTTTATGCATGAGACGGTTAATCAGGTAAGATACCGTGTTTATTCTCAATATTCCTTCCGATTCTTGTCAAAAAACTTGAACAAGTATATTTGACCACCTATTAAAGGATATTTTCTAATCTAGAGAAATACAACAGGTTCACCACACTATGAAATCGATCAGTTTTATAATGGCCTTTCTGACATTATGTTTATTTGTTTATGTTTAACAGAACAGAGTGAGTAACAGGGAACATTTAGTTACAAATTCTAAATTTATTTAGAATTTCTTACTTTTCTTTTAACACACACACACACACACACACACACACACACACACATTGAAACTTCTGGCTAAGTCACACAATATGCAATGCAGTAAATTTGCAGGTCGACAATAAATAATAAGGCGTAGCTTCGATGTGTTTTGGGTGCCGAGCTGCAATAAAACATGGTTTGAACTTAAACAATAAATAATACAAGTGCACCTGTAAAATTACAAATTATTTAACCCTTTCACCCCTGAGTTTCTGAAGTGGACTCTTCAATATTTAAAATATGGTCAGATCCATTTTGGGACCCAAGATGCCCTTTAGGGGAGATATTTCTGTGACATACGAGTACTTACGTAATATATATGAATGGGAACTTGGGTCGAGAGGGTGATCATATTTTTATAACAACTTCTATGAAACGCATCTAATTTTGAATTAAGACCGGCAAGAAGGAAAAAGATTTACGGGTCAGATATACCAAACACGTGCACAGACTGTATTCATTTAGCCATAATTTCCATTCAGTATTTTGTTTTCGTCATTCTGATGCACGAAATATTTCCCAAAGGAAAAGGTAAGTAGATGCAATTTCCATTGTTTTATTAAACATAATATTAATTTTAGAAATTTTGGGTTGGAGTAAACAGGGCTGAATTATTTCCCCATAATAAAGAGCCGGAAGCATTTTTTCTTTCTGCTATGGCTCGTAGATCTGGCTATTGGAATATGTAAGGAAAATTTGAATATTATAATTTCTGATATCTGGTCTTCCGCACCTGCGCCAGTTAGAGAAAATCCTCGCCTTACAGCAATATATCTTCTTTAATTATTTGAACATTGTAATAGATAAATCTTTGATATTTGCCGATACTCCAACACTAAGGTGGCAAAGATAACACCCGGATCTATTTTTAAAGTAGCCTGTCACGTAAAATGGACATGATGACATCGGCCGCACAATTCGAAAACGTGTCTTCGGGGATGTGCGTACAGCGAAGGCGCAGATCAACCTGCGCATCCGCGCAGTCTGATCAGCGCCTCCGCTGTCCGCCAATATAAGACAAATTGGATACTGTAGACAAGATCAATGGAGAACAAATGCCTGGATGAAATTTTGCGAAACGGGTCTGAATTGTTTATAATTACCTTGGAAAAGGAAATGTTTTGATTACACAGAAAAGACGTGTAGGCTTGTCTTGTTTATGCTGTAATGCACCTGTACATTTGGTGCGGCTTATAAGGACTTGATACGCGTGACAGAATTTCTGCCTGTTTAATAAGGTAGACAATTATTCTTCTATTTTCCTAACGCTTTTCCGCATATCAACTTCCTTCCCCCGCTCCCATCTTCGTGAAAAGGGGTATAGCCTATAAGAATTGGCTCCCAAAGGGAAGCAAACTCTCCCCTTTTAGGATAAATCTCTTTTTAGAAGGAAAGCAAAAACAACTTTTATCGACTTACCTCCCAGCCCTCTTAAACAAGATTAGTAATTTCATTTATCAAGAGTGTGACTTTCTTCCAATACTTGTCTCTGATCAGAGATGCCCAAAAGCCACTCCGAAATCTACGTAATGAATTCGCCATATAAGAAACTGATCAAAAGATAAGAAAAAACATGGGCAAACGGTATAGATACTGAGCAGCCAGCGAAACTGCGCTATCTGATAAGGATCTTTGCTAACCACCAATGCTGTTTTCGTACAGTCGCTAATGATTCTGTAAGCGCACAGCGACGACCCTGATCAGTCTGCGCATATATTTAGGCTTCGCTGTCCGCATTTGCTCCGAAGCCACACCTGTCCTGCTGAGTCCGGATATATTCTTCCTTTGCAAACAGTGTAGATCCAGATCAGTTGGCGTCTCAAGAAGCCAACTGATCTGAATCTGCACTGTTTGCCTTTTAGAACTTGAATTTTATATCAACAATCTGGATCAAGGAATCTGATTGGCTGAAAATTATAAGTGGGCGTGGCATCTGAATTTATTCAGCATGACAAGGGTTAAGTCCTTATTATACTTGGTCAAAAACTTGAACAAATAACTTCTAAACGGAATGACCCTTACGAGCAATGAACAAATGCTCAAACATGTTGATGGACGCTGGATATGTGGCAACCAATGTGAAACCTGATCAGATGTAACATACTATGGCATCTGATGTGGGTCTACACTCTTTGCTCAGGCTTGTTGTTCCCAATACTTAGGGAAACGGGAAGCAGAACAATTTAATTCATCACGAAAACATACCTATATAATTAATTTTGACCCCCTTAAACCCCACTTTTATATAGTAAAACTGGGGTTTACAGGGGTATACATTATTTTTCTTATTTTTGCTCAAAAACAGAGATTGTGGGTACTCGTTAGAACTGCCTCGCCGAGTCGGTTCTAACGAGTACTCACAATCTATGTTTTGAGCAGAAATATGGAAAATATCAGAATATTTATTTGAAAACTTGCAATTTTTTTTGTGGTGAAAATTTCAATATATTTGAATAGGCGCGTTTTCGTAATGTAACATGAAAGCTCACAGTCAAGGGCTGTACACATCATTGACGAAGTAAAAGCCAGAAAAAGTGTGTTGAAATGTCTGAGATTGTTCAGTAACCTGATACATGTATCGGATACAAAGCTTCTGGGTGCTGCTCGCTTTCAAATATGCTTATAAGCCGTTGACAAATAATCAGGCAGCAATGCGATCCATGCCAGATTCTGAAAGCTTACCGTTTTCAACACAGTCTGTCTGACGCCACGTTGCAAAAATAAAATTTAGACAAGGGAAGTTCTAAAGAGAACAGGAATACTAAGCTTTTATACTCTTAAACAGACACAGCTCCGATTGGCTAACTTAGATATCAGGCTGCCTGATGGTCGATTTCAGAGTAATGTTGCTACGGAGAGCTTGCGACACTTAAGAGTTCACAAGGTACACAAAATCAAACTACAAGTAACGCTAAGAACGTTCGTGGCGGGTCCTTTATCTGAACGTGTTACTTTGTGGCGTGTCCTTTATTCTAACGTTTTAGTTTGTAGCGTGTCCTTTACTTCAACGTACTACTTTGCGGCGTGTCCTTTATCTAAATGCTTTACGATGTGACGTTTCTTTTATCTAAACGTATTACTTTTTTTGCGTGTCCTTTATCTAAAGGCGTCACTTTGAGTGTTCTTTATCTAAACACGTTACTTTTTTGCATGTCTTTTTATCTAAACGCGTTACTTTGCACCGTGTCTTTTATCTGTACTTTGTAGCGCGTTTCTTGCCTAAACGCATTATTTTGTGATGTGTTGTTTTTCCATTTTACGAACGCTTTACATTCTCCAACTGAAGGATTTAAAAATGGGAGAGAGCGCCTAAAATACTTTGAAGCGGAAATAACGGAAACACAAAACCAGAACTACGCCCGTACAACCTCTACTATTACCTTTACTGTATACATGGTATATTATCTATGCAGAATTGTCAGCCATCCACGAATACACTAAACATCATGATCTGACAAAACTATTTCAGGAACTTAAAACACTGTCACTTATACTGACGAAGGGATAACTTAAGGCACAACTCGTACTGTGCGGAAAGGAAACTGCGGCGATGCACGGATAAGTCTAGAGTTTTGTTGTTTATGTATGGAAAAGGGAAATGAAACCCTTTCATGGGACACAACTCTGTCAAAATTGACTTCTGAAAAAGGGTCTACTCCAAAAGGAGCACACTCCTTCCTTTTAGATTAGACTCCTTTTCAGAAGGGGGGCAAAATAGGTGGGCGAAGCCTGCTTAAATGTACCAAGTAGTGCTTACTTTCAATGGACGCCTGATAAAATCCCATTTATTTTGGGCCCATGTCTGTCTGTCGGAACATTTTTAATTTTAGTTTTGTGCATACTGACTTATCATCACGAAAACATGCCTATATAATTTTGACCCCCTTAAACCCCACTTTTATATAGTAAAACTGGGGTTTACCGGGGTATACATTATTTTTCTTATTTCTGCTCAAAAACATAGATTGTGGATACTCGTTAGAACCGCCTCAGCGAGGGGGTTCTAACGATTACCCACAATCTATGTTTTGAGTAGAAATATGAAAAGTAACAGAGTTTTTTATCTGAAAATTTTCAGTTTTTGAGGGTGAAAATTTCTATATATTTGAATAGGCATGTTTTCGTAATGGATTTTCCGAAATACGAGTTGGTATGTTGATCTCAGACTCGTTTTAGGGCAAACCACCTTTTTGTTCAAATTCACGGACCGTATCATAACTTCAAGAGAAAACCACAAACAATGCCTTTCCCAGAGCGACGATCCTTCAACTGCACTGAAATATTAAAGCGGACACCAATCAAATAATATGCGACTTTCTATTTCTTCCTAGCAACGACCACTTTAGTATTTCCATTAAAGAATAGAAAACACCATCTGCGCCTCATCGTGTGTTAATGTACTTTTCAATATGTGCAAAGACACAGATCAGCGTATGCAGCCGCACAACCTCATCAGAATCTTAACAGGATAGCCGAAGATACAAGGGTTTCTCGGGCGGGTAGCGGATACTCAGATCAGGCTGCGCGAAAGCGCATCCTGATCTGAGTCTTCGCTGGGCGCAGGTGTCCAAAGGTACATTTTATCACTTTGAAGTTCAACTATTGATAAAGTAATTTATCTGTCGTATACTTGGTAACAAAAGTACAACTGCTTTTCCATTTTAAGCCTGATGTGTGTTTTCACTGAGTCAGAAGATGCGAAATTGTCCTCATTTATTTGTACAAAACTCTGTTCAAACAGACCCACGATCATAAATCGTATAAGGGCGACAAAGAAAACAAAGGTACCTAGCATCATCGGAAAAGTGATGCTTTCCATGATCAGTTTGCGCGTGCGCACAGTGTGAGCTGGGCGATTGTTTTTCGAGTAATGGATATTCAAGGGGAATGGATACACTTTCAGGTGACAAAGTCTTTCAAAATTGTTTTATCTACCTGCTGAAAGGTCAACCTTAAAAATACTTTGGTTCCTCTGGTTTTCGTTTAGAACAGACCCCTTTTCAAGATAAAAGAACGCAAACAGGAAGTACAGACAGCCCTTTTTATACCGATACTCGATACAACGACAAAATTCGTTTTAATGACAATTTGGCTGTCACGAAACCTTCGCTTAAGAGGTAATAATTAGTAACAAATTATGCGTGCATATTGTATTCAATACTTTAAAGAAATATATGATTTGGACATTTGTTAGAATCGCCTTAGTGAGGCGATTCTAACAAATATCAAAACATATTTTCTATGAGGAATGAAGAACAAAACAAAACATTTCTTACATATCAATCTGCTCATTAAGTATTCTGTACAACAGCAAATTTATTTTAATGGCAACGTCTTTGGGAACAAATGATGTCGTTGTAAAGAGGGTTCACTGTAACAAAAGTTGTCTCCCTTGTACGAAATGACAAAAAAAACATCTACCAGGTGTATCCAGCCTCGTCCCCCAAAAATACTACACATTACGAAAACACGCCTCTTCAAATATACTGAAAAATTTACCAACAAAAAATGAAAATTTTCAGATAAAAAAACTGATATTTTTCAAATTTCTGCTCAAAACATAGATTGTGGTTACTCGTTAGAACCGCCTCAACGAGGCGGTTCAAACGAGTACTACAATCTACGTTTTGAGCAGAAATAAGAAAAATAATATATACCCCTGTAAACCCCAGTTTTACTATATAAAAGTGGGGTTTAAGGGGGTCAAATTATATAGGCGTGTTTTCGTGATGGGCTACATGTATTTTAGCAAACAACGAAGATCCTAGTCAGCCTGTGTAGACTACATCGTTGTTTGCAGCTGAAATTGTATTGCCTCTTCTTTGCTACACCTTATTGCTTTATCTTCATTGACACGATGAACATGACCCCTCATGGCACTCAGAGTAGATCAAACCTATATATACCTTATCTTAAAGCAGTCTGATCTAAGTGCACAAGAAATAACTCTGATTTTCAAAATGTACATGATCTCCGAATAGGTTCTTCGGTCGCCCTGGAATGGCTGAATTACCACACATGGTATCTCGTACACTCAGCAGAGAATCATCGGGCAAACACTTGATAACATGCCGGCTCAAGCTACTATTCAATCCTATAAGTCAGTCAAATTATATGTAATATACATGTAAGGATCTATCAGTAGTGTAAGGGGTAGATGGAAAAATCCGTCCCGAGAATCACCGTCTGGCATCACGTTGGCGTACGTGACGTCAATTACAACCATTGCATATCAAACACGTGAAAATTCTCTATTAAGACAGCCTGGGTAGGATTAAAAGAATTTCTGTCCCAGTAAATCTAGGTGTGCAAAAAATCTAATTACTTGGAAACGCCACAATCGCGAAGTTAAGCACAAATAAACAGACACTCCTCTTTAACCGGACACTCGATACAACGACAAAATTTATCATAATGACCATTTGACTGTCACGAACCTTCGTTTAAGAGGTAACAATCAGTCAAAAATTAATTATAAATATTACTTTAAAAATACACATGTTTTGGTTATTTGTTAGGATCGCCTCAGTAAAGCGAGTCTAACAAATATCCAAAACATTTGTTTTTTGAGGAAACAAGAACAAAACAATACCTTTCTTACATATTAATCTGCTCATTAAGTATTCTGTACAACAGCAGAAAAAAAATCATTTTAATGGCAACGTCTTTGGGAACAAATGCTGTCTTTGTAATGAGGGTTCAATGTACTTTGGGCTTAAACTACTGTGCTTTCGACATCTTTCAGAGAGCCGTCTTTTTTTTTTTTTTTTTTTTTTTTTTGCTTGGCGCTTTACACAGGAGAATTAAATTTGCAAACTTTTATCATGATTTAATGCAAAACCATTTGTCGTAACCACCAATGCACAAAAAATTATTTTAGTCAATGCTTTTTAAAAATCAAATATTTTCACTTTTTTTTCCCCATAGTAAAAACGAACGCAAACTATGCAGAAATCTTTAGGGTGGGTAACTTTGAGAAAGACTTTCAACAAGTTCTGCTTGTTCATTTTTTTTTTAATTTTCACATTATTGTTGTGAGACATAAATAATTCAAATTCAACAAAGAAAAAGAAAAATTTTTTTCTAAAACAAAACTTCAAACAAAAATCACTTTACTGTAGAAATTGCACAGGGCAGATCAATTTTTGGCAATAATTTTAATTTTAGGGTACATATTTGAGAACAACAAAAAAACAGAAACAGAAAAGACAATGATTTCTGATAAGATATAGTCTATGAGAACAAAATATTTTCATTTAAGATAAAACGCCAAGCAAAAAACTTCTTTCCCAGAGATGTCGAAAGGACGGTAATTTTACCCGATCGCAGCCTCGCTCTTAACCCATTTATGCTGAGTGGACACTTCTATCACGACTCTTCGAATTGGTCCATTTGTGTCTGGTTAGTTTTTATTTTTATCATGTTTTGTATAAAATTTTTAATTTAATGCAAACAGTGTAGACCCTGATCAGACGCCGCGTCTACACTGTATGTCAATGTCCCTTTTATGGGACGCTAGGCTAAAATGGGTTAATTCTGATCATTACTATATGTTCGCGTTATGTTCTCTACCACACCTATGAAACAGTACTGTAAAACACATTAATTACAATGAAACATGGCAGAGGACTCAATGGCAATCTGACAGCGGAACAAACGTAAACCGCAAGCTTGTCCACTATGGGCCTTGCCCACGGAAGTAATTTCACGATATAAAGTGTCGAAAACTGTAATCGTTTGTCAATTGTACAAAAAAAATAGAATAATAGAATATTTGAAAGAATGATTAGATATTTCCCAATATACACATAGCCGTTTGTTCGCGAATTGGTGAATTGGCAACACTGTCGTAGTGACAAAAGTCTAGTGCGAAGCTAGCCTAGGTTATATTTGTCTTGAAGAAATCTGAATTATTAGTCATTACTATGCTGATTCCAGCATTATCAGATGGCATATGAAGGGGAGACAACTTTTGTGGTTTCCTTTTGCTTTCCTACGAACTAAACCCCTTCTGTAAAGGGTCTACTTTAAAAAGAAAGAATTTGCTCCCATTGGGAGCAAATTCTTTCTTTTTAACGTAAACCCTTTTTAGATGGAGGAAAACAATTATGTCAGTTACCGCTCCCCTGTAAGAGTATCAGTTCAACTTAATTGTCCGCTGAGTGCAACAGTGTGACTATATGATACCGGCGGTATACAGGCTATTCTTTGGATTTTTATTGTATAATTATGGCCTCGCAGGACCTATAATGTTCCTGTTGACATATTAATGCTAGCATTCTACTGTTATTTACCTAATTTAGGCAGCTTAGGAACAGATAACTGATTTTATAGACAATAATCTTAAGGTTTGCAGGCAAGAGTCTGTGTGTAGTTGTAAAATCATCTAATACCACTGTGGCTCTGTCAGGCAAAACATAGCGCCTTCTAATGGGTTAGATCTAATAATTGAATACGCAGATAAATGAAATCTCAGCAGTTATCATCTTAGTTATTTCGGTACCGTATTTACCATAAATATTCGGACGTCTCAATTTCGTATCATACTAGTACCATTCGGACGTCTTAATTTCGTACCATAACTAGTACATGTACAATTCAGACGTCTTCATTTCTTACCATATCGGTACCATTCAGACGTCTAAATTTCTTACCATACTAGTACCTTGGACGTCTTAATTTCTTACCTTACTAGTGCAATTTGGACGTCTTAATTTCTTACCATACTAGTACATTTGTACCATTCGGACGCCTTCATTTCTTACCATACTAGTACCATTCGGACGTCTTCATTTCTTACCATACTAGTACCATTTGGACGTCTTCATTTCTTACCATACTAGTACCATTGGGACGTCTTAAGTTCTTACCATACAAGTACCATTTGGACGTCTTAATTTCTTACTGTACAAGTACCATTCGGACGTCTTAATTTCTTACCACTCTAGTACCATTCGTACGTCTTAATTTTTTACCATACAAATTGGTAATAGTACTATTCGGAAGTCATATTTTCTCACCATACTAGGACCATTCGGACGTCTTAATTTCTTACCACTCTAGTACCATTTGGACGTCTTAATTTCTTACCATACTAGTACCGTTTGGACGTCTTAATTTCTTATCATACTAGCATTTTCGGACGTCTTAATTTCTTACCATACTAACACCACTCGGACGTCTTAATTTCTTTCCATACTAGTACCATACGGACGTCTTATTTTTGTACCATACTGCATGTAGTACTAAAACTTGAATAATGCATTTTGCTGCCTGTTGATGTGTTTCAGTAATTTCACCACTGATCGTTCCAAGGCGGTTCTTCTGTTGCAATTCTTTTTTGTTTGTGCGTCTGTGGTTTCATATGTGGCGTTTGTGATGACCTTATTTGTTCCTCATCTCTCCTTTTTTGTTGCCTCGGCAGAGTTGTGTTTCGTGATTGTGGCATTTCCTGAGTACATTGTATCTACACTTACAGTCGACTCTCGTTATCTCGACATCGCTTATCTCGAATAACCGTTTATCTCGACGTGAAAATCTGGTCCATGTTTAAATATATAAATCGAACAACAGGTACCAAAACATTGTAGGAAAAAGGAGGAATTCTCTCCTCTTTTCCACAATATTTTCAATATATCTCTAACATCAGGAGTCAAATTACATTTTCATTTGTGAAATGTGGTTGTTCAGTTTGTTTTTTCCTTATATCTGTAAATCTGATATGTCGATGTACGGATATCTCGAAGCATTTCAGAGTCCACTGGACTTCGAGATAACGAGAGTCGACTGTATATTGTTTTAATACTGCTGGAGAAGTGAGTAAACTGTGTTCACCATAATACAATGTACGCGTTCTGCGGCGTCTGCTCTGATATACGCTCGTAAGTGCGAGGGCTGAGTGTTCATTCAGGGTGAACCCTCATTAGAACGACAGAATTTGTTCCCAAATGTGTTGTCATTGAAATGAATTTGTTGTTGTATAGAATACTTAATGAGCTGGGCCTAGTTGTTCAAAGCTAACGATGTCGTTAGTTAACGATTCGTTAAAATTTACATCAAGTGATACGCAAATATGCTGAAATTTTTTGCTGAAAAAATGTGAGTAGCTTTTGCAGTGCAAAAGCTACTCACATTTTTTCAGCAAAAAATATCAGAATATTGTGTAGTGAATCCGCTAAAACAGTTAACGAAATGACCCTTAACGAGCTCGTTAAGCTAACGACGCTTTGAACAACTGGGCCCTGATTGATATGTAGGAAAGGTCTTGTTTTGTTCTTTGTTCCTCATATGTTCTATATGTTTGGATATTTGCTAGAATCGCATCACTGAGGGAATTCTAACAGATATCAAAACATATGTTTCAGTAAAGTATTGAATACAATATTATTGCATACATGTTTGTTTGTTTGTGTTGATGTTTTACGGCCCAGTCAACCCAATGGGGTCATGTCGAGCGCGGTCAGTTTACCTAACCACACGTTTACTGGGCAGGCTTAGTCCTCTAAGCGGATAACCAGTACTGTGCACATTCTTTCGCCAGAAACTGACAACTGCCCTTCTTGAATCAGCGGAAGGGAGAGAATGACCGTAGAAAATATTTCATGATCAATCTCCACGAAAGAATGCTGCCGACCTCGGCGGGGGTTGAACCCGCGACCTCCTGGTCTCCAGTCGGACGGCGCATCCAACTGAGCCACCGAGGCCGGCTCTTGCATACATGTAATTTGTGACTAATTGTTACTCTTAAGTGAATGTTTCGTGACAGCCAAATTGTCATTATAATGAATTTTGTCATTGTATCGAGTGTTGATATAAAGAGGGTTGTCTGTAGTTCAGGTTTAAGCTTCCCCAAACAGTTTTACTTTTGACCGTTCCAAGACGCATGTTTTTTTTTTTTTTTTGTTTTTTTTTTTTTTTTTGCAGTTCTTCTTTGGTTTGATCGTTCTCTTTTCGTCACAGTTCTGAACTGCTGTGTCGTGTCGTGATTTTAACCTTCTTCGGTGCCTTAGAAATATTGTGTTCCGTAATTTGGCCTTCCTTGGATATCTCCATATTTGAATTTGAGCTGGGTCACCGCATTTCCTTTAAGATTCCTACATGCGCCCGGCAAAGACTCAGATCAGCCTGTGCATCCACGCAGTCTGAATCCAGTATTTGCAGGGCATTCAGTAGGTAGCCAATGACCTAAAGCGTGTTCCAGTCGACAGAGATGATGAGACTGTGCGGATGCGCAGGCTAATCTGAGTTTTCGCTCTGGTCATGTGCATTCTCGTAGAAAATGAATTATATATCATTTAGACTGTTTATTCAGTTATCTCTGTCTAAATACGCAGGGTTAATACTGTATTTAAATTTGATTCTCAAGTTGTATAAATTTGGGCAGCATATTTCATATCAAATAGACGTCTTTATTTTAATAACAAAAATCACAAATTGGATTACAAATTTGGTGCAGATGCAATCTCATTATAATCGGATGAGACATAAGCAAATTATCTCGGTTTGAAATTTTCAAATTTCTTTGAATGGGCGACACCATTTACAGTGTAAGATCGAATTTTGTTTCACCGAATGAACGCCAAATGTAGTAATACAAGTTTTGGCCGCCATGAGTTTTTTGAATTTGATATTTCCCAAAAAACATCAAACGTTCTGTTTCTTTTATGCTTAAAGTCACAATAATCAAACGTGTACCTACATGTACTCTTCGATACTTACGTCGGGAAATTAACCCTTTTTTTTCCTAGCCATTTTGCGTCAGTTTGGTCTTGTTCAACGTGTTCAGGGGCATAATGTGGGTAAAATAAAACAAACAAAAAAAACAAAAACAAAAAAAAAACAAAAAAAAAAACGGTATAGTATCTAGATAATGGGGCCAAATAATTCTTAAAGCAATACAAGGCAAGAATTTGACATGAATGAAAAATATTACTGCAGTAGGTGATAGTCTGCCTGACGTCGCGTGCAGCAAGTTACGTCAGCGCAACAAGTAACGCCAGCTGTTCGAGCGCGGAACATTAACCTCTTCACATAAGTTCAGACAAGTATACTACATCTTATACCTTTTTGGCGGGTTTTTTGATCCAGAATTCACGAAAACCGTTTTCACAAACAGTGAAAAAAAAATGATAATTTCACTAGTGACCATCAGTGGGATAATCAATTACAGTTTCAATGAGGTTTTCAGTAATGCATTGAAAAACATAAAAGAAAGAGCCTAAAAAATATATTAATTTGCAAAAATAGGCCACCAAATTAATATATTTAATTTACGGGTTGCAAAATTTGCAACAATAGGCTACCTCGTATACTACTGAAGTTCAGTGAAGCATTGAATATTTACAAAGTACAGTTTGCTTTCCATATGTGTTCGCCAAAAATTAATAAGATCTCGCAGCGCATTAGCACCCCTATGTAATTGATATATGTATTTCTTTATGTTGCATAGCTGTGATAATGTGATGGAAAACAGTGTCAGTGGTCGATATAGATCTTTTTGACAAATGAAAAGGTGGTTTATATTATTTCATAATCATATTACCTTTTTTTTCTTAAACACGTTGTTACAAGTGTGTTTAAGAAATATTTGTATTTGTTGTCAGGAAAAAAAAAAATAAATTATAAAACAAAATCAATAGGCTACCTGTTTAACTCTGTATATAGCTTCTTGTCTAGACATGATATCGAGTGTACTTGAAACTGCACTGGTTTCTGTCACAATGAAGGCTTGATTTTATAATATGAAATGTTTAGGAACTCATTAAATATTCAAAATTTAGATTTGTATTGTTTGATTGTCTGTATCTATTTTTAGTTATTAACTAACTTTGAAATGAAAAGAAAGTATAAGAGAATCAAAATGCATGTTTCATCAAGATCTTTCATCGTAGCTACAACATTTGCCAACCTCAGTGCGAAAACACGCCTATTTGAATATATAGAAAATTTCCCCTCCAAAAACATTTTCAGATAAAAAAAAACTCTGATATAGACTGTGCGTACTGGTTAGAACCGCCTTGGCGAGGCAGTTCTAACGAGTACCCACAATTTATTTTTTGAGCAGAAATATGAAAAAAATAATGAATATTCCTGTAAACCCCAGTTTTGCTATATAAAAGTGGGCTTTAAGGGGGTCAAAATTTTTATAGGCATGTTTTCGTGATGCAGGCTTTTTCCTTTTAAGCTTCTACAACTCAGTCTCCTGAATGTCTAGATGGACTTTGGAGTATTGTTACGTACGTGTACCGGTTGAAAGTCTTGTTTCTTGGAAGCCATTCTTTCTTCTAATGGTCTTCCTGAAAAATGACCATAGGCTAAGAAATTCATCGTAATGTTGACATTTTTAAAGATATGTGCATGTATCTACTGAATAGCTGGGTGCATTTACTTAATGCTTCGGCTTGTGTTGTTATATGTAGTGCAAGCCATTCACATTCATTGAAAATGATTTCCAAATCACAGATAGGACCCTTTATTTATATTAATAGGTAAGAAATAGAGGATATTTACTCTTTTGCTATGAATATCATAAATATTGTCATCGAGTGTAATGAAAACATCGGTATTTTCACGAGTGCGAAGCACGAGTGAAAATTTGAATGTTTTCATCACACGAGATGAAAATTTTTATGGCATTCACTGATAAAGAGTAAATTTTCTTTTTATTTTATAATTTTTACACGCCATTGCACGTTTTTGACGTCATATCTAACGTCACCAAACAAAACATGAACGTCATGGCGTCTACGTTCAGTGCTTAACATGCGAAACGCTGGAGAGACAAAAACAAAAAGTTTCGGCAAATCAAAATAATATTGATACCAAAATGTTCCTTACTTTCTAACTAAGAAAATGCATACCAACACTTGATAGTTTTGTTAAGAAACAAAGAAGTTAGAGGTGTTCAAAAATCTGAAGTGGAGGTAACATCCACTTCTGAAACAATGAAGAAAACCGAAGTCGTCCAAAGCGAGCAGTGAAAATATAAATCGTATCAGTCACCATAGTGAAATGATACGATATCATTTCACTAGTGATTGATACCACTTTTATTTTCATCAGATATACACTGATTTCACCGCTAACAATAAAATAAATATGTATATCTCAAAAGGCATAGATTTTACGTTAATGTTAATAAAATTTCTAAATCATTGCCCTTTATCTCAGTTTGTCCTCAGCAGTAGCAAGATGATATTAAGTGCATTGCGAAAACACGCCTATATAATTTTGACCCCCTTAAACCCCAATTTTTATGCAGTAATACTGGGGTTTACAGGGGTATACATTAATTTTCTTATTTCTGCTCAAAAACATAGATTGTGGGTACTCGTTAGAACCGCCTCGGCGAGGCGGTTCTAACGAGTGCCCACAATCTATGTTTTGAGCAGAAATATGAAAAATATCAGAATTTTTTATCTGAAAACTTTCATTTTTTGGTGGTGAAATTTTCAATATATTTGAATAGGCGTGTTTTCGTTATGGGTGTACAGAGAATCCTCTTTATACCGGCACTCGATACAACGACAAAATTCGTTATGATAAAAAATCTACTGGCACAAAACCTTCGCTCAAGAGATTGCCACTAACCAGAAATCATTTATTTAATACTCCAAAAAGCATATGTTTTAGATATTTAGTATCAAATATACAAATATATGTTATATGAGGAAACATGAATAAAACAAGGCCTTTCGTACATATCATTCTGCTCAGGATTCATTACAACAGCAAATTCATTTTAAAGGCAACATCTTTGGGAACATATTGTTGTCCATTACGAAAACAAACCTATTCATATATATATATACCACCAAAAATTGAAAATTTTCGGATAAAAAGTCTCTGATATTTTTCATATTTCTGCTCAAAACATAGATTGTGGGTACACGTTAGAACCGCCTCGGTGAGGCGGTTCTAACGGGTACCCACAATCTATGTTTTTGAACAGAAATAAGAAAAATAACATATACCCCCATAAACCCCAGTTTTATATATTTATATAATAATAAAGTGGGATATAAGGGGGTCAATATCATATAGGCATGTTTTCGTGATGATTGTAACGAGGGTCCACTGTATTTGCGCAATTCTGCGCCTGAATAAAGTTAAACACGTATTCAAGATAATTATTATATATTAAATATTTTCTTAATTGTTCATGTAATTATAATCTCATTATATTTATTTCTAACACTTTTTTTATAATTTAGAAGCTTTCAAGAAATATCAAGAAATTAGAGTGTTAGATCTATCGCCAAAGGAACGATATATCTGGAACCCAGGGAGCTCTTTTAACACTATACACAAAATATACAGATTTTTTATGGTTCCTACAAGTGTAAAGTGTGTGTCAAACGTCATGTTTATTCAGTGCAAATGCACTTACATGTATATATACTATTAAAACTGCTAACGAACCAAAATTCACTTCTTCTACATAATTTGCCCGAAAACAAACATAAATATCATTAAATATATAACGAGGAAACAAGTGCATGCAGAAATTGCTTTTTTTTTTTTTTTTTTTTTTTTTTTTTTCAAAACCTACATTTCTGATTTACATGTATCAGCCTGTCTCCTTAAACAGTTTGTCTCAGCGTGCACAGGACGTTTATGCAGCATCGCATCAACGCCACTGCAACGTCATAAAGTTGCAGCGACGTTGATGCAATGTTGTCTCAACGTTGCGTGCCCGCTGGAGTATACTGTTGTTGTTCCACATTTTAGCAATACATTGGCATGACCGTATCCGTAAATCTTTGTTTCTCCACTGTAACCAATACATTCTGCAGTAGTTACCTATATGAGTTTCAAAACGGTCTCAAACTTGAGGAAGATATCAAACCGTTTCGCCCGAGGCCTTTTGCGACTTCATTTTCCTTTGCACACTATAAAAAATATTATAAAAATACTGTCACACGTATCAGATTCCATTTTGAAGGAAGAAGCCTACTTGTCTTTAAATGTATGTTTATCTGGACAGACTGGTTTTAACATACAGGTTTTCTGCGGACACTGCTCGATCTATCTTGCTGGTATAAGTTCTAATCTTTACACTTTATCACTACCACTTTTATCACTACCACTGTGCTGTGGAGTGAGATTTAAATTAGGACGTGCAGACTTTTTCTGCATTTGCATTCTACACACCATCACGAAAACATACCTATATAATTTTGACCCCTTAAACCCCACTTTTATATAGTAAAACTGGGGTTTACAGGGGTATACATTATTTTTCTTACTTCTGCTCAAAACATAGAGTGTTGGTACTCGTTAGAACCGCCTCGCCGAGGCGGTTCTAACGAGTACCAACAATCTATGTTTTGAGCAGACATATGAAAAATATCGGAGATTTTTATCTGAAAATTTTCAGTTTTTGAAGATGAAATTTTCTATCTATTTGAAAAGGCGTGTTTTCGTAAGGAGACTGTATTGCGTTGACGCTAAATCGAAACGTAGTACAGTAATTTCTACATTTTGCGTTGATCGGCACATTTGTAGGATAGTTAGTTTTAGCTTGACTACACAAAATGAATACCGCTGTGTTCGGACATCAGTGTATAACATCTATACCATTACGAAAACACGCCTATCCAAATATATTGAAAATTTAACTACCAAAAACTAAAAATCTCAGATAAAAAATTCTGATATTTTTCATATTTCTTTTCAAAACATAGATTGTGGGTACTTGTTAGAACCGCCTCGCCGAGGCGGTTCTAACGAGTATCCACAATCTATGTTTTTGAGAAGAAATAAGCAAAATAATGTATACCCCTGTAAACCCCAGTTTACCATATAAAAGGAGGGTTTGAGTGGGTCAAAATTACATGTATATAGGCATGTTTTCGTGATGCTTTTTAGTCATGAGGTGACGGTTGGCGCAGTTCTCGGTAGAGTGATTTGACTTGTACACGATAGTGACAAAAACAATACATCCCCCAGATATGTAATACAACCACATTCATTAATGGAACTACATTTCTAAATTTCTACATTTTATTATCGATATTGACCATATCGACTCATCACCTGGAAAAAAAAAATAAATTTCTGCATTTTGCATTAATGCTAACGCAAAATGTAGATATTTTCTCCAATATGCGTTAGAGTCAGCTCAAAATGTGGAAATTTCCTAAGTTCTACATTTTTTCGTAACAGTGCAATAATATACAATACTTCGATCTTCCAGTCACGCAGTTGCTTACGTGCGGCTAGCGTGCATACGAAAGTGCGTGCATGTTATTTCGGCAAATGTTTCAGATTACAATAAAAGCAGTTGAAAAGCTACAAGAATCAAATTTGTACTTCCTGGTAAAAGAACTTGCCTTAATCATGATATTGGGCTACGACATGGGAAAACGGCCTCATGCAAAATGCAATGACAGCAAACTGCAACAAAGATAGCACCACAATCGGATCTGAATCTTCTTGTCCTAGTATCTTAGAGCAAGGTCAAAGCATACGTATTTAAGTGGACGCAAACAGCAAACTGCCTGACCACATTGAGGTGATAACGGTCTTTACCCAGATTGTCACCTTTTGTATCCAGTTTGAGCATGGTTTCTCATGAACAGGTCAATTAGTTTTCTCATACTCCCAAGCGTGAGTATTGCGTGTAACGTGATAATTTCTTTTTAAATTCTTTCATTCAATTAAGCCACACCGCTAGAAAATGTACCCTATAAATTGAGCGCACAACAAGGACTTCCGTCAACATGTTTATTTTGTGCAGTATAATTAGTAACTTCTTTATCAATTAAATTGTATTCTACAATGACTTTTTAAGCGGACAACAAAGGCCCTGATAAAACTGCGCATTTGCGCAGTCCTATCAGGCCTCTGTTGTTCGCATATATTGTAAGGATCCTTTTATCAAGTTGCGACACAATTGATTTTCGAAGCGGTAGAAATTAAGAAGTAATGAACTTACAAATGTGTAATATGCATGGCTGTATTTCTCCTAAACAGATGGTGTAACCATGATGCACATATAGTTGTATTTCGATATTGCCTTATTTAATATGAATAGTCGACCAGATGTACCCTTAAGAAAATAGTGTACACCCAGGTCACTGTGCCTGCCCTGTTTGTCACTGTTCCAGCATTATCAAGTTGTAACAAATTGCTTTACGTGTGCACGCCAATTTCTCACACGAAGACAGTTTTTGCTATGATACTGCTCGAATGTCAACAGTTGAAGGCTGATCATGCCTGAAATACTTTGGCAGCATAAAAAAATCACAGAAGCATCACTTCTGTTTCAAACTGATTATCATGCGACTGTTAGTTTCATATTATTATACCTCACGCGACTTTCAGTGGTAAACATCCATAGACAAAAACTTGACAATTTTGACCATCATCCTGCGATAATTTTGAATATCACATTCGGGAAGTGGATGCGCGCACGGTTCGTTTTTGTTTTGTTTGCGACCTGTTCGTAGATCCCGAGTACGATTTTTTCGTAAAGAACTGATTTTAACTCCATTATTTATAAACAAAAACATAAAGTGCTGGTAATCATTTTCTTAATTGCACCAAAACAAACACTGTGGGAAGAAAATTGAATTAATCTGCTGATTTTTGCTGTTTTGCTTTGTTTCGTCCCAATAGACCCCGACCAACTTGTCTCAACAAATTACAAACAGAATAGAAAATCCGAAAACTACTGACGTTTTCAAGGGACGCTTGGTATAATAAAATAAATACAATCATTTTTGAGAGGGTGATTTTAAGAATTTTCACCCTTCGAGGCGGTTCTAACGGGTACCCACAATCTATGTGTTTGAGCAGAAGTACGAAAAATAATGTATACCCCTGTAAACCCCAGTTTTACTATATAAAAGTGGGGTTTAAGGGGGTTAAAATTATATAGGCATGTGTTTGTTATGCAAATAGGCTAGAACATGGATATACGTACTGTGGCATACAGCATGCATGGCTGTTAACTCAATTACGGTTGACAACTTTGCTACACGACGGAAGGTTGGTCCTCAGACTAAATGATGGCTCCTTCCTCAATTTGTTTCAGATGGTTGGCGTTTGATTATCTGAGGCCGGGCCCATCGGGTCCTGATTGTGGTGGTCTGGCTCCAGATCGCCATTGAGCCCTTTGCTTTGTTTTATCACAGTGTGTGTTTCAGTGTGAAGCTTCACTGATGAGATGAGCATTCTGCGGCGTCTGATCTGGGCCTGCACTCTTTTTGAGGATTCCAAGACTAAAATGGGTTAAGGGTGTTCGCTGCTATGAACTTATATATGCGCTTAATTTAGCAAATTATACTGTAAACCATTTGTTATTTGTCCAGGAAAAAACTTGACAAACAGGATGTTGCATTTCATACGAACCGTCTTTTCTTGGAAATACAGCGGCAATATTAATCTGAAAATTTTGTCATCAGGAGTTAAATAATTTTATGTTATAAGAGCGTTATTGGAGAGATAATCTTAGCGACCCATAAAAGTAACACTGATGGTGTAGACCCTGATCAGACGCCGCAGAACGAAGCGTCTGATCATGGTCCACACTGTTTTTGCATTAAGTACAGGAATTTCTATAAAACATGGAAATAATAAAAATTATCCAGACATCCCTTCTACTTGCAATAGACGGTGTCAAAAAGTTGAGGTAGGAGAGTCCACGTGGCATAAATGAGTTGATATTCAAAACCGTCCTCATTTTCCATATTATATGGCGAAAATACTATGGGTTACATGGCACTAGATTTGAGGGCATCAGAATACATGTTTTTGTTTTATTTCTACCCAAAACAATATACGTTGAAGGTATTCATTATAAGTGCCTTCTAATGAGTCCTCACAAAATCAAAGACCTTTCTAATGAGTACTAAAAAACATCAGAGACCCTTCTAACGGTACCCACAACATACGTTTGTGGAGAAATGAGAAACATAGTTTGACGGGCCCCCGTAGCCTAGTGGATAAGAGAGTTGACTCTTAATCCATTAGGTTTCTCACCGCTGTGGTTCGAGCCTGGCTCGGGTCATATGTGGGAAAGCCAAGTTCTGCTTACGGATGGTCAGGTGGTTTTTCTCCGGGTTCTCCGGTTTTCGCCCACCTTCGATGAACGATCGGCTCGATATAAGTGAAATATTCTTGAAAGGGCCGTAAAACCCAAATCAAAAAAAAAAAAAAAAAAAAAAAAAAGAAACATAGTTCTTTTGTAAAACCAAACTGGCTTAACTAGAGCAGTGGCCAAGAAGTAAGCAATGAGAGATAGCAGCAGTATTTCTATTGTCTCCCTTGACAGGTAAAGTCCAAGGTAGATCAAACACTAACCAGGTCCTTCTAATTGGAATCCTCTGCTTTTATCATAGGTCATCAGTGGAATTTAACAAATTGTTAACTTTACATTTCTCCATATTCACATGGAAGATTAATTAATATTATATATTTCATTGCACAGAAAATGTTTCTTTTAAATATTTTGGAAGCTGTACTGGCATATGACCTTGTTCAAATTAGATTTATGAAGAAAAAAAGTGATACTTAATGGAAACACTAATGATAAAAGCAGAGGAATCCAATTAATTGGACCTGGTTATTTACAGAAAGTAATCAAGGGAGTTAACTGACTGCTTTCTCCTATTGTGCCAGCGCATGACAAAACCTACAGTAAGACCTGATCACCCAGCAAAGACTCAGACCAGCCTGTACCTCCATACAGTATGGCAACTGTTTTCGTTTATCTCTCTTTAGATAGCCCCGAGGCTGTAGACGGCGCATACGATCAGCGAAGGCCCTGATCAGACTACGCGAATGCAGAGGCTGATCTGAGTCTTCGCTGGTCGCACAAGTCTTATTGTATGGGAAGGGTTCTCGTTTATCAATCATTAGATAGCCTGGAGGCTGTAGAAGACACAAGCAAAGGCTTATTATAGGTTTTGTTGTGCGATGGCTCATTTTATATTGATGTGTACACATAACGATATGTGAAATTGGAGTATACATAGTCTGACCCTGCTCTGGGTCTTAGTAATGTAATTAGCATAAGATTAACCATATGCCTACTTTTCAAACTAACTAACTAACGCATCACGAAAAACATGCCTATATAATTTTGACTCCCATAAACCCCACTTTTATATAGTAAAACTGGGGTTTACAGGGGTATACATTATTTTTCTTATTTCTGCTCAAAAAATAGATTGTGGATACTCGTTAGAACCGCCTCATCGAGGCGGTTCTAACGAGTATCTACAATCTATGTTTTGAGCAGAAATAAGAAAAATATCAGAATTTTTCATCTAAAAATTTTCATTTTTTGGTGGTAAAATTCTCAATATATTTGAATAAGCGTGTTTTCGTAATGGAAAGGTCTAACTAATTAACTGACAAACTATCTTACTGTCTGTCTGATCAACCAATCAACCGGCCGAGAGACCGACCGAACGACCGTCCAACCGATTGACTGACTATCTAACTAACTAGCTAACTAATTAACTAACTCTTTCGGTGATTTCGGAGGACTAATGTATTTTTGAGTAACGTCACTTCTGTTTTGGAAAATCAAACAAGATAATGGTTCGTTGCATCACGAAAACATGCCTATATAATTTTGACCCCCTTAAACCCCACTTTTATATAGTAAAACTGGGGTTTACAGGGGTATACATTATTTTTCTTATTTCTGCTCAAAACATAGATTGTGGGTACTCATTAGAACCGCCTCGCCAAGGCGGTTCTAACGAGTACCCACAATCTATGTTTTGAGCAGAAATATGAAAAATATCAGAATTTTTTATCTGAAAATTTTCATTTTTTGGTGGGAAAATTTTCAGTATATTTAAATAGGCAAGTTTTCGTAATGGGCTTTGTTGGAGTGCTTCGTATACGATGTCTAAAAAGTGAGATTATACCTAACCTGCAGTTAGCGCGCTGTGCCCGTTGTGGTCAGGATGGCTGGAGAAAATCAGGTATGCTTATGCGAACTGATCATATTTTAAACCATTTAAACTTAACACAAAATCGTTTTATGTTTTGTAAACTAACCTATTTGGATAATGAAAATCGAACCTGTTCCTGACTACGCAAATTATCATACGGCCGGCTCCCATCCGTACTTCCAGTGCTTTGATTATCTGTTACCTTTGATCATGCTTGCAGCGGAAATGAGATTTAGGTTTGTTTCTAATAGAGCTTCTGATAAAATTAAACTTTCTGTTATTGTTCTTTTTGTCATATCAGATCAATCTAACCTGTTTAAAATCATGTATTGTCTTTCGTTTGGAAGTTTCTTTATAAAGGCAGTGGCAGTGACCTTAATCCTATACTTCTCTGCCTGTGTTGACCAAACACAGTCTGTGCCTGTGCTATTAGCATTACCCGTTTCTGAAATGTGAGGTTGCATGGTAGTTCAGTATGTTCTTTTTTGTTAACCTGACTCATCAATGGCATTGAACTAACTAAACCAGTCTGACCTCGAATGACTGGTTTGAGAGTATTTTGAAACATGGAATACGTCTACTGTGTCAAAGAAAATCTGTAGGATAAGTAGTATAATTCTACTATACTTTGTGTTGTCCTTGAATAAGAGTGTTTAACTCTTTGCAAGCTGGGTAATTTTGCATGTCTTTTTATCGTCTGTCAACTTTTTATTTATTTTTTTTTATTTTATTTTATTTTTTTTTTTAATTAACTTAAAAAAAATCTTTCAGGAATATCTTCAGAGTGTCAAATATTTTCGCCCCAGATCAGGCCCGACGTTTTGTCGGGCCTGATCTGGGTCCAATCTGTTTGCAAAGGTAATCAACAGACAACAAAAGTCGCCACTAAGCGTTCCAAGACGCATGTTTTTTTTTTTTTTTTTTTTTTTTTTTTTGCAGTTCTTCTTTGGTTTGATCGTTCTCTTTTCGTCACAGTTCTGAACTGCTGTGTCGTGTCGTGATTTTAACCTTCTTCGGTGCCTTAGAAATATTGTGTTCCGTAATTTGGCCTTCCTTGGATATCTATTTGAAATTGAGCTGGGTCACCGCATTTCCTTTAAGATTCCTACATGCGCCCGGCAAAGACTCAGATCAGCCTGTGCATCCACGCAGTCTGAATCCAGTATTTGCAGGGCATTCAGTAGGTAGCCAATGACCTAAAGCGTGTTCCAGTCGACAGAGATGATGAGACTGTGCGGATGCGCAGGCTAATCTGAGTTTTCGCTCTGGTCATGTGCATTCTCGTAGAAAATGAATTATATATCATTTAGACTGTTTATTCAGTTATCTCTGTCTAAATACGCAGGGTTAATACTGTATTTAAATTTGATTCTCAAATTGTATAAATTTGGGCAGCATATTTCATATCAAATAGACGTCTTTATTTTAATAACAAAAATCACAAATTGGATTACAAATTTGGTGCAGATGCAATCTCATTATAATCGGATGAGACATAAGCAAATTATCTCGGTTTGAAATTTTCAAATTTCTTTGAATGGGCGACACCATTTACAGTGTAAGATCGAATTTTGTTTCACCGAATGAACGCCAAATGTAGTTATACAAGTTTTGGCCGCCATGAGTTTTTTGAATTTGATATTTCCCAAAAAACTTCAAACGTTCTGTTTCTTTTATGCTTAAAGTCACAATAATCAAACGTGTACCTACTCTTCGATACTTACGTCGGGAAATTAACCCTTTTTTTTCCTAGCCATTTTGCGTCAGTTTGGTCTTGTTCAACGTGTTCAGGGGCATAATGTGGGTAAAATAAAACAAACAAAAAAAAAAAAAAAAAAAACAAAAAAAAAACGGTATAGTATCTAGATAATGGGGCCAAATAATTCTTAAGGCAATACAAGGCAAGAATTTGACATGAATGAAAAATATTACTGCAGTAGGTGATAGTCTGCCTGACGTCGCGTGCAGCAAGTTACGTCAGCGCAACAAGTAACGCCAGCTGTTCGAGCGCGGAACATTAACCTCTTCACATAAGTTCAGACAAGTATACTACATCTTATACCTTTTTGGCGGGTTTTTTGATCCAGAATTCACGAAAACCGTTTTCACAAACAGTGAAAAAAAAAAAGATAATTTCACTAGTGACCATCAGTGGGATAATCAATTTCAGTTTCAATGAGGAATTTCAGTAATGCATTGAAAAACATAAAAGAA
This sequence comes from Anodontia alba, assembly GCA_964016985.1. Lineage (NCBI taxonomy): Eukaryota > Metazoa > Mollusca > Bivalvia > Lucinida > Lucinidae > Anodontia > Anodontia alba. Next base: position 13,341,796 of record OZ024832.1, read on the forward strand.
AGAGCCTAAAAAATATATTAATTTGCAAAAATAGGCCACCAAATTAATATATTTAATTTACGGGTTGCAAAATTTGCAACAATAGGCTACCTCGTATACTACTGAAGTTCAGTGAAGCATTGAATATTTACAAAGTACAGTTTGCTTTCCATATGTGTTCGCCAAAAATTAATAAGATCTCGCAGCGCATTAGCACCCCTATGTAATTGATATATTTCTTTATGTTGCATAGCTGTGATAATGTGATGGAAAACAGTGTCAGTGGTCGATATAGATCTTTTTGACAAATGAAAAGGTGGTTTATGTTATTTCATAATCATATTACCTTTTTTTTCTTAAACACGTTGTTACAAGTGTGTTTAAGAAATATTTGTATTTGTTGTCAGGAAAAAAAAATAATAAATTATAAAACAAAATCAATAGGCTACCTGTTTAACTCTGTGTATAGCTTCTTGTCTAGACGTGATATCGAGTGTACTTGAAACTGCACTGGTTTCTGTCACAATGAAGGCTTGATTTTATAATATGAAATGTTTAGGAACTCATTAAATATTCAAAATTTAGATTTGTATTGTTTGATTGTCTGTATCTATTTTTAGTTATTAACTAACTTTGAAATGAAAAGAAAGTATAAGAGAATCAAAATGCATGTTTCATCAAGATCTTTCATCGTAGCTACAACATTTGCCAACCTCAGTGCGAAAACACGCCTATTTGAATATATAGAAAATTTCCCCTCCAAAAACATTTTCAGATAAAAAAAAACTGATATAGACTGTGCGTACTGGTTAGAACCGCCTTGGCGAGGCAGTTCTAACGAGTACCCACAATTTATTTTTTGAGCAGAAATATGAAAAAAAAAATGAATATTCCTGTAAACCCCAGTTTTGCTATATAAAAGTGGGCTTTAAGGGGGTCAAAATTTTTATAGGCATGTTTTTGTGATGCAGGCTTTTTCCTTTTAAGCTTCTACAACTCAGTCTCCTGAATGTCTAGATGGACTTTGGAGTATTGTTACGTACGTGTACCGGTTGAAAGTCTTGTTTCTTGGAAGCCATTCTTTCTTCTAATGGTCTTCCTGAAAAATGACCATAGGCTAAGAAATTCATCGTAATGTTGACATTTTTAAAGATATGTGCATGTATCTACTGAATAGCTGGGTGCATTTACTTAATACTTCGGCTTGTGTTGTTATATGTAGTGCAAGCCATTCACATTCATTGAAAATGATTTCCAAATCACAGATAGGACCCTTTATTTATATTAATAGGTAAGAAATAGAGGATATTTACTCTTTTGCTATGAATATCATAAATATTGTCATCGAGTGTAATGAAAACATCGGTATTTTCACGAGTGCGAAGCACGAGTGAAAATTTGAATGTTTTCATTACACGAGATGAAAATTTTTATGGCATTCACTGAAAAAGAGTAAATTTTCTTTTTATTTTATAATTTTTACACGCCATTGCACGTTTTTGACGTCATATCTAACGTCACCAAACAAAACATGAACGTCATGGCGTCGACGTTCAGTGCTTAACATGCGAAACGCTGGAGAGACAAAAACAAAAAGTTTCGGCAAATCAAAATAATATTGATACCAAAATGTTCCTTACTTTCTAACTAAGAAAATGCATACCAACACTTGATAGTTTTGTTAAGAAACAAAGAAGTTAGAGGTGTTCAAAAATCTGAAGTGGAGGTAACATCCACTTCTGAAACAATGAAGAAAACCGAAGTCGTCCAAAGCGGAATGAGGAAACAAGTGCATGCAGAAATTGTTTTTTTTTTTTTTTTTTTTTTTTTTCTTCTTCTTCTTCAAAACCTACATTTCTGATTTACATGTATCAGCCTGTCTCCTTAAACAGTTTGTCTCAGCGTGCACAGGACGTTTATGCAGCATCGCATCAACGCCACTGCAAGGTCATAAAGTTGCAGCGACGTTGATGCAATGTTGTCTCAACGTTGCGTGCCCGCTGGAGTATACTGTTGTTGTTCCACATTTTAGCAATACGTTGGCATGACCGTATCTGTAAATCTTTGTTTCTCCACTGTAACCAATACATTCTGCAGTAGTTACCTATATGAGTTTCAAAACGGTCTCAAACTTGAGGAAGATATCAAACCGTTTCGCCCGAGGCCCTTTGCGACTTCATTTTCCTTTGCACACTATAAAAAATATTATAAAAATACTGTCACACGTATCAGATTCCATTTTGAAGGAAGAAGCCTACTTGTCTTTAAATGTATGTTTATCTGGACAGACTGGTTTTAACATACAGGTTTTCTGCGGACACTGCTCGATCTATCTTGCTGGTATAAGTTCTAATCTTTATACTTTATCACTACCACTTTTATCACTACCACTGTGCTGTGGAGTGAGATTTAAATTAGGACGTGCAGACTTTTTCTGCATTTGCATTCTACACACCATCACGAAAACATACCTATATAATTTTGACCCCTTAAACCCCACTTTATATAGTAAAACTGGGGTTTACAGGGGTATACATTATTTTTCTTATTTCTGCTCAAAACATAGATTGTTGGTACTCGTTAGAACCGCCTCGGCGAGGCGGTTCTAACGAGTACCCACAATCTATGTTTTGAGCAGAAATATGAAAAATATCGAAGATTTTTATCTGAAAATTTTCAGTTTTTGAAGATGAAATTTTCTATCTATTTGAAAAGGCGTGTTTTCGTAAGGAGACTGTATTGCGTTGACGCTAAATCGAAACGTAGTACAGTAATTTCTACATTTTGCGTTGATCGGCACATTTGTAGGATAGTTAGTTTTAGCTTGACTACACAAAATGAATACCGCTGTGTTCGGACATCAGTGTATAACATCTATACCATTACGAAAACACGCCTATCCAAATATATTGAAAATTTAACAACCAAAAACTAAAAATCTCAGATAAAAAATTCTGATATTTTTCATATTTCTGCTCAAAACATAGATTGTGGGTACTTGTTAGAACCGCCTCGCCGAGGCGGTTCTAACGAGTATCCACAATCTATGTTTTTGAGAAGAAATAAGCAAAATAATGTATACCCCTGTAAACCCCAGTTTACCATATAAAAGGAGGGTTTGAGTGGGTCAAAATTACATGTATATAGGCATGTTTTCGTGATGCTTTTTAGTCATGAGGTGACGGTTGGCGCAGTTCTCGGTAGAGTGATTTGACTTGTACACGATAGTGACAAAAACAATACATCCCCCAGATATGTAATACAACCACATTCATTAATGGAACTACATTTCTACATTTCTACATTTTATTATCGATATTGACCATATCGACTCATCACCTGGAAAAAAAAAATAAATTTCTGCATTTTGCATTAATGCTAATGCAAAATGTAGATATTTTCCCCAATATGCGTTAGAGTCAGCTCAAAATGTGGAAATTTCCTAAGTTCTACATTTTTTCGTAACAGTGCAATAATATACAATACTTCGATCTTCCAGTCACGCAGTTGCTTACGTGCGGCTAGCGTGCATACGAAAGTGCGTGCATGTTATTTCGGCAAATGTTTCAGATTACAATAAAAGCAGTTGAAAAGCTACAAGAATCAAATCTGTACTTCCTGGTAAAAGAACTTGCCTTAATCATGATATTGGGCTACGACATGGGAAAACGGCCTCATGCAAAATGCAATGACAGCAAACTGCAACAAAGATAGCACCACAATCGGATCTGAATCTTCTTGTCCTAGTATCTTAGAGCAAGGTCAAAGCATACGTATTTAAGTGGACGCAAACAGCAAACTGCCTGACCACATTGAGGTGATAACGGTTTTTACCCAGATTGTCACCTTTTGTATCCAGCTTGAGCATGGTTTCTCATGAACAGGTCAATTAGTTTTCTCATACTCCCAAGCGTGAGTATTGCGTGTAACGTGATAATTTCTTTTTAAATTCTTTCATTCAATTAAGCCACACCGCTAGAAAATGTACCCTATAAATTGAGCGCACAACAAGGACTTCCGTCAACATGTTTATTTTGTGCAGTATAATTAGTAACTTCTTTATCAATTAAATTGTATTCTACAATGACTTTTTAAGCGGACAACAAAGGCCCTGATAAGACTGCGCATTTGCGCAGTCCTATCAGGCCTCTGTTGTTCGCATATATTGTAAGGATCCTTTTATCAAGTTGCGACACAATTGATTTTCGAAGCGGTAGAAATTAAGAAGTAATGAACTTACAAATGTGTAATATGCATGGCTGTATTTCTCCTAAACAGATGGTGTAACCATGATGCACATATAGTTGTATTTCGATATTGCCTTATTTAATATGAATAGTCGACCAGATGTACCCTTAAGAAAATAGTGTACACCCAGGTCACTGTGCCTGCCCTGTTTGTCACTGTTCCAGCATTATCAAGTTGTAACAAATTGCTTTACGTGTGCACGCCAATTTCTCACACGAAGACAGTTTTTGCTATGATACTGCTCGAATGTCAACAGTTGAAGGCTGATCATGCCTGAAATACTTTGGCAGCATAAAAAAATCACAGAAGCATCACTTCTGTTTCAAACTGATTATCATGCGACTGTTAGTTTCATATTATTATACCTCACGCGACTTTCAGTGGTAAACATCCATAGACAAAAACTTGACAATTTTGACCATCATCCTGCGATAATTTTGAATATCACATTCGGGAAGTGGATGCGCGCACGGTTCGTTTTTGTTTTGTTTGCGACCTGTTCGTAGATCCCGAGTACGATTTTTTCGTATAGAACTGCTTTTAACTCCATTATTTATAAACAAAAACATAAAGTGCTGGTAATCATTTTCTTAATTGCACCAAAACAAACACTGTGGGAAGAAAATTGAATTAATCTGCTGATTTTTGCTGTTTTGCTTTGTTTCGTCCCAATAGACCCCGACCAACTTGTCTCAACAAATTACAAACAGAATAGAAAATCCGAAAACTACTGACGTTTTCAAGGGACGCTTGGTATAATAAAATAAATACAATCATTTTTGAGAGGGTGATTTTAAGAATTTTCACCCTTCGAGGCGGTTCTAACGGGTACCCACAATCTATGTGTTTGAGCAGAAGTACGAAAAATAATGTATACCCCTGTAAACCCCAGTTTTACTATATAAAAGTGGGGTTTAAGGGGGTTAAAATTATATAGGCATGTGTTTGTGATGCAAATAGGCTAGAACATGGATATACGTACTGTGGCATACAGCATGCATGGCTGTTAACTCAATTACGGTTGACAACTTTGCTACACGACGGAAGGTTGGTCCTCAGACTAAATGATGGCTCCTTCCTCAATTTGTTTCAGATGGTTGGCGTTTGATTATCTGAGGCCGGGCCCATCGGGTCCTGATTGTGGTGGTCTGGCTCCAGATCGCCATTGAGCCCTTTGCTTTGTTTTATCACAGTGTGTGTTTCAGTGTGAAGTTTCACTGATGAGATGAGCATTCTGCGGCGTCTGATCTGGGCCTGCACTCTTGTTGAGGATTCCCAGACTAAAATGGGTTAAGGGTGTTCGCTGCTATGAACTTATATATGCGCTTAATTTAGCAAATTATACTGTAAACCATTTGTTATTTGTCCAGGAAAATACTTGACAAACAGGATGTTGCATTTCATACGAACCGTCTTTTCTTGGAAATACAGCGGCAATATTAATCTGAAAATTTTGTCATCAGGAGTTAAATAATTTTATGTTATAAGAGCGTTATTGGAGAGATAATCTTAGCGACCCATAAAAGTAACACTGATGGTGTAGACCCTGATCAGACGCCGCAGAACGAAGCGTCTGATCATGGTCCACACTGTTTTTGCATTAAGTACAGGAATTTCTATAAAACATGGAAATAATAAAAATTATCCAGACGTCCCTTCTACTTGCAATAGACGGTGTCAAAAAGTTGAGGTAGGAGAGTCCACGTGGCATAAATGAGTTGATATTCAAAACCGTCCTCATTTTCCATATTATATGGCGAAAATATTATGGGTTACATGGCACTAGATTTGAGGGCATCAGAATACATGTTTTTGTTTTATTTCTACCCAAAACAATATACGTTGAAGGTATTCATTATAAGTGCCTTCTAATGAGTCCTCACAAAATCAAAGACCTTTCTAATGAGTACTAAAAAACATCAGAGACCCTTCTAACGGTACCCACAACATACGTTTGTGGAGAAATGAGAAACATAGTTCTTTTGTAAAACCAAACTGGCTTAACTAGAGCAGTGGCCAAGAAGTAAGCAATGAGAGATAGCAGCAGTATTTCTATTGTCTCCCTTGACAGGTAAAGTCCAAGGTAGATCAAACACTAACCAGGTCCTTCTAATTGGAATCCTCTGCTTTTATCATAGGTCATCAGTGGAATTTAACAAATTGTTAACTTTACATTTCTCCATATTCACATGGAAGATTAATTAATATTATATATTTCATTGCACAGAAAATGTTTCTTTTAAATATTTTGGAAGCTGTACTGGCATATGACCTTGTTCAAATTAGATTTATGAAGAAAAAAAGTGATACTTAATGGAAACACTAATGATAAAAGCAGAGGAATCCAATTAATTGGACCTGGTTATTTACAGAAAGTAATCAAGGGAGTTAACTGACTGCTTTCTCCTATTGTGCCAGCGCATGACAAAACCTACAGTAAGACCTGATCACCCAGCAAAGACTCAGACCAGCCTGTACCTCCATACAGTATGGCAACTGTTTTCGTTTATCTCTCTTTAGATAGCCCCGAGGCTGTAGACGGCGCATACGATCAGCGAAGGCCCTGATCAGACTACGCGAATGCAGAGGCTGATCTGAGTCTTCGCTGGTCGCACAAGTCTTATTGTATGGGAAGGGTTCTCGTTTATCAATCATTAGATAGCCTGGAGGCTGTAGAAGACACAAGCAAAGGCTTATTATAGGTTTTGTTGTGCGATGGCTCATTTTATATTGATGTGTACACATAACGATATGTGAAATTGGAGTATACATAGTCTGACCCTGCTCTGGGTCTTAGTAATGTAATTAGCATAAGATTAACCATATGCCTACTTTTCAAACTAACTAACTAACGCATCACGAAAAACATGCCTATATAATTTTGACTCCCATAAACCCCACTTTTATATAGTAAAACTGGGGTTTACAGGGGTATACATTATTTTTCTTATTTCTGCTCAAAAAATAGATTGTGGATACTCGTTAGAACCGCCTCATCGAGGCGGTTCTAACGAGTATCTACAATCTATGTTTTGAGCAGAAATAAGAAAAATATCAGAATTTTTCATCTAAAAATTTTCATTTTTTGGTGGTAAAATTCTCAATATATTTGAATAAGCGTGTTTTCGTAATGGAAAGGTCTAACTAATTAACTGACAAACTATCTTACTGTCTGTCTGATCAACCAATCAACCGGCCGAGAGACCGACCGAACGACCGTCCAACCGATTGACTGACTATCTAACTAACTAGCTAACTAATTAACTAACTCTTTCGGTGATTTCGGAGGACTAATGTATTTTTGAGTAACGTCACTTCTGTTTTGGAAAATCAAACAAGATAATGGTTCGTTGCATCACGAAAACATGCCTATATAATTTTGACCCCCTTAAACCCCACTTTTATATAGTAAAACTGGGGTTTACAGGGGTATACATTATTTTTCTTATTTCTGCTCAAAACATAGATTGTGGGTACTCATTAGAACCGCCTCGCCAAGGCGGTTCTAACGAGTACCCACAATCTATGTTTTGAGCAGAAATATGAAAAATATCAGAATTTTTTATCTGAAAATTTTCATTTTTTGGTGGGAAAATTTTCAGTATATTTAAATAGGCAAGTTTTCGTAATGGGCTTTGTTGGAGTGCTTCGTATACGATGTCTAAAAAGTGAGATTATACCTAACCTGCAGTTAGCGCGCTGTGCCCGTTGTGGTCAGGATGGCTGGAGAAAATCAGGTATGCTTATGCGAACTGATCATATTTTAAACCATTTAAACTTAACACAAAATCGTTTTATGTTTTGTAAACTAACCTATTTGGATAATGAAAATCGAACCTGTTCCTGACTACGCAAATTATCATACGGCCGGCTCCCATCCGTACTTCCAGTGCTTTGATTATCTGTTACCTTTGATCATGCTTGCAGCGGAAATGAGATTTAGGTTTGTTTCTAATAGAGCTTCTGATAAAATTAAACTTTCTGTTATTGTTCTTTTTGTCATATCAGATCAATCTAACCTGTTTAAAATCATGTATTGTCTTTCGTTTGGAAGTTTCTTTATAAAGGCAGTGGCAGTGACCTTAATCCTATACTTCTCTGCCTGTGTTGACCAAACACAGTCTGTGCCTGTGCTATTAGCATTACCCGTTTCTGAAATGTGAGGTTGCATGGTAGTTCAGTATGTTCTTTTTTGTTAACCTGACTCATCAATGGCATTGAACTAACTAAACCAGTCTGACCTCGAATGACTGGTTTGAGAGTATTTTGAAACATGGAATACGTCTACTGTGTCAAAGAAAATCTGTAGGATAAGTAGTATAATTCTACTATACTTTGTGTTGTCCTTGAATAAGAGTGTTTAACTCTTTGCAAGCTGGGTAATTTTGCATGTCTTTTTATCGTCTGTCAACTTTTTATTTATTTTTTTTTATTTTATTTTATTTTTTTTTTTAATTAACTTAAAAAAAATCTTTCAGGAATATCTTCAGAGTGTCAAATATTTTCGCCCCAGATCAGGCCCGACGTTTTGTCGGGCCTGATCTGGGTCCAATCTGTTTGCAAAGGTAATCAACAGACAACAAAAGTCGCCACTAAGCGGGGAAAGATTTAATATCTTATAAGCAAATTGTTAACCTAGAACTCAGTTTTGCCTTTTTGCACGTCCTATGGCACCTTTCGTAGTTGGGAAGTTGTCCGATGAGCCGCAACGTAAGAGGACTTTCCTTCTGTGCGCCTAGCTAAGACTCAAATCAGACTGCGCAGTCTGATCTGAGTCTTCATTGCCCGCATGAAGAAACTTTGCATCCTTGGCTACCCGAAATGCGTAGGCAGAATTGGATCTTTCCGACGGTATGTTTTCAGACGTTGCGGTTCCTATGGAAGTGAATTTTGACTGCCAATATATATCTGACCAGTTTGGTAAATATGGTGTATTTATAATTGTAAGGGCAAACGGAAAGCGGGCTATAAAAGCATAGTGCAGTTAAAGGCTCCATATTCCTCAAAAATAGACATTTTTTTATTTTATCCAAGAAAGGTTTAATAACTTGATATATAGTATTAATACGACCATAAAATGTGAATCTGACAGCCTGTAAACGTTTCAGTTAGTCTCTCGTTTTTAAACTGGATCAAATATGGAATTATATTTTATCGTATCTCTGAATAAATGACGGCAAAATCAATTCAGAGATACGATAAAAAAAAATCATTTCATTCCAAGAACGAGAGACTAACTGAAATTTTAAATGCTGTCAGGTGCCACATTTTATGATTGTATTAAAACCATATATCAATTTATTATATCTTTCTTTGATAATAAAATGTCTATTTTTGATGAATATAGAGCCTTTTAATTTTTCTAATTTCTTGAAGCACGCATGAGAAAAACTAGCACAGCAATCACTACAACTTAACGGACCCGACCGAAGTTAGACACGCATGTTTTCACGTTAACGTGAAAACATGCGTGTCTAACTTCGGTCGGGTCCGTTAAGTTGTGTATAGTTTTACCGGTGCTTGTCGTAATAAGCCATTAAATGAAATGTAATACCCTTGATAAAATACATGATCCAAGTACATTTGTAGCTAGTTTCAGGATCCCATCTGTGAGATATGGACATAATAATTACTGCGACAAATTGGATGTTGATGAGTTTTCAAATTTGCGTCAGACGGCTCGAAATTTAAAACTAATCAATATAATAGTTCGTCTGTCATTTCTGACAACGACCAATCTTAATCACATGCGAGAAATGTTTTTGTTTGTGTGTTCTAAGATGGCTGATTAGACCAATTCTAGCGCTAGATGATACAACAGAGGTCAGAGCAAGACAGCTCTGTTGGTGATGCCTTAGCTTTGGCTTTGCGCTGTGCACGTTTCTGCTCGGCTTCGCTGATTCTTTTTGCCTCGTATTCACTAGCACCTCTTCTGATGAGGCCTCTCCACTTTGCTCGGTCCTGTGCAATTTGTTCTCATCACCCAATTGATATGTTGAAATCCTTCAAGGATTTCTCTCAAGGAAAACTAATCAACAACATATACTTAAAGCATACTTTGCCAGCGACTCGCCAGCAGAATTGGCATTGAGTATACGATTTTCGAAAATCGGTATTATATACTATTTTAAATGATAAATGTACGAATGCACTTTATAAAGTGATCCTGATTCTTTGCCAACTAAGATTAAAACATACAAAAATTGCTTGATTTTTACCAAGGTCTTTTAACAGTGCAAACGCATGCGGGAAGAAGTGTGAATGATTTCGATTAGTTTATACCGTAATAACTGAAAATTTTACAACAAAACATCCTACAATACTTCTTTAAACATTTATACCGTTTTGAATTTATTGTAAATTTACATGTACATTGTATGTGTCACAAAAGTACTGGCTGAGTAACAATCCGTGTGGACCTTGATCAGACTGCTCATTAGGAGCAGTCTAATCTGGGTCTACACTGTTTGCTCAGGAAACGTTGTCCCCATATACAGAGATATTACGGTAAGCCTGAAAGAACCTCTTTGACTATAAGATTAGCTTTATTCACTATTGTTGACACATGCAAATGACTTACGAGAATTTGGCTTTTATTTTCTCGGAATAGGGATTAACTTCCCATGTAAACATTTAAATTGTCTTAAAATGATACATGAACTGCACTAAGCAAAAAAAAAAAAATGTCTTCACAGCATAAGTGGTCAGTAGAAGCACAAATCAACCTGTTGGTACTTGCAGTCTATTCAGGGACTTCGCTGTCATCTTACAAAATCATGTGGCATTGTAGATTGTAACAATGTACAAAAAAAAAACTTGATCAGACTGAGAGAATGCAATGTGAAAGAATGATATGGATTTGCGTAATTCACGTACATTAGAAGACACATTTTGCATAAAGCGGCCAATATTAAGCCCTTTGCACTGAGAAAAAAGATAAATCGTTTTGTTATCTTTTGAAATAAATTCATTCATTTGAGAATGATGTGTCTGAGCATTTTGCTTAAAGAGAAATGGATACCCTTTTAAGGGAAACAACTGTTTGAAAAGTTCTGTTTTTTTTTTCACAGAAAAGGATCTACTATAAAGGAAATAGCATGTCCCCCTTTTAGAAAAGACCCTTTTTAGAAAGGGATTCTCAAGGAAAAAAGCACACAGGAAGTCACAAATGTTGTCTCAATTCAAAAATTGGCGAGAAAATCTGTTAATTGTATACTGTCCCCTTAACCCACAACATAATTTAACCCATTTGTGTCGAGTAGACTTTTCTAACTTTACTCTTTCAACAGATTCATTTCCTATATAGGGGGTGTCTGGTTAGCTTTTCTTATTAACATGTTTTGTAAGATTTTTTGAACTTTAACCAAACAGCCCTGATCAGACGCCGCGTTCTGTGGCGTCTGATCTTGGACTACAATGTTTGTCAATGTTCCTTTTATAGCACTCTGTAGGCATACATGTTAATGGGCTAATTGAGTTACACAATGTAAAAATATGCCTAAGGGTCCTATGCGAAATTACCGATGAATCTAAAGGCCCCGTTTAGTTGGACGATCTTGAATGTATGTTGAATGTTTTCTTTTTATTTTCATTTTTTTTTTTTTTTTTTTTTTTTTTTTTTTTTTATGAAAGGTGGGTAGGGGTAGAATTTGATTTTAACCAGATACCCACTCTTATCTTTAGCTCTGGAGTAGTGAATATTTAATCTCTTGTAATTCTGTATAGAATGGCATGGTTAATAATTGCTGTGTATATTGAACTATATATGCTGTTAACCATGATGAGACTCTAATAAAGAAATAAACTAATGTATTGTAATTACATATTATGCGTAGATTTATACAATACACCATCGCCAAGTTGTCATCAAAGTGTTGTGTTTATCTGTCTGTCCTCTGCTTAAATCTGCACTAGAACTGAGTAGACCCGTATGTACCTTTAACTCCAAATTACAGAATTGAGCCGCAATGTCCAACAACAAACCTTCGGATACGTGCGCCCAGCGAAGATTCAGATCACGCAGTCTGAGCCGATTCTTCACTGGGTGCATTTTGGATAGCCATGTTTCTTCATGCGGTACACGAGGACCTTGATCAGTCAGCGCGGACACGGTGGCTGATTTGAGTCTTCATTGGATGCTCATGTCAGAAGGTTCGTTTTCTCAAGTTACGGCTGATACGTTTTCGGTCAATGAAGGATACATCTACTCCATCGGTGTCAACACAGTAAAGCATATATCACAGCAAACACTATGATGAAACTAAAGAAAAATTCCAACGACGGTTTGAAGCCAGAGAAAAAGACAACAGCAAGTAGAAACACGATGGCACAGACCACTGACATCGAAAGTCTGGAGCCAACATTTGTGCAACAAACTGGGTAAGGAGCCGTCATTCAGTCGAGAATCCGTCTCAGCTTCGTAATGAGTCTTCAAAACATCACGAAAACACGCCTATATAATTTTGACCCCCTTAAACCCCACTTTAAAATAGTAAAACTGGAGTTTACAGGGGTATATATTATTTTTCTTATTTCTGCACAAAAACATAGATTGTGGGTACTTGTTAGAACCGCCTCGCCGAGGCGGTTCTAACGAGTACCCACAATCTATATTTTGAGCAGAAATATGAAAAATATCAAAAAAATTTTGTATCTGAAAATTTTCCTTTTTTGGTTGTAAAATTTTCAATATATTTGAAATAGGCGTGTTTTCGTAATGGGGAAAGCAAAATTATAGTTTTACGCTGAACATTTATGTTGTAACCTATTTTTTTTATAATGAGTGGAAATATTTTGGGATTGTTTCGGAAAAGTCAGTGTTGCAAACAATCCTGTTCAATTTACAGACTAACTCGGGTATCTTCGGGTATCTTTCATCACGAAAACATGCCTATATAATTCTGACCCTATTACACCCCACTTTTATATAGGAAAACTGCGGTTTACAGGGTGTACATTATTATTATTATTTTGTTTTGTTAAAAACATAGATTGTGGGTACTCGTTAGAACTGCCTCATCGAGGCAGTTCTAACGAGTACCCATAATCTATATTTTGAGCAGAAATATGAAAAATATTAGATTTTTTTTTTCTGAAAAATTGAAAACTTTCAATTTTGGTGATAAAATTTTCAGTATATTTGAACAGGCATGTTATCGTAATGACATTTTTTTTTTCCCAATTGACCTTCATGCACAAGGGTTTCAAGCGAATGTTATAGCTGGAAAATAATTCCGAAAGGCGGCGATAAATTATTGCAGATGATTTACAGGGTTTATGTTGACGATACTCCAGTTTAAGAAGTTTAGGGGTTTGAATTTTATTCCGATTGTTTGTTTTTGCTGAGGTTTTACGGCCCAATCAACCCTATGGGGTCATGTCGAGCACAGTCAGTTCACCTCATCACACTTTAACTGGGCAGACCTCTGAGCGGTTAGCCAGTAGTATGCACGTTTCGCCAGAAACTGACAATTGCCTTTGTTGAATCGTAGAAAGTATTTCATGATCAATCTCCACGAAAGAATGTTGTCGATCCAGCAGGAGTCGAACCAGCAACCTGCTGATCTTCAGATTGTACAAGACTGATTAGAAACATATACAAAACGAATAAGCTGGGAATTGTATACCCACTAGATGTAACAAGAAGGATATCGTCATCAAAAACCGGAACATTTACAAAATCCAAAATCAACTTCATCCGGTTTGTCATTAATTTAGAAAAGATTTATCATTAGCTATTAGTTATCCCATTTAAGCCTGGCGTACCATAAAAGGGACATCAGCAAACAGTGTAGATCCAGATCAGACGCCGCAGAACGCGGCGTCTGATCCGGGTCTACACTGTTTGCATTAAATATAGAAATTTCTACAAAAGATGGTAATATTGAAAACTAATCAGACACTCCTTATATAGGAAATGGGCCTGTCTAAAGAGGCGAGGTAGAAGAGTCCACTCGGCATAAATGCCTTAATTTAAATCCGGAAACGGGGCTTCGGCATAAGAGGTGTTAGCTTTCTTTAGCTGTCCTTCTGTTTTGATATATTTTATCTGCACTTTGTATCATCTCTGTTTTTAATATCGAGAAGTTGAAAAAAAATCTTTTCTTTTGAGGACAGGAACATATGTTTGTAATTTAGAGCTACATTGCGAAAGTAAAACTGGTTTAAGCCTCTGAGTAGTTTTTACTACTGACTCTTACAAGCGATTCATCTGTTGTAGGTTTTTCTTTGTGCGTGTGGCATTTCTCATTACGAAAACATGCCTAATCAAATATATTTAAAATTTCACCACCAAAAACTGAAAGTTTTCAGATAAAAAATCCGACATCTTTTTCATATTTCTGCTCCAAACATAGATTGTGGGTACCCGTTAGAACCGCCTCGTCGAGGCGTTTCTAACGAGTACCACAATCTGTGTTTTTGAGCAGAAATAAGAAAAATAATGTATACCCCTGTAAACCCCAGTTTTACTATATAAATGTGGGGTTTAATGGGGTCAAAATTGTAGGTATGTTTTCTTGATGCATTGTTTCTTCTTCATCTCTTCCCTCTTCTTTGGGTGCCTCGGGAAGGCTGTGCTGTGTGACTGTGGCGTTTCTAGGTATCTTCACTTACATTTGCAATATTATAGGTGTTAGCTTTGTTTGTTTGTTGTTGTGTTTTTTCGTGTTGTTGTTTTTTTTCTTTTGTTGTTGTTGTTTTAATTTTTTTTTGTTGTTGTTTATCGTTTGTTGTTGTTGTTTTGTAGTTCGTTTGAATACATTTTATTTGAATTCTGTACCGTCTGTTCACAGTAACCATTATCGATATTTTTTAAGTTTTTCTCAATATCGAGAAGTTGAAAATATGTTTCATAAAATTAGTTTGACTTTCATGAGAAAGAGACAATATAATGTCATTACTTATAAAACAGAAACAGATCTGCAACAAGGAGAGTGGACACTTTTTTAAACATCAGTATACCACCATTTGTTTGAATAAACTAGTACCAAACAAAACAGAAAGAACCTCACAAACGATCTGACACAACCTTATGGTAACAAATTTATGACCTACAGAACTGAAAAACATGCTTATGCCATTTCACGTAAGATAAAGAGAATCTACATGTAAATCAAAGTTCTTTCAATTAGATTATAAGTTCGTCTTTTCCCAGCTTTTGTGACAATGTAATATAAAGGGTAGAAAACTCATACGCAGACAAACTAGATGCGTGGAAGTATCAAGATTTGAGTTTATATATGGATATGGGCCAAGTCAAGCAAAATTGTGCCTCCGAACATGCGCAAAATGTGCTGATTCACATCATCCTGCACATACGCAGTCTCATCCGGGCATTTGCTGTCCACTGAATCACTCTATAGTACACGTGTCAAGTGATCCTGTTTGCGGACAGCTGTCCTGGACCTTCGTTGGTTGCATAAGCTCAGAGCCACGTCTTTACTTAGCGTGGCCTGTATAAATTTCACCAGAATTTTTCATAGACCAAAAAGATTTCTATCAGATCTTTATTATGCTGTATCTATAACAGTGTGTAACTATCTTTTAAATAGCAATATGGTTTTGACGGTTCAATAATAGTACATACACTAATGTGTATGATAATGTGTGCTTTGAATGGTCTTTTGTGGAGCTTAGGTAAATCTCGCAGGGTCATTAGGGCTCTATAAATGTTCAATACAAAGTCTTGTAGAATCCCAGTCAGCATTCTACGTAAATCTATATCAGGCCGTCATCGGCCCGTCAGGGTAGCTGACGGGCCGATGACGGCCCGATGTAGATTTACGTAGAATGCTAGCTGGGATAAAGTTAACGGTTTGATTCCGATGCAGAACCGTTGTCATTAAACTTTAGTTCAAAAACAAAATATGGCACGAATGTTTGACTTTTTAAAGGTATATACAAATTGAGTATAAGGATGTTAGAGTGTTGTTAGTGATGATAGAAAATGAATAGAATAACGTCGATATTAACATATGATAATGACGGTGGTGAAGCTGCTGGTGATAGATGTGATGGCGCATGTGATGATCATGGTAAATGCTGATGATGAAAGTAATGACATATATTGTAGATCTGAATCGTGCCAGTGTGGCGTGCAGACCTGAAACGGGATATCTGCGCAAATAGTATAGGTTCAGCTCAGACATCGTTCAGTAGGTCCAACATCGTTCAGAATTTGCAATATTTACTATTCTGTGTTCGATTTATATTAGGTGGCATCACGGAAACATACCTATATAATTTTGACCCCCTTAAACCCCACTTTTATATAGTAAAACTGGGTTTACAGGGGTATACATTGTTTTTCTTATATCTGCGCAAAAAAAATAGATTGTGGGTGCTCGTTAGAACCGCCTCGGTGAGGCGGTTCTAACGAGTACCCACAATCTATGTTTTGAGCAGACATTTGAAAAATATCAGAGTTTTTATCAAAAACCTTTCAGTTTTTGGTGGTATAATTTTCAATATATTTGAATAGGCATGTTTTCGTAAAGAATATCTAAATTTGGTTTTATTTTAAAACTTGCAGAACTTTTATTTGACAAAAGAGTTTATTACCAGACCCTTCATATGCTGTATCACAGTGTTTTACATAGCTCCAGATAAGAAGGGGATACATATAATAGTTTTCTTATCACTCCATGAGAGCATATGTTGTATATGTAGGTACTCATAAGAAAAATATTAGTACTTTTCGATCGAAAAGAGTGCCTTACCTTGAGCTATAGTTTCAACTACATACAGTGGTACCTCGATAATTCAAACTCCAATAATTCAAAATTCTCAATAATTCAAAATCATTTTGAAGTCCCAACTAAATATATGTATGCATTTTAACCATCAATTATTCAAAGTCTCAATAATTCAAACAAACCTGTTTGGTCCCTTGGACTTGGAATTATCGATGTTCCACTGTATCTTTAATAGCAGTAACCCACTAAGCATTCTACATAAATCTATAGCGGGCCGTTATGCTAGCTGGGAAGACACAAAGTATATAATTTTCATACCTTTGTCGTAGTGCATGCACTAAAGACACGAATCAGCAGGGCTCTAACAGTATTCAGTAAGAATACTAACACAATACAAACAACTCAACAATACAATACTATAATTTATTTCCAATGGGGAACTGTTGTCATAAAAAATCAACTTAAATACAAAATAAGCATGGTTGTTTGACATATTAATTATATACAAATTGAATACAAAAACGATAAGCAAGACGACTGAGTGATGCTGCGATGCATCACGAAAACATGCCTATATAATGTTGACCCCGTTAATCCCCACTTTCATATAGTAAAACTGGGGTTTACAGGGGTATACATTATTTTTCATATTTCTGCTCAAAACATAGATTGTGGGTACTCGTTAGAACCGCCTCGGCGAGGTGGTTCTAACGAGTACTCACAATCTATGTATTTGAGCAGACATAAGAAAAATATTAGAATTTTTATCTAAAATTTTTCATATTTTGTTGTAAATTTTCCAATACATTTGAATAGGCTTGTTTACGTAATGGATAGAAAATGAACAGCATTACATCAACATTCTTAACATAAGGCGAAGGCGGCGATGTACCTACTGCTGATGTGATGTGATGTTATGTGATGATAAATGTGATGTTGATAGGAATCGTAATATTGTGACAATTAACTAGCTTCCTATGCAGATTTTGCCACCGAATACTCATTTTACATAGACATGTTAACGTAATAATCCCTATGTACAAAGCTGGGCGTGCCCATTAAAAAGACGGAAGAGTTTGTTTAAGTAATGCAGATTTTGTACATTGTCTTCCAATCCGGCTGTAAAATCCTCGTGCAAAGAAATAACATACAGTGGAACCCCGATAATTCAAAGTCCAAGGGACCAAACAGTTTTGTTTGAATTATTGAGGCTTTGAATAATTGAGGGCTAAAATGCATACATATATCTAAGTCGGGCCTTCAAAATGATTTTGAATTATTGAGAATTTTGAATTATTGGAGTTTGAATTATCGAGGTTCTACTGTACTTAAAATGAATTTGATGTTAAAAAATACTCAGAAAAATGGATACTTTAAAAGCAATAAGTCATCATTATTGGCCTTTATATATATATATATATATTCAAAATTTCTAGAATAGGCTCAATAATTTAAAAGACCCAGAACATAAAATCTACACTGGGGTGGTGTACGGAGAGACGTTTTAGGACCGCCAAAGGGCACTAACTCCAGCTGTAGTGACGATTTATGAGCCGCGACGTCGATAAAAATAAACCTCGGACATATGTGCAGTCGGATCAGAATCTTCACTGGGCACATTTTGGATAGTCGAGGATGCTAAGTGTATTCATACGGACACTGAAGTCCCTGATCGGACTGTGCGGATGCACAGGCTGATTTTAGTTTTCGTTGGGCGCATATCTCAGAAGGTATATTTTCTGACGTTACTACCCCCATTCTAACTGGAATGACAGTGTAGAGCTGATATGTGTCTTTCTACATGTTATAGAGCCAGAGCACGACAAACCAACAAAATAGCATGTGCACCAAGCGAAAACTCAGATCAGTCTGGGCACCAGCCCAGTCTGCTCAGAGTCTTTGCTATGCATTCAATGAGGAGCTAAAGACCGAAGCTGGCTTAATGCGGAGGGAGAAGACTCTGATCAGACTGGGCGGATGCCCAGGCCGATCTGAGTAATCGCTGGGCGCACAAGTCGTATTATAGGTTTTGTCGTGAGCTTGCTCATAAGGTACATTTTGTTCCGTTGCGCTTCCATGGTCAAATTGGAACTGGATGTTTGCATCAACTGAAAACTATTATTGATCCGCGAAGTCGGAAAAGTACTTTCGAACACGTATGCCCAGCGAAGATTCAGATCAGCCTGCGCATTCCCGCAGTCTGATCAGAATCTTCACTGGGTGCATTTTGGATAGTCAATGATGCAAAGTGTCTTAATTCGGACCACGAAGAATCTGATCATACTGCGCAGTCGAGCAGGCTGAGATGAGCCTTAGTTGAGAGCACGTGTCAAAAGGCACGTTCGTGCACGTTGCTGCTTAATTTTTGATTATGTTAGGTTGTAGTTTTTATCACATTATGCTTTCTACTGTTGTTTACAACCCGTTTCCTATGACTGCTGTAAAACCTCTGGAATGGTGTCAATGTCTCTTCCAGTTCTAAGTTTCATTTCAAGTTTCACTTTACTTGGCCAGTGACATCCAAACACTGGCCAGAGTCCTGGGCTTGCATCCACACACTGAAATGTGTATACCAAACGTTCCGCGGATATATCAACAACTGAAAACTGACTCCGATCGGTATCAAGTAAAAAGCCAAATGTCTTCTCAAGAGTTGTGCCCATGACATTTGATGTGAGTGGAAAATGGGCGAGGTTGCGTCCATGGTGACGGCACCATAGACAGACTTTTGTATGGTCCTCACAATGCTGCGCACAGAACGACCATGCGTGTAGCTGATCATACACGTAATAGCCGTTGTCAATATCACTTCTACGGCTGACTCCAATTTCAAACACAAAATTTATGTTATCCAGTGGACGGATGATATTGTATACGACGAATACCTCAAAGTAGAACCGCCCAGGGGGATGGAAAGCTCGTGTTGCAACTACGCCCCTATATTTCTTTAAGCGCCGCCCACCTGGGATGGTACTCTGTCGTTGTACAGTCGCATAGTTTCTTAGAACCCGACTGTTGTCACTTATTTCTCTGTACTGGTGGACGGTTTCATTATCAAAAGAAAATCCGGGACCTGAAATAACATTGTACCATATTGACCCTGGGTATTCGGACAGACAGGACTAAGCATGCAGTGTAGATCCAGATCAGACACCGCAGACCGCACCGTCTGATCTCGTCACCACTATTTGCCACTCACCCTGCGGTCTTAGACAGCTTCCTATTTTATATATGAGCCGTGCGATAAGAAAAGATACATGCCGGCTATATGAGAACAGAAAAGATCCTGATCAGCAGTAAAGCCACCCAGCAGGCACATTACGTTTATACAACGTCGGCTCAACGTCGATGCAACGTCATGACGTTGCATCGACGTTGAGGCGACGTTGTATTAACGTCATGTGCCTGCTGGGCAGTTCCCTTATCAGGATCATTGCTCTACGGTATTCGGTGATTCTAAAAGCAGTCAGCGAATATCCTAATCTGCCTATATTTATTTGTACATGGTGAAGGTTTTATAAACATTTCCAACTTCCATATGGCTATGTCAAATTTTCTCTCTATTTATTATCCCCAAAATGTAAGAAAATATAACTGCATGTAAAAACATCAATGCTAAATTCCTGATTGAAAGTGGTGCTACAAGAAGACAAACTTGACATAAAATACTTCCTATAGATGAAGATTTATATGTTCTAAAAGTATCAGGAACAGTTTCATAGAAACAACCCGATGTCTTTCTACTATAAAATGTGGAATTTCAGATCAGATTGCGTGTCCACGAAATATTGTGGAATTGTTAACCCTTAAAGCGCCAAGAAAACCTGCATCTGAAAATGTCGTCTGTTTATGTCGTCTGCTGAATATTCTTGCAAACTTTTCAAACCTATTTTTGCATACAGGCAAACAGTGTGGACTCTGAGTCTGATCTGGGCCCACACTATTTGCAAAAATGACTTTTTAATTACAAGCAGATGACAAAGCAGACGACAATTGTTGTGACTGGAGTTAAAGAGTTAAGGAACAGCCAAAGTCACAGATCATAGCCTTTCAGCGACATGTAGTCTGATCAGAGCCATCGCTGCTCACTCAGATAATTACTGCCCAGCAAACCCAAAACGTCGCAACAACGTCGTTACAACGTCGCTGCAACCTCGAGACGTTGCAGTGATGCTGTAACGACATTCCTGCGACGTTATATATTTGCTGGGTGGGTACTGTATAATTCAACGACATATAGTAAAAGCCCTGACCGATGGCCGTCTTAACTATTCTTATATGCGCCACAGCTGCATTTTCTCGCGACTAGGACCCTCTCCAAACACCAGTAGTTTTCATTACGAAAACACGCCTATTCAAATATATAGACAATTTCACCTCCAAAAACTGAAAATTTTCAGATAAAAACTCTGATTTTTTTTTTCATATTTCTGCTCAAAATATAGATTGTGGTACTCGTTAGAACCGCCTCGGTGAGGCGGTTCTAACGAGTACCCACAATCTATGTTTTGAGGATAAATAAGAAAAATAATGTATACCCCTATAAACCCCAGTTTTACTATATAAAAGTGGGGTTTGAGGGGGTCAAAATTATATAGGCATGTTTTCGTAATGTTCTATTGACTGTTCACAGAGGGTTCCGCTGTTGCAGTTCTTCTTTGTGGGTCGGTGGTTTCATACGTGGTGCTTATTTTTTCATTGTTCGTTCCTTATCTCTCCTTATATTGGTGCCTCAGGAGGGCTGTTTTTCGTTACTGTCGCAATGCTTAGGTATCTTTACCTAAATTACTCGTAGGTACAAAAGTTTATTGCAGGTCGCCAGGCGAGCCGCATATACAGGAGTTGTGCTAATCACAAATACGGGAATTATATCGAATTCGGAAGCGGAAATAACTACCAAGACTGTTAAAACGGTAGTCGTGCACCTGATAACGAATAGAATAGACAAGAACTTTTTTTTTTTTTTTTTTTTTTTTCTAATTATGGCCTCTTTCTGGTATACAAATAACCAGATCGTTCGCTTCTATGTCGATTCCGCCTTCAAATGAAATTATGCTTCAGCAAGTAAGATAATTCATGAAGACATTAAAGGGACAGCTTATAAAGGATTAGTGCATCCAGTCCTGGACTAAGACAGATAGATTTGGCACCACAATGTGTAGTAATGAAGAACTGGAAAGCGTGCAAAAGCGCGCAGTCAGATTTGTAACATTATCTAGTGATCTGCTACAGTCAAAAGGTTTGAAAACTCACATGATAATAGTAACTGTCAACAAAGTGCGTGGCACCGATCATATCTGCACATTTCAGGTGTAAAATCCATATGCCATCATGTGCGGCATAAGCGCACAGGCAATCGCTGAAGCTAAAGGACCCGCTAGCTTTTTGGAAAAGCTAGTGCTTATTTAAAGCATTCCACAGTTTTCAAAATAGACTGAACAGTGAATTGCATAGATAGAATAGAACAAAGGTCATTTTATGTAATCAAGGACGCTTGCCGGTTGATAAAAAAGCATACATTCACATCCTAAATTGTTTCAGCAACTTAACCAATATTTTAATCATTATCAGTGTGATTACATGACCAAATGAGAGAGAGAGAGAGAGAGAGAGCAGTGTATCACTGTACAGTTGACTCTCGTTATCATGAACTCGTTTATCTCGAATTACCGCTTAACTCGAAGTGAAAATCTTGTCCCTTCCTAAACATGAAAATATAACAAGTAAAAATATTGTGGAAAAGAGGAGAAATTGCTCCTATTTCCTTTTAGACTCTTTTTGATAGTGAGACAAAACTTTTTTGAAAGGGTGATCTTCCCTGATAGGGTATCCGTTTCCCATGACCACTTTACTGACGCAATTCTAAAAAAAGAAAAAGGAAAACACAATAAAAAAGAAAAAAAAAGAAACTTACACAGCAAAAACGAATTGGGTCAAAGAACTCTTTGAGTGATATTGTATGACTGCAGAATGTATATTGGATCTAATAAATACGTTCAACAAATTTTGTTGCCGATCACTAATTAAAGTATTCCACATCTTTATAAGAAAAATATTGAAGATGTCCATGCTTTTTCAGTTGGTACATTACGGAAGCATGCCTATTCAAATATAGAGAAAATTTCATCTCCAAAAACTGAAAATTTTCAGATAAAAAACTCCGATATTTTTCCTATTTCTGCTCAAAACATAGATTGTGGGTACTCGTTAGAACCGCCTCGCCGAGGTGATTCTAACGAGTACCCACAATCTATGTTTTTGAGCAGAAATAAGAAAAATAATGTATACCCCTGTAAATCCCAGTTTTACTATACAAAAGTGGGGTTTAAGGGGTCAAAATTATATAGGTATGTTTTCGTGATGCAATACAGGATACTTACAAAGAATGTCTCCGAACCTTTTATCTCCATCTCCTACAAGTAAACGAAAAAGAATAAATATAATTCTGCGAAGTGACAAATACAGATGTGTACAGCTTTCAACGAAATACCGGCAATGACATTTCAACTGCATAAATTCAAGGTTTCAACTTCACGAATTCACGATTTCAACTTCACGAATTCGCGATTTCAACTTCACGAATTCACGATTTCAACTTCACGAATTCAACTTCATGAATTCAACTTTATGATTTCACGAATTCAACTTCACGAATTCGCGAATTCAACTTCACGAATTCAACGTCACGAATTCAACTTCACGAATTCAGTTTCATGAATTCACGAATTCAACTTCACGAATTCATGAATTCAACTTCACGAATTCAACTTCACGAATTCAGCTGTTGAATTCGTTAAGTTGAATTCGTGAATTCGTGAAGTGGAATTCGTGAAGTTGAATTCGTGAATTCGTGAAGTTGAATTAGTGAATTCGTGAAGTAGAATTAGTGAAGTTGAATTCGTGAAGTTGAATTCGTGAATTCGTGAAGTTGAATTCGTGAATTCGTGAAGTTGAATTCATGAAGTTGAATTCGTGAAGTTGAATTCGGGAATTCGTGAAGTTGAAATCGTGAATTCGTGAAGTTGAAATCGTGAATTCGTGAAGTTGAAACCTTGAATTAATGAAGTTGAAATGTCACTACCGGTCTTTCGTAGCTTTCGTTTTTACTTTTACATTGTTGTGCAGGTTCACGACTTTTCACAGGATTCGAATTTTTAAAGGGAACGGATACTGAGGATGACTTTGCAATTGAAACAACATATTTTATTTATTCTTTATTTAACTCCAAGGGAGGTAATATGAAAATGGATAAATTTTCAATTGGTGCCTTTTAAATAGTATTTCGAAGATTCTGACGAAAATCACGGATTTGTAACATATGCAGACTAGAGACCAGTTAAAACACAATAAAGTCCGATGGAAAGGAAAGACAAATGCACTGTCAATGAAATCTACTGTTTTCGGAATAGAAAAGATCTCTCTTTTATCTAGCTTAGAAGGTCACTATATCTTGTGGTTTCATTCATCGCTATATTGATTTGAAGAAACGATGTGACAGTGTGAAGAATACTCTACATATACTTGTTGGCGTTTAGTTTGGCGCCCAGAATGTTATTTGCTTAGAAACGTATGACCGTATTTGCACCAAGGTACACGAAAGCGGTGTCTGATCAGGGTCTACACGTTTCATCAAGTGGTTTTTCGAGACTTCAACAGGTAGTAAAATTGAAATTTTCAAACCTATACCTAAGTATATAAAGTAGTTTAGGTGTCCGATTACTGAAAGTAAATACAGTGAACTCTCGTTACAACGACAGCATTTGTTCCCAAAGATGTTGCCATTAAACTGAATTTGCTGTTGTAAAAAATCCTTAATGGACAAAATGATACGCAATAAAGACCTTGTTTTATTAATATTTGCTCATAGAACATATATTTTGGATATTTGTTAGAATCGCCTCATTGAGGCGATTCTAACAAATACCCAAAACATATGTTTCTTTGAAGTATTGAATACAATATTCTTGCATTATTTATGACTAATTGTTACCAATTAAGCGAAGGTTTCGTGACAGTCAAATTGTCATTATAACGAATTTGTTCGAGTGTCGATATAAAGAAGGTTGTCTGTAGATTACCTAATGCCTACCTCGTCTTCCGCTTGAAGCGGATGCCATCCCAATGTGGGTATGACCCCTAGATATCGACAGCCTCTTCTGTTGCACGACGGTCCCTATTTCTCCAAGTGACTTTGTCATCGCCTGAAACTGTGTT
This sequence comes from Anodontia alba, assembly GCA_964016985.1. NCBI lineage: Eukaryota > Metazoa > Mollusca > Bivalvia > Lucinida > Lucinidae > Anodontia > Anodontia alba. The sequence goes on from OZ024832.1 coordinate 13,366,932, forward strand.
TCCATAGACCTGGACTCAAACACCGGACTTTCAATACTAAACATTTGCCTGTCAACCTGTTTTGTTGAAATCAAAACAAATAAAGAGATTTGATACTAAACAAACATTCAAGACATGCTTGGATAAACAATTATTCAAGATGAAGAAGAAATAATAATATTAATAATAAAAATAATGACATGATCAAGTGATTAAAAGGTCATGTAAACCCACGTCCGGAGCCACATCAGAAGCTAACGCAATATTTCCAAGTCTGTGACCTTTTTTTGACCTTGACTTTTGGTCAGCAGCAACAATAAGCTACAACTATAAACACTTTCAGAAATACAAATGTATAAGCAAAGACAGAAAAACAAATGCAAATTTTTGATACAAATATTTACAGAATTTCTAAATCTAAGACCTTGACCTTTGATCTGCAACAGCTACTGGATGATGTCAACTAACCCGTATCTATCCAGTTGTAATACTTACCACATACATGTACCAACAATATTTCAGAAATATAAACAAAACAAAAACCTCAACATACAATATTGCATTGCTGTATTAGTTAACAAAACTTTCTAGACTGTGACTATGACCTTTGTTCTGCAGCTGCAGCAAGCTGGAGCTACTTGACCAGTTAACTTATATATATATATATATATATATATATATATATATATATATATATATATATATATATATATATATATATATATATATATATATATATATATATATATAAACACTACAATATGGTTAAATAATATAGTAAATAATCGAAAAGTCGGATTTTACCAATGTTGGCTGACCGGATCATGACAAAAGACACTTTTCAAAGCCTTCTATAGAAGTGCGTCAATATATATAATTAATGGCGTTATGTTACCAAGGAAACGTCACATTACGTTGTCAACTTCCTTGTGGTTTGTAAAGTACGAAACATATTGCATATAAAGAAATTTGATTAGTTAAAAATAATCATTGAATCAAATGAATAATCATTATCTCCACTTGCTGGCATCTCTGTTTAAAAGGTTCATACTGAATTTAGATATGGTTTTAACTTTTAAATTAACTGTTTATCTTTTTATTGCCTTTCAATAATATTATCCGTTTTCTTTTTGTAAGATGGAAACATAAAATATTTTGTATCTGTGTTTGAATAAGAAGCTAGATGTCCACTAGCTGGGATTATTCGGAGATGTTCATGCGTAATATGCTGATTACATATGTAGAGTTGCTCGTAAGAGAATGAAAACCCGGACACGCGGGCTACATTCTGCGCTGAGACGTCTGATTTTGGTCTACACTGTTTGCCTTCTTTTTCAGATTAAAAGGTTAAAGTGTGCCCTTGTTTGGTACTCATAATACTTCATTACGAAAACATACCTATATAATTTTGACCCCCTTAAAACCCATTTTTATATAGTAAAACTGGGGTTTAGAGGGGTATACATTATTTTTCTTAGTTCTGCCTAAAAGCATAGATTGTGGATACTCGTTAGAACCGCCTCGGCGAGGCGGTTCTAACGAGTACCCACAATCTATGTTTTGAACAGAAATATGAAAAAATCAACTTTTTTTTTTATCTGAAAACCTTCAGTTTTTGGTGGTGAAATTTTCAGTATAATTGAATAGGCGTGTTTTCCTAATGTTGATTCCTTACTGATCTCAGATATAGATTTATTGACAATACATGCAAGGCAGGTCAATTAGATTTCCTTTCACAACGTACAATACGTAATTATTTGGCGATCCTGATTTCCTGCGGACACGACAAAAAAACCTTAATAACACTAAGCTTGGTGAATTTAGATATTTGCAGAGGACATTTTCAATTATTTGCTACTTTTTATGCTTTTTCTTGCCTGACTGAATTGTTAACACATTATTGCCAGCGTCCATAAAAGGAACATTTGCCAACAGTGTAGATCAGGATCAGACCCCGCAAAATGCGGCGTCTGATCAAGATCTACACTGTTTGCCAAGCCATTAAAATTTACACCAACAGTACCGACTAAAGTAGCTTCTATATAAGTAACGTTTAATTAGATAAAAGACACTTTTGATGCCCCTGGCGGCCGAGATCATGGTAGATACCCACTCGAAAGGTAAAGTAAAAGGGGGTCCCATAGCCTTGCAGCCACAGGGGCAGTAGGTTAACGCCAACCGTAACTTGGGCAACAGCATATGAAACTAGGGGCCCCATCTTCTCTTTTTGTCGTCTTTAACCTTCCTCTTCAATGGTACCCATTCTACAGAGAGAGTTTTTAGTTGATGGGCTGAGCTGGGATAGAATCCAAAACTTTCATTACTGCAGACAAAAGCTCTAACCCCTAGTCACGGCGGCTCTTTTTTTTCTGTTTGTCTTTAAGTCAAGTTTACATACAGCATGTTTATGTTCTCAAGAGGCGAAAATTAATAGTTACCATAGTCTCTCTGTCTGACTCTCTCTCTTTCTCTCTCTCTGTCTCTTCCCGAAGTATTAGAGCACACTAACTCCTTATATTGAAGTTCATTTACTACCTACATGTATTAATATCGTTTATAGCTAAGAGTGAAGCCCCTGATTAGACGTTGGGTTCTAAAGTATTTGATGTGGATCTAAACGTTCTGCCCGAAAAGCGAATGACGTATTAATCCTAAATTATCCTCACTGTGTTTTATTTTAATACTAATCTTCATATTATATTAGAAGTAGACTCGTCCGTCAGGCATCTAAAAGAGCAAATCATGATGATTTTGATGTTAACTGTATGACTAAGCGACAAAGCAACTATGTATAAGCTTTTGATTATATAGATATTGCCACTTTAAAAGCCTTGTAGGTACGGACTTGGATTAAACTATCAATGAGTACAGCGCTGACCTGGTCATGTCGAGCATTTGCAATACGACAAGCTTAATCTTGCCCCCAGGGTGGCGTGGGGGAACGGAGAGTGGTGGGGTGGAAAATTATTTCCATTAAGAGTAGTCCAGATTTCAAGAAGATCTTCCATAGATTGCTAGGTAATTTTGTGATCTTCCCTAGATGTGCATATATTTACTTTGTATACAGGAGAAAAACTCTGTCAAAAGCGTTTTTACTCCCCTATGAAAAGAGGTCTATTCTAAAAGGAAATAATTGGCTCCCAAAGGAGCCAATTCTTTCTTTGTAGATTAGATATCTTTTCGGAAGGGCATGGTATGCTGGAAAGCAAACAAGAAGTCACGAAAGTTGTTAATAATGGTGGAAAAGGGTCGAATGTATCCAGTCCCCTAATACGGTAATTATCTTCCTTAGATCCATAAGCTGTAACAGAGCTTAATGGGTAAAACGATTGTCAAAGCATGGGCATATTTCATACAGTGGCATGCAATCACCAGTCTAATAACGCTGTAAGTTCCAATACTCGATTAGTCCTGCAATGTGAACCGTCAAAGAGTTGTCTATATGCATGCTTGTTTGATAATAAGAATCTGATCAGATTTTTTTTATTGAACATCACGAAAACATGCATATATAATTTTGACCCCCTTAAACCCCACTTTTATATAGTAAAACTGGGGTTTACAGGAGTATACGTTATTTTTCTTATTCCTGCTAAAAAAAATAGAATGTGCCGAGGCGAGGCGGTTCTAACGAGTACCCACAATCTATGTTTTGAGCAGAAATGTGGAAAATATCAGAGTTTTTTATCTGAAAAAAATTCAGTTTTTTGAGGTGAAATTTTCTATATATTTGAATAGGCGTGTTTTCGTAATGAAGATAATCACCTTCTTCATGATGGCAAGTCTATTTGTCAGAGTCTCTAATTCACCTACTGGCTGAGTTTTAAAACTGAGCAAGGAGACCACACTAGTTAAAATATTATACTGTTGATCTTAATGCAAATAGATGACTTCGTTGCCATATTATCCATTTTAAGGTCTAGTGGCTAGGCTGCGTACATAGTAATTACGTCCTCAACTTATGGGAACGCGGAACTTATGACATGCGCTATGCCCATCTGTCCGCCGCAACACTTTGGGTATGTTACATAACTAACAAATCGTATATACTATGGTCTTGTAATTTCATGTATAGAATGTCCATCATAAATTAGCGCACCTGTATAATATATATATATATATATATATATATATATATATATATATATATATATATATATATATATATATATATATATATATATATATATATATATATATATTTGTTTTCTTTTCCGTCGGACTTGTACCTGCAAAGTTATGTCCGTTTAAAGAAATCACACCTTACTTACAGTTACCAAAGAAATACTTATATTTAAGAGTATGAGATCGTATGCGTTTGTTGAACATACACCCAACTCGTACTTTTTTCCTCTCTTACTTAAGAAATGTTAATGTTTAAGACCTGAAATTCTTGTTTCTTTGAGCATCAAGAGATAAGGTTATCCGTATTCCTTTCGACAAACTTACGTATTATAGTACTCGAATCTGTCTAATTTGCGGTGTGCACAATGATATCAGACTATTCACTTTAGTTCAGATCTAACAAAATGCATAATACGAACATTATAATAAAATCAGAATCATTACTGAAGCATGTAAAATATAATAGTTCATTTGATACTATTTTTTTTCTTCTTCTTGCCAGTTATTGCGCTGAAAAATCAGTACTAACGTATTTACCGTAATAACACTCGAATCTCAATAGCTCGAACACCGATGGCTCGTTCACCATGGCTAATTCGAACTCGGTTTTGAGTCCCTACGAAATTCGCCCGATGGATCAAGAAAACGAATATTTAAGGAAGCTTTCGTATTTCATTATGAAAGTGCATGTTGAGTGTACTCATTAGAATCGCCTTTTCGATGCGATTTTAATGAGTACACTCAACATACAATTATTGAGTAAAAGATCGATAGATTTCCAAGAATTAGCGATATTTGCTTCCCGACCTGGCGCCATGATTAACCTTCTTTGGCTCGATTCTAATGAGTGCACTCAACATACAACCATTGTGTAGAAAATCGAAAAGATTCCCCTTAATTATTGCTATTTGCTTCCTGAACTGTGCCATGATTAACCCTCAGTTGCTCGAACTACCCATGTCTCGAACGAATTTCCATGGTCCCAAAGGTGTTCGAGCCATTGAAGTTCGACTGTATTTGGTCAGATAGGTCTGAGCAAACAGCATAGACCCAGAACAAGCGTCAAAGAACACTATTTGCCACTCATCCAGTCGAACTTCAATGTCTCCAACATCTTTGGGACCATGGAAATTCGTTCGAGACACGGGGGTAGTTCGAGCCACTGAGGGTTAATCATGGCACAAGTTCAGGAATCAAATAGCAATAAGTTAGGGAAATCTTTTCGATTTTCTACACAATGGTTGTATGTTGAGTGCACTCATTAGAATCGTCTCGATGAGGCGATTCTAATGAGTACACACAACATACAATTCCATGATAAAATAAGAAAAAAAAATCCCCAAATATTTGTTTTCTTGAGTCATTGGAAGGATTTTGTAGGGATTGAAAAAAGAGAAAGAGTTCGAATCAACTACGGTAAATGAGCCATCCTGGTTCGAGCCATTCAGGCCATACTGTATCAACAGCTAAGAAAATGGACTTGTTCAAAATGTACGACAAGCATGACGACGATTTATGAAGTACATATGCGACTTGCTGTGTCTGATCAGTGTGGTCACTATTTGCCACTCAACCAACAGTGGTTTAGATACATTGACAGGTACAGTGTAGTAAAATGGATCAAAATTTAGGACAAGTTTGGTAAGGAATTAACCCAATGAACTCTCTCTAACCATATACTGGAAGAGTCCATTTTCGTTTTTAGGTATGTCAAGCTATATCTTATGGACATTTCTAAAGAAAAGTGGTTGAACTATTTGCAAACAGAAAAAAACTACCAAGTGTATCGACTCTCCATAAGAATGAGGAATAATCTACATAAAATATGAAAGTTTAAAAGTTCCATATTCCTCTAAAATATATGGTACATGTATTAATACGATCATAAAATTAGGCATCTTACAGCCTGTAAAATTTCAGTTAGTCTCTCGGTTTTGAACTGAATCAAAAATTAACTGATTTTTTATCGTATCTCTGAATTAATGATGGCAATAATAATTTAGAGATACTCTAAAAAAATCATTTCATTTTTGATCCAGTTCAAGAACAAGAGACAAACTGAAATTTTACAGGCTATCAGGTGCCGAACTTTATGATAATGTATCAAATTATTAAATCTTTCTTGGATGAAAAAAATGTCTATTTTTGAGGATTATGGAGCCTTTAAGCAGCTATTACCCTCAGATTTGACATAGTTTGAAGCCGCTGCAACAGTGTCGCATGCAAGGGAACGAACTCTGTGGGATCAGTATGACTGAGAACATGTTGGGAGAAATCCTTGGCGCCCGCCGCACTGTCCAGGTAATTCTCAAGCGCTTCGACGTGCTTTTGTATGTCCGATTTCTTATGATCACACAACAGGGACAGCTGGTCTTTAAGTTTCTTCTGTCGCTTTGTTAAAACCTTCTTACATTTGTCAAACGCATCGTCTATGTCTTTTTCTATTTCTAATTCCTTTATATCCATATTAAGCAATTCTTGTTCAGTCTGCTGCAGAACAAATTTCGCTGCTGAAATGTCGCTTTCAAGTGATTTGAATAATTTGTCCATCTCTGCTTTCTTAAGGTTATATATGTCCTGTACATTAATGATCTCATGTCCTTTACTTCTCTCATGATCACAGACGGTACATGCAGTACAAATGGAAGTTTCACAACCCTTCTTAGTGCAATAAAAGGCTAGCTGTTGTCCCTCGTGTCCCGGTTTAGAGCAAACCAGTTTTCGTCGAAAAACATCAATTCCCGATTTTTGTAACTCTTTGATTGTTAGAACGCTGTGTTTACGCGACGCGAGACTTCTTTTGTGAGCCCGTGTACAGTCAGAGCACATAAAAATATAACACTCTTTACAAAAATCCTTCGCTGTCTGCTCTTCCGGACAATCTTTGCAGAGGATATCCGAAGACCGGCGACGTACATTGATGAAGTCAATCAGATTCCTCCGCGTCGTGTCCTTAGCGAAACCGCTTATACCATCTGCAGGAACCGGATGTTCTTGCTTACAAAGAGGACATTCTATCACAGATGACCTCATAATCTTTCTGAGGCACATCTGACAGAATGAATGCAGACAAGGTAATATTCTTGGCACGTGATTTTCTTCATCATATTCACGCGTGCAGATGCCACAGATGAGAAACTCTTCTTTCACATCTTCTGCTCTTAACATGATTCTGTTGGTGAATTGGTTAAATACTAATTTGGTTGAAACGTCCGCTTATCTTAGTCTGCCATTGCAACAACAGCAAAGTGATCAGTTTCTTGCAACCTTGAGAATCTAAAATACACAAAAAAGTAATAAGTACTTATTAATGAAATCGAGAGAGATATCTAAATTTCAAATACATGTATATGTATTATTATCAACTTTAATAATTTATACAATTGTATAATGCGAGTAAACAGGACTAATGGTAAGAGTTCATGCTTCATGAAAATACACATTAAACGGGCATCTGTACTAAACAGTAAAAATAAATGCATGTAATATTCAAACGTACGAGTAACTGCTTGTCATTCGTCGTTAGTTCAACCCGTTGCTTCTTTGAAGACATGGTATTTGTTTTATCACTCATCACTTAATCCATTTAAGACTGGTGTCCAATAAAAGGGACATTGCCAAACAATATAGACCCAGATCAGACGCTGCATTACGCGGAGTCTGATCAAGGTCTACATTGTTTGCATTTGATATAGAAATTTCTACAAAAGGTGGTAATAATGAAAACTAATCGGACTTTTCTTATGTAAGAAATGGACCTGTCTAAGGAGATGAGGTAGAAAGGTAGACTCGGTATAATGGGTTTATTTCGCTTTTGTTTGTTTTCTCTCCACCTATAGAGTAGAGATTTAACATCGCGCTACGCATGTATGTTCAAGAAACAGACTTAATAAAGTAAAAAGGAAATGTATCATTGTTGTATTAACAAAAATACAAATGAAATTAACCAGGAAAGTCCACAGTCATGCAGCACAGTCTTCCCAAGACATCGAGATCGGAAAACAATTAGGACAAGACAACTGATCTCAAAAATCAGAAAATTTCAATGAAACCAAACAGAAGATTTAATGCAATCAGGGCTCAGTTATTCAAAACTTGCTGAAGTTGTTAGCTAACGTGACGTTATCATTTCTATCTTGGAATTTGGCAAATACATTGATATGTTTTGCTGAAAAAATGTGAGTAGTTTTTGCATAAAAGCTACTCACATTTTTGCAGCAAAACTATCAGTGTGTTTCAAAATGCCTTAGCTACAACAGTTAACGAGTTTATTATTAACGAGCTCTTTAAGCTAACGATGCTTTGAACAACTGGGCCTAAAAAGCCAGAGCAGAAGAAAACCACAAATTAAACTATGAAAGGCCCGACAACAATAGCCAGGCACCAGCCTTCTCAAACAGATTGAGTAAAGGTCCACTGTTCTGTTTTTGTTGCCCGAGTCGCAGTCGTACAGTTAGCCCATTGTGGAGTGAATGAACTCTCCCACACTATATATTGGAAGCTTCTAATTTCGATTTAAGGTATATCAGGCTGTGTGATTTAGATATTCCCAGAGAAAAACGATTCAGCTATTTGCAAACAGTGGAAACTCTGATCAGAAGCCGCGTTCTATGGTGTCTGATCTGGGTCTGCACTGTTTGCCAGTTACCCTTTTAGGGGTCTCCTGACTACAATGGGTTAAAAACGGATGCAATGTTATATAAAGTATAGCTGGATAACAAACATGCATTCAGTTTGCCGCATAGCATTCCTGCTGTAACGTATCTTTTTTGTAACGACTGATAATCTTTTTAGTTGTTCAGAAAATTGATATAAGCAACAATCCTGAATTTATAAATAAACTCGACATAAGATTGAGTTCCAATAGGCCTTCCTGCTGAAGTGTTTTCAAGACGACATTATATCTTTTATTAATTCTGAATGACGGGGATAAAACCTAGAAAATATTTATGCAGCTTCTTGTACGATACACATACTTTAGAAGGTTAGCAACTAAACATTCATTACGAAAACACGCCTATTCAAATTTACTGAAAATTTTACCACCAAAAAATGAAAATTTTCAGATAACATTTCTGATATTTTTCATATTTTTGCTCAAAACATAGATTGTGCATACTCGTTAGAACCGCCTCAGCGAGGCGGTTCTCACAAGTACCCACAATCTGTGTTTTTAGCAGAAATCAGAAAATTAATGTATACCCCAGTATTACTGTATGAAAGTGGGGTTTAAGGGGGTCAAAACTATATAGGCGTATTTTCGTGATGTATACCGATTATTTAAGTCCATCACGAAAACATGCCCATATAATTTTGACCCCCTTAGACTCCACTTTTATATAGTAAAACTGGGGTTTACAAGGTATACATTATTTTTCTTATTTCTGCTCAAAAACATAGATTGTGGATACGCGTTCGAAACGCCTCACCGAGGTGGTTCTAACGCGTATCCATAATCTATGTTTTGAGCAGAAATTTGAAGAATATCAGAAAATCTGAAAATCTTCATTTTTATGGTAAAATTTTCAGTGTATTTGAACAGGCATGTTTTCGTGATGCTACGATTTGACACGATGCTCTGATGAAACGAATAAGCTCAGAAATATACACAGCCTGGTAAATCGAAAGTCATCTCACCCAAAAGCATGGAAATAAATAGTATTCTAATCAAAATCATCCCGCTTGTCATAAAGTTTAGCAGACAGCTTTTCAGCTATGTATTAAAGTCATCAGAACCCATTGATCCGCATATGTCCCGGCCCCCTTTTCCATGACGCAGTTCTATCCATACATGTAATCTATAAAACGTAGGAAATTTAACAAATTATTAAACATAATAATATACCAAGTCATTTTTACTATTTAGTTTGTTGGATAGTTGAAAGCTTGTGAAAATAGAAACTTAACTTACTTTTATTCCTAATCTCCTTTTAAAAAACTAAAATTTCGAAACAGTAAGTTACAGTGTAGTACTGACTTTGAACCGAAAAAATTCAAACCAAAAATAATTTGAGCAGCATCGTGAGAAAAAGCACCTTCTGCCATGTGTGCCCAAAGAAGACTTAAATCCGCTTGCGCAACCGCAAAGTCTGATCAGAGTAATCGTTGTCGACATGAAGGAACTTTTTATCCTTGGCTATCCAAATTGCGCCCGGTGAAAATTCTGATCAGACTGCACGAATACGTGGGATAATCTGAATCTTCGCTGGGCCACATGCGAAGGTACGTTTTTTGGCGGCGCGCCGCATTTATCAGTAAGTACTGCTATATTAAATTACTATTAAGGTGTTGTGAAACAATTGTTTTATTTTGTTATTTGTTTTCGACTGGATAACTTTCATAAGTGTTTTCCGTACGATAATAACAAAAATACCACAAGCCGCGCAGTGTAAAAGGGATCTTGCGCATGCACAAAAATAGAAGGTCCAAGTAGGACTGCGCATGCGTGCATTTGATCAGAATCGGAGTCTAAGCGATCCGTTTGAGAGGGCATCAAAGTGTAGAATTTTTAGGCGAAATGTGGCCCATATTTGTAATTGGCCTGTGCGAGTTTTCGCATCTATACATTAACCCTTAAACCGCTAAGCAAAAGTATAACAGGTGATATTTTATTTTATTCTCAGAGAAAACAAGGTTTAATATTTCATGTGAATCGTCTGCTAGGCAGCCGATTCACATGAAATATCAAGCCTTATTTTCTTTGAAAAACAAAACAAATCATTTGTGATTAGTGCTTTAACAGTTAAGAGCCGTTTTTCCGTGGCGCGGCTTCCGTCTTGTTTTGTCTCTCTGTTTGACAGCCATGATTATACTTTTCTTTTCCTAAGTTCATTAATTCTTTTGTCTGGTATTGTCTCTGACATTGTCGCTAAACAATAACTGAGGTCTGCTGTGTTAAAATCAACAGTATCACATGTGCAATTTATTTCGAAGTTATTACGTGAGACCAGTGCATATCCAGATCAGAATTAGGGGATAACTGCTTTCAAATTTGGCATTTGGGGAGGTAAATCGGCGGTTTTACGGTCGCAAATTTCGTTTTACGGCGACGCGTCAGCGGAGCCGTAAAACGTAATTTGCGACCGTAAAACCGCCGATTTACCTCCCCAAATGACAAATTTGATGCAGTTATCCCCATTCTAATGCATTTATTCATTTTTTTCTATTGAAAAAATGTACTGTTTGTACAAAACGACAAGTTCTGTGAGCTGCGTAAAACCAAATGCCAGCCAATGAGAAGCGACGTTACGTGATGACGTCGGATTTGCGACAGTATATCGCAGAATATACCGTCGCAAATTTTTGACGTTATCCAATCAGACGTCGCGTTTCATACGCGAGTGCATTAGAATGTACACTCTGTACATGTACTCTGTACATGTATGTCCTTTGGTGTTTAAAACACCGATAATGATACAGTAGAACTTCAATGGCTCGAACCCCGATGGCTCGTTTACCATGGATGAGTCGAACACGTTCTTGAGTCCGCAAGGATTTCCTCCAAATACGATATACGGATAATTTAGGGAGATTTTCTTCTTTTATCTTGCAAATGTATGCTGTGTGCACTCATTAGAATCGCCTCGATGAGGCGATTCTAATGAGTACACACAACATACATTTATAATATAGAACACCAAAAAGATATCCCACAATTATCTCTATTATGCCTCCTGGTATGGCACTAATAGTAACCCTCCGTGGCTCGAACTACCGCTGTCCCGAACAAGTTTTCATTGTCCTAAAGGGGTTCGAGCCATCGAAGTTCGACTGTATTTTTTGGCAACTAACGTTTATCACACCTTTGATGGTATTTCTATGGCAAACATTTGTCCCACCTTTGATGATATTTCTTTGGCTAACAGCATTTATTTGACTCTTGATGATATTTCTTTGGCGAACAATATTGTCACACCTTTCTTGCTATTTCTTTGGCAAACAATGAAGACTGTCAGAGTGCGGGGTTGAGAAGTCACGTTTAAAATTTCGATGTGTGTCGCATACAATAAGGTTGAGTTCCCGCCAGGATCTGATTGGCAGTCATGCATGCATGCTTTAAATTTAGACCAAAAACAAACATTGTTTCCTATAAAACAATGATTGACAGGCGTACAGAAACCATATACGGAATGAAACAATGCGCAGTAATAAACTCAAAAGTGCAACCACCGTAATAATCCTATATATTGGGATATACAGGCCTTACCAAACGGTGTAGACCCAGATCAGAAGCCGCATAACGCAGCGTCTGATCAGGGTCTACACTCTTTGCCACTCATCCAGCACCTTTTCCGACGCATGGTCGGGTAGAAAAATAGACTTGTTCAAATTTAAGGACAAAGATTGTAAGGATTTTAAGTCGTCCCAATATTTAGATTAAATTAGGTAAATATGCCTATATATTATCAAATTCATGTTCAACATACGAAAATTGCCCTTATGTTATATGCGAATGCGCAGTCAGATTTGTTCGTCCGTATATTCAGGAGTTGTTAATGTACCAATATGCGGGCAACGGAAAGGCCCTGATTAGACTGCGCGAATACGCTGTCTGATTTTTGTTTTCGATGCCTACATATTCCATAAGGGTCGTTTTTGTGTGTATCGGCCATTAAATGGTGACTCTGTCTGATGTACAATGAATGTACTTTAATATGCCATAAATGCAGTGTGTTTTTTTTTTGTTTTTTTTGTTTTGTTTTTTTTTTGCATTTTTTTGCCCCTTCCCGCTCCTAAGACCATCTCACTCTCCACGCCACCTTGATTCCCACTGTACTATATAAAGTGGTGAGTTAGATGGGTGTACCTAAGTTCTAAATAAATAAAGCGCTTTTTATGGTTGTGTCTAAATCTCTTAAACCCTAGAAATGAGGAATGGATAGAGTATAATAGAAAAGGATATAGTTTATTTCAAAATTCCAAAAAGTTAAAAGCCCCTGAGGATACAAAACATCATACATGATGGCATTATGTTTATAGGTATTGCTTTGTCACGTTGCACAGCGTCGGCCGTATCCCGTCCGTCTCGTCCCATTGTTTCCTTTTTTTTTTTTTTTTTTTTTTTTTTTCACGAGACCTTTTACTGTCTCAAGATGAATTAAAATAGAAATCTTGGCAGCGTCTTTTGTAGGACGTCTTCGTCTCGTATCTTCATCTGCTGGCTGATCTGATGTTAGATCTGATGATGTCTATCATTGTCCCTGTTCATTTCCGATGGGCATTCCGCCGGACATAATAAGATGAGTGGCCGACCGATAACTCTATTTTGTTGGGAGAAGAACTTTAGCTGCGCGAGTATGGTTGTCATTACTTTTCAGTAGATCAATTACTCTTCCAAGTCTCCCATTGGTAATCATCTTTAACGAGCACAATGTCACCTACTTTGGCGACGTACTGCGATTTCTTCTTTCCTTCTTTGAGCTTTGTTTGCGTTCTTTCCCTTTAGACTAATCAGATATTCATCTCTCCAGATTTTCAAAAAATCTGTCTAAATGTTTAAGCCCCTTTCTCCAACCTTGCAGTAAGTTATCTGTTGAATATACATTTGGGCTATAGTCACTATCTGTCTTGTTTACTTTCCATATTCGCCAACTGTCACTTGGTAAAAGTAGTCATTCTTGGCAACTCCACCACAGATTATTGTCTCTTAGTTCTTGTGTCCCTGTGTCTATGCTCGCAATATCAGCTGGGTTTGTAGTGGAATTTTATCTCTCTTTTTTTTTATTTCTGTTAATCTGTTTTCCATAAAAGTTGAATATTTCCGTGCGCTGCCAATCCAGTTTAATACGTATTGGGAATCTAGCAATACGTGTGTTTGATCTACTTTCAATTTCAGTTATTTCTCAACAAATCTAGTGTGTATCGAACACCAAAAAACCAGTGCTGCTGGTAATTCAAGGCGTAGTATAGTGATGTCTTCATTTGGAGATAATCTTGTCTTAGAAAATATAATACTGTTAGTACACTTCTCACCTTCCTCCTGATGTAAATACACAGTGGCAGCATAGGTGTATTTCGAGGCATCACAGAATACCAGAAGTTGAAATTTTGTTTTCTTCACATTACCCAAGCCTGTATACTTGGAATCTGACAGCAAGGAATCTCCTGCAGATCTGTATCAATTTTCAACCAATGGTTTTGATCTTGTGTAGACACCTGTTCATCCCATGGTATCTTCTTATTCCACAATGACTGTAAGAAAATCTTCCCTTGAAGTGTGACTGGACTAAACAGACCTAAACGATCATACACTGAGGTTATTTTTTCAGCACGACTCTTTTAGTTAAAGTTTGTTTTGATTAGACTGGCTTTGGTTTGCCTAAACATAACATGTCATCTTAAACAAGCTATTCAAGATCAAGTATTTTCATTGGACCATGACCTGCTTTATCACCATCTGGTATTTGTTTCATCGCCGACTCGTCATTGTACAGCCAATCCCGTATGTTCATCAAGGCCTCTCTGAATATTTACTTTTCATCACAAAAACATGCCTATATAACTTTGACCCCCTAAAACCCCACTTTTATATAGTAAAACTGGGGTTTACAGGGGTATACATTAGTTTACTTATTTCTGCTTAAAAGCATAGCTTGTGGGTACTCGTTAGAACCGCCTCGGCGAGACGGTTCTAACGAATACCCACAATCTATGTTTTGAGCAGAAAAAAGAAAAAATATAAGAATTTTTATCTGAAAACTTTAAGTTTTTGGTGGTAAATTTTTCAATATATTTGAATAGGCGTGTTTTCGTAATGGCTTCTCTGTAAAAGTCAACAACCTCGTCTGCTGTGTCCTTTCCTGTAATGACATTGTCCACGTGTATGTTTTCTCTGCTATTTGGTACTGAGTTTTCATAACCTTTCCAGAGATGGTCAAGTGTTGTCGCTAGTAAAAATGGGCTACATATAATACCAAAATGGCATCTTATTGAAACGGTATACCTAAACATTGTTCTCGACCGTCGAGTGGGTTTTGTCTTTTAACCACAAAGATCTAGTCACATCTTTAGTTTCTTCTCACAAACCTATTTATAAAAAAGCCTTCTCTGTATCAGCAACTATGGCAATTTTGTTCAGGCGAACTCTTAGTAAGATACCTGTGCGGCTTGTAGCGTTGTAGGGCCTTGGTATAGACATTCATTCAGACTTTTCTGTTCTCTTTTTGTCTTTGCCGACGCATCATACAACATTCTTATTTTTTTCTGGATGATGGGGTGTTTTGAAATGTAATATTAAGTTGTCTCCTTTGTATTACTGGTTACCTTCTCAATAACTCCAAGCCTTAGCTGATTTTGTACGATATCGTCATATTTGTCAACAAGTTGAGGATGGTATCTTAGCTTGTTCACGAGTGACTTCAACCGAATGCCAGATCGCGACTTTCAGGCAGAGAGGATTTGTCATCTTTCCACGGCCATGTGACGCTATACCTGTCATTGTCATAATTAAGTGCCTCAATGAACAGTTTGATTGATTTGTCATTATCTGAATCTACAGGGGAATCAGTATTTTCTATTTATTTCAATTTCTAAAACTCTTCTAGGTTAGGTGTTGTTGGAAAGGACATATCCGGTGTTAAGAGGTTCGTTTCCTTTCGAGTATTTGAATTGTATGACAATATCAGCATACTGAGCTTTGATGCATCCTCATCCTGCTCTGAGGTCCATCCCGCCAATATCGACTCTAGTTTGGATGCTAGCATGAAGAGACATGGCTGTACTTCTACCTTCTGGGGTAGACAAAAAAAGTCTCGCTAGTAATCATTACCTATCAAAAGTTCAATTGTGGTTGTTTTCTTTTCAGTGGAAAATGAATCCGTCAGATTTTCTTTATTCCATAAGTGTTCCCAGTTCTGTAGAGACTTGATACTTGCGATGACTTCAGTATCCAATTTCGTAAAATCATTCTTCGATATAAAAAGATTGGGTGCAACATAAATGTTATACGACAGACTGCATGCATGGTTGTTAACCCAATCACGATTAATAACTTTGCTTCCCTCTTTAATTGCACGCCGGCGGGTCAGGCCTCAGATTCTATGATGGTTCCAGCGTAAAGGCTTACTTAAAATTTAATTTTGGGTAATGTTGGTTGGTACTTGATGCTCTATCTTTGGTTGGGCCCACCGGAGTCTTACTGTTGGTTTTCATTTGCTCTAGCATTTCAGTTGTTTCGTGCTGTCGAGTCCTCATCGTTGTTTCATCTCTGTAATTTGTTGATCTTTTGTGTTCTCGGAGATGTAGCACTGATGAGTTAGGAAGTCTTCATGCGGACTGAACAAATTATGTGTCTAAACCGCGATAGAAGTAAGGGCGAGGATTGTGGCCACGTAACATCGATTTAAGCGCCCCAGTGAAATACTTTTCACTGACCGTTCCTAGGCGGTTCTTCTGTCATAGTTTATTTTTGTTATAGTTGAATGTGTGTGTCGCTTACATCTTTTTGTTTTGGATAGCCATTTGGCCACTTTGTGGGAAAATAACTGTCCGTTTGGCTTTCTACTAGTGATGTTTCCATTAGGGTCCAGTTATTTTGAGTTTGTGTTTCTTTTTCTTATATGTCTCTGATGGGAGGTGTCGAATAATTCTTTCGATTCCTGATCATTGCCTTCCTTTATATTTTGCATTTGACTGGACGCCTGAGAATATCCCCACAAATGCTTGGCACAATGCTCGCACTAATGTTCATGATACAGCCGCCTTTAAGCCGGGTGCCAATTGTGGTCAATGTCGTTGGCTGCTTCCGTGTTTTTTTTTTTTTTTTTTTTTTTTGTTTTTGTTTGTTTTTTTTTTTTTGTTTTGTTTTGTTTTGTTTTTTTACCCAACTGTTGTCACCATTATTTCTGTCTTCTCTCCCCTTATCAGTTTAAGTTCTTGTCTAAAGCCTTTAGCTTCAGCTATGTATGTTCTTTGGCTCCTAGAGACTAAAAGCACTCTCGTGTTTTGAATCTGTCCAGCTACAGGATTTGAGATATCAGGCTGTCTGCATCATAACCCCTGATAATAGAAAAACATTCTCATTTATACTCGAGTCTTCCCCCACAGGCACTCCTCTACCAAATGCGCCCTTCTCTGCTGTCTGCTTCAAAGTTCTGTAGACATAGACTTCTATGGTGATTGCCCACTTTTCCGCAGTGAGCACAGGGTTTCTTCGATCCGCATTCGCCGACTTTGTGTCCCTACTTTATGCAGATGTAGCAGCTGCCTCATATTCTTTGCTTTCTGTCCTCTGCAGTTTCATATCTCCTACATTCATTAATCCAGTGGTTGCCGTTGCAAAACCTATAGACCCTGTTAACCTTTGCATGTTTCCGACCGGCAACCAAAGCTTTTGTTGAACCTTTAAGTGGTCTTGCAGGAGAAGCATTGCTGCTAGCTTTAGTATGGCCCGGCTGATCAGCCTCGTTCCTGGCCGATACATAATCATTCAAAAGTTCCGTTAGTCTACTGACTGTCTAGTACTCTTTGGCACGCCTTTAAATTTGTAATTGTAGGAAAACCTCCTTTGAATTTTCCGAAGTCATCATTGAGACAAATTCGTCCTTTTTAATGTCTTGTTGCATCGCTTCCGGACTTCTAAAAAGTCACTCAAAATTATCATAAAAGGCACGAAGTCATTTAGTGGTGTTCACAGCCGGCTTCATATTTATTAGCTGTGTATAGTGTGAATTCACATCTGACTGTGTTTTCCCAAATCTCTCTTTCAGTAATGTCTTAGTTACTTCATAGTTCTCAGTCGACAACAGTATGTCCGATACTGCCTGTTTGGCCTTACCAGTAAGCTTACTGTTCAGGTAACTTAGCTTCTCAGTGCTTGATAAAGTATGGTTTTATCAACTGTAGTTGTGGCTTGACGTTTTGTCTTTGGCTTGGCCCGCCGTGGTTCAATTTTCAGTTTACATTTACTCGGGCACACAGTAGAATCAGCCAGGAGTACTCGTCTTTTTTATCATAGTAATTTATTTGATTTTTATGTTGTCGCTTTGATGCATTGACTGTGATGGGAGCTTTTATGCGAATCGATTTTGTTTACTATTAGGCGATTTGTTTTAAGTCTTGCCATGTGTTATTTTGTTCTTGTTTTTTTTTTTTTTTTTTTTTTGTCTGTCCTTTTAGCATTATGACTACCTCACTTGGGGGAAAACAGAGATAATCTTAGTGCTTTTCGTACGTTAGTTCGATTTGCGCTTGTTTGGTTTTGTCTGTTTCCTCTTTGTGTCTAGGATGGTCTGCGGCTTGTGATTGTGGCCTTCCCTGGACTACTCTTTTCTTACCTTTCTTATTTTAAATGAGCCTCAGAATTCAGACCATCTTTAAGTGTCATCATTAACAAAGGGAATCTCCAAATCCATAGCGCAATCCCTGTATTCCTGATTCTTACGGTCTCACCTGTTGATTAGTCATAAGAAGCCGCAGTTGTGCTTGAAGTTGGACCACCTGTTCATCTTGGACTGGCTCTGCACAGTTATTTTGGCACAATTAGATCTGTTGCTGATTTTCCTTTCGCCAGTCTAGTTCACTAATGCAGCTAAAAGCCACTGTCATGTTGAAATCGTCTTCTTCTATAAACTGTTTATATTCTTCATCTCGATTCGGATTCCTCGCCACGATAGATACTTCAGCACATGTAGCATCAAGTTTACCTGAGACTTGGATTTGATATTTCTGATACTTTTCTCAATTTCTTCCACAAAACTGTCCAGATCAACTGACCCAATCTGAACAGCAAGAAGTTTCTTTCCTGCCATAAAATGCAGGAACACAATAAGAACACAATAAAATAAGCACATTTTTCAAATCAAAAGTATTAACTGTATGTCAATCATACAAATGCCACATAGAAAATTATTTTACAAATTTTTATAAATGTTACTTGATGGTTAAGTTTTCATAAATAGTAGTTTTTCTTGAAGTTTCTCCGATTTCTCGATAAAGTCTAGACAAGGTAGTTTTCAGATTCAAGTTTTTGGCTGTCCAAGATCCGTGAACTTCCGTAGATTTATCAAAAATGTCCAATGTCTTCTTCAACTTTTAATGGTTTCAGTCTTCAGTATCCGACGTCATTAATGCCCATTTGTCAACGTCATTTGTCCCTGACGTCAAATAACCAAATTATTTATAGAAATAATTGGAATATCCATAAAATTAACAAGAGGCCCACGGGCCACGGTTCGCTCACCTGTGACATAGCCACCTCAGACATGCAGATGTTATGCAACATTTTTACCAATCCTATCATCGCAACTAGTGAAAATATCATCATTTGAGCAGTTCTTAGTTTTGAAGAACAATATATGGGCCTGACAGTCAATGGAGCTTGATCATTTGAATAAACTATCACTCACATTTCAACAGAAGGATCAATGTGAAATTTGGTGGAAAAGTGGTTTCTGAAGAATCATGATTTTATATATGTAAACAGCACAGTGGCAGGGAAATATTATAAATATAAACCAGATGATGGCCATCTTAGATTTCCAATCAGAACAATTTCAACTACTGTTGATCTACAAGTCACTTCGATACTTTCAATATAAATGTATACGGCCCATACAAATTGGGAAGCAAATTTGACCTTGGAGGTAAAAAGATCAAATGTCAACACAGAACCATCATTTTGGTAGATCTCCTGTCCCCCATAATTTGTGCAAAGATTAGGACCCAGGGCTTATTTGGTTATGGAGAAGAAGATTTTTAAAGGTTTTTACCATATATGGGCATGGCAGCCATTTTGATCAATGGACCATACCCATTTTAGCAATCTTTCATTCTCCTGCCCATGGAGGCTCCGCATGAAATTTGAGCAACACTGGCCCGGAGGAAAAGCCATTTAAAATTATTCACATTTTTTTCATACAAATGTATGGGGCCCATGCGAATGCATACAGAAGCAAACTTGACCTCACCGTAAAAAAAGTGTCAATGTATGACAATTATTTTAGCAACTTTGGTAGACCGCCCGTTCCAGATGATATATGCAAAGATATAGCCACAAGCCATCCTTGGTTCTGGAGAATAAGATTTTTAAATGTTTTTCCCATACAAATGCATAAGGAAGCAAACTTGACCTTGCCGTAGAAAGGTCAAATGTCAATGTATGACCATTATTTTAGCAACTTTGGTAGAACCCCTGTCCTCGATGATTTATGCAAACATTCAGCCCCAAAGAATCTTTGGTTCTAGAGAAGAAGATTTTTAAAAGTTTTTACCATATATGGGCATGGCGGTCATCTTGGTCAATGAACCGTGACTATTTTAGCACCCTTTTGTTCCCCCTTATCTAAGGAGGCTCCATATGAAATTTGAGCAAAATTGGCCCAGAGGCTCCAGAGAAGAAGTTGTTTGAAATTCTGAACATTTTTCCCATACAAATGCATAAGGAAGCAAAATTGACCTTACCGTAAAAAGGTCAAATCTCAATGTATAACCATTATTTTAGTAACTTTGGTAGCCATCCTGTTCCCAATAATATATGTA
The DNA here is from genome assembly GCA_964016985.1 of Anodontia alba. Taxonomy (NCBI): domain Eukaryota; kingdom Metazoa; phylum Mollusca; class Bivalvia; order Lucinida; family Lucinidae; genus Anodontia; species Anodontia alba. Next base: position 13,387,512 of record OZ024832.1, read on the forward strand.
AAGATTTTGGAGAAGAAGATTTTTAAAGGTTTTTCCCATACAAATGCAAAGGGAAGCAAACTTGACCTTGCCGTAAAAAAGTCAAACGTCAACGTACGACAATTCTTTTACCAATTTTGGTAGACCTTCCGTCCCCAATGATTCCTGCAAAGGTTCAGCCCCAAGGCATTCTCGGTTCTGGAGGAGAAGATTTTTAAAAGTTTTTACCATATATGGGAAAGGCGACCATCTTGGTCAACGGACCGCAACCATTTTAGCAATTTTTCGTTCCCCTACCCTAAGGAGGCTCCATATGAAATTTGAGCAAAATTGGCTCAGCGGCTTCAGAGGAGAAGTCGTTTGAAAATGTTAACGGACGGACGTACGCACGGACGGACGACGAACGAAACGCGATCACAATAGCTTATCCTGAGCAGAGCTCAGGTGAGCTAAAAATATACTCAAATCAATGTTCTCAGTTTTGAAAGAAATATTAAAATTGTGGAGAATCCACAACATTTATCATTTCACGCATGAAAAGTCCAGTTTTAGATGCGTTTTCACAGAAAATTGATTTTATTTAGTACACTAGCAGACTGATCCAAGTCGTTACGTCTCGTGAAAGAACACCAACTCTCGCGCCTTCTTTTAGTTTGGTATTTCCCTTTCTAATATACGGTATTAAATAGATTCTAAAAGGGTTGACCATTGAGAACAATGGACATTGTCAAAAAACGGACAACATCTGAAGTGTCAAATTTTCTTGGTCAGATTATCTAATTTCGGCTAATATGGCCTCATCAGTGACGCTCATATAACAGACACAAAACGTTTTAGTTTAGTTCACTTTGAATATCTCATTCCATGCGTTAAAAAGACATATTTAAATAAGGGACACCTCAACTCTAAGGAATGGTTGTAAACTTGTGCCTAGGTACGTGTCAATGGTTTGCAGCTTCAATCGAAAAAACGCCTTCGAACAAGCGCAAAAATGCGCAAATTCAGATTATCCTGCTCATTTGCAAAATATCATCCGTGCCATTGCTCCCGATTCATTCATCCATTCTGTAATATGCAATGATTCTGTTAGCGGACAGTAAAGGCCCTGATCAGGTTGCGCCGATACGCAGGCTGACCTGGGCCTTCGCTCTCCCTATACGCCCGAAGACACGTTTCCGCATGGTGCAGCATATATATCGACCGCTCTACGAAACAAAGGTTTTCAGTTCACATGCGAGAAATGAAGTAAAGGCATAAATCGGCAAGCACAATTGCGTAATCTGGTTAGAGTCTTCATTGCTTGGACATTCAGGTGAACACAAAAAGAAACATGTTTTGATGGGATGTTGAGATGGGCCTCTGCTGGTAGTGTAAACAATACTTAATTGAAAATACTGTACATGTACAAATGCAATAATAATGAGAATCAAGTAATTTACAGTAGAGTGAAAGGTATACAGGAGTATACGTATTAAGCCCTTTTTTGTGACACTCTAAGTAGAGAAACCGAAATACATACACAAACAGGAAAGATGGATCTTATTCTGATCTGTGTCTGCGCTGTTCACACGTGCACTAAGACTTTTTGCATGGAGAATACGTGTGCATGCGTGCGTTTGCAAAAGTGATGCTGTTTCCAGTAGTGAATGTACCAATTATAGATAACAGAAAACGCATAGTAAATACATAGCAAAGTGTCTATAATAATAATAATAATAATAATAATAATAATAATAATAATAATAATAAAATCGAGGAGCCTTAGAAAATATTATAGGGAGTCTCAATAAAGCTATCGTGGCGAAACCTGTACTTTATTATTGGGGGTACAAAACGTAATACCACTATTTAGTGTATAGCGTAATCATAAGATTTTGCTATTATTGTTTGGTACTTTATAAAAACAGATTGCAGACAACCTACCTGGTTGTATTACAGCGACTGCCGTGGTGCTTATTTGTAGTATTAGGTCAAAACACTTTATAGCGTATCTAACGTCATCGCGTCATAATGACCACAAAAAAACATCACCATGGTCTTTCCTCAGCGCCTCATATTCTTTGCAAATTGTAAAAATTAAACGGTTTATTCAAGTGTAAGGAATCGCTTTTGAGTCTGAAACGTCAGCACAGATGCATAGCGCAGTGGTTCAAATAGACCATTCAAAACAAGAAAACCCTAGAGGGTAAACATCTCGTTGAAACGTCTGAAAATTTATTAAAAAAATATTTGACTAAAGAAACTAAAATATTACAATTTGGTCATTCGTCCGTATGATCTCCAGTGGCATGTTATTGCACTGGAGCCAGATGTTATATTTTCCTGTTCTTAGTAACCCTATCAGAGGAATTGTTTTGGAGGAGTATTTGGTGATAATTCTGGGATATGTTTTCTTATTTCTCAATATAAAACATATGTTGTTGGTACTCATTAGAAGCGCCTCATCAAGGCGCTCCTAATGAGTATCCACAACATAAGGTTTTATGGAGAACTGACGAAAAGTATCCACTATCACGAAAAACTCCTTTTATACAATTTCTTTGACCTATACCGGACACTTCACAGTTCATAAGATAGGGTTTGGACGAATATCGGCGTAAGTAACCAATAAGTAGACTACATCATGTGCTCTTATTATTGCAAACTGGACCACTTATTCTCCGCCCGTACATTATATTGGGCTTTGGCTTGCCAATACTATACTACAGCGGTTCAAATCACCACACAACCTTCCAGACAGTCACTGGATACGTTCGCCAATTTCTTTACAAACGTCATCTACTGGTGAGTCAGTAGTATCTCCGATCTGATTGGCTGATTGCTTTGAGGTTAAAAAGAAGCAACGGATTTCAATCATCAGATAGTGAATGCCAATTACCCCGGATTCGCATGAAAAAACAAGATGGCGAACGTGTCCAGGAACTGTCCGGAGAGCTGTTCGTTGGATTAAATGTAAGCCGAACGAGCATCTGCCAACTGCAAGGTGCGGCGGAGAATTGCTCGTCCCATTTCTCAATAACAAGAACATATAAACTAGTCTACAAGTGCTTGCTTACCCCATATTTCCCCGAAATTCTTTTTATCAGCTGTGAAGTGTGCGTCCTTCGAGTTTCTTTGAAAATCGGACAGGCATTTATGTGAAAAAAATAATAACTTCAAGCTTCTGTGCGTAGTTATTTTAAATAAATAGGTACTTAAAAGTAGTCCGATCCACCCTTTATTAAGTTACTAGAATGGCTGGTTGCGGTATAAACTATTTTGACTATACCTTTGTTTCTTCATTGTTTCCTGGCAAATCAGAAAATCGTCAAACAATTTTTGGTGGCATTATATAATTTGCAGTCTTATTGGCCATCAATCTGGTATTTTCGAGTAACATCGTGTTAGTCTAATGCAGATGACGCCATATGTGGATGAACGTTATACGTTTACTTGGGGGATAACTGTATACAAGATTGTCATTTTGGGAGGTCTGTTGTCGGTTTTACGGTCGAAACATTTTGCGTCAGCGAGGTCGTAAAACGTTGTTTGAGATCATAAAACCGACGATTTACCTCCCCAAATGACAATCTGAAATGCAGTTATCCCCATTACAATGCGTGAATCCGACGTTTTCCCTCCTCAAATGATAATTTTAAATGCAGTTGTTCCCATTTCTATGCATTTATACGTTTGTTTTGTTAATAAATGTACTATTTGTACAAAGCAGTAAGCGCTGTGATCTGCTTTAAAGCAAAATCTTAGCCAATAAAAAGCGCCATTAGTTGATGATGTCAAGTTTCGACAGTATATCGCAGAATGTACCATTGTCAATCACGTGTCGCGTTACATACGCAAATGCATTCGCATAAGAAACAGTGAAGTTGTATAATATACTAAGAGCTGTCACAGGTCAGCGTAGTTCGCCTACATCGCGCTGTGTCTCGAAACACATTAACCAAAACCTTTAACATATTTTTCCGAGGTCCATGACATTAGCATCAAGGTCAGTCTTGTGGGTGCGAATGGTACTATATAGAACTTCAGAACATTATCTAACATCAGGGCAATTATGAACTACTTCATCCAGATGTTCAGGATATAGTATTTTACAAACCATCACGAAAACACGCCTATATAATGTTGACCCCCTTCAACCCCACTTTTATATAGCAAAACTGGGGTTTACAGGGGTAAACATCAATTTTCTTATTTCTGCTCAAAAACATAGATTGTGGGTACTCGTTAGAACCGCCTCGGCGAGGCGGTTCTAACGAGTAACCACAATCTATGTTTTTAGCAGAAATTTGAAAAAAAATATATTAGAATTTTTATCTAAAAATTTTCATTTTTTTGGTGGTAAAATTTTCAGTATATTTGAATAGGCTTGTTTTCGTAATGTTTAACCAAAAACTTGAACCAACGTCGACGTCTACTCCGTGGAAACTGCTATATCTGTACATGTACCTATGTATAGGCATGCTAAAACAATTAACAGAAAGCGATTATTTTCTTTTTTTCTAATTTAAGATATAGCTCCTAGTTTGTGTTATTAATTAACGCTGAATCAGATTATAAATATATACGGTGGTCTAATTCGGGATTAATCTCATAAAGTGAAAGTGGGATCTGGAAATCATATGAATATACCTGTACATTTATCCTTAAAGTGATAAAATACACGTTCTGATGAAGTCGTTTTTACAAAAATAATTACCTCTTGTTTTAAAAGGAGTCTACTCTAAAGGGAAGAATTGGCTTACAAGAGGCGCGCGCAAATTCTTTCCTTTTAGAGTAGACCCTTTTTCAAAAGGGATTTGATTGCATGAAATAAAAAAATACACAAAAACTTGTCTCCCTTTGAAAATATGGCGAAAAAACTAGCAAGTGAATAATGTCATCCTTAAATCATAACAAGGGCCAAAAAGAATGATAGTCCGATTTGAATGATGCTTCTTGTAAGCTGCGTCCCAGCACTGACAGGTTCCTTATATTGCCTATCAATGATTCTAGTACAATAGCTTGGCTCCATCGTCCGGTAAGTAGTGATTAGAAAAGCTACGGTCATTTTTCCACAATCAGCCCCAACGTGAGTAACAAAACAGTTGTACATCTCCGCTGTTATACTGAAACAAAAGAAAGCATTTACCTTGTAATTCGCCATTTTAAACTACAAATCAAAGTTGAAGATAAAATAAGTCAAAATATTAGTTCGAAGTAAAGGTCGGACTTCACCAAGGCTCGGTACTCAGCCCGCTGCTCTTCATTATTGTGCTTGAAGGCTTGTCACGAGAGGTCCGCTCTGGGGTCCCCTGGGAGAACCTCTTGTACCACGGTGCCAGGGAACTGCACGCCCCTTGGACGGCAGGCCACTGAGGGAAGTCCAAGTCGGACCTGACAACCTGAGGTGGTAGCTTGCTTTTTCTACCTAGGAGACATGTTCTTAGCAGCCGGTGACTGTGAACTGTCCACAACAATTGTGAAAACCGCCTGCAAGAAGTTCAAGGAGCTGCTACTTGTTCTCTCTTTCGCCACCTCTCTTTCAAGACACGTGGCCGCGTGCACAGCTCTTGTTTTCGGAGTGCAATGCTCCATGCCAGTGAGACTTTGCCATTGACAAACCCAGAACTTGCGCGGCTTGGCATAGAAGATCTGGACCTCATTTTCTGAAGGAGAGAAGGCTCCGTTGGTATGGACATGTGGAACGCTCCAATGGTGCAGTCAAGTCAGCATTTGACATACAGGTTGATGGAAACCGTGAGCTTGGAAGGCCCAAGATGACATGGAAGCAGCTGACAGAGAGGGATTGCAGGGAGTGGAAGCTCTCGGCTATCGACCCTCATGATAGACATACCTGGAGATCTGGTGTTAGATCTGCCATGCGCGCAGCAAGCCAGCTGCCTGGAAGATTGGGGGTGGGGGGTACTGATGTGGATATTGCCCCTGTACCTGCATGTTAATCAAACATCTGATGATGATGATGATGATTAAAACATTGGTCTAGATAAGAGTGGGTATTAGGTATATGTCTCGCCTGGGCGCTTCTAATGAGTGCCCAAAACATAAGTTTTCATGGAGCAATAAGATAAATATCAATACTTTTGGATTGAAAAAAGCATATTATCAAGAGCTAAGATTCAAACGTTACTAAATGTTTCTATGACTACTATTGACAGTTGCATGCACACATTAGCCTGCAAAATATGCTCATCAATTATTTCTTGAAAAAAAAAAAACAAGAGGCCCACGGGCCACAACTCGCTCACCTGAGTGAAACCGCCACTGCAGATATGCAGATGGCATGCAACATTTTTCCAATACTCTTATGACAAGGCAATGGCTTAAACAGTTTTTGAAATATCTTGCTTTCAAGGTTAAAATGCTGAAATTTTCTAAACGTTACAAGTAAAATAAGTCACCCCCAATGCCTCCTACCAACTTTTGAGTCAACTGGCATTTCGGTGCAGTAGAAGAAGCAAAAAATAGATTTTCAAGATGGCTGCCATCTTGGATTTCCGATCGGAATGATTATAGCTATTTTCTGATCTACAAGTCACCCTGATGCTTCCTACTAAGTTTCAAGTCAATTGACTTTTAGTTTTAAGAGAAGAAGCGAAAAATAGATTTTCAAGATGGCTGTCATGGAGGCTATCTTGGATTTCTAATTGGCACGATTTGAGCTATTTTTTATGTACAAGTCATCCCGATGCTTCCTAGCAAGTTTGGAGTCAATTGGCCTTTCGGTTCAGGAGAAGAAGCGAAAAATAGCTTTTCAAGATGGCTGCCATGGTGGCCATCTTGGATTTCTAATCAGCACAATTTTAGCTATTTTTGATTTATAAGTCACCCCAATGCTTCCTAACCAGTTTGGAGTCAACTGGCTTTTGGGTTTCGGAGTAGAAGCGAAAAATAGATTTTCAAGATGGCTGCCATGGTGGCCATCTTGGAATTTGGACCGACACGATTTTAGCTATATTTGATCTACAAGTCACCCTGATGCTTCCTAGCAAGTTTGGAGTCAATTGGCCTTTCGGTTCAGGAGAAGAAGCGAAAAAGATTTTCAAGATGGCGGCCATGGCGGCCATCTTGGATTTCCGATCGGAACGATTTTAGCTATTTTTTTTATCTACATTTCACCCTGATGCTTCCTACCAAGTATCGAGTCAAATGGCCCTGGGGTGTAGGAAGAGTAGGCCTTTAAAGCAATTGTTCACGCCGCATGACCCATGATGGACGACGGACATTGACTGACCACAATAGCTCACCATGCGCACTTCATGCTCAGGTGAGCTAAAAATCTGAGCAAATTTGGCTCAGTGGCTTCAGAGAAGTCGTCAAATTCTCAATAATTTTCCCATATAAATGTTATGGGGCTCATACAAATGCATGGGGAAGCAAACTTGACCTTGCCGTAAAAAGGTCAAATGTCAACGTACGATAATCTTTTCAGCAATTTTGGTAGAGATCTCCTGTCCCTGATGATTTGTGCACAGATTTAGCCCCAAGGCATCCTCAGTTCTGAAGAAGAAGATTTTTAAAGGGTCTTACTATATATGGGCATGGTGGCCATCTTGGTCGACCTACCGCGACCATTTTAGCAATCTTTCGTTCCCCTGACTTAAGAAGGCACAATATGAAATGTGAGCAAATTTGGCTCAGTGGCTTCAGAGAAGAAGAAATTTAAAATTCTCAACATTTTTCCTATTCAAATGTATGGGGCTCATACAAATGCATAGGGAAGCAAACTTGATCCTGCCGTAAAAAGGTCAAATGTCAACGTACGACAATTCTTTTGGCAACTTTGGTAGACCTCTCCTTTCCGATGATTTGTGCAAAGATTCAGCCCCAAGGCATTCTCGGTTATGGAGAAGAAGATTTCTAAAGGTTTTTACCATATATGGGCATGGCGGCCATCTTGGTCAACGGACCGCGACAATTTTAGCAATCTTTTGTTTCCCCACACTAAGGTGGCTCCATATGAAATTTGAACAAAATTAGCTCAGAGGCTTCAGAGGATAAGTCGTTTAAAACTCTTAACAATTTTCCCATTCAAATGTATAGAGCTCATACAAATGCATAGGGAAGCGAACTTGACCTTGCCGTAAAAAGGTCAAACGTCAACGTACGACAATTCTTTTAGCACCTTTGGTTGACCTCTCGTCCCCGATGATTCATGCAAAGATTCAGCCCCAAGGCATCCTCGGTTATGGAGAAGAAGATTTTTAAAGGTTTTTACCATATATGGACATGGCGGCCATCTTGGTCAACGGACCATGACAATTTTAGCAATCTTTCGTTCCCCCACCCTAAGGTGGCTCCATATGAAATTTGAACAAAATTAGCTCAGAGGCTTCAGAGGAGAAGTCGTTTGAAACTCTTAACAATTTTCCCATTCAAATGTATAGAGCTCATACAAATGCATAGGGAAGCGAACTTGACCTTGCCGTAAAAAGGTCAAACGTCAACGTACGACAATTCTTTTAGCAACTTTGGTTGACCTCTTGTCCCCGATGATTCGTGCAAAGATTCAGCCCCAAGGCATCCTCGGTTATGGAGAAGAAGATTTTTAAAGGTTTTTACCATATATGGGCATGGCGGCCATCTTGGTCAACGGACCGCGACAAGTTTAGCAATCTTTTGTTTCCCCACCCTAAGGTGGCTCCATATGAAATTTGAACAAAATTAGCTCAGAGGCCTCTGAGGAGAAGTCGTTTGAAACTCTTAACAATTTTCCCATTCAAATGTATAGAGCTCATATAAATGCATAGGGAAGCGAACTTGACCTTGCCGTAAAAAGGTCAAACGTCAACGTACGACAATTCTTTTAGCAACTTTGGTTGACCTCCCGTCCCCGATGATTCATGCAAAGATTCAGCCCCAAGGCATCCTCGGTTATGGAGAAGAAGATTTTTAAAGGTTTTTACCATATATGGGCATGGCGGCCATCTTAGTCGACGGACCGCGACCATTTTAGCAATCTTTCGTTCCCCTACCCTAAGGAGGCTCCATATGAAATTTGAGCAAAATTGGCTCAGCGGCTTCAGAGGAGAAGTCGTTTGAAAATGTTAACGGACGGACGGACGGACGCACGGACGGACGGACGGACGACGGACGAAAAGTGATCACAATAGCTCATCCTGAGCAGAGCTCAGGTGAGCTAAAAAAAGAAGGAAACAAAAATAACATGTCATTTATCTGTTGCCACGAGGGTGCTTCTCAGACACGTTGAAATATTTAGTTTATTTATTTATTTATTTTTTTTTTTTTTGTGTGTGTTTTTTTTTTTTTTTTTTTTTTTTTTCAGAGAAAATAGGGCTTGACCTTCCATATGAATTCTCTGCCGAGCAGACGATTCACATGTAATGTCAATTCTTACTTTTTCTGTAAAATAATAACAGTCACCGTTAGGTCGTCTGCTACAAATTTTCTCGGCTTTAGGATAAAATTTGCAGTCAAAAAATGGCTACCCTATAGACCCTAAGTTCTTTGACAGACAGGCCTGAGCAAGCGCTGAGGGCTCTGATCAGACGCAGCAGAATGCAGCGTCTGATTAGGGTCTACTTTGTTTGTCACTTATCCAGCAGTTTTAAGATATGTCATCGGGCAGTCAAATGGACTTGCTGAATATTCAATACAAGAATGGTAAGCAGTGCTCCAGCTAGGATTTGAGAGCAGAGGGTGCCGGATAGGGCACTTTTTGCGCGGTCAAACCAGAATGAGGGCACCATGTGTCAGCATCAAGACATGTTACAAAATATAATCCACTCCTCAGTAAATGAATCAACCTAGAATAGACATAAAACTGACTTTTAATGCTTAGCACTGTGGATACAATTTTCAGCAGACGACATACTGAACTATTTTTTTTTATTATTTTTCCTAGAATACAGAAAACAGGTTTGACATTTCTGATTTGTGTTCTGGTCAAAACATGAGAAATATCATCAATTTGTTGTCTGCTGAATTAGCCCAGAGAGGGTTAAGATTACATTTTAATAATTTCATTAATTTCGGTCCGATTTTCATGAAATAACAAGTTTTCACCAAAAGGGTTTCATGTTGGGTTTTATGTCGGAGTTAAAATAAGGCAAAGGGCAGCTTAAAAACGAAATGGGAGTGACATGAAAGGACAAGCAGAGCGGCTTGCCTCTCTGTATAGGGCCAGCTGGAGCACTGTAAGGAGATAAGATCAGAGGACTTGTTAAGGAGGAGTATTTGGTGATAATTATGGGATAATTTTTCTTATTTTTCCATGAAAACATATGTTGTGGGTACTTATTAGAAGCGCCTCGGCGAGGCGCTTCTAATGAGTACCCACAACATATGTTTTATGGAGATAGGGAGAAAATTATCCCAGAATTATCACCAAATACTCCTCCTTAACAAATCCTCTGTAAGATGTCCAAATACTTAAACGATATGCAGGCTGATCTTTGCCCAGCCTTTTTACACAGATGCACTCACGTTATCTTTTCATTACGAAAACACGCCTACTCAAATACACTTAAAATTTTACTACCAAAAATTGGGAATTTTTCAGAAAAAAAGTTCTGATATTTTTTCATATTTCTGCTCAAAACAAAGATTGTGGGTACTCGTTAGAACCGCCTCGTCGAGGCGGTTCTAACGAGTACCCACAATCTTTGTTTTTGAGCAGAAGTAACAAAAATAATGTATACACCTGTAAATCCCAGTTTTACTAATATAAAAGTGGGGTTTAAGGGGGTCAAAATTATATAGGTATGTTTTCGTGATGTACATGACGATGTGCATGGCATTTTGAGTCGATTATTCACAATCAATCAAATCATAGCATACAAACGCCAAAATTTCCTAAAGGTAGTTGTCCACGTAATTATCATTGACCAATGTAATCAAACAGTGCGCTGGACGAAATCCAGGTAACAATTATTTATAGCCGTGCTATTCAAGTCGCTGTGACGCTACAGTGACATGCAAAGAGAGTTATCTGTAAAACCTGGACTGGGATATCGACATACAGTGGAGACCAAGATCAGACGCAACAGAACACGGCGTCAGATCAGGGACTGCACTGTTTTCTCAAACTACAGAAAGTTATGGATTAAATGAAACAGTCTTAAGTCCCCTTTCAGGATCAATTTTCCAACCTACACTCAGAGACAATCAACCCACCAGTGCTGCCAGTACTTTGATTAAAGATGGACCTTTGCAAAAACAACGAGCCATCTGATCAGAGTCTGCACTACTAATCATGGCATCATCAAACTTTCAGCAGCATAACTGTGGCAGCATCTATCTAAATATCCTTTAAGTAGATAATGGACACATCTGACCAGCATAATGGAAGAGTTATTATGAGCATTAATGGGTTATGTACGTAACAGAATAAATATAAACTAAAACTTTCATTTAGGAAACATTTAGACCACTACTACAGACGACAGCATATTCGATAAGTCCTAGATTCAGAACAAAATTGACAGTGGGACATTTAGAGACTTTTTTACAGACAAAAGCACTTTATATGTATATGCCATAAGACTGTGCACAGGCATGCACATTAGGAAAACACGCCTACTCAAATACATAGAACATTCACCTCCAAAAACCGAACATTTTCAGATAAAAATTCTGATATTTTTTTCATATTTTTGCTCAAACATAGATTGTGGGTACCCGTAAGAACCACCTCGGTGAGGCGGTTCTAACGAGTAACCACAATCTATGTTTTTGAGCAAAAATAAGGAAAATAATGTTTACCCCTGTAAACCCCAGTTTTACAGGGGTAAAGTCTTACTCTTTGTTGCTTTGTGGTTTATTCTACGAGGCGATTTGTTGTTTCTTTCGTGTGCAATTTTGTTCTTGTGTTTTCAGTCCTTTTAGTATTGCGATTACCTCGCTTGGGGAAGAGAGAGCTAAACTTAGTGCGTTTCGTGTGTTTGTTCGGTTTGTGCTTGTTTAGATTTGTCGGTTTCCTCTTCCTCTTGGGGTCTGGGAAGGGCTGCGGTTTGTGATTGTGGCACTTCCTGGACTTTTCTCTTACCTTTTTTACTATAAAAAAGTGGGTTTTTTAGGGAGGTCAAAATTATATAGGCATGTTTTCGTAATGAAACATAGACAACGCCAGTCCAATATAACTAAAATATTGTTAAAAGGGCTGTAAGACTTCAAACATCACCCTTTACACACTTCCATATAATTTCAACTTACCGACAGGTCATCGTATCTGGCGGTATATTATCAGAAATCTTAGACGGAATACTGAGCATGCATTCGTGCATTCTCTCTGACCGCGAACTCTCGTTCAAGCATGGAATTGAAGACTGTAACTCTGAACATAGAAAGAAAGAGCCTTATCAGATACTCAAAAGTTGAACATACGAATCCAAGACCATCCAGCGAAGCCACACGTTCATGAGGACCTCCACTTGTGTCCAGTATAATACTATACACGGCTGTATCCAAGGCGACGGTGAAGCTCCTGTTCAGACAGAGGATTAACATTGCGAGGTCAATATCAGACAGTCTACGCATCGATTTCTGATGAGTGCTTTTCGACTGGTTCCAGTCTCTAGTGACAAAATATTTTTTCTCATATTCCTGTTTGACAGTACACTAAAGTAAAACTAAAAAATATCATTATAAAGGCTAGTCACTAGCCTTTATAGTCTTGACATTTCTTCGGATTTACTTTAGTGGACTACCAAACAGGAATATGAGAAAACATATTTAGTGGATTATTAAACAGATTGTACAATAAAAAAATATTTAGTCACTTGAGACTGGAGTCAGTCTACAGTGCTTTCACTGTTCCTCCAAAGCGAAGAATGAAGTCTAGATCAGATTATAACAGAAAATAAAACAGACCTTTTTAAACCTTATTTTTACTCTTTGTGTAGTATTGTCACTATAGTATTTTTCTCTCATTAATCTTATATTGCGATAATAACTTATTAACCCATTTACGTCGAGTGGACTCTTCTACCACAGCTCTTTGGACCGGTCTATTTCCAATAACAGGGTTTCTGAATAGCCTTTATTTATTGCTATGTTTTATAGAAATTCTTTTTTTTAATGCAAACAGTGTAGACCCTGATCAGACGGCGCGTTCTGCGGCGTCTTATCTGGGTCTACACTGTTTGCCAATTACCCATTTGGGGATTTCCCGACTAAAATAGGTTAAAAAATTATATTTGATAAATTTCAAATGATTAGTGATAGTGCTTTTACACAATTGTTCGAGCTGATAGGTTAAGACGAAGCGATACTCTCAGCAGATTTCTCGCCATTTCCACTGAGGGAGACAGCTTTTGTGACTCACTGTTTTACTACATGCCAAGCCCCTTCTTTAAAGGGGCCTTGTCTGTAAGGGCAGAATGTGCTTCCAGAGGAAGCAATACATTCTTTGTAGAGTAAAACCCTTTTCAGAAGGTGGCAAACATTTTTCACAGAAGTGTGCCCCCTGCTGTGAACCATTCCCCTTAATAGGGGTGGTCGGGTATGGCGAAGGGTTCGTGTATCACGTCACCGGGGCGTCCAACTGATATTGTACAGTTGGGCAAGGCTTGCTATCCTTATAGCAAGTAAGGGTAGAGGGGGATGTTCCTCTTTCTTCCACTATTTTGTTTCCTGTTGTTAGATTTTCATGTTGAAAACAGATACCAGATTTTCATTTCGAGATAAGCGATTATTCGAGACAATCGAGGTCGAGATTACGAGAGTCGAATGTACAGTCAAACCTGTCTTAAGCAGCCACCCATGGGAAACTTAAAATGTGGCTGCTGAAGGCAGGTGGCTGCTTAATACAGTTCAAATATATAAGTCTATGAAGTTTGGGGCAACTTTCCTCTGGCTGCTTAATACAGGTTGGCTGCTGAATAGAGGTGACCACTAACACAGGTTTGACTGTACATGGTAGCAAATCGAAGAAGCAAAGCAGATGCACTCTTGAGTCCAAAAGAAGAACCAAAAGAAATAAAGAATAAAACAAACCACTATCGATAGCCTGTGTAGTAGCACGAAGAGGTCAGATACTAGTAGCTTACCGTTGTTATAATCGGGGCACATAACTTTTGCCTTCTTGGCTTGTTCCAAGTTGAAAGGGACTTCTATTAATCCAGGGTCGCCACTGCATTTCTCGTATACTTCAAAGATACATTCTAACTCACTTGAATTATTTCTGAAAGAAACAAAAGAAAACATAACTGTTCCAAGATCAGGCAATTAACTTAAAAAACCGATTATATATGAAACCGTGACTTAATCCTCGATCCAACCCTCCGTCGTGCAATTAAAGAGTGCGACAAAGGTGACAGGCGTGATATGGTTAACCACTAAGCATACAGACTATATCATAAAATATACATTGAGTCTTATCCCTGTAAAATGAACTGGTTTAATTGACGAAAACATGAAGAATCAGACTTACCAACAAATATTCGCAGTTTTTAAAGTCACCATAAAATTCGGGTTCCAAGTGCCCTTTCTGAAGGAGCTTTTACAAACTAAATTTATAAATCAATTCATTGTTTTAACGACAAAATTCTGGCTGTGCTCTGCGAAAACGTATTATCGGGCATATGCGGACAGCAAGGGCTCAGATCTGCGCATCCGCACAGTGATGCGCAGTTTGAGCAGGACATTCATTGTCTGTTAACAGTAACTTTGGATACTACAAAATGCATATATGGAGAGTAAAGGTCCGGATGATACTTTGCGCATGCGTAGGATGATCTGAATCTGCGCATTTTGAGCATGTTCGAAGGAACTTTTCCGCTTGAAGAAACTCATTTAGAACATATTTGACGAAGTGTGTAATATCGATAGCCTTCTTTTAGCAGTAAAGCAGACAAATATTTATTACCTTTGTAAACGTCACTAAAGTGATAGAATGCTCAAGCAAACTGAATGAGTTGAGATATATAACTAATAACAAAACTTTAGTATGTTTTATTACAGTTGTATCAACCCAGCAAGCACATCTCGTTGAGACAACATTTGATAAAGAAAAATAATTAAAGAAGTAAGCAAGAAAGTGTTAAGGTTCTTGTATAAGGCACTTTGGCTCAATGTCATCACGAAAACATGCCTATATAATTTTGACTCCCTCAAACCCTACTTTTATATAGTAAAACTGGGGTTTACAGGGGTAAACATTAATTTTCTTGTTTCTGTTCAAAAACATAGATTGTGGGTACTTGTTAGAACCGCCTCGCCGAGGCGGTTCTAACGAGTACCCACAATCTATGTTTTGAGCAGAAATATGAAAAAATATTCGGATATTTTATCTGAAAATTTTCATTTTTTGGTGGCAATTTTTTTTAGTATATTTGAATAGGCATGTTTTCGTAATGTCTTTCTGGTCTTATGAAGTTGCAATAAAATCCTGTAAACAGTTTTGTAGTGATGCCTCGGACAAGAAACTTGAATAAAGGGAAATAATTCAAAAAAAAGTAAGCAAGACAGATTTTTTGTATACTGTACTTTCTCTCAACGTCCTTTAACATTTAATTAAGTTTCATTAAATGCCTTAAATACTTTTGAAATTATGCCCCGAACAAGAAAATTTAATGAAGAGAATTCAAAAAGTGAGCAAGAAAGAGTTCAGGCGCTTGTATACTGCACTTTCTCTTAACGTCCTGTATCATTTTATGAAGTGTCATCCAAATTCCTTGAATAGTTTTGGAGTTATGCTGCGGGCAAAAGTGTGACGAATGGGCGGACGGACAAATGGGCGGACAGACGAAGACCATTACCATATCCCTCTTTGTTTTCGGCGGGGAATGAAAAATACAAACACGATACCATAAGTGAACTTCTGAGACATCAAAATAATAAAATGTCATACACTCAACACTCTTTATACCAACACTCGATACAATGACACAATTCGCTATAATGACAATTTAAATGTCACAAAAACTTCGCTCAAGAGGTGACAATTAATGAGAAATTATGCAAGAATATTGCATTAAAACTCAAAAGCAACATTTTGTTTTGGATATTTGTTAGAATTGCCTCGGTGAGGCGATTCTTATAAATGTCCAAAACATGTTCTATGAGGAAATGAGAATGAAACAAGGCCTTTCTTACATATCATTCTGTCCATCAAGGATTCTTTTCAACAGCAAAGTATTTTAATGACAATATCTTTGGGCACAAATGCTGTCGTTGTAACAAGGGTTCAGTGTTTGTTTATGTTGACGTTTTACGACCCATTCAACCCATTGGCGTCAAGTTTAGCGCAGTCAGTTCACCTAACCACACGCAGGCTAAGTCCTCTAAGCGGTTAACCAGTAATGTGCACATTCTTTCGTCAGAAACTGACAACTGCCCTTCTTGAATCAGCGGAAGAGAGAGAATGACCGTAGAAAATATTTCATGATCTCCACGAAAGCATGTTGCCGACTCGGTTGGGGCCGAACCGGCAACCTCCTGATCATCAGTCGGACGCGCATCCAACTGAGCCACCGAGGCCGGCCGAAGGTTCAGCGTACATGAACATTGAACGAGCATTGCTTGTCTCGACCTAATCCCATCCCCAGAGGAGTCTGCCGTTTGATGGAAATGGGTACATTTGATATGCTTGTGTCATTTCCGCCAAGGTAGACACATTTTGTGACTTCTCGTTTGCTTTACTGCACACCAAGTCCCTTCTGAGAGCAAAGTCTTTCCTTATAGAGTTGATACCTTTCAGGTGACATAAAGTATCTCCCATGAAAATGTATCAAGTCCCCTTAACTAATGAAGCATTATCGTGGTTTGTTTGCTCTCTTTTTGTATCAATGGTATGCCATGTTCTCTGATTTTGCCTTTTGCATGGTAGTTTGTTTACAACAACTGACTCTCATTATCTCAACACTGATATTTCAAAGTAAAATGTGATAACAATTTGGTTTAGTTTTCCATTTATTCTTTAGATATTAAATCCTCTTATCTCAAACTACTCTTACTCAAAATGAAAATTCTAATCATCCCTGTGACTTTTAGATAATGGGAATTTACTGTAACTACCATAATAACCCTCAGTATTGAAACAGGGAGGCCTTGGCAAACAGTATAGAAGCAGGTCAGACGCCAATGAACACGGCTTCTGATCAGTCTTTTTCTTTGCAACTCATCCATCAATAGTTTGGTCAAATCAGCAAATAGTATAATGGACTCTTTGCAATATTAGGACTAGTATAGATAATCAAGGTGCCCCAATACTTGGAGTATATACATATACGGTAACACACCTGCATATATAGTCGGCATACTCTCCGGATATTACTGGTACGCCCAAGGGTCGCATTGGGGGCTGCTCAACACTTTCTTCTTCCACAGCTTCTTGACGACGCCTCCTTGACAGAGGTTTTCCACCCTCGTGGGGTCTGTGACCCGTGTCTACTCTTGGCATGTCCATGAAGCAGGTCATTGCCTGGTCTCGTGGAATTTCATATGGACATTGTCCCAGCACTGAGACTGCAATACCAATGATAAATTTGAAATGTATATACTAGTACATTAAACAAAACAACATTTTTTTTCTAATGCAGTTTATATCAAAACTACTTTTTCTATAGCAATACGGCAAAGCCAGAAAGCCAACTGCAAATTAAAATGTTATGATTTAATGTGTCCTTTTAATATAGGATATGTGTCTGGTTCATTAATAAACATTTTATTCAGATTTTCATTGGTGATGCCATACAAGTATACATAAAGCTTACAGAAAGAGAAATCCACAAAACACAAAATGATGACAGTATGGCGAACTATTGGAGTCCTTACATCTTTTCTTTATAAGTGGTGTTTGGTTAGTTTTTGTTATTACAATTTTTGTAGAAATTTCTGAAGTTACTGCAAACAGTGAAGACCCTGGTCAGACGCCGCATTCTGCGGCGTCTGATCTGGGTCTGCACTATTTGCCAATGACCCGTTTATGGGACGCTAGGCTTAAATGGGTTGATACGGATTTCATGGTGTATATATTTTTTGTTCGGACTGCCTTATTCAGTTCTTCTGCCATCTAAAACTGTATACAGGCTGAATTGAGACTTTTCTATGTGCGCGTGCCAATATTTCCATCACATAAGTTGTCTTCCTTTTGTAGGATATGTTCAAAATTGACGGTCACTACTCTCGTAGAAATAAATTGATAAAAATAATAAAAACTATTTTCTTTTAAAAATAACAATGAATACGAGGTTAAAATATGTATGAATACATTATCATCATGATTGTAACTGATCGAATAATGTAGGTAAAAGAAAATAGCGTGTTTGTGCAGAAAGAGTTTCATTGATGCGTGTCTATTCTTTATTGTTGGGGAAATATAGTATTTACTTAAATTATATATATATATATATATATATATATATATATATATATATATATATAATTTAAGACTTAAACAAATTTCAACAAAGAATTCCGGCCCAGGATCATAACTGATGCTAGTAATCTACTCCAAAAAAGAGTGTATAGGAAGAAATATGAAATACCACAGTGACTCTAAATGTTGAGGGTGCATTTCAGGGGTTTTCTATTTTAAAAAATTGACATAAAAATGTAACATTTACGAGTAAAAGATTATGCCCTTTTCGGGACCTTGTTATCTGACCCGCTGCGACTTAATAACTGATTGTGTTTAGATATATGAGAAATCTAAACAATAAAACGTAAACACAACGTGCAAAAAGTATAAAGCTTATCTTTACTAGCAACACAATGTGCAAAACATATAAAGCTTATCTTAACTATCAACACCACTGTGCCCATCCATATACGCAATGTATACAATGCACATAAACCTTACACCGAAAGGGATATACACCAAACTGAGTGTTTTTCACCAATACGGAAGGCAAAAGGGCCCATCTTACGTCAGATCACATGAATTAAACGTTCCACATAAGCTGTCGCATACCCTGACTTAGGAACGATGATTCCCTCTACTGGTCGCCCTTGTTATGCCCCTTCTCCCAAGATAGAAGATAATGCGAAAGTGATGAGATATAGCTGGTGCATATTGACCTGTCTTTTTTACCTCTGTCCGAGAATATATATACAGTCGACTCTCGTTATCTCGAATTCTAAGGGACTTACTGAAACACTTCGAGATATCCATACCGCGACATATCAGAGTTGAGAGAGTGAGGAAAACAATAAATTGAACAACCACATTTACCAAATGAATATGTAATTCCACTCCTGAAGTTAGAAATATATATATATATATATATATATATATATATATATATATATATATATATATATATATATATTAAGCAGACTATATATAGGCAACAGGCAGACTAGGAAATTAGGCAGACTAAACTCAGTCTGCCTAATATTTGAGAGGCAGGCATTTGCAACATAAATAATTGAGGTGCAATTTTAGAGAGGTCACCTTATATTCAAGCAATTTCTGATAAGTTTAAGCAGTTATTTCAATATTTGTTGAAAAAATGACTGGTTTTAAGTGTCTTATATTTTGACTGACATATAACTTCAAAAATGTTAGTTTGCAGCTTAGGCAGACAATTTTTAAACCTCTATTTCCAAGTAAAGATAAATATATATTGTTATTTTTACTTTGTAGTATTTGATGTTCTTGTGTTGACTTTATGATATCGAGATCAAAATCTTCCAAAATAAAATATTTAGGAAATTGAAATTTTGGGGCCTGATATTTTGTGAACACAAATTCGCGACTTTCCAGTTCAGCGCCCTCTAGCGGTTGATAGCGATATGCGTAATATGGCGGTTTATAAATGCGAAAAGCCAGTATTTCATCAATATCCTTACAATTAGCCCGGAATAAAGGTAAAAGAAGGTAAGAAATTCTTACTAACATAAAATTCCACGCATCTCATGATCTGTTTAACAGTATACAGCAGAATCAATACCAGTATGCTGCGAAATACTTCATTTTGATTTACAAGTTCGGAAAGAACTCGTAGTCGCACATAGTATAATAACTCAGTCTGTCTCTACACCATAAACTAGTGGTGCATAAAAAACGAATTGTAATATCATGCAGAAATAAAAAGAGTTCCAGTTTCATAATTTGTTACAGTTTTATTGAGCAGGTGAAAAATGCATAAGACCTGACCAGGAATCCAACTAGGGACTGTTTGTATGCTAAGCAAAGACTCTACCATGTGGCTGTAAAAGCCGTCTCCAACCATAAGGCAGTACAAGTGTGCTATTTACATATACCCTGTGACATTCTGTCCCTTCACATTAAAATTCATTCTTGAACTTCAATCCGAGAGTCGTGGGAAATGAGACTGAAGGAGATGTAATGCACATATGAGTTACAATGGTGCCAAATGTAGCAGGTGAAAAAATTTATACAACCTGGCTGGACCTCTTGTATGCTAAGAACAGCCTACGACGTCACTGTAAAAGCCACCTTGTACCACAAAGCAGTTTAAGCAGCTATATAACTATGCCCTGTGACAGTATCCTTGTATTTGACGGAAAATCAGTATACCCAGGTCTTAAGAAAGTCATAAAGTTTTAGACAGTCTATAAAGTCAAAGACTTGATCTAAAGATTTACAGACTTGGTCAAAACTAAGTCATGTAAATGAAACAAAATTAAAAAATCGCGATCAATCTTTCCGTCTACAGTGTTATTTGAAGCACCAGTAACAGGTAAGCTACTTGTAGCCGTGCTGGGCCCGATAGCTCAGTCGGATGCTTATTCGACCGATAATCAGGAGGTCGCGGGTTCGATTCTCCGGTCCGGCAAAATTCTTTGGTAAAGATTGATTATGAAATTGTTTCTTAGGTCATTCTCTCCCTTCCGCTGATTCATAGAACATTAATTTGTCTGTTAACAAGACTTTGTGTGTTCCATGAGTTTTGCATTATGTTCTTTTCCTTTTCACACAGACTGCTCTACTATGGGGAAGAAGAGAAAGGCACAAAGTGAAATTGATACTGATACATGTAGGAGACTGTACTGCGTTTGTCGTCAGCCAAATGATGAAAACAAAATGATGATGTGTTGCGACTTCTGTCAGGAGTGGTTTCATCCAGCTTGTGTGGGAGTGGATGAAGCTGAAGCTGTAGCTAGATGGCACTGCCCAGGTTGCATTGACCTAATGTCAGTGAATCCAGTCATGTCAAAAAAAGGTATCCAAATTTTTACATTATACACAGCATGGAACAATTTTTATCCCTTTTATGAGCTGAATCCAGAGGGGCTGCTGGTGGAGGGGGAGGAAAGCTAGTATGAGAGGAGGCGTTACTACTTCTCATTAGAGACCTGGATTTTTTTAATTTTTTTTTTAATTTAGTGTCTGGAGAATGCATGTTAAGCCATTTTTAGCTTGTCTGAACGAAAGTTCAGGAAAAGCTGTTGCACTACACATGGCGATGGTTTTGTTTGTTTGTGTTGAGGTTTTACGGCCCAGTCAAACCAATGGGGTCATGTCGAGCATGGTCAGTTTACCTAACCACACGTTTACTGGGCAGGCTTAGTCCTCTAAGCGGTTAACCAGTATTGTGCACATTCTTTCACCAGAAACTGACAACTGCCCTTCTTGAATCAGCGGAAGGGAGAGAATGACCGTAGAAAATATTTCATGATCAATCTCTACGAAAGAATGTTGCCAACCTCATCTGGGGTTGAACCTGCGACCTCCTAGTCTCCAGTCGGACGGCGCATCCAACTGAGCCACCGAGGCCGGCGTTCAGGTCCATAAAATGTTTTGATTTTAGCCCATCTGGTAAGTGGCTAGTCTAGAATAAGAGGGGCAAGCCACAAAGTAACCCTTAAGTTTATCTAACATCAGGTCCAAGGAGGCTGGGAACCACTGCAGTGATGGATCAAATAGATAAAAGTCTTTATTATTAACTATTAAACTTGGCTGGCTGCTGCTGAGATGCAAAGACACAAACCAACTAATGCTATGATTACATCCAGTTTTCATGTACATTTGTTTGTTTGTAAATGTTATAGTACAGCATTTGCTTAAAACCCAGCAGGCAGTTCAAGGAAATAAATAATCTTCCCTAACACTTTTTTGCCTATATTTCATGGTCCATTGATTTTGTCAAAGTTGACATGTTGTTTGTATCAGTCCCAGCATTATTTGCTCAATCTCTAGTAAAACAATATTATAAATATTATACAGCCAAAAGTCTCCAGACCCCACATACATTTGAGTCACTTCATATTATAGAAATGTGCCTTTTGGAATATTAACATGGCATTTTTAGCTCACCTGAGCTCTGCTCAGGATGAGCTATTGTGATCACATTTTGTCCGTCGTGCGTCCGTCCGTGCGTCCGTCCGTTAACATTTTCAAACGACTTCTCCTCTGAAACCGCTGAGCCAATTTTGCTCAAATTTCACGTGGAGCCTCCTTAGGGTGGGGGAACGAAAAATTGCTAAAATGGTCGCGGTCCGTTGAACAAGATGGCCGCCACTCCCATATATGGTAAAAACCTTTAAAAATCTTCTCCTTCAGAACCGAGAATGCCTTGGGGCTGAACCTTTGCAGAAATCATCGGGGTCGGGAGGTCTACCAACATTGCTAAAAGAATTGTCGTACGTTGACGTTTGACCTTTTTACGGCAAGGTTAAGTTTGCTTCCCTGTGCATTTGTATGGGAAAAACCTTTAAAAATCTTCTTCTCCAAAACCGAGCATGCCTTATGGCTGAATCTTTGCATATATCTTCGGGAACAGGAGGGCTACCAAAATTGCTAAAATAATGGTCGTACATTGACATTTGACCTTTTTACGTTAAGGTCAATTTTGCTTATGCATTTCTATGGGCCAATTTTGCTCAAATTTCATGGAGCCTCCTTAGGTAGGGGGAACAAAAGATTGCTAAAATGGTCACGGTTTGTTGACCAAGATGGCCGCCATGCCGATATATGGTAAAAACCTTTATAAACCTTCTTCTCTAGAACCGAGGATGCTT
The DNA here is from genome assembly GCA_964016985.1 of Anodontia alba. Classification (NCBI taxonomy): domain Eukaryota; kingdom Metazoa; phylum Mollusca; class Bivalvia; order Lucinida; family Lucinidae; genus Anodontia; species Anodontia alba. The sequence goes on from OZ024832.1 coordinate 13,410,378, forward strand.
TTGGGCTGAATGTTTGCATAAATCATCGGGGACAGGGGGTGTACCAAAGTTGCTAAAATAATGGTCATACATTGACATTTGACCTTTTTACGGCAAGGTCAAGTTGCTTCCTTATGCATTTGCATGGGAAAAAAACATTTAAAAATCTTATTCTCCAAAACCGAGGATGGCTTGTGGCTGAATCTTTGCATATATCATCTGGAACGGGCGGTCTACCAAAGTTGCTAAAATAATTGTCATACATTGACATTTAACCTTTTTACGGCGAAGTCAAGTTTGCTTCTGTATGCATTCGTATGGGCCCCACACATTTGTATGGAAAAAATGTTGATAATTTCAAATGGCTTTTCTTCTGAAGCCTCCGGGCCAGTGTTGCTCAAATTTCATGCGGAGCCTCCGTGGTCAGGAGATTGAAAGATTGCTAAAATGGGTATGGTCCATTGATCAAAATGGCTGCCATGCCCATATATGGTAAAAACCTTTAAAAATCTTCTCCATAACCAAATAAGCCCTGGGTCATAATCTTTGCACAAATTACGGGGGACAGGAGACCTACCAAAATTGCTCAAATGATGGTTCTATGTTGACATTTGACCTTTTTGCCTCCAAGGTCAAATTTGCTTCCCTGTTTGTGTGGGCCATATACATTTACATTGTATATTGAAAGTATCGAAGTGACTTGTAGATCAACAGTAGTTGAAATTGTTCTGATTGGAAATCTAAGATGGCCATCATCTGGTTTGTATTTATAATATTTCCCTGCCACTGTGCTGTTTACATGTATAAAATCACGATTCTTCAGAAACCACTTAGCCAATTTCCATCAAATTTCACATTGATCCTTCTGTTGAAGTATGATTGATAGTTTATTCAAATGATCATGCTTCATTGACTGTCAGGCCCATATATTCTTCTTCAAAACTAAGAACTGTTCAAATGATGATATTTTCATTAGTTGCGATGATAGGATTGGAAAAATGTTGCATAACATCTGCATGTCTGAGGTGGCTATGTCACTCAGGTGAGCGAATCGTGGCCCGTGGGCCTCTTGTTTTTATTAGCTCACCAGAGCCAAAGGCTCTGGGGGAGCTTATAGGATGGGCATTGGTCCGTCGTTGACATCGATGTCATCAACATTTTTAAAATAAATCTCCTCTGAGCTACTGGGCCCATCAGGGCTATATTTCATATTTAGCATCTAGGCAAAGGGGAAATTAAAAGTTGTGTTTCTATGCAAATCCGTTATTCAAGATGGCTGCCATGCCTGTATATGGTACGGGGCCATGATGATCATATTTTATATTTTTCGTAAGGTTTGGATAACAAATGCCCCTGCTATACCCTACAGACTTTGTCAAAAATAATAAAAAAAAATGGTGAAAATTTCTGTTTTAATAATTTTTCAAGGAAAATGGTTTGAAAAATGTGAGACATGATCAATGAAACAAATCTTTAAGAAAAAATGTGCCTAAAGGCATGTATGCCCCCAGCTTAAGCCATATACATGTTGACAGAATTGCACTTTCAAACAACATCTCCTCTGAAAGAATTGGGCCCTTTGGGCTCATATTTCATATTAAGCATCTGAGCAAAGGGGGGTTAAAGTTTTTGTTTTTATGCAAATCCATTATTCAAGATGGCCGCCATGTCCATATATGGTAAAAACACTTTCAAAATCTTCTTCTCCAGAACTGCTAAAGGGATTTGGACCAAATTTGGCATGAAGCATGTAGGGACCATGATGATCATATTTTATATTTTAGATAACATTATACAGTATAACCTCAATGGCTCGAACCTGGATGGCTCGTTTACCCTGGATGATTTGAACTCTTTTTTTCAGTCCCTACAAAATCCTTCCAACAGCTCAAGAAAACAAATATTTAGGGATTTTTTCTTATTTTATCATGGAATCATAATTCGTATGTTGTATGTACTCACTAGAACTGCCTCATCAAGGCAATTCTAATGAGTATACTCAACATACAATCATTGTGTAGAAAATCGAAAAGATTTCCCTAAATTATCGCTATTTGCTTCCTGAACTGGTGCCATGATTAACCCTCAGTGGCTCGAACTACCCTTGTCTTGAACAATTTTCTATGGTCCCAAAGATGTTCGAGCCATTGAAGTTCGACTGTATATATCATAGGCCTAGATAAGAATGGGTCTCAGGTAAATATTTTTCTTATTTCTCGACGAAAACATATGTTGTGGGTACTCATTAGAAGTGCCTTGGTGAGGTGCTTCTAGTGAGTACCCACAACATATGATTTTGTCGAGAAATAAGAAAACTATAGATATTTTTTTTGTTGGAAAAAGTGCCTTATCAAGAGCTATGTTTATATACATTATAAAATCTTGGAAATTCTGGAAAAAGTCAGACTTATTTAGAATAGATCTGTGACAAAAGCTTTGTTATTACCAAAATTTTGTTCCTTTTGAGGTGTATATGGCAAAGCGTAGGGATGGTACAGCTTTGAACGGGCTCGGACAGATGAGCAGTTCAGGGCCTAATTCCCCCTGGTTTTCTTTTAAATGACTCTTTGAATGTTTTCAGGGCTACTAGGATTTCAAGGCAGAGTTGCTCCTAAAGAAGGATGGGGAGAAGACTTGTGGATAGAAGACATAGACGAGACAGTCATTTTTGAACATGTTACAACAAAGAGACACAGAAATGAGGGATATAACCTCTGTCGGGAAGAACGTGTAAAAAGTTTATCAAGTAATAAAGTGGGAAAGTACATTTATTTCCGCAGTGTTTGGGCACCAAAAATGAAACCATATACGTACACAGTGTATCTCTGTTTTAAAGATGGAGGTAAAAAAATAAAATGGGCTAGGCTGGAGTAGATGGGCAGTGTAAACATGTGGTGGCAGTTCTTTACACATTGATTGATTTTGTAACCTCAATTCCCCAGATGAAATCGTGTACTGATAAACTTCAAATGTGGCATTTGAGGAAACCACTGACAGATGATCCACTCTTATTGGGTGAAATAAAGTTTGTTAAACAGGATCCAAACAAACCAATTAAAAGAGAGCTGAGTTCTACTGTGGTGAACCATAATCCTGTTCCTGATTTTGCCAAGATGACAGACCAGAAAATTGAAAAGTTAGTAAAGCTGTATGATGCATCTGGAGTCAAACTTCCTGTATTGGAGACTATTCGAAGTAATGATTGTACCCCTGTGCTCACCAAACAACAAGAGAGCATTCTAAACCTGCATGAGAGACTCTTTGCTTCTGTAAGAAATACAAGTTTCGATATCTCTTACTACATTGATCAACTTGATGAGAGCACTAAACTACAGTATAGTAATTTGGTTGATTTGAGTGACAAAAAGTTTGAAATTATTGAATTATTGCGCAATGAAATGCAGCCAAATATGAATGTTTTTTTAGTGCTTCTGAGAATTGTCATTATTCAAGATGCAGCTTCATGTATATAGTGAAAAAAACTTTTTTTCCATAAATACATAATTTGTGGGTACTTGCTGGAATCGCCTCTGGGGAAGCGATTATAACAAGTACTGACAAAAATGTTTCATGGGGAAATAAGAAATTGAATTGATCTCTCTTATACATGTATTTATCATGAAGACAATGAACTGAGCCGAACTCATTATACATGTACAAGAAAATATACCTTTGGTCATGTGCAGTGATAAGATTCAAGGAAATGTGGAAGAGCTTGATCAATTCTTATTTCTTATAGGATCTATAAAAATATATATGTACATGTATGTGTTTCGAGTTTTCCAACCATACTTTTGCTGTGCCCTAAACATTTTATTGTGGAAATTTGACAAATATACTGAAAAAAAATTGGGAAAATGTGTGTAAAGTATTAAAAATCCAGTCAAAGATACCTAATATTTCCCAGTCTGAATTCTGAAACCTGAACACATACATATCTTTTTTTGTGTTTTTTTTAGGTCACCTGAGCACGAAGTGCTCATGGTGAGCTATTGTGGTCAGTCAATGTCCGTCGTCCGGCGTCAACAATTGCTTTAAAAGCCTACTCCTCCTACACCCCTGGGCCAATTGACTTGATACTTGGTAGGAAGCATCGGGGTGACTTGTAGATCAAAAATAGTTAAAATCGTTCCGATCGGAAATCCAAGATGGCCGGCATGGCCGCCATCTTGAAAACCTATTTTTCGCTTCTTCGAAAGTTTGGTTGACTCAAAACTTGCTAGGAAGCATCAGGGTGACTTCTAGATCAAAAATAGCTAAAATCGTGCTGATCGGAAATCCAAGATGGCCGCCATGGCCGCCATCTTTGAAATCTATTTTTCGCTTCTTCTCCTGAACCGAAAGGCCAATTGACTCCAAACTTGCTAGGAACTATCAGGGTGACTTGTAGATCAAAAATAGCTAAAATCGTGCCGATCGGAAATCCAAGATGGCTGCCATGGCCGCCATCTTGAAAATCTATTTTTCGCTTCTTCTCCTGAACCGAAAGGCCAGTTGACTCCAAACTTGCTAGGAAGCATCGGGGTGACTTGTAGATCAAAAATAGCTAAAATCTTGCCGATCGGAAATCCAAGATGGCCGCCATGGCGGCCATCTTGAAAATCTATTTTTTGCTTCTTCTCCTGAACTGAAAGGCCAGTTGACTCCAAACTTGCTAGGAAGCATCAGGGTGACTTGTAGATCAAAAATAGCTAAAATCATGCCGATCAGAAATCCAAGATGGCCGCCATGGCCGCCATCTTGAAAATCTATTTTTCGCTTCTTCTCCTGAACCGAGAGGCTAATTGACTCCAAACTTGCTAGGAACTATCAGGGTGACTTCTAGATCAAAAATAGCTAAAATCGTGCCGATCGGAAATCCAAGATGGCCGCCATCTTGAAAATCTATTTTTCGCTTCTCCTGAACCGAAAGGCAAATTGACTCCAAACTTGCTAGGAAGCATCGGGGTGACTTGTAGATCATAAATAGCTAAAAACGTGCCAATCGGAAATCCAAGATGGCCACCATGGCGGCCATCTTGAAAATCTATTTTTTGCTTCTTCTCCTGAACCGAAAGGCCAGTTGACTCCAAACTTGCTAGGAAGCATCAGGATGACTTGTAGATCAAAAATAGCTAAAATCATGCCAATCGAAAATCTAAGATGGCCGCCATGTTGAAAATCTATTTTTCGCTTCTACTCCTAAACCGAAAAGCCAATTGACTCCAAACTTGGTAGGAGACATTGGGGTGACTTACAGATCAAAAATAGCTAAAATCGTGCCTATCGGAAATCCAAGATGGCCACCATGGCAGCCATCTTGAAAATCTATTATTCGCTTCTTCTCCTGAACCGAAAGGCCAGTTGACTCCAAACTTAGTAGGAAGCATCGGGGGTGACTTATAGATCAAAAATAGCTAAAATCATGCCGATCGTAAAACCAGGATGGGCGCCATGGCAGCCATCTTGAAAATCTATTTTTTGCTTCTTCTCCTGAACCGAAAGGCCAGTTGACTCGAAACTTGGTAGGAAGCATTTGGGTGACTTGTAGATCAAAAATAGCTAAAATCATGCCGATCGTAAATCCAAGATGGCCGCCATGGCGGCTATCTTGAAAATCTATTTTCGCTTCTTCTCCTAAACCCAAAAATCACTTGACTCGAAACTTAGTAGGAAGTATCAGGGTGACTTGTAGATCAAATATAGCTAAAATTGTTCTGATCAGAAATCCCAGATGGCCACCATGGCCGCCATCTTGAAAATCTATTTAGCTATTTCTTCTGCACCGAAAGGTCAATTGACTCCAAACTTCGTAGGAGACATTGGGGTGACTTGTAGATCAAAAATAGCTAAAATCGTGCAATCGGATATCCAAGATGGCCGCCTTGGCAGCCATCCTGAAAATGTATTTTTCGCCTCTTCTCCTGAACTGAAAGGCCAGTTGACTCGAAACTTGGTAGGAAGCATTGGGGTGACTTGTAGATCAAAAATAGCTAAAATCGTGCCGATCGTAAATCCAAGTTAGCTGCCATTTAGAGTTTGTTCAAATGATCACGCTCACTTGACTGGCATGCCATATATCTTCTTCAAAATAAAGAACTGCTTAAATGATGATCTTTTCATTAGTTGCGATGAGAGGATTGGAAAAATGTTGCATAACATCTGCATATCCGTGGGCCTTTTGATTTTGTTTTTTTTCCCAGGAGAGTGGTCTAGGTTTAAGTCTCAACAGAAACATAATCCTTTTTAAAAATACTGTCAACCCTCTTTCCGGACATTTGATATGACAGCAAAACTCTTCATAACGATAGTATGACTAGAACCAGTTAAGACTGGCACGATTAATCAGGTAATCGATTAATTGATCGATAAATACCACAAAAATGATTATCATAATAGATTTGCTAATAATCGATCATTTGATTTCTGTGTCTGTTACTGTACCGTATTTACCCTTAGTATTCAGACACCTCAACAATTTTACCATACTTAGTCTAAAATTTGAACAAGTACAATTTACTACCCACTTTAATGTCTTGAATAGCTGGATGGGTGGTAAACAGTGTAGACCCTGATGAGACGCCACATTTGTGGCATTGTCTCATCTGGGTCTACACTGTTTGCTTATGCTTGTCTGACCAAATGCATACAGTAAAATATGTCATGCTCGGTCAGAGAGGCAAAATTATTACCAAATCTTCAGTGATTACTAATCGATTATCAGTCACAATGGCAGGACTAATAATCAATTATTTTTTTAGCTCTGATTAGCCAGTCTTAGAAACAGTCCTTACATGTAGCTCAAGGTGAGACAGATAATAAGAAATTATTCAACAACACTTGATTTAATACTCTGAGAAACATATATTGCAGATATTTGGTAGAATCGCCTCACCGAGGTGGTTCTTATAAATACCCACAAAAAAATATTCTGTGTGTGTAACTAAAAAAAAAAGTCCTTTGACAGTGTAATACCTATTATACTGCTACATGTTTGGGTCCTTTAAAGCTGCAAATTCTTATTAACAGCAAAATCTTAGGGGAAAATGCTGCTGTTATTTTAAGGTCCTCTGTATAAATCTATGTAGATTTTTGTCCAGATGCTTGGTTGATGTACTAATAAATAGAAACTTTAATATCAACATCTTAGTATTTAATAAATAGTAAATTTATCAACATCTTGTTTGTACTTTTTATGCAACTGTCAAAATTCCACAATATGGTGGATCTGAAAGCTGGATAGGTCTCTCAGTAAAGTGCAATTAGCCTAAATAGGTACTTTCACAGAAACAGCAAAAGCTCAGATGTGCAGCTCTGTCTGAGCCTTTGCTGTGAGTTAGTACAATGTATGAGTCTGTCAACCCATGTCAGGATATATCATTGCAAAATAGCACATTGAAATATCCTCAGTGCTCCTTTAAGTCAGTCATTCACTATATGCACACATATCAACAGGTCTTGTGTCTCTTGCTGGCAGTTACACTAGACCTGTCAATATGTGTAACTGCGGTGAACAACTGACTTTCAGGTTTATTTTCTTCTCTGTTGTTATGCAGCTGATCAGGCTGATCAAATCGTAAACATTCCAACATATGACTGGAAGAGTATAAAAGCCGAGACTTAGGTTGGCAGTCGGGACCAAACTTTAACCAGATTTTAACGAACAAATCATGGTGACAATTAAATTCAGATGACTTAGTTTTGTTGTCAACTTCCAAAACTGGATTGCAAAGTAATATTGATAGACTAAATGCATTTTGTAAAAGTTTGGCCTAGATATTAATATTAGTAAGTCAAAGATATGGTATTTTCTAAAAGCGGTCTTGTTCCAAAGGATAAAGTAAGATATAACTCGTTTGCCGATGAAAAGACCATTTTATTCTATGTCTTGAACTGATGTTCACTGAGGCAAAGCTAAACAATAAATGTCTGCTTAAAGCTGATTGTTTGTACATGTATAAAAATTGTATATACATGTATAGTGTTTGCTTATGTAGTATTGTATACATTTATTTTTTACCAAGTCTCCCTATGGAAGAAATACACACGATATATATGTATATTCAGCTAATGAATGAATAAACTTATTTTCTCTTGGGCAGTGGCTATTTACATGTAGCTGGACCCAGTCAAATAGCCCTTAGGGGCTATCCTGCTGGGTCCGGGTAAATGGTTCTGGGCATATTCAGATATAAGAGGAGTGGCTATTGAACCGGACCTAGGGGCTATTTTGCCGGGTCTGGTTACATAGTACATAGTATTAGGGATATTCAGCCAGACCCGGCCAAATGGCTATAAGGCACTCGCAGGCTATTTAAACAGACCATTTTCTTTTATTTTATATTGGGGCAGTATATTAAATTTTATTGACTGATTTCTTGCACAGTTTTCATTATGACCACTAACGTAAAGCATTCTGGTTCTAGCATCTCCTATTTGCTACCTACATGTATGGACAATAGTATAAAAAAGATAACAAGATAAGGAAGCGGGAAGAAAGTTGCATTTTTGAAACAGACAACATAAGTTCTGTAGAGCTTTACTGCGACATAACAAATATCCTTAACCAACACTTACCAACCTTCTTGTAGCTTCCTTGCACTACCCTTTATGTATTAATGCATTTAGCATAACATTTAGATAAAATTTTGTATGAAAATGTTTATTCATTCATTTGTGTATGATGGACTTTTCTTTTTTGAAATAGATACATATCTCTCAAAGTCAGGTCTTGCTCTGCCTACAGTTTGACTGCCTAAGGCTCAAAACAGACTTGTATAACAGGATAGTCAGGGCTGAGCATCAAAAGCTTTTGTCAATATCAGGCAAAGTTGAGGTGAACATCACTTCCAATGGTTGGCAAATCCTGTTGTTGATCAGACTCCACATATCTTTTGGTTAGATTAGCAGTAAAAAAAAAAAACAAAAAAAAAAAAAAACAAGACCTGTCGCCAGACAGGAAAGCTCGCCTGAACCATGTGAACTGTCCTTTGTCTACATGTAAAAAAGTCATATTAGTCAAGGGATCAAGGTTACAGTTTGCATTTAAGAAAGTCATCTTAAATTTTCTTAGGGCTTATTGTCAGAAGTTTATTTCAACTATAAACTATAGAAGTAGTGTTCAAGTTAAATTAAAAATACAGCAATGGCCCTGTTGACCAACAACATTTTTAAACGTGCTGGGCTTAAATCAAACAGCATCCCTGAAGTTGTTATTAAAGATCCTCATTAAGCAGACTGAATGATATATGTATACAGTCCTCCTAATGATGGTCTGCTTAATGGCTTAATTGTATGTTCCAAAATTTAGGCAGACTAAAAAAAATGTATGTCTATTACTATTAGCCGCATGACTTTGATACGAGAACAGCTTTTTTCTGAGCATATTTAAAGAATTGTTTAATTGCAGCTGCAATGTTTCTCACTGAAATGCAAAGTCTGGTCTTGGTCTGCCTAAGGGTGCTTTAAAAGGGGTGACTGCCTAAGGTTGAAAAAAGAATTAAATATATATATATATATATATATATATATATATATATATATATATATATATATATATATATATATATATATATAATGTGGAAAAGAGGAGAAATTGCATCTTCGAAACACAGTTTTACCCATTAAAACATATTGTTACAAAATTCCTTACTTTAGATAAAGAAAAACTCAATATATACTTTTTTTTATGTTTCTGTCACAAGTGAAGTAAATTTATTAACGGCGATTAACTGGCTGTGCTCTATGTTAAGTCCGAAGATTTACTGTAACGATTTTTTTTTCTGAAATCGACAATGCCAACGAATGTACTCAAATCAGGGGTCCGAAAGACAGTCAATGTGCACCAGCTATACGTACAGACAGTGTCAAGGACAATTTACCTACAAGTTTACAATAGTTTGATTATTGAGACTTGGTGTGCGTCATTGAAATTGCGAAGGTTTATGCTTAACATTTCTGTGATGCCTGAACGTATAGGAAGCAGTTCGCATTGTAACCAAATCTCATCTGTATAAGACGTGAATGTTTTTGTATTTTTTTAACCCTTGTTCCAAAACGGATATGCTATGAGCATAAACCCAGATCAGATACCGTAGTATGCGGCGTCTGCTCGGGAGATAACTGTTAGCCATGTCCAGTGTTTGAGCGTTGTTTGTTTGTGTTGAGGTTTTACGGCCCAGTCAACCCAATGGGGTCATGTTGAGCGCGGTCAGTTTACCTAACCACACGTTTACTGGGCAGGCTTAGTCCTCTAAGCGGTTAACCAGTATTGTGCACATTCTTTCGCCAGAAACTGACAACTGCCCTTCTTGAATCAGCGGAAGGAAGAGAATGACCGTAGAAAATATTTCATGATCAATCTCCACGAAAGAATGTTGCCGACCTCGTCTGGGTTGAACCTGCGACCTCCTGGTCTCCAGTCGGACGGCGCATCCAACTGAGCCATCGAGTCCGGCTTTTGAGCGCTGTGGCAATTCCTCTGACTTATAGGGAAGTACAGAGTTCGAGTCCTGTAACTGCCATGGTGTTGTGTCCTTCTAAATACATTGTATATGTATTTTGTTTCGTCTTCTATGTGTTGTAGGAAAACCTCTACAGAGTTTACGTGTATCTGAGCTATAAGCTTTTGAGCTTATCTTCAGATAAGCTCAGAAGACTAAATTAATCTTTGTTTTAACTTAAGTTAAAGCATCTGAAGCGATTAATACATGAATACAGTTGCCCCTTTAAATAGCTGTTTGGCTCATCGGGAGTATGCTATGCAAGAGTGCTCTGAAAATATGACTAGGCATCAAGTGGATAGTGATGTAACAATACTGTTGCCGATACTATTACTATTGCCTTTTTACTATCATAGTAGCACTATTGCCAAGGTCACTATTGCAATAGTGACCTTGGCAATAGTGCTATTATGATAGTAAAAAGGCAATAGTAATAGTATCGGCAATAGTATTTTAATTAATGCAATAGTTTCAGTAGTTCTAAAGACAGAATTATTAGATGTAAAATAGAAACCATTGGTCTATAAAAAAGAACATATTTGCATATAATAACCATAAAGAGGAATGTATTAGCATTTGCATATTAGAACTCCAAAATATACAACACTTTTTTATGTCGTTGTGTTGGGGTTTAACGACACGTCAACCCTTATTGGTCATTTTGTGTCGTCTCCCAAAGAAAGAGAGAAAAGAGATAGTAGAAGAGATGAAAGAGAAGGACAGAGAAGAAAGATAAACAGGAATGAATGCGAAGAAACAGGAGATATAAAAACATTTCTCCTCTACTCTTACCTGCTACGAGGATAGCAGGCCTTGCCTAACTGTAAGCCCCGGTGACGTAAGATACATGATGACACCTTCGCTCCACCCGACCACCACACTTTTGGTGTCGGTGTGTGCTCAGCACATCAAGTATTAAAGCAATAGCGTGGCTATCAAATAAAATTTCAATACTAAATGTTATCAAAACTGAAGCTTTATGGAAATCCATGGTCTTTTTAAGCAAATAATGTTCCCAATAGATATCGCAATAGTATTAGTATTGCAATAGTGCTTTTGGCAAGAGTAATAGTATCGCAATAGTCATTTTGGCCTGCAATAGTCAACTTCTAATGAATATCCGCGGGTCTGCCTAACACGTTGCACAGGTCCATCAATTCTTTCCTTTAGAATAGATCCCTTTTAGAAGAGAGGCAGAACAGTTTTGACAATTCCCCTTGATATGGCTAGCATACGACAAAACCTACAATAAGACCAGCAACGACTCAGATCAGCCTGTACAGCTACCCACTCTTCATTACGAAAACACGCCTATTCAAATATATCGAGAATTTTACTACCAAAAAATGAAAACATTAAATGAAAAATTCTGGTACGTCAGATTTCTGCTCAAAAATAGGTTGTGGGTACTTGTTAGAACCGCCTCTGCGAAGCGGTTTTAATAATTACACACAATCTATGTTTTTGAGCAGAAATAAGATAATTAATGTATAACCCTGTAAACCCCAGTCTCACTGTATAATTGTGGGGTTTAAGGGGGTCAAAACTATATAGGCGTGTTTCGTGATGTTTATCCCTTCTTGAATAGCCTGGAGGCTGTAGAATGCTCATGCGATCAGCTCAGAATCTGATCAGACTGCGAGGATGCGCGGGATGATCTGAGTCTTCGCTGATCGCACAAGTCTTATTGTAGGTTGTGTCGTGCGCTGGCTTATTAATTCAATTTAATATGTTTGTAAATATCACCACTAACAACAAACGTGGACATTTATTTAAATTGTAACATCAATAAAATAGCTTTAATTTCTATCCATGTCAAAGTAATTAAACGTTTCTCTGCTATAGGCATGAATTCCGAGGCGACATGCATGTATTTGCAAATGAGGTCCTTAAAATAGTTTTTGTCCGTGTATAAATCGTCTCATTGGAAATAACAGGAAAATTGGAAAATACCAAAACTGTATTTAAAGGAGAAAGTAAGACAGAAATGACGCTGTTAAAATTCGCCTAAAGCAGGATTAAGTTAAACATGCTTTGCCAAGGTAAACACATAATAATTTGCATACAAAATGATCAGTCAAACTGTGCCCTAAAGTTAATTTTCATGTCGAGTGAGCCGTACCTGGCGAAAACCTACACGTGATATGGATGACAACACGAACCTTTAAGGCCTACATGTACATCACGAAAACATGCCTATATATTTTTGACCCCCTTAAACCCCACTTTTATGTAGTAAAACTGGGGTTTACAGGGGTAAACATTATTTTTCTTAATTCTGCTCAAAAGCATAGATTGTGGGTACTCGTTAGAACTGCCTCGACGAGGCGGTTCTAACGAGTACCCACAATTTATGTTTTGAGCAGAAATATGTAAAATATGAGAATTTTTTATCTGAAAATTTTCATCTTATGTTGGTAAAATTTTCAGTATATTTGAATAGGCATGTTTTCGTAATGTATTTAAAAAGGTGACTATGGCGTCACCGCAGGTAAATTTGCATATTCAACTGTTGAGCTACACAAATTGAAAACAAACTGAGCTATGGGTCACTTGCAAGTTCTGATGAGGCCTAACTGGCCAAAACTAGCTAGTCTGGCACAGAAAACTTTAACGCATTACGAAAACACGCCTATTCAAATATATAGAGAATTTCACCAAAAACCGAAAATTTTCAGGTAAAAAACTCTGATATTTTTCGTATTTCTGCTCAAAACATAGATTGACTGTACTCGTTAGAACCATCTCGACGAGGCGGTTCTAGCGAGTACCCACAATCTATGTTTTTGAGCAGAAATAAGAAAAAAATAATGTATACCCCTGTAAACCCAAGTTGTATTATGTAAAAGTGGGGTTAAATGGGGTCAAAATTACATGTATATAGGCGTGTTTTCGTGATGGTAAAATCGCTTTTGACAGACGTCTGTCATTACATGTAGCGAGTTTAACGTGAAACCGCGATTGCTTATTTCAGGAGTCAATTTACATATTCATTTGGGAAATGTGGTTGTTCGGTTTATTTGTTTTCCTGAATTCTGCAAATCTGATAGGTCATTGAACGAATCTCTCGAAGTATTTCATTTAGTCCCTTGGACTTCGAGATAACGAGAGGCGATTGTATAGGATATATTTGAGCAGTTACGAATAGGCTACTGAGTCATATTTGAACGGCGAATGCCCGGATGTCTGCGCAATTCATGCAGTCTGATCAGGGTATTCTTTGTTCATTTCACAGTGTCCAGTGATTCTGTAAAGAGACAATGAAGGCCAGGTCAGACTGCGCGCATGCGCAGGCTGATCTGGCCTTCCTTGTCTGCATTTTTATTTACCATCATGCAAATGCAAATGCATGACGTCATCCCATGTTTTTTTTCAAAAGCTGCTATAAAAGACGAATACAGACTCCGAGGACGCAGACGCAGACGCCCTAGGTCTGTTTAGTTTTCTTGAATTCTTAATATATGCGCGATTTGTAAAACTGACCAGGTCGTGCCCCGTGGGAGCAATTCTTATATACGTATGGTCAATTTACGCTCAGCACTCTGAGTAAAATTTTCAGCAGACGACATTTCAAAATATTTGTCTGATTTTCCCAGGAAACAGGATTCCACATCTCATTCAAATTGATCCAATGGAGACAATCTGCATGTAATGTCACATCCTGTTTTCTGGAAAACGTAAGAAAACTATTATCAATTTGTCGTCTGCTGAATTTGAAAAGTGCCAAAGGTTCAGCATAATTTTACAAAACAAGAAGACTGTCAGCGTATTACGTGGTATTACTCGGTTTTTGTTGTACGCGATGTCCAAATAGAGATCAAACTCTGCATGTGCGCACACATGTGGGCATATGATTATAGACGTTCTTTGTCTTTTGTTTGTTTGGTTGTTGTTGTTGCTGTTGTTGTTGTGTGTGTGTGTGTGTGTGTGTGTGTGTGTGTGTGTGTTTTGCGTACATCTTTTGTTTCTTTTTTCTTTCTTTTCCTTTGGCTTCGTAAAATATTCAGATATTCAGGTCTAAATAGAAAGGTTATGTAATAATTTTCTTAATTCGTAGTTTAAGCAATGGATAGCGTATCATTTATTGATTTCACTTGATAATAATAAAATGGGCCTATCCATGCGAAAACGAGTCTTCAGGCCTATGCGGACAGCGAAGATCCAGATCAGTCTGCGCATTCGCGCAGTCTGATCAGAGCCTCCGCTGTCCGCTAACAGAATCATTGGCCACTATAAACTGTAACCATGGAGAGCAAATGCCCGGATAAGACTTTGCGCATGCGTGGGATGGGTCTGAATTGTGCATTTTGCGTATGCTCGAAGGACATTTTCGCTTGGCACGGCCAAAATATTCTAGAACAGTTTTACTGCTGTAAAATCCCCGGACTTTTGAATCTGACTTTGGGAGTACTTCAGTTACCTAATAAATTAAAACTTGATCGCGGCTTATTTTAGAAATTTATGCGCAACTTTGTTAAAATGAAGGAAAGCGCCAACAGAAAAAAAGGATCTTTGATCATTAAAATGCGTAGATTTATCTCAGTTCAGCGCAAAACCTATGCAGCCTGTTAAGAGTCTGCAAATTTAGCACCCATACATAGAGGCTTGGAGCTTGACTAGACTGCTTGGTGTGGCGTAACGAACTGCAAACCCGTTTGCGTGAAACATCAAAACCTATTTTCTGGGAAAAAAAGAAAAATATTTCAAAATTTTGTCTGCTAAAAGGTTTACCCAGCATGCTAAGCGGTGAATAAATGATCAATGTTGTCTTATCTCATCCATTTTTTTTTTTTTTTTTTTTTTTTTTTTTGAAGTGGTGGGGATCCAGAAAAAGGAGATGATACCAGATTTTGTTTTCTCGAAATTAATAGAAAACTGTTTCACTCATTTTTCGCCTCCTAATTTAAAACGTTTATATCTCTGTCTGCCTATAAATGAGTCTAGCATAGTACACTGATGTATTCTACACAGTATCTAATCATCACGAAATCATACCTATATAATTCTGACCCATTTAGACCCCATTTTTGTATAGTAAAACTGGGGTTTACAGGGGTATACATTAGTTTTCTTATTTCTGCTCAAAAACATAGATTGTGGGTACTCGCTAGAACCGCCTCGGCGAGGCGGTTCTAACGGGTACCCACAATCTATGTTTTGAGCAGAAATATTAAAAATATCAGAATTTTTATCTGAAAACTTTCAGTTTTTGTAGGTGAAATTTTCAACATATTTGAATAGGCGTGTTTTCGTAATGTTTTTCGTAAAGGAAAAGCAAAGAACCTGATTAGACTGTACGGGTGTAGCCACCTTAATCCTCAAAGAAAAGCAATACATAGCGCATTTAATACAAGATACAAGATATTTATTACGAATTTTCGGTTCACATAGGAGCATATACAGATGCATCAAAATGTACTAATAAATGAATAATCAAGGAAAGAGTTCCAAATGACAGAAAATAATTACTAAGAAAGAAAGACAGAAACAATGGAACAAAAGAAAAAAACAAAAAAAAAAAAAAAATCACTATATTATGATCTATATGATATAGTAAATGTTATCTATTGTTAATCTATGTACCCTATTCTCCCAAATGGGTCCGCTGGCGCATGCCTCTCAGCAAGGGTGCCCACCAAAACCACCGGAACAAAGTAATCCAGAGCATACCGTCCTACTGCTCCTACCCTCCAGAACCACCTCGACCAGCGAATCCAGTTCACAACAACGTAGCCGTGTACCCAACGTGAGAAAACATAACTTCGGACATGCGCGCCCAGCGAAGACTCAGATCAGTCTGCGCATTCGCACAGCCTGATCAGACTCTTCACTGGGCGCATTTTGGATAGACAAGGATGCAAAAGTTTCTTCTCACAGACAACGAAGACTGTAATCAGACTGCGTGCATGCGCATGCTGATTAGAGTCTTCGTTGGGGGCATGTCAGAAGGTACATTTTCTGACGTTGCGATTCGTGTAATAAATTTCGACTAGCCATGCTTCAATTCAGGCGTATATGTTTCATAAAGGCATGTAAGATGAGTCACATTTAGTGCACACATTTATCTTTGTTTAGAAAATTTACACAGTGTGCACCAGAAATCTTTCCATATAAGAGCCACATCACGAAATCATACCTTACCTTTACCTTTACTTATCTTTACCCCCTTAAACCGCACTTTTATATGTATATGGTAAAAGTGGGGTTTACAGGGGTATACATTATTTTTCTTATTTCTGCTCAAAAACATAGATTGTGGGCACTCGTTAGAATCGGCTCGCCGATGCGGTTCAAACGGGTAATTACAATCTATGTTTTTGAGCAGAAGTATGAAAACTACCAGAATTTTTCATCTGAAAATTTTCATTTTGTGGTGGTAAAATTCTGGATATATTTAAATAGGCGTGTTTTCGTAATTAATGCAGACAGGAGGCAAAATTTGCACAATACTATTTTATCAAGTCGTCATTGAACTGCATCGCAGGCCGCTTTATTCCGTTTCCTTGGCGCATGCGTATGTAAATGTAGCATACAAGGGTATATATTCACAGCTATTATTGTAAAAATTATTGACTATCATTATCATTATTACTATAAAAATACAATCTTAATCTTACCTGCCATAAATAAGACAGAAACACCTATACGCACACAACTATTTTTCATGCCCTCCATTTTACTATTTTAGCGTGGCCCACCTTGCAGTTAAACGTTGTAAACATGAGTAACGCTAGCAATCACCTGTTTAACCTTCACCATTCTCTGGGCCATTTCAGCAAACGACAAACGACAAACTGACGATATTATTCCATATTCTTCTGTCTTCCACTGAAAACAGATTTTGAAATTTCATGCAAATTGACCTCAGGAGAGAATTTGCCTGAGATGCTAAAGCTTATTTTCTGGACACAAATAAGAAAAGAAAATCAATATGTCGTCTGCTGATTTTTTTTTTACCGATCATGCAGAGCGTTAACCCTGACTACACAGAAAATTACGCACCGGGGAAATATTGTCAGACTACAGTTTAAAACATTTTTCTTAATCTTTTGTAATGAATGATACGTTAATTGTCTCCTTCGATGCCATCATCTTTTCTTCTATACAAAAAAGTATTTATACATTGCAGCTCATATTTGTCGTCTGCTAAATTCGCACACCGGACTAACCAAAACGCTACATTTAAACTTTACCACTCTCTGGGCTAATTCAGCAGACAACAACAGGGTTTTTTTTTTATTTTTCTACAAAATAGGCTTAGATATTTCTTGCAGATTGTCTCTGTTTCATGCAATTTGCATGAAACTGTTTGCCTGAAATGTCAAAGCCTATTTTCTGGCCAAAATAATAAGAAAAAAAAACAAAATGTCGTGCTGAAAATTATACCCGCCATACACATTATTCATCAGACAGTGACACGACGAACATTTTCCGATAACAGGCTATTATTCTATTTTCTTAAAATTGATTTTTCGCAAATCTTACTATGTATTCTTTACCACTCTGTGGGCTAATTCAGCAGACGACAAATTGATGATATTTTAGCTCACCTTAGCACAAAAATATTTGGACAACTTGATCAAAAATAGCTAAAAACGTTCCGATCGGAAATCCAAGATGGCCGCCGTGGCCGCCGTCTTGTAAATCTAATTTTGACTTCCTGAACGGAAAGGCCAGTTGACTCGAAACTTGGTAGGAAGTCTAGAATAAACGTCAGAAAGATTGCCTTTGGAAACAAAGAACACACTACGGAATAGAAAATGGGAGTCTCGGTTTTATTCAGACTCTTCATAAGCAGTAATGAAGTTTGCAACACTGCTTACGCCCTCTAGCGTATACATGAGCAAAACTCCATTTTTAAATCTACCTCAATGGGCCCAATGATCCCAAAGGAAATGAAATATAATCTGCACTATGGTGATGTACGGAGAAGAAGTCACTTGCAGATAAAAAGAGCTTAATAGTTCCAACTGGAAATCTAAGGTGGTCGCCACCGGCCGCCATCTTGAAAGTCTATTTTGTATCTTCTCCTGAACCGGAATACCAAATTGACTCAAAATTTGGTAGCAAGTATCGGAGGGCCCTTGTAGATCAAAAACAGTTAAAACCATTCCGATTGGAATTCCAAGATGGCCGTCTCGACCGCCATCTTGCAAGTCTCTTTTGAATTTCTTCTCCTGAACCGAAACGCCAAATTGCTTTAATTTGGTAGGAAGTATTGGGAAGACTTGTAGATCAAATCTAGCTAAAATTCTTCGGATCGGAAATCCAAGATGGCCGTCTAAGCCGTCATCTTGAAATTCTGTTTTGACCCGCTTTTCCTGAACGAAAACGTCAGTTGACTTGAAAGTTGATAGGAAGTATCAGGGTGACTTTTAGATCAAAAATAGGTACGATCGTTCCGATCGGAAATCCAAAATGGTCGCCATACCTGCCGTTTTTAAAAAAAAATATTTTGAACTTTTTCTCCTGAACCGAAACGCCATTTGACTCGTAACTTAGTGGGAATAGTGTAGGCCGCTGTGTCGAATTTTGGGCACCCGTGCGCAAATCTTGATCCAAATACATTTTCAACATTAAAAATATATGTGCCATTTTTTTTCTTTTTTAGACTTGACGTCATGGTGACGTCACAAAGTATGCTACCGTCATTTTACGTACAAAATACTTGTAGAAGGGAAGAACTAACGATTGAGTTAGATAGGCGACTTATTTAGCCCCAACTTGCATACCATGGACAAGACTTATTCGCATAGACGCAAAACTGCTCAGTGGGGCCAAATGAATGAAGAGAAAAAAAAACAAAAAAAAAAAAAACAAAAAAAAAAAACATAGCCACTTGAAATAATATTCCGTGGCAACCCAAGGTAATATAGTGAACCAAGATGGTTTACCTTACATATTGATCATCTCTTAGTCTATATTCAATATAAATAAAACTATGAGGTACCAAATAAAAGAATAGACACTTGTTTTTAATACAGTATGGAAATATACAAATTAGCTCATTTGTATGCGCATGAATATTAATTCATACTTCTTTTGTATGAAAAGAAAAGTCAATAAAATACAAGACATATTAATCATATCCCAGTGTTGGGCAATATGGGCTAACCAAAATGCGCAAAATAAGAGATTAGACATTGGGTTAATACTTCTACTCCATATACGAATATAGAAATTAGCTCATTTGCATATGCCTGAATATTAATTAATACCTATGTTCACCCCCCGCCACCCGCCCCCGCCCCCCTCCCCCCCCCCGCCCCCCCCCCCCCCCCCCCAACACACCAACACACACCCACATGACAAATTAATCAAATACCAGTCTGTAGTCAAGATTGGTTGACCATGTGCAAGATAAGAGCTGAGGCACTGCATTTTTGCTTTTACTTTATATAGGCAAATAAGCTCATTTGCGTATACATATATTATATGACAAAATGTTTAAATTTTGGTGAAAAGCATACAAAAATCTTGAACTAAGCCGTCTTTGTTTTCAGCTGTCCTAATACCTTGAATAGTTCAGACTCACTTTTTTGCAACTATTGTGCTTGATAATGAGAATGCAATGTTATTCCAAAGACAAAATAGGGTTAGGTAGCATCTAACCTCTTGATATGGGGTTGATATATGTCTTGCTTGTGTCTAACTATAGAACACTTTGTGCATTATCTGCGATAATTTTGGGTAAGTCTCCTATATCCTTGAAATAATAAGGCTTTGAATAGTAACGAGAATTGTTATTTTCACTTATCCCATATAAGATCAACATGTCTACTTAAAGGCAAAATTATGCAGTTTTCCATATAGTTAATCTACTTTCAGATTTTATTTTAGAGGCATGGACTCTTGTTCCCTTTAAATGATTTTCTTGTAGCTTGGTAGATCCCCTGGGTCAGAACGGAATGGGGATAAGTTTGGTCAGGTCCCCTAGTATGGGACGCAGATGGGTAAGTATGTCTAATTTAGACAAAATGCTATTAAATACCCATTATCCAACTGAAATTTTATTTCTGATTTTAAGCGTAAGATTATCTTAAATTGAATGCTTCGTAAATTTAAAGGTACCCAGAATCAAATACAAATAAGGTAAGGGTCATGTTCCTCGTCAGGGGGAGGCTGCGGGGTCAAGGGGCGCCTGTGGGGTCGAAATACATTCTTTATAGATAATCTTGAATTTTATATGCATTTTCTACTTTTAATACATACTTATTAGTTCCCCGTTTCTAATGTACTTGATATAATTTTGCCTACTAGTATGGCAGGCAGCCTGGCTACCACCTAAATACAGATAATTATTGGCATATAATCTAGTTAGGATTCGAGGATTTGGTCAATATTTTCTTCCCTATGGCAAACTACTGTACTTTTTAAAGATTAAGTAGTCTGGTCATATGTCTTGACACAAACCAGATTTGAAAACTGTATGGACTCATTCCCCACCAAGGGCTCCAGGAGGGGTACGTGATTCCTATTTAGAGGCGAAATACTGTAGTTTTGCACAGAGTTATCTGTTTCATTTATTATTTCTGAAGTCTCAGTCTTTTAAATTCTTTCAATAAAGTATGCTTTGTATTTAATAGATCAGTTCAGCTCAATCACTAAGCCTTGAAGGTCGTTGGGGTACCGCTGACGATGTTGCAACACTTTTCCATTTTTTCTGTCTGCTACTGCCTTGTGTGAAATACCAGTCCCAAGTCTGCCCTCCTTTCGTCCTTGCTCCTTTCACTATTCTCTGCATGCAAGATAATATGGCGATGTGGCCATACCATCTGAGATTCCGCATCTTCTTCATGGCTATGAGATCGTCATGCATTCCGATTATATCCTGGATCATGTTGCGGACCTTCTCATTTGTCATATGGTCTTTGTAGGAGATATTTAGAAACCTCCGCAAGCAGCTCATCTAAATACTTTGGAGACTTCTTTCAAGTTCTCAAAGGCATAAAGGAAGGATAATATGAGCGGCCGCATCAGCTCAACTTTAATATCCCTTCTGCACCAGCACACGGCGTTTACGTTTCACAGTTAATCCGTTATGCCAGAGCCTGTTCAAATTATCAGGACTTCATGGAGCGTGGGAAAGTGCTCTCTACAATGTTGTTGAGCCAGAGGTATCAAAAAAACCAAACTGGTAGCAACACTTAAGAAGTTTTCTATGGGAGACATCATGATCAGGTCAATCCCTACAACGTGGCAGTTTCAAGAATTGTTTCTGATGTTTGTTTGCCAGTCACGCGCCATTAGTAGACTTCCAAAATCCCGGACATAACCTTCTACCGATATTTCTTTCGTTCAGGCCTATGGGCATGGTGGGCGAAGCTTGCTTACCAAGTAATGCTTACTATCGTCGGACGCCTGATTACACCCTTTATTCTGGGGTCCATGTCTGTTGGTCTGAGCATTCTGATTTGTCATTCGTTTACGGATTTATGAGTTTGGATAATGGTTTTGGTACCATTACCGCAACTACTTTAAAAGTAAATGAGATGTTCTTGTCCTTCTTTGTACTTTTGTAAAGAGCTGATATTGTCCGAGAAATCCTGGTGTTATACCCTTGTTAGAGATGAGTGATCCCAGATGTTGAAGTTCTCCACTGCTTCTAGCCTCTGATCTTTTCTTCTTTTTTTTTTCTATTTAAACAAAGGTGTGGATAAGTATGTTCACATTCTTTAGTAAGGAGCCAATGATGGGGTAAATACTTCATGCCTCTGCTATAGCAAAATACGTTTGAAATATGTTCTACTTTAACAAATACTTTAATGAGTCAGCCTCTAATTTCTTTCGAATTATTATCGTATAGGTAAGGTACACAAACAAGAAAGGTACCTTAGTACTGAGGACTCCTGACTAGAATATCTAATCACAACAACATCCATTTTTGTATGAGTAAATGTATTTACATACAAACTTAAAAGCATGATTGGTTAAAACAAATAAGAGGCAAAGCCAGCAGAAATAGTCATTTATAATGAATTTGAAATAAAATGTGCTACTTTACCATAAGCAAGATGTATTAAGCCCTCATGGAGCCCTTAATAAAGAATGTGATCCAGACTATTCCTATTTGTGTTTAAATCAGGATACCAATCTATCAACTTAGTATAAAATGACATGAATATGAGGCCTAAAAGTCGGAAATAATCACTGAAATAGAAGCGGTATATGGAACATAATATTTTACCAGAAAGAGGACATGTCAATCCCTCCTTGGCTCCCTTTCTGAAAGACGTATTATCACATACTTACATTCTGGTTTGTCATGCCATCTACTAAATGACTGTGACTATTTCCATGTAAGTTAATGGATGCGTCTCCATAAATAAAACCAAACGAACATATAATATACCTGAACTCTTAAGTGTTTTGTCATTAGGAAGATACGTTGACCCCTTCTGGGCCCCTTAGAAGTGAATATATCTCTATCTTACTCGATTGGGGTTGGGGTTGAGTCCGGGTAACTACTACACTAATAAGCATACCTATTTGCAGGAAATAAGAGGCGCAGACTTCAGAATTAACAAATAAATTGAAGTGTGTGATAAGCTACAATATTTTGAAATAGACAGATATTTTCAAAAAAAAAAGGTAAGAGAAATATCCAGGGAGTGCCACAATCACAAACCTCAGCCCTTCCCAGACACCAAGAGGAAGAGGAAACCAAAAAATTTCAAACAAGCACAAATCGAACAAACGTACGAAAAGCACTAAGATTAGCTCTCTCTTCCCTAGGCGAGGTAATCGCAATACTAAAAGGACTGAAAACACAATAACAAAATGACACATGGTAAGACATACAACAAATCGCCTCGTAGAATAAACCACAAAGCAACAAAGAGTAAGACTAACACCGGGACCACGAACCTTTTCAAGCCTTTCTAGGCCTCTTAATCAGTAGCGTAAAGATGCCCGATTGGGCATCAATAACTTTTGGTGACCTTTGTATTGCATTGTTGACGTTGCTATAAGTAGTAAGTAGTTGCGGTCATGGTACCTAAGCCGTAATCCAAACTCATAAATCCATCAACGAATGACGAATCAGAATTTTCAGACCAACAGACATGGACCCCAGAATAAAGGGTGTAATCAGGCGTCCGCGGATAGTAAGCATTACTTGGTAAGCAAGCTTCGCCCACCAAGCCCATAGGCCTGAACGAAGGTAATATCGGTAGAAGCGTATGTCCGGGATTTGGGAAGTCTACTTATGGCGCGTCACTGGCAAAATCCTCAGAAACAATTCTGGAAACTGCCAGATTGTAGGGATTGACCAGATCATGATTACTCCCATAGAACTTCTTAGTTTGGTTTTTTAATACCCCTGGCTCAACAACTTTGTGGTGAACACTTTCCCACGCTCCATGGAGTCCTGATAATTTGAACAGGCTCTGGCATAACGGATTAACTGTGAAACGTAAACGCCGTATGCTAGTGCAGAAGGGATATTACTGCTTAGGAATGGAAGTTAACAATGGGAAAATTGAAGTCATCCCGTTTGTCATAAAGCCTAGTAGTAAGCTTTCCATTCACAATATAGAGATAACAATCCAAGTATGAGCAGGAGGCTGCAGTCTCGGTTGTTTCCTTTATTTCAAGTTCATGTAGATAGATGAATTCTAAATACTCTGCAAATTTTGTGATTTTCAGAGACAATACATCATCTATATATCTGTAGGTGAAATTGAATTGTTGTGCGAGGTGTTTCTTGCCTGCTTGGAGGAGACTTTGTACAAACTCCACCTCATACGAGTATAAAAACAAGTCGGCATATAACGGTGCACAATTAGTACCCATCGGTATGCCGATTGTTTGCTGAAATATCCGTACGCCGAAATCCACAAAAATATTGTCGAATAGATATTCCAGCATCTTTATGACAACTGCATCTGAGTATTTTTGTGGCGCATCAGAATGATCCCGAACGAAGTATGTGTCGTTGTAGCCAATGACAACATACTTAAATCGACGGTTACCATTCTTGTGGAAGAAACACTGGTTGATAATTTCCTTTATTTTTTATACTGTTGACGGAATGAAGAGAGTGTGCCTTTAGGTTTTCTAAAACCTCTTTGGAGATTTTTCAAGATCCACATCTGATTAACACCACTTCTTCTGGCATATGTAGTGTCACAATACTTCTGAAGACCTTCTCTAACTGCGGTTAGGATTCGTGTTAGAATCTCAGAAAGAGGCTTGGTTGAGCACTTAGCTGAACCCGCAATATATCTCTGCTTGTATGGATTCTTGTGAAGTTTAGGAATCCAGTACAGTTTAGGAAGGTCAATATCTTCCTCTGTGTGGGAAATTCTGAATGTCAGCTAACCGAATGGTGGTTTTGTAGAATTTCTTCCTTGGACATAGCAGTGAGATAATATGTAGGGTTTCTGATCATGGTACTCATGCCAAGCTCTTCCATTCAGCAGTTTATATAGTGTGTTTTGCAAACAAACACAATGTTGTTAGAAGCCTTGTCGGCTGGAACAACGACAAACTTCTCATGGATTTCAGCTAACTCAGCAGCAACATCTGGATCATCAAACACCGATTCCTGTCGGCGAGACATGGTTCTGCTGAGTACTGAGACACGTCTGTTTACCAAGGACATCACCGATTTTACTCATTCAGACAACCTCCACGTCCTCTTTCTTGGCCCAGCGTCATGCATACTCTTCAACAGAATCCAAAATTAATTTGGAATTCTGTTTCCAAGTAAAAGACCTTGGTTCCCTATATTTAGGGCCTTTGGAAAGAATGTCCCTGAGTTTGCTAATCCTGACTATATTTAGGTCACCTGTTATGATGTGACCGGCTGGATTATAGCAGAACTCCGATGCTTTACAGGAACGCGCTAAGGGGTTTCGAGTAATGTTCTCACTATTTAGCCCTTGCAGTACGTTTTTGTAATTAAAAAGTTTAGGTGCAATGGGAAACGAATAACTGTAGGAGATGATAAGTGGGCTCTGGTTTTTGAAGTAAGCTGGCTGGTCACTTTCTTATGGTTCAGGATATTGCTAATGTTAATGGCGTCAAGACCCTTGTTTCTGAAGTCAAGTTTCAGAAAATCACGAATGGGAGTCTCTTCTGGAGAAACTAATTGAACAGGCTTGTACAAACTAAACTTAGCAACATCCAAAAATGATAGCAACCAGCTTATATTCAGAGGAATTTCGAACATATGTTTTGGTATCCACCACTTCCTTCTGCAAAGAGCGAAGTTTAGTTACCGGCAGCTGATACAGCTTGGTACGAATATGATGAAGTCCTAATGGCTGCTGTACATATGGAAGGAGAGTGTCAAATGCGACATTAGCATGAAGATTAGTACGATTGTAGTGCCGATGTCCATGACTTATCTTACGTCTTTGAGAGCTGCCAAAGAGCCTCATCACATTGACCGAGTTGCATCTTGGGCTGGTAAGATTCCCTACAGAATCTGTTTTGTCATTGCAACCATATGGTGCTGCGGTGCCTAATTCTCTGATCTAGAATTCATCTCGCTGTCTACGAAGTGGCGTGCTCAGACTGGGATTGTTAGTAGGGTGATATATATTTTCTAACTTGATACTCGAGCGGGCATCATTTGACAATTTTTATAGTACCCTCAGAAAACGAAAAAAAAATATCACAGTGTTTGATAAATTTCCACCAAATTTTGGGAGCTTAAAGATAAATAAATTATCTAACATTTTACTGTTGAGATTTTTTAAAGTGATTAGATAAAAAAATTATTGAGGTTTAAAATCAATATTTTTTCTGCACTCTGTGTATGCCGTTCAGGAACACATGTTATTTATCATGCCCGATCGGGAAACAGTGCTTCCCGTTTGGGAACATCTGATATTTTTATTTGATTTGGACAAAAACAAAAATACATTTGCATACAGTTATGGAATTATTACATAAATGATAAGCTACAAGTTCATGGGGTTAAAAGGATTTTTTTAAACATTTTAGAAGGTAAAATGTCTAATTTGCAAGTGCAAAATTATTAATTATTACATGTTTCTAATAGTATGTTCCATGAAAGATTGAACATATACAGTCAAAGCTGCCTTAAAGGCCATCTGTATTAAATAATCACCTGTATCAGGAGGTCACATTTTCAAATCCCTTAAAAGCCTAACAGGTGTATATGCCCTTGCATTAAGCAAGCACCTGTCTTAAGCAACCATTTTTTTTTTTTTTTTTTTTTTTTTTTTTTGGCTTTCCCTTGGGTGTTTGTTTAACACAGATTTGACGGTAATATATTAAATACTTTAAATAAAAAAGATATCATTATAAGACAGAAAAGGTAGTGAACTGGAGTTCAGTGTACCAAATACCCTGTGCAATGTACCAAAATGCCAAATTTAACCATGGTCTCCCTTAAATATGAGGGCCCTCCAATAAGTAATGCGAACTAGTCCCCATTTTCTACGTATTCAATTCATTCATAGACTCGTCTGAACATAAAACTTGGTAGATTATTAACTGTTTGGAATCAAATAATATTGTGGTCAAATCTCTCCTCCTATAGGGTTGCCCAGTATCAAAAAAAAATGGAAGGGTAAAGCTATAGCTACGCTGTAAAATTATTCTTTAGAACAGATTTAAAGTGCACATGCACTGAGAATTAGCCAACTTACTATGCCATTTGACAGTATCAAGTTCCCATTTGTACTTTTACTTTTTGCGGCACGATAATCCAATTACTGGTCAAAATATTAATATTTCTAATCAAGCACTACCTAGAATTTGACTCCATTTTTTTTTCTCGAAGTAAATAAGTGAACATCAAGGGCAGATGCAATTGTGTCTGCATCAAGTTCACAATATCAAAGGGAAAGTTAATATGAAGTTGGCTAGCTGTAAAGGTGCTTTAACCTACCCCCCTCCCCCTCCCCATCCATACCATCCACGGTGGTTTACTCTACCGACTGTTCTAAGGCGGTGGTCCCGGTGTTAGTCTTACTCTTTGTTGCTTTGTGGTTTATTCTACGAGGCTATTTGTTTTATGTCTTACCTTGTGTCATTTTGTTCTTGTGTTTTCAGTCCTTTTAGCATTGTGATTACCTCGCTTGGGGAAGAGAGAGCTAATCTTAGTGCTTTTCGTGCGTTTGTTCGATTTGTGCTTGTTTGGATGTGTTGGTTTCCTCTTCCTCTTTGTACCTTGGAAGGGCTGCGGTTTGTGATTGTGGCACTCCCCAAACCTTTCTCTTACCTTGTTTTAAAAGGCTTACATTTCCCCCGTTTTGAAAAGTAACCCTTACAGGATAACAGAAAACAAATTAATCATGTAAAGATATTTTGTTCCAACAAACATACCTTCATAATTTGTGAAATTAATTCTTTACCAAAATTAAGCACATGTGCTTTCGCTAGATATTTTGCCAAAAATAACAGCAGTTCTCAATCTTAGCTGTGACTATGGTATTTTTATTTATTTATTTATTTATTTTTTGTCATTTTATGTTGCAAGGCCACATAAAAAATGTGAGAAAAAAAAAAACAAAAAACATGTGAGATCTATCTCGAGTTTTCCCCACTGTTAGCAAGCGGTATTTTTACGAACACAAACATCATATTTATTTCATACAATATTTATAGGTTTTTGGCAACTAACTTTCTTCCTTTACTCTTAAAACTTTGACATATTTGTTTTTAATAAAATTAGAGTCTATGCTAAGTTTGGTAATACAATGCTAATAAAAACTAAGTCTTATCGCAATTTGATGATATTGAACATGTAAAATGCTAATTGTACAACGGTTAGAAGTCTAAAGACATTATGCATTCATGAAAATTTAGAGATATGTTCGCATTACTTATAAATGACCATCGTAGCACTGAATTTCCCAACAAAGCTTTGCTGCCATCGTATGTAATGTTAAGTAAACACTTATTCGGACAGTCCAAACTGAACAGAACAATACGTGGTTAAGTCATTTTCATAAATGGCTTTTAGTTTTGATGCAAAACAAATGACTGACCTGCTTTCGGTTTCACATTACCAAAATTTGTTTCTCAAGGCATCGCATCAGAAGACGGTGTTACCATTTTTGTACTTTTTATAAATTGAAGGTCTTTAAAATCGCATCACATTAATTTTGACAGTTTTTCTAGCGGGCTTATATTTACTCAATGATAATAAAAATGACGACTCCTGCAATTTGGATTACATTTGATACATCAAAATAATTTGGTTTAATGTTACAGTAATTTCGCAAAATATCTAGAGTGATTCAAAAACTTGAAAGTCACAGATTTTCATTGAATCCAATTAGCGAAAATTTTTGTAACCAATAGTCACTATCAACAGCATATGTACAGACAACAATATCAAAACTGACAATTTAGGGATTTAACAATGCTCAATCAATATTGGTGGCGTAAATATGTCTTTACGTAAGTTGTTGTTTCAACCCAAACAAATGTATGACCAAAATATTTTTGTGAAACAAGATAGCTGTTAGATGACACTTAAAATTTAAAGGTCACAAAATAAATGAAAGACAGTTACCAGTAATGGGAGATTGAAGACATTTTGGCCTAACGTCAAGAAAGAAACACTTCTGCTTAAAGAGTTTGAAAACTAGCAAAAACATTTGTAAAAAATGGCAGTTAACACATCAGTGACATCAAGATAAAGTGAGGCACATTGCGTTGATGTGTCATTAACTTTTGTGCAATACATGTAAACATTGTTGCAGCATACAGTTTCTCATATAAAAAGACATATCCTTTCTGTTTCAAAGCAAACTTTAAGAACTAAAATATGCCAGAGCCGTCAGTATCTCAACGTCCTATGAAAACCTTAAACTCCAATCAAAGTAATCACTTGCGGAAATCTTTCATTTTCTGACAGTCCCAAAACCAAAGCCTTCTTAAAGACATTAGTTTATGTTGCTCTGAAGTTAGTGTCAATGCTAAATAGGTAGGGACATTATTTAAGAGAACTCTTGACTTCCCAGAGCATGTGAAAATTCAACGCTTTTTGAAACCGTACTTTGGTATCGCACGCATGTAATAAAGATAATCAAACTTCACG
This sequence comes from Anodontia alba, assembly GCA_964016985.1. Taxonomy (NCBI): domain Eukaryota; kingdom Metazoa; phylum Mollusca; class Bivalvia; order Lucinida; family Lucinidae; genus Anodontia; species Anodontia alba. The sequence goes on from OZ024832.1 coordinate 13,439,865, forward strand.
CATTTCTCGTGCATAATATCTTTACACTATTAATTTGTTTTGGGTTATCCTGTAAGGGTTACTTTTCAAAACGGGGCAATTGTAGTTGTAAAATTTTAGTATTTTGACAAGTATTAGGATTATAATGCCGCCTAAAGTAAAAGTACAAATGGGAACTTGATACTGTCAAATGGCATAGTAAGTTGGCTAATTCTCAATGCATGTGCACTTTAAATCTGTTCTAAAGATTAATTTTACAGCTTGGCAACGCAGACCCTTCCATTCTTTAGTTAACAGGCAACCAGTTAGGAGTAGAGATTTGAGTACAATATTATTTGATTCCAAACAGTAAATTATCTACCATGTTACATGTACAGACCAGACTATGACTGGACTAACTAAGTAGAAACTGAGAAGTAGTTCGCATTACTTATTGGAGGACCCTCATATTAAGGGAGACCGTGGTTATTTGGCAGTTTTGTACATTACACAGTGTATTTTGGTGTATTGAACTCCATATCACTACCTTTTCTGTCTTGTAATGATATCCTTGTATTTAAAGTATTTAATAAATTACAGTCAAACCTGTGTTAAGCAAGCACCCAAGGGAAAGTCAAACAATGGTTGCTTAACACAGGTGCTTGCTTAATACAGGCACATATACACCTGTTTGGCTTTTAAGGGATTTGAAAATGTAGCCCCTTAATACAGGTGATTGCACAATACAGGTGGCCTTAAAGACAAAAAAGGTAAGAGAAAAGTCCAGGGAGTGCCACAGTCACAAACCGCAGCCCTTCGACTGTTTATGTTCCAACTTTCATAGAACATACTATTAGATAAATGTAATAATTATCAATTTTGCACTTACAAATAAGACATTTTTCCTTCTAAAATCTTTAAAAGAATGCTTTTAGCCCCATGAACCTGTAGCTAATTATTTATGTAATAATTCAATAACCATTACGGAAACGGCTCAATGTTGTATTTCTACATGTAACCGGACTACTATCAGTCAATCGGGACTTTCCGTGAACCTACGGTTCAATACGGAAGAGTCCGAAACAAACGATCGATTTCTATCTATCCCGGTACTTCTTTATCGGTCAATCTATTTGATTATCGCAGAATACTTTTAATTTTGATTTAATACACTCGTAATTAATTCTTGATTTAATCCATCGACAGTAATGAGCATAGTTATTTCTCGTAATTACCAAATGGGGTTTTCAAAGATAAAGGGAAAAAAACGTGTTCAAGTTTAGTTGTGAGCGTTCCATTCGTACGTACCATTAACCGTATGTCTAGATTATTTACTCGGAATTTCAGCTGAATTTCTTTAATTTTAAAGCTACTTCGTAATGGAACACGATTTTCAACGTTTTAAGCATATATTATCAATTTGGGAGTTTGGTTCTGACGGTGTGTGCGTGATTGAAGGCGAGAGAAGTCAAGAATCCTAGGTTTATTACTAACTAGCAATAACAGCTTTGAAACTGGGAGTATGACTGGAATGCTGGAAAACTGAAATGGGAGTCTCTCAAGAAAAGGAGGAGAGACTGTAGACTGATTTGTTTGTACAAAGGTCTAAAGGGTGCTGCCAGCATTCCAACAGATATCTTATTCCCCCCCCCCCACCCCCACCCCCTCCCCCCCCCCCATTAGGAACAGCAGAAATCATCACTCATTGACTTTTCAGACCCCCGCTGCAAGAATTATACATTACGATTTGTTTATGTTGTTTGAGACTTTAAACTTGCATTTTAGATACTTCCGCGTTCTGCGGCGTCTGATTAGGGTTTACACTGTTTGCCAATGGGACACGAGACATAAATGAGATAAGAACATGAAGAAACTTGTATGCAGTGTAAAGCAATCATAGCAATTTACAAATATATCTATTCGGCTTCGGAATCGAACAGTTCTGACACTTCGCTTATTAAGATATACTTCTGGATATCCTGATTTTCACTATATTTTATATTTCACTATATTTTAAGGAGAACATTGTAGTATTTTTACGCGTCTTGAGTCGGAAAACCCTGATTCGTTTAAGGGTTAAGAAAAACTTACCGCCCTTTAGAAACAAATTCGTTCTTTGTAGAGTTGGGGATTACTTATGCAAGAAAGCAAACAAGAAGTCATAAAACAGACCCCTAAAGTCCTTTTTAGACTGATGCCCAAAAATTGATGATTCAGGAATTTTACAAAAGCAACCGGAATGATCGTGCGAGTCGCGCCATGCAGCCATGCGCTTAATGTACGTAAAGCTGTTAACTTTTAATTAGTTACGTTTGTGTTTCGCTTCTGTATATTCAGTAGAGTTCTGTGTTTGGTTGGAAACAGCTGAATATGTCAATAGCAGAATCTATTTACTGTTTTCCTCACATAAACGCCGTGAAATATTCTATAAAGGCCCTTATGCGAACAGCGATGGACCGAATCAGACTGCACAGTCAATCCCGGGGCAGCCCAATCAGGTTCTTCTATAGGTGTCTATATGTTTTCCAGTATGCATTGATTGTATAAGTGGGCAATGACTGGGCGCCCTGATCAGAGGAGGACATGCTTGCTATTCCTGTACATCACTGCAGACATGTGGCATATGGATCATTTTCTCATGTGTAAAATGTATGTGTCACTGATGTCGTGCAAAAAGATGCATAACGAATCGAAATCTGTCCGCCATTAAAGATCGGTGAATGTTTACTTTCGTGTTAGTAACCCAGGGTCAAGGTAAAACAGTTAGTTACTGGTTCTGCGGCGTCTGATCTTGATCTAAACTGTTTGCCGCCGTCCCTCTTATGGAACACTAGGCATAAACTAGTTCAGCTATAATACGGTGGGGTCCGTTTCTTAAGTGTTATATTTAAGATAATATGATTGAGCTTCAACGTGAGAAAACGTACCTGCTGACATGGGTGTTCAACGAAGACTCAGATCAACCAACCCATCTGCGCAGACTGATAAGAGTGTTTTGATCGCTAAGGATGCAAAGTGTCGTCATGCAGTTACAATGCACACAGGTAGGTAGGTAGGTAGGTAGATGAGTAGGTAGATAGGCAGGTAGGTAGATAGATAGATAGGTGTATTACAATGTATGTGGGTAGGAAGGTACGTAGGTAGGTAGGTAGATAGATAGGTGTATTGCAATGTAGGTAGGTAGGTATGTTGGTAGCAGGTAAGCAAGTATGTATGTATGTATGTATGTATGTATGTATAGGAAGTTGGGGTAATTTTAGTGTTCCTTGAAGTATGAACAACATCGGGTTCTTAGTTCTCTTCTTACCTCAGACTAGGTACATCTTACTTATATACAGCTATACAAGTATGTGTATATGTCTGTTTGTGGCACAATGCAGTTCGGTTGGTTTGCAGTTAGGTCGATAGGTGCATTGCACTGTATGTATGTATGTATTTTTGTATGTATGTATGTATGTATGTATGTATGTATAAGAAATTAATGTAATTTAGTAAAATTCATTGAAGAATGAACAACATCGGTTCACGAGCATAGTTAGAGAATCTGAAAGGGTTCTTGTAAATTTTGCTGGAGACCCAGTGTTGTTCATACTCTAAATAAATAAACGCCAAATAAATTGCCTTTATTATTTACATTTATATTATTTTCCATCCATTATCTGGCGAAAAATCTGGTTTGAGTTCTTAAATTGAAACAATGAAACAATTGCACGCACTTTTCTTATTACATGTAACAGCGGAACTGCGTCGTTGATATCATAACGTTGCCATCGTCCGATCATATTGCAGAAAAATATGCTTTGTTTCTGCGTCCCTTAATGATCATCTCACTTCGCGTGACTGAGTCAATGTATTCACTGAAGTATGAACAACATCACGTCCCGACAGTTAACAATAGTTTTTATATTTTATTTATTTATTTTTTTTTTTCTTGTAAAATATGGCTCTTCAGTAATGGGTTCCCTAGGACCAGTATCTCGCAAACACCAAGACTGATTTGATGAGAATTACGAAGAAATCCAGGGACTCCTTGATGAGAAACACCAAAAACACAAGGCATAGCTAAGTGATACCAGCTCAGTATCCAATAAGGTGGCATATTCAAATATATGTAAGACAGTCCAGACTAGGCTCAGAGATATGATATGCAAGACTCCTGGCTGTGCAGTAAGGCTGATGAAATCTAGTCCTTTGCAGACAGAAAAGATATGAAGAAGTTCTTTGGTACGCTAAACACAGTTTATGGTCCTCATAGCTCAGGCACCACCCCACTTCTCAGTGCAGCTGAAACTAGTCTTCTGACTGACAATGAGGCTATCTTGAAAAGATGGGCTGAGCACTTTGATAGTGTTCTTAACCGACCATCATCTAACAATGATGATGCTATCAACAGACTACCACAGGTGAATGTAATCTGCTGCTTGACGAGTTCCAAACCGTCGCTGAAACAGTGAAAGCAATAAAACTTCTGTCATCTGGCAAGGCTCCCGGATCAGATGCAATACCTGCAGTTATCTACAAAGCAGGAGGAACTCCAGTTGCAAAGAAGATGAGAAATAAAGCCATCCCTCAAGAATTCAAGGATGCGTCAATTATCTACCTATTCAAACGGAAAGGGAATCCTCAGTTGTGTGATCATCATCGTGGCATCTCTTTATTGTCAACTGCTGGGAAGGTCCTTGCAAGAATTCTACTTAACCGACTGAATGAACAACTTGAACAGTCAGGACTTCTACCAGAAAGCTAGTGTGGATTCAGAAAGGACAGAGGAACAATTGACATGATCTTTACAGCAAGGCAGCTTCAGGAGAAATGCCAAGAACATAACATGGACCTCTACATGACCTTTGTTGACTTTATCAAAGCATTTGATACAGTCAGTCGTGAGAGTCTTTGAAAATTATGGCGAAGTTTGGCTGTCCGACCAAGTTCATAGAATGTTGAGGCAGTTCCACGATGGTATGCTTGCACGAGTCTAAAATGATGGTGTGTTTTCTGATCCATTCCCTGTGACAAATGGTGTCAACCAAGGCTGTATACTAGCCCCAACTCTGTTCAGCATGATGTTCTCTGCCATGCTTACAGCTGCTTTCCAGGATGGTGACAATGGCATACCTATTAGGTATCGCTTTGATTTCAACCTAAGAAGGTTGCAAGCCAAATCCAAGGTGCAGAAGGAGGTGCTAGGCGAGTTCCTCTTTGCTGATGACATGGCAATTGGTGCTCTAACAGAAGAGAAGATGCAAAAAGATGTAGATCAAGTATCTGACTCCTGTGACAACTATGACCACACAATCAGCGTAAAAAAGTCCGAGGTGGTTTGTCAGTCAGCACCTGGCAAGCCTTACAAGGAGCCTACCATTACAGTGAAAGGTCAAAGATTGCAAGTGATAGACAAGTTCACCTATCTTGAAAGCACATTGTCAAGAGTCGTGCACATTGATAATGAAGTCAATGCCAGGATTCCCAAAGGTAGTGCAGCATTTGGCCGACTACGTGGTAGTGTTTGGGATCGAAGTGGAATCAGGCTTGACACAAAGCTGAAAGTCTACAAAGCTGTGGTGCTGCCAACACTATTGTATGCATGTGAAGCGTCGACAGTTTACCAACGGCACGCCAAAATACTGAACCACTTCCATACCAGCTGCCTTAGCAAACTTTTAAAGATTAAGTGGAAAGATAGGATTCCAGACAAAGTCCTGAAAAGGGCAGGGGTGCAGAGTGCACATACTCTTCTGAAACTTGCACAGTTAAGATGGACAGGCTATGTTACCAGGATGCCTGAGGAACGTTTGCCAAAGAAAATCCTCTATGGAGAACTAGAAATGTGCAAACGCTCCCATGGTGGTCAGAAGAAGCGATACAAAGACACCCTGAAAGCCTTCCTCAAGGATTTCAACATACCAACAGAGTCATGGGAACAAATTGCACAGGACAGAGCAAAGTGGCGAGGCCTCATCAGAAGAGGTGCTAGTGAATATGAGGCAAAATGAATCAGCGAAGCCGAGCAGAAACGTGCACAGCGGAGAGCCAGAGCTAAGGCATCACCAACAGAGCTGTCTTGCTCTGACCTCTGTTGTTCTATCTGCAACAGACAATTTAGAGCTAGAATTGGTCTAGTCAGACATCTTAGAACACACACAAACAGTAGCATTTCTCGCATGTGATTAAGATTGGTCATTGTCAGTAATGACAGACGAACTATTATTATGTATGTATGCATGTATGTATGTATGTATGTATGTAAACAAGTATATATGTATTTATGTTCAGATATGTACATGTGTGTGTATGTATATATGTCCGTTCATACCTGCGTTATTTCGTTCGTTCGTTCGATCTGTGTCCGTCCATCTGTATGTTCCTCCGTCTGTCATTCCAACCTTCTATCTATTTTTTAAGTCTGTCTGTCGAGGAAAACAGCACGCACATGCGCACACGCACGCACGCGAGCGCGTTAGTAGTAAAGATAGTACAGTCCGAGCGCAACCAGGATTTTTCAGGATATTCCCGGGTCAGTCGGAGCCTGATACTATCCAGGCATTTTTTCCTGTTTTTTTTTTTTTTTCTCTGCTGAGACAAGCACTGGCACTATCTATACTACTTCCGCCCGGGTTTTTAATGCGCTATTTATACGCCAACGCCAACAAATAGTCTTTTACCTAGTGGGCTCAGGAAACACCTTTTCATACACTTCTAAAAAAGTTATTGCTGGGCCAATTTCCCTCATTCACCGGCCTTTGTATTTCTGGGAAATTCCGCAAATCAAGTGTAGAAAGGCAAGATTAAGCCCTAATATCATTTATTGAATGTATTTACAGTGGATTGGAGGCGGGTAGGTTAAGAGTAACATTTAAAGATAAAATATATTATGTATATTAAGGATGGTCAAACAAAAAGCAATCCAATCACTTGATGTACTTCATCAAAATTATCTCAAAGATATTCGGTGAGATAATGATAAGCTTTTAGAATATATAAGTAAGACGGAGGATATATTAATAGCGTATTATACCAAGGGCCAAAACAAAGAAACACTAACACATCCGTATCTTATGTTGACTGGAAATTGTTGTGTTTGTAATGAAAAAATATAATATGATGCTCTTGTTGGTATGAAAAAAATGTTATTTCAATGAGAAGGATGCTATGTTTGTAAAACATGTGGTGAAACTGATTTTGTTCAGTTATTCAATTGTTGTTTTGTTTGTTTTTTGGTGTGTGTTTTTTAATAAAGTATTTGAAAAATTTCAGGAATGAAAAAATATGCTAGATATTTTATCTTCCAAAAGGCAAACAAAGTTTGAGAGAGCAAGACAATATTTGAAAAAAAATATGCAATGGTAGTTTCATTATTCTGTGTAGTTATGATATAGAGGACTATTCCAAATTATGATAATAAAAAAGAGCACAAAAGAAAAGTTCAAACAGTTAGAAGATTATATGCCAAACCAATGTTTTCGGGTGCTGATATATGGTGTATCAGGAACGGGGAAAACGAATACATTTACTCATATATTGTTAAAACCGCTGATATATTATGACAAAGTATATATCTATATGCAAAATGTAGCAAGATAAATGCAGCCTATTGGCAGAAAGTTTAATCAATTTGCGGGCAAACATGCGGTCCCATCAGAAGACATTCTATTTTCTCCTAATGACAAGATAATCCGAGTTGTCGATAGGGACAACTCTGATAAGAAAGTAATACTTTTTGATGAATGTGTTTGCGAAATCAATCAAAATGATATTATTCACGGGAGGCAAAAAAAATGTGTATTTATCTTTCTCAATCATATTATGAAACTCCAAGGAAATAAGATTAAATTGTTCACATTATATAATTTTTGAAGCCCCAAGTAAGAGAGAAGCTATGTCTTTATGCAACGAACAAAACATACCATTAGATAAATATAAAGCGGCATTTGGCAAAAACTATATTTTTATCTATCTTGATAAAATAAATAAGAGAATAAAAAAGAATTTTCATGGCGATAAACAATATAGATGGGAATATTTAATCATATACATGTAGGTGAAAAAGAGAAAGGTGATTCCGCAGGTATTATAAATTTTGGTCTTCTTGCTGCTGAGTATGTGAGGCAAGAGCAAATGGTCAATTACCCTTACAAAAGGAGGCATCAAACAAATATTCTTAGGAGCATCCTAGACATGGGGAATAATAATATAACGAAATTAAAAGAACCGTCGGGCCCAAAAGATTCCATTCCGAAGAGGTTTCTTTTTAAATATTGCAAAAGTTCTGATGATTATAAACTTGTGGACTTTTCAGCAATGGGATCAGAAAATAAAAATGCTATTAAAGCGATTCAGGAAAAAATAAAGGATAATAGACAGGCGTTCCAGATGGAACTAAATTCGTTACAGAATGAATTAGAAACAATGATCGGGAGTCTAAAGACCAACATTAATAGTAACGAAAGTGAAATTATGTCAAAACTTAGAGGAGACATTCGCCAAGGAGTTGAGTCATTGAGAGGAGCATTTGAGAAAATAGCAAAAAAAAAAAAAAAAAAAAAAACAGGTGAGTTATGGTGAACTGCAACAGAAATTGGACGATTTGAATAAAAAGTTTCAAGAAGACATTGAAAAAAAAAACGGAAGAATGATTAAAAGAACAAAAGATGCGGAGTAGGACGAACTAAAGAGAATTAATGAACAAATGAAATTAACAGGTGAAAATATAGAAAAAAAAAACAGATATAGAAGAAATCGATTTTGATACAAAAACTAATACTTTAGAAAGATTGTTTTACAAAAAAAAAAAAAAGAAAACCGGTTGGGGAGATAATTACTAAAGAAGTAACGATAGAAGAAAAAAAAAGGTAAGAGAAAAGTCCAGGGAGTGCCACAATCACAAACCGCAGCCCTTCCCAGACCCCAAGAGGAAGAGGAAACCGACAAATCCAAACAAGCACAAATCGAACAAACGTACAAAAAGCACTAAGATTACCTCTCTCTTCCCCAAGCGAGGTAATCGCAATACTAAAAGGACTGAAAAACACAAGAACAAAATGACACACGGAAAGACATACAACAAATCGCCTCGTAGAATAAATCACAAAGCAACAAAAAGTAAGACTAACACCGGGACCACCGCCTTAGAACGGTCAGTAGTGTAAACCACCGTGGGGTTTAAAGCACTTTTACAATTAGCTAACTTCACCCTGGGTCCCGATGCTACTTTTAATACAGAAACACATAAAAATTCGATTTGCATAAAGGCTCCCAACTCAGTCAATGCATCAAAGCGAAAACATAAAAATCAAATTAATCACCATAATAAACAAAGACGAGTACTCATGGCTAATTCTACTGTATGCCAGAGTAAATGAAAACCAATAGCTGAACCAATAGTTGAAACCCCTAAAAGTAATGAAAGAGGAATCGATAACTCCAAAAGGTCCATAATTAAAAATAACTTTGCTCGGGTACGATGGGACTAATCTATTTCGAATGATAAATATCAGGAATCTTCTCGAAATGTCACGATTGTGCAAACACAACAGGAACGAGTGAATATTTTCGTAACGGCAATACAAGTTAATACGCTTGCACATTTGAGGGCTCACCACAAGATATTTTTCCACGTCATGACCTCATTGTTGTCGCAGCAGAAGTAAAATCAATAATCCCTTTAAATAAGTTTACGTTTATGATGGGTTGAGGACAAATATTTTTTCTCCAAGTCAAATTCAGTTAGAATCTGGATTGACAATTGATAATACTTTAATATTCAGAGCAAATGGTGTTGATCCGGGAAGTGTTGTAGTAACCAAGTTCGAGTCATGGATTCCGAGAATTATTTTCAATTCAGAGGGTCTTTCATATGGAATGAAAAATCACGCAAGACAATGTGTTTTTCTGAATTGTGCAGACTGCACACATGTTGTGTCGTCAAAAAAAAACAACATTGCTTTAATTACATATCAAGAAATATTGAACAAAGTTAAAGTACTGATGATATGTATTCTATAGGTTTATAGAATCTTAGGACCCGACCCCATCAGCACACTCAGTGCTTTGATTAAAATAGCCAAGCGGATCTCTAACAGTTTGTACCACGTGTGTATTTAGGGTATGATATTGCTAATTACTGTATAACCTATCTGTCTATCTATTTAGATTTTTAACGCTACCGGGCAACTGAGTCACATAGAGGCATCGCCGGATAATCCGGATTAGTTTTACTGGATTCCTGGTTTGGCTTAAAACGAGCCTAGTTATCATTTCTAACTTGGTTACCTCCCCCAGACACCGTGCATGTAAATAGTCGTCCAGTCTGTAAGTTGCAGAATTTGAGCGTTGATCTAAAAGGTTCGAGTTTAAAACTAAAATCGTGGTGTTTTGATCATGTGTTATTCTGTCTGTCACCGTGCCGCGGACCCACACTTTTGGCGCTAAATTAATTTCACTAGGTGGAGGAGGGCCCAGAGTCTGCTGAGAAAATGGAGAGGGAGGAGTCTGGAGAAGCGAGGATTGAGGAACATTTCGGGACTTAGCTTAATCACGTAGTCTAAATGAACGCACAGTCGAGAGCTAAAGATGGTGTGCAGGGCTAAAATTGGATTTTATTTACTCACGTAGTCTTAAAATTAGCGTAGTCGAAAACAAAACGAAAAGAGAAAGAACGCGTAGTCGAAAGCCAAAATTGTAAACAATGGAAAAAAACTCAAAAGCCTACCACTAAATAGACCAAAATAATCTTTCAAAGGCGGGGCAACGGGTGAGTTACCTTCTCTCACATGATTCGCCCTAGGAAGTACCTTAAAGATGCCTCTCTCGGATGGTCCGGAAAAAACCATAGCAGTGACGAAGGCTTAGGATCTTGGTTTTATAAGCACATGTATAAATAGCCTCGCCGAGGCATGTCGGACCGTCCGTAATCAGGTTGTGAAAAAAAAAAGCTTTAACTTTCAAACCGCTTGGAACATTTAAATATTTTAACGTGCAGATTACATATTGACAAGATCTAAACTATCAAATTTTCAAATTCCAGGTTTCTTTATAAATAGCCTAACCGAGGCCGTCTGTTAGTAATCGGTTTGTGAAAATCACTATAACTTTTTAACCGTTCAGAATATTTTGATAATTTTTTAGCATGCCGGGGCATCTTATCTGGGTCTACACTGCTTTTTTTTTTTTTTTTTTTTTTTTTTTACAGGCTTGTCTGGCCAAATACGTCCAAAATTTAAACTTAAACATATGATAAGTCATGCTAAGACAGACAGCAAAATTATCGTCATTGATTACTAATCGATTATCGATCACAATGGCAAGACTGATAATCGATCATCTTTTCAGCCCAGATTAGCCAGTCCTAATTATTTTATCACATTTCATGGTCAAGTGATCAAATCTAATATTGAATTGCACTCCAGTGCAGACAATATTTGGTTTTTCGTTCTGTTGTCGATGGAGACAGAAATTAACTAAAATAGCCTGGACAGACTCTCACTATATGAGGAGAGCTGGGATATGGAGTTCAATGGTACAAGGTACGACATCAAGGAAAACATTTAATTCATTACTTACACTTCATGGACAGACCCGGGAGATCGCTACAAGTGAGTGGTTGGTATCTTAAGCTGCCTACCCTAGAGTTCCAACATAGACCTTACATCCTTCAAATGCTAACCCGACTCTAGACTTCTTACAGAGAAACCACTCCCGGGGCTAAATCAGCAGCAGATAACTTGACACTCTTTGCTTACTTTTCCCAGAAAATAGATTATATTTTAGCTAAATGTCTCCTAAGGACAATACGCTTTAAGGAGACAATTTGCATGAAATGTCAAAATCTGTTTTCAGGGAAAAATAAGAAAGATCTTTCAAAATGTTATGTGCTATTATATTTTTATCCAGAGCATTCAGAGTAGATACTTAACCCTTCTGTTGCTATACACGGTATGCCATGTCTTAGCAAACAGTGTAGGTCTAGATCAGCATGCTTCTGAAGAAGCCAACTGATCTGGATCTGCACTGTTCGTACTTAAATATGTGAATTTTTATCAAAAACCCGGATCAAGTAATTTGTTTGGCTGGATATTAGAACTAGGCGTGGCATCTTTATTTATTCAGCACCAAAGTACAACAGGGGGTGTGGTGGTAGGGGGGGGGGGAGGGGGGGGCAGTTCGTTGGACCACCAGTAACTTTGATTACAGGCCAAATGAACCTGCCGTGTTCATCAGTCTTGGATGTAGATCCTTGGAACAGAGACGTGCAGATGAACGACTATGCCAGTCCTACCAAACTTTTTATGGCCTTGTAGCTGTATCTCTTCCTGATTACATTTTGGCCGGCGACTGACAAAGAAGGCCTTAGAACAAATGCAAACATCGATGATCCAGCTCCGCCTGCTCATTCGCGCAGTCTGGTCAGGATATTCGCTGTTCACCAACACAATACAGGGACCTTGAAGATATTAGACTAATAGTGAAGATCTTTACCAGACGCTTGGCTGTGCAAACTGGTCTTGGGATTCGCCATTCGTCAATGTCCTTTGAGCCTTTTTGTCCATTACGAAAACACGCCTACTCAAATATACTGAAAATTTCACCACTAAAAAGTGAAAATTTTCAGACAAAAAAAATCTGATATTTTTTATATTTCTGCTCAAACATAGATTGTGGGTAATCGTTAGAACCGCCTCAGCGAGGCGGTTCTAACGAGTACACACAATCAATGTTTTTGAGCAGAAATAAAAATGATAATGTTTACCGCAAAACCCCAGTGTTACTATATGAAAATGGGGTTTAAGGGGGGTCAAAATTACATGTATATAGGTGTGTTTTAATGATGACAGCCGGCCAGTTCAAAGGTTATCCCGGTACTGTCACTCTATGATCTGTTCGTTTCACATATCTAGAGATTACTACAAGTCAGATCTCATTCCTTCCAACGACCATTGTCCAGTGGAACTCCCTCCCAGAGACGTATTGTCAGCTTACCAGACCTTGATTCGTTTAGCAAACTGCAACACTGAAGACCCTAGATACACAGAAATATCGATTATAAAGGCGATGTAGAAGCAACCAGTGAAGAATATAATAAGGTGACAGATAAAATAATGGTGCTCCGCTTCATTATTTTTATCTCAGCTTTTTTATTCACTTCACTGATGCCTAAATATTGTCTTGACAGGTATAAAAGGTGATAGATAAAGAGGCGGAGATTCTTTATTTTTATCCATCACCTTTTTATACCCTTCAATTAATACAGTTGAATCTCAAAGTATCACGTATATGTCAAAGTACAACTTGGTACAAATTGGGTTCCGTTTTCTATTTATTGTTACAGTTTAACTCCCTTTGTTTCAAACTACTGTTAACTCAAAATAAAAACCCTAACTCTTTGGACTTTTTTAGATAACTGGAGTCTTCTGTATTTTGACTACTCTGTTCGACAGCGAATGCCTAGAATGTCCGCGAGGGCGTAAAGCAGTATATGAAAACAATTAAGATGTGTTTTGTATTGTCATCTTAACCTTTTTCACCCCTGAGTTTCTGAAACAGACTATTCTATCTCAGGTTAGACACATCCATTGTTGCAAATAGGGCCCAGTTCTTCAAAACTTCCTATGTTTTAGTTAATATATCATTAAAATTTTGATCATTAGATATGGCATATACCCCAATATCTTTGTGGAAAAATGTGAATAGCTTTGCAATTGCAAAAGCTACTCACATTTTTTTCAGCAAAAATACCTATGAATTCAATATCATACTTACTAGAACAGTTAACATTTTGACCTCTAACGAGTTCGTTAAGCTAACGACGCTTTGAACAACTTGGCCTAGTGGTTAATTGAAATTTCAATAACAGACTGGCAAACAGAATAGATTCCGATGAGAAGAAGTCTGTATTGGTCTGCTGGGACGAAAAGGTTGATGTGCATGTAATTAAATCCTTATCCGAGTCCTAAGAGGGCTATATCAGTGATTATTGCCTTACTTGGGTACCACAGGTATCTTCATATTTAATTTTAAATGAATATTAACTGATTTTATTGTATTACAAGTTATATTCTTATAATTAAATAAGCTTCCCCCGGGTTTAAATTGAGAGGTGCCCCGATAACATGCAATAAGTTATTACTATAATAGTATAAGACGCTTTAAAATTCAATTTAATGAAAATGGATTCTTTGTTTAAACCAATTATTCTACGATACACACATACGCCTTTTTTATTTTTTTATTTATTTATTTTTTTTTTTTATTTTGCTTGTTTGTTTTATTTTTCCTAGTGGCGATATACTTTATCATCATAAAAACATGCCTATATAATTTTGACCCCCCCCCCCCTTAAACCCCACCTTGTATAGAAAAATTGGGGTTTACAGGGGTATACATTATTTTTCTTGTTTCTGTTCAAACACATAGGTTGTGGGTACACGTTGGAACCGACTTGCAGAGGCGGTTCTAACGAGTACCCACAATCTATGTTTTGAGCAGAAATATATAAAAATAACAGAATTTTTATATGAAATTTTTCATTTTTTTGAGGTGAAATTTTCTATATATTTGAATAGGTGTGTTTTTGTAATGCTGACAGTATATATACAGATATTATATGGGCCTCGTCTACAGGAATGTGCGGACAGTGAAGGCATAGATCACCATGCGCATTCGCGCAGTATGATCAGGGCCTTCTCTGTCTGCTGCAAGAATCGTTGGCTACTCCAGAATGTATCAAGTATGAGCCTCTGCTGATAATAATAAGAAAAATATTTCAAAATGCCGTCAATTCGTGCAAATTGTCTCCTTAGAAACAATTTACATGAAATGTCAAGCCTATTTTCTGGGAAATATAAGAAAAAATATTTCAAAATGTCGTCATTTCATGGAACATTACGAAAACACGCCTATTCAAATATATAGAAAATTTCACCTCCAAAAACTGAAAATTTTCGGATAAAATACTCTGATATTTTTCATATTTGTGCCCAAAACATAGATTATGTGTACACGTTAGAACCGCCTCAGCGGGGCGGTTCTAACGAGAACCCACAATCTATGTTTTTGAGCAAACATAAGAAAAATAATGTATACCCCTGTAAACCCCAGTTTTACTGTATAAAAGTGGGATTTAAGGGGATCAAAATTATATAGGTATGTTTTCGTGATGGTTGTCTCCTTAGAAGACATATTTACATAAAACATTAAGACTTTTTTACTGGGAAAAAGAAAATAAGAAAATATCGTCTGTTGAATTTCCACCAGATAATGGCAAAGGTTTTAGCTACGAGAAAATGCATTTGGATATCTTTTTTTTCGTGGAAACGGAAACCGTCCCCAACATCGCAACGGCATATCATATAACGGTATTATTTTTTATGATCATGATTAAAAAAGTGATATCATAAAACTATGTTAATTCTTTCTAGGTGTGTCCAGTTAGTAAACTGAACATATTCAAAGGAATTCTGTATAAGAATAAAACACGGGTCGGATCCGTGTTTAGTATGTGAAGGGATCTATTTTATAAATAGTTTCTGGAGATTACAGACTTTACCTAATGTAAGTCGTACATATACAGTCGGGCTTTAGGAGGGGCCATGATTTTTTTTTTCTAGGAATGGGTTGTTCGAGCCACTGAGGAGGCAAACGGGGATATTTTAGGGATGTCTTTTAGCTCTTCTATAAAATACTGTAATGCATGTTGAGTGTACTCATTAAAATTGCCTCGATGAATTGATTCAAATGAATGAACACAATAATAAGTTTCGTGCTATGATGAAAAAATGTCCCTGAAATATCCGTACGTATCCTAAAACATACGTATTAGTATTTGTTTTCTTAAGCTATCAGAAGAATTTCTTACCCAGCTAGCATTCTTTATAAATCTATATTAGACCGTTATCGGCCCGTCAGCTACCCTGCCGGGCCGATAATGGCCCGCTATAGATTTATGTAAAATGCTTACTGGGTTGGATTTAAAAACGAGTACCAATCAGCCACGGCCAGCGGTGTTGGAGTCATAGTTTTAACTGTACCATCGTTTCTTTTATTAGCAATAACGTAATAACCCAAGGTACTGGGGCGTCTGATCTGGCTCTGCACTGTTTGTCATACATCTGGCAGTTTTTAGATGCACCAACAGATAGCAAAAAATGACTTGTTCATATTTTTGTGTAAGTATGGTAAGGAGTTAAGGTATTCCAATATATTGAGTTAATATGGGAATAGAATGCACACGTAAGGAAGAATCTGAGAGTACATTGTACAAGGGAAAAGCAAATGCCAAATTTAGGCGGCGCATCCATGACCCTGGCCTTGGCGTTATTGTTAAAATTATTATTATTACTATTATTATTATTATTGGTAGTAATAGCAGTAGTAGTATAGTAGTAGTAGTAGTATTTTGCATATAGTTTTGCAGCATCAGACTACATGGTCTTCGTCATATTTATGCGCATCACGAAAATACGCCTAAAAATTTTGACCCCCTTAAACCCCACTTTTATACAGTAAAACTGGGGTTCAAAGGGGTATACATTATTTTTTCTAAGTTTTGCTCAAAACATAAACTGTGGCACTCGTTAGAACCGCCTCATCGAGAATATGAAAAATATGAGAAATATGAAAAATATCAGAATTTTTTATCGGAATACTTTCATTTTTTTGGTGGTAAAATATTCAGTATATTTGAATAGGCGTGTTTTCGTTATGGCTTGTAGTGTTGGATTGTGATATTTTTCTGATAAACAAAAATCTAAATGGTTGCCTTTGGAACAAACAACACACAAAAGAACAAAAATCGGAGACCCGGTTTTATTATGCAGCAATGTTCATGTCGCTCGGGAGGCCGTATTAACCCCACTAAAATCGGCGTTAGCGGTGTTCGATTTTCAAAGTAACCAAAATGGGCTCAATGATCCCAAAGGAAATAAAAATATAAGGTGCACTGTTGACTTGATGCAAAGTGAACACAAAATAATTGTTAAAGGCTTCATATTCCTCAAAAATAGACATTTTTTTTATCCAATAAAGATTTAATAAATAGGTATATAGTATCAATACGATAAAAAATGTGGCATCTGACAGCTTGTAAAATTTCAGTTAGACTCTCATTTTAGAACTGTATCAAAAATGAAATGATTTTTTATCGTATCTCTGAATTGATATTGGCAACATTAATTCAGAGATATGATAAAAATCATTTCATTGTAAGAACGAGGGATTTACTGAAATTTTACAGGCTGTCAGGTGCCAAATTTTCTGATTAAATTTTGGTCATATACAAGAATTATATACTCCTTATTAGTTTCTTGCAAAATGCCACATCAAGAAGGGAAATGGATACGTTAGGTATTCTTCTGCCAAGCCTCTTATGAATAGGCGTTTAATCCAGAAATAATGAATTTGCTCCCAATGATAATAAACATGGTTTTTCATGCATTAACATTCGCCAGGTCCCGTGGGAGATGTTGAAAACCGAGGTCGTAGGCCGCGCTTTTAAACACCTCCAAAGGGACCTGGCGAATGTTAATGCATTGAAAAAAAAAACATGCTCGATCGCTGTTATTGCATAAAAACTGAAAACATTTGTTACATTTCGCGTTATTTCTTGCATTATTTTGTTTCGCCTTTTCACCAATGTCTCGCGAACGTAACTTCCACGGACTATGCTCGTTCTAGGGCCGGGCAGTACACAGTAAAGGCAGCAAATCTGTGGCCCCGGTACGATCATATTGAAAGTTGCGTATCCGTGCATTAACATCGCGTGAATTGCCTTGTTACAAAATGTAATACACGGCTTTTCGCCGGTTAATGCACGGTTGTTAATAACGTGCGGCACTGCTTTTTATACAATAATGCAGTTTAAAGGGTGTATAGTCGAACCTCAATAACTCAAACATCTTTTGGACCATGGAAATTTGTTCTAGATATGGGTAGTTCGAGCCACTGAGAGTTAATCATATCGCCAGGTTAGGAGACAAATGGGAATAATATATGATGTCTTTTCGAGCTTCTGTAAAACAAGGGTATGTTGCGTGTATTTATCGACCAGGCGATTCTAAAGATTACACACAACAAACTTTGTCATGATAGAATCTGACAAAAATCCTTTAGGCTTTGACGATTTATCCCTAAATATTTGTTTTCCTGAGCCGTCGGAAAACCATCGCTTAAGAGGTAACAATTAGTCACAAATTATGCCAGAATATTGTATTTAGTAAAACATATATTTTGGATATTTTAGTTGTGCTTCAGTGAGGCGATTCTAACAAATATCCAAAGCATATGTTTTTTTGAGGAAGTAAAACTAAAATAAGACATATCAATTTTCTTATTAGTTTTCTGTGCAACAGCAAACCCATTTAATGGCAACGTTTTTTTGGGAACAAATGCTGTCATTGTAACGAGGGTCCACTGTTTGGAACTTGTTTAAGAGCTCAGCAACTCGCAGATTTATTTTGGGTATGCGCCATATAAATTTACTAAATATTCAAACAGAAATGCCTCGGCAAACAGTTGAGACCGAGGTTAGTATTCTGCTTAGGGTTCACACTGTTTGCCACTCACCCATCAAGTTTAGACACATCAACAAGTATGTATAGTAAAATGAAAATACAGTCGACTCTCGTTGTCTCGAGGTCAAAGGGACTCTCTGAAATACTTCGAGATATCCGTACCTCGACATATCAGGTTTGCAGAATCGAGGCAAAAATAAATTCGAACAACCATATTTCACAAATGAATATGTATTTTTGCTACTTAAGTTAGAGGTATATTGAAATATTGTGGAAATGAAGAGAAATTGCTCCTTTGGCGCATCCTTAGGCGCATTTTCTCCTCCTGTTCACAATATTTTGTTATCTGTTATTAGATTTCCACGAGGAAAACAGGGACCAGATTTTTCACTTTGAGATAACCGGTTATTCGAGATAAGCGAAGTCCGGATGACAAGAGTCGACTGTATTCTGATTAGGAGATTAGGTAGCCTAATACTTTGGGTAAACTGAGTCCTAAATACAGTCGACTCTCGTTATCTCGAATTCCAAGGGACTCTCTGAAACACTTCGAGATATCCATACCTCGACATATCAGATTTGTGGAAATGAGAAAAACAATTAATCGAACAGCACACTTAACAAATAAATATGTAATTTGCCTCCTGAAATTAGAGATATATTGAAAATATTGTGGAAAAGAGGAGAAATCGCTCCTAAGGAGCAATTTCTCCTCTTTTCCACAATATTTTATTACCTGTTGTTAGATGTCCCTGTTAAAACAGGGACGAGATTTTAACTTCGAGATAAGCGATTATTCGAGATAAGCGAGGTCGAGATAACGAGAGTCGACTGTATTTTCAGACAAATATATTATTTCAGGGCGATCGGCGGACGTATTTACTTTAGCCTATGTTTCATAATGTTTAGATGTTCACAACTTGCTGAACGCAATACATGGCCTACTACTACATGGACAACCACCACTGAATCAAACGAGGAAGAGTTTTCTGCAATTGCTCAGTTGCATAATGAGATATGTCCCTCACAACACACAACATGCAGAAATATTCAAAATATAACATATGCGACGGACAACCAGAATTTTGAATCCAAGGGTCGATGCTGCGGTTTTTGTGAGTGTCACGTGGATTGTATTCCACACACGTCTTGTTGCTTAGACATCTTTGAAAGTTTTGAAGCTGGTTATTGGTTCACAAAGGAAAAATCAAGGTAAAAGATATAATAGTTTATTGCTAAGACAAGCTTGAAAGCTTTAAAGCTGGTAAAACGTTTACAGAGAAATCAAGGTAAGGATATAACCGTCCTTTGCTTAGATAAGTTTGAAAGCTTTAAAACTGGTAATTGTTCACAGTGTCATAAAGTCGTAAAACTTTAACCAGTGGGTTGGTACGTGACGATATGTCTTTGGCTTGGCCCGTCGTGGTTCTACTATTGGTTTTCATTTACTCTGGCATACAGTAGAATTAGCCATGAGTACTCGTCTTTGTTTATTATAGTGATTAATTTGATTTTTGTGTTTTCGCTTTGATGCATTGACTGAGTTGGGAACCTTTATGGGAACCGAATTTTTATGTGTTTCTGTATTAAGAGTAGCATCGGGACCCAGGGTGAAGTTAGTTAGCTGTAAAAGTGCTTTAAACTCCCCGGTGGTTTACTCTACTGACCGTTCTAAGGCGGTGGTCCCGGTGTTAGTCTTACTCTTTGTCGCTTTGTGGTTCATTCTACGAGGCGATTTGTTGTATGTCTTTCCATGTGTCATTTTGTGCTTGTGTTTTTTAGTCCTTTTAGTATTGCGATTACCTCGCTTGGGGAAGATAGAGCTAATCTTAGTGCTTTTCGTACGTTTGTTCGATTTGTGCTTGTTTGGATTTGTCGGATTCCTCTTCCTCTTGGGATCTGGGAAGGGCTGCGGTTTGTGTTTGTGGCATTGTGGCACTCCCTGGACTTTTCTCTTACCTTTTTTTTTTTTTTTTTTTTAAGAATTATCCTGTTGCTTAGACACGTTTAAAAGCTACAAATCTGGTAAAAAAATTCATTGAGACGTCAAGGTAAGAATGACACTTTTAAAAGCTTTAAAGCTAGTAAAAAGTTCCCAGATACGTTTAAAAGCTTAAAAGCTCGTAAAAAAGGCTACAACAGCTTGTTGCTTAGACAGGTTTGAAAGCTTTAAATATATATGGAAAATAGGTGTTCTGTGGTAATTTTTTTTTTAACGGCCGTTTTGTAATTCCCCAGGGGCTACAGAGGTAATTCCGCGGCAATTTTTTTTAACGGCCATTTTTTTAATTCCCCAGGGGCTACATAGAGGATTTGTTGGCTAAAAAAATGTATTAAATAAAGAATATATTTTATTTGTATAAAAAATGAGTTTGCAGTATATGGAGTATCTAATGCGCCTGCAGAGTAGGGCATGTATAGCGTATCTAATACATCTTCACCGTAGAGGTGCTATTTCTAATGCCAACCTACAGGAAGGTATAAGGGCATTTTCTAAGGTTATGCAACAGGCTTTACCTTCACCGCCTCCTGCGCCATCTGCACCTCCTAAACCACCTATGCCTGCACCACCCGTGTCATCAGTTGATCCAGAAAAGCGCATTAAGCGCAACAAAAAGAAAAAAGAAAAACGCCACAAACAAAATTATGCGCAGTTGAAGCAACTGAGATAGAGAAATCACAACAGCAGAATATTTAATCAATATTTATATTTCTCAATCTCTGGCATTCAACACTATACGTATACCGGTGCGTTAGTCTGATTTTACTAGCGCCACAATCTACGCACACTCTATATCTTGCATAAGTGCCTCTGTTGCAATTAATACAAGACACAACTTTACTTTTTTTCATTAAATAATTATGCAGTTTACAGTATATAGATCTTTTTGTAGGCTTTGCCTGGCATGGCTAATGATTAGCAACTTTCAAAAAAGCACATTCCTTTTTTTTCTGTTGTTATATACTTATTTTTTTTTTATATTAAAAAGAAAAAAAATAAAATATAAAAGTAAAGATATATTTGCAATGAGTGGTGTAGACTTCTTATTAAAACTTCATAGGGAAGGGAGAATTGATGCCAGTGATATAAAAAAGCTTTGGATGAATTACAGCCAACAACTAAAACTGTTGAGTCAGTTCAACCAAGTGCATTAGAAAAACAACAGAGGCAGAAATATAAACAGCTGCAAAAGGCTGTTATTGATGAACTGAAACAGGTTTTATCACAAAGAAAGTCTGAATTAAATCTGGTTGATAATCCAAAATGTGGGTATTTTAAGGCATATGAAATATTTGTAGACAAATACAAAGACCCCCATAAGTTATTTCATGACAAGAAATCAGCCATCACCCAACAAATCGTTAAAGAGTTAAAAGAGTTGGGTGGATTAAAATTCCAGCTGGCCCTTACCATAAATTTTTATAAAGACGATGGTGCAGAGAAAAAAATCGTAACAGGTGTGTTACATGGTGATCAAATGGCCATCTTAACACCCGACAAAATAGATGAGTTTTACAATAATTCGTCTGCTCAAATTCAAACAGGCATTGAAAAATTTACAAACACAGCCTCAGGATTAGAAATTGATCACTGTATTAGGATTTACTTAAATATTGCAAAATATGAACCACTTAAGGGCTCATCAAAAATAACTTTGCCTAAAGCACTGGTCGATAAATAAGCAATAATCAATTTACCAAACAAAGACGGTAGATTTGAATGGTCTTTGTTGTCTGTTTTATTTTACAATAAAAATAACCCAAGCAAGTTATCAAGCTACAGAAAATACCTAGGCATAATAAACTTAAAAGGCATTGATATTCCCGTACCAATTTCTCAAATACCAAAAATGGAAAAACAAAATTCTTGGTTTGCGATCAATGTGTACGGCTGTACAGTATCGCCAAAGAAGCAAAAGATAAATGTGTTTCCATACTATATCTCTGATCGGCCACCAGAAGTCCACCGGGCCGATTTACTTTTGGTAGAAGTTGATTGCAGCAATAATGACCTTTCTGAAGATGAGGGTATAATAGATGAAGACTATATTCCTGAAGATGATATAATAGATAAATCATATGATCCTGCAGATTATGAATATGAACCAGAGCCCCAGGAAAAAGAAACAAGGTATCACTACTGTGGGATTACAAGGTTTGATAGATTAATTCATGGCCAGAATAACAAATACAATGGTAAAACACTTCTGTGACCGCTGCTTATACGGTTTCACACGTAAAGACTCTATCCAACAAGAATAGATATGCCTCCAGAAGGCAGTTACATCAGATTCAAAAACCATCAAAACCAAATGCCTGTTCCATATGTCATTTATGCTGACTTTGAAAGTATAATCAAACCAAAAACAGAAACAGCAGGTGATAAATCTGAAATCAATAGTGAACATGAAGCGTGTGGGTTTGGGTACCAAGTGGTCAGATATGATGGCCAAACCAAACACCCTGTAATCTATAGAGGCAAAGACGTTGTTGAAAGATTTTTGACCCACTTAGAATGTGAGGTTAGCAATATCAATAACATCTTTGCTCACCCAAAACTATTAATTATGACAGAGCAAAACATTAAAGACTATAAGAATGCCACACATTGTTGGATATGCGGACAAGAAATAACAGAAAACAAAGTAAGAGACCACTGTTATTTCACAGGTGAATACAGAGGTGCAGCACACAAATCCTGTAACCTTAAACTCAAAATCAAACCAGGCAAGACAAAAATTCCAGTGGTAATCCACAATCTTAGAGGATATGACAGCCATCTCATAATGCAAAGAATACATAAAGCAAAAGGCCACATTACTTGTATCTCAAACAACGCAGAAAAGTACATCTCATTCAGTGTTGCCCAACTCAAATTCTTAGATAGTTTCCAGTTTATGGCATCGTCTTTGGAAAGGCTGGTTTATCTTAGGATGCATTACTCAAATATACAAAGGTAGAATTAGAACTTTTGGCAGACATGGATATGCACTTGTTTATAGAAAAGGGCATGCGTGGTGGTATAAGCATGGTATCCAAAAGATATGCTGAAGCAAACAATCCTCATACTTATTACAATCCTGAAAAAGAAAACAACTACATCATGTATTATGATGTAAACAACCTCTATGGGTGGGCAATGAGACAGCCACTACCTTACTCTGGTTTCAAATGGGTAAAACTGGGGGAAAAATGCCAGCAGGTAAAGGACGTATACTTGAAGTAGATTTAGAATATCCAAAACACCTGCATAAACTACACAATGACTATCCACTTGCACCTGAAAAACTAGCAGTAAAAGAAGAATGGCTCTAACCTTATCAAACAGAACTGCTAGGAAACAAAAGCATGATAACCATACCAAAACTTGTCCCCAATCTCATGGACAAACAAAAAATATGTAGTCCACTACAAAAACCTCCAGCTTTATGTATCCCTAGGCATGAAAACTTTCATGCCTAGGGATACATAAAGCTGGAGGTTTTTGTAGAATTTTCTTCAGGATATTAGAATTCAATGAAAAACCTTGGATGGAACCTTATATCCGTCTAAACACAGAGTTCCGCAAAAAAGCAAAGTCTGCATTTGAAAAAGATTTCTACAAACTTATGAATAACTCTGTCTTTGGCAAAACAATGGAGAACCTCCGTAAACGAGTAGACATAAAATTAGTCAGAACAGATGGCGTTGAAAATGAAAAGTTAAGAAAAATCGTAGTTTAAAGCGTGTATATTTTTATATTGTGATATTTTCCTGATAAACCAAACTTCAACAGATGTGTAAAATTCTCTGATGAACTATCTGCAATACATGTCAACAAAACAAAGCTAACACTAAACCAACCAAGCTATGTTGGTTTCTCTGTCCTTGATCTATCAAAACACTTGATGTATGACTGGTATTACAACAAACTGAAAAAGAAGTATGGTGAAAACTGCACAATGTTGTACACCGATACAGATTCCTTACTAGTAGACATCAAAACTAACGACATATACAAAGACATGTCTGAAACAAAAGAAGACTATGACTTCTCTGATTATCCTAAAGACCACCAACTTCATGATGAATCAAACAAAAAACAAAAATAGGCAAAATGAAAGACGAATGTGCCGGCACTCCCATTGCAGAATACATTGGTCTTCGTCCAGAGTTATACACTATACTAAGAGCCGACGAGCAACTCATCAAGAAAGCAAAAGGCGTAAAAAAATATGCAATCAAATAACAGATGAATTTTGAGAACTACAAAGATGCGCTGTTCAACAAACAAAAGTACACACACACAATGAACATGCTGCGTTCCATGCACCACAACATATATGGACTAACAGTAAACAAAACAACACTCTCACCTCTTGACACAAAGAGATATACAAACCCAGATGGAATCACAACAAACGCGTACGGGTATCAGCCGGAACAATAAGTAGCTCTTCTCTGACAAAGCCTCTGTTTGGTGCTGGTGCTTTCAAATAATAAACCCTTATACCTTGTGTTATGATATGATTATCAATTTTATGGATATCTACGCTCCATACCGGATCAGTTGCACGTCTCTTGTCACCACCTTCTAATTTCCCCGGCTGGTACAAATACCTAACACTTGCATTTGGGCAGATAGGCTCATCGACGTTTCTGGTTAAAACAGGGGCAGGTCTTTTTGTCTCTGCGTTTAATGCTTTGATAACATCAGGCAATCTCCTAACCCATTCTCTGTTTCTCTTTTGTGTATCAATCTCTTTTGCATACTGATACCCAAACAATCTCTCAGCCAATGTCCTATTGAACCTTTCTACTATGCCTTGGTCTCTGTGTATCTCTGTTCTACCTCGTCTAATATTTGTTTTATGTTTTGCCATCAGTTGTGACATAGCATCCATAAATTCTCTCCCTGGGTCTACCTGTAATAACTTTGGATATTTCAAATGCCTACTGGATATTTTCTCAAAGCTCTAGCAACTTCTTTGCTGTCTTTTGAAGTTAAGGGTTCAGCTTCTTTGTATCTTGTTCCCACGTCAATTAATGTCAAAGCATATCTATATGTTTTTTTACCAACAGTGTCATGTGGCAAAAACAACAAATCTGCTTGATGTACTTCATCTTTAGCAGACACATCAAATCTTGGTCTGATTATTTTTTTTCGGTGCAGGTAAATAAATCTGCCACACAGCTTGTTTCTTTAAGAATTCAAACGCCTGTTTCTCACTGACCTTTGCTTCTTTGGCTAACTTTTTTTATTGCAGAATGACCTTTCCAAAATCCTTTAGGGCTGTAGTATATTTTTTCCATGTTTTTTTTTTTTTTTTTTTTTTTGTTTTATAAAAAATATTTTACAAAAACTTATAAGCAACAAACCCAGTCACTGTCATGCCTAATACAACAAATGTAATCTCTCTATTTTGCTGGTCAGATGAAGGTGTATAAAAATCACTTAATTTAGGCTCAGGTGGTAATGGGTCAAGCGACTTGCCAGTTATGTAATAATATTGTTTCATAGCTTGATCAACATCATCAAAAGTCTGAACTGCATGGTGTTCCTTTTTTATTTGTTCGCTGATAAAATCTAATCTCTGCATTCTTTTTTTATTCCATGCAGTCTGTGCCGCTTGTAATTGTTACTCAGCTTTGTCATGTCTCTCTCTTCCTTTTTCAACATCATCACTTTTTCCCATATGAGAAAACAAATAATTACTACCGGAGAATGCTAATGTATTCACAAGTGCACCACCTATCATCATTGCTACTGCACTTGCCATTTTTTATATGTAATTTTAAAAATTTATTTCATAATATCAGCTGGAATAATACCCTGTTTAACCAGCATATCTCTGGTAGCCATAGCTAACACTATATCTACAGACAACATTCCAATGTCTGTCATGTTGAAATCAACTTTAGGAGATGGCCTTCTTAATAGTTTTCTACTAATCTCTGCATAACCAACTGTTAATACAGTTTCAACACCAGCGTGGTAGAACATATTTACAATTTGTTTTACGTCAATAGCTGCCATATTTTTTATATGTGGGGAAAATTTTTTAAATTAAAATTAATTCATTTCAAAAGGATCTATAACAGGTTTTGTTTGTTGTGGAGGCTGTATAACTTGTGTTGCTGGCACTGGTTTATTATACAACATAAAAATACCTATACCAACCACCAGCACAGCACAAAGTGGAATGTAGTTTTTATAAACATTCACTTTTAATGTGGATTCTATCTCTTGTGGTTCTCTTGTTACTTTTGTGACTGTTTCTTGCTCCACAGGAGTTTCCTTTTGCTCTGTAGGTGTTTGTGCCCGTTTCCATCTCGCTTCAGCACCCTTTTTTCCAGCTGCTACTCTTTTTGGGTTCTTTGGTTTTGGTTCATTGGGCTCCTGGGTCTGGCTCTCCTGATTCAAATTCTGATTTTCCATTTCTATTATCTACGATATTTTTATTTGTATTAAAATCAATATGCCTTGCAGTTGTTAACATGGCCGTAAAAGGCGCTAGATACATCCCATACTTATAATATAACTCACAACAAACACTTGTCAAGGCATGATTAATAAAAGGATCTTCTTTTAAATCTTCTATTAGCTTAGGTGGGTTACTTACATTGAAATATCTTGACACAGCCATAACATATAAATTTATAAAAGAGTTGCCCAATGTCTTAGTCATACTTGCACCAAGTCTGGTTTCATATCTGCAGTAAAGTTTATCAAACTCTTGGGGAGACATTTTATCCAGATCTGCTAGTTGAATATCACGACCAAAGTAATGGCGGCTTCCACCTCCAACGATAATAGCTGATAATCTTTCACGTTTTGTGTCTTGCTCCTCTTGTGATGTTTTATCTTGTGGTATGGCTTGTGTAATCTCTAACAGTTCTTCAACATTCATTTTTATAAAGGTGATTATTATTTTTTTAAAATCATAATAAATGTAAAATACCAAACATCCAACTGATATATTCACACAAGCAGAGACAATTGCTATTTGTTCAAGTAGCATTTTTATTACTATTTTATTAGCAATGTCATTTTACTATTAGCAATGTTATTTTTGCTATTGACAATGCTAGCAAAATAAAAAAAAAGAAATCAATCAACTTGATATCTCGGAGGTATCTCTCCACAGGCTCTCAGGTTGGTATTTATTTTCTTTTATTCCAAGAATCTATTTCTCAGTCTTTATAGTCATGGTTATTTAGAAAAATCATGCATTTTTCATTGCACAGTCAATTTTATAAAATCGTTCTATTTATTTTATGGGCACCACACAAAAAAGTGCTAAAGCCGCGTCTGGTCCACGGTACTTTTAACCCCAGTACTGGGTAGAATTCTTTACATGCACATCCCAGGACTGGGGTGAAACACCTGTCCTTTCTTAAGCCACCAAAACATGTTGGCTAGCAGCCTGCTTGGAAGAGTCACTTTTAACCCCATTGACCCCATCTACGTCATTCCAATCGAAATAGTAGATTGAAGTCGAGGTAAAGCAAGTCAGAGCGATTGATTACGGACCCACAGGGAGAATTCTATTGTGCGCGCGACCTGTGTGTCTTTCACCAATCAAACCCAGCTAGCCACTACCATTAAACAGCTGCAGCAGGCGTCATACTCAGACAGATGAGACATACCATGCACCAACCACGACCCAATTATTAATTTGCTGCTCAGTGTCTTATAAAACTACCCTTTTCCTATTCGAAAAATAAATGGTTTGTAAATTTGCATATTTTCTATTTTTTTTTTCTAAATTACAGGTGTAGTTATCTCCCTTAGTTTTTTTTCTGAAAATAGTTTTTCTAAAAATAGTTTTAAGAGACAACTCTTGCAGGCAACTCTTACTTTTAACATTTATCTCCCCTATTTGTCATAACAAATATTAGCTTTCCGGTTCATATTCATTATTGTTATATTAACTCACATATATTTGTCCCAACAGGCTCTCATCTGGATTATAACACATAACTCCTTACAATGAACAAACTTCATGGAAATGTATAATCTAATGTTATCCGATTTACTAAATCTAAATTCTTCCACATTCTTTACGATGACTGCGTAATTATGTTAAAAAGAAGGTCATGTAAATATCCCTCAGCGATAACGATAAGAAGTATGTAAAACATAACAGATAAAATCTATATTTAGACATAACTGTGTAATCTTGCTTATACTCATCTGGTGTGTTTGTATGTATGTACATATCCGTAAAAAGGGCACTTTGCCAGAAACGGTACCTTATCACACTGTAAACAGATGCAGAAATATATATTAATTTTGCGTTTCTTGATACACTGGCGGTGGCTCGTTGACGAACACAAACTTGTTGAACAAAATTATGTGTCTTTTATTTTTTTTGAAAGGACACTTAGCGCCTGTGCTTTTCCTTCTCCTATTAATTTCTTTTTTTCTTGTTCACTCAAACCAGACTGTTTAGTGTGCATTTTATCTTTTAAATCATTATACTTGTCTAATTCATCAAAAACCGTTTTAAATTCCTCATCTGATATTTGCCCATCGTTTAAGGCTTTTGAAATTAAACCTTTGATGGAATTTAACTTACTCTCCCCGAGAGTTTTTATTTCATAATGTTTTTGTGCCTTTGTCATTAATTTGCGCCTGACTAACTTAATGCAAACGCCTATACATCCACACGCAGTTGCAACAATCTCTATTGGTAACAGGGCTGGCACAGCTAACCCAACACCACCCATAATTATGCTTGTAGAAATAAATACACTATCAACCCCATCTGTAGTATTAATTCCTTTTTTGTACTTCTTATACGATGCTTTTCTTGCATTTATCTCTGCTTTTAATTGGTTCTCTATTTCAGAAATCTTTTGTAATCTATAATTCTGTCCATCTTCAGTAGGTAACTCTGGATATAACGGTGCAGTAGGCTGTTTCATATTTTAAATATTGATTTTTAAAATATTTCAAAATAAAATAAAAATGATATCTCACACTTTAACAAGCGTTCAAAAACCATGCCAGCTACAAAATTATATAGATAACAGAGACAGCACCAAAACGATAGGATTAAAATCTATCACATACTGGGTTGGCTGGTATAATGTCACAGGCAAACAATATCTAGCAATCAAAAACAAAAAGACTGTCCTCGAACCTGGCTTATATAATTTTAATGACCTAAGACAGATTTTTCGGATAAATCTGTTATCTTGTCTGTGAATTACACCAATGGATTTGATACATTAGAAATACCACCGAACAAGGAAATTGAATTGTCCAGTGGAATTTTGTCTTTACTTGGTTTTAAACATGGACGACTCACAGCTGGCAAACACATAAGGCACAAAATGATTGACATCGCCAAAACTAAAGAGCTTCGTATCTTTCTTGATCAAATAAATACAACAACTAATTTTCTTGATGGTGAACCAAGCACATTACTAGGAATCGTACCAGTTTCTAACAAACCCTTTGGGAAAGTTTTTCTTGTCGATTTGAATTTGCAATCTTCAAGAAGCTAATAAACGGATGTATAACTGAACTATCTGTGCGAATAACAGATCAAAATAATATTGTTTAGGATAATAATAAGTTGCCAATAAAAATAGAAGTGTTGATACAATGAGTATATTTGGAGCAGATTATGAGTCAGACTTGCTTGAAATAATCGAAGATCTTGATATGAATAAAAACAGAATTATAGATTTAGGCCATCCACAAGACGGGCATGATGCTGTTAATAAAAATATTTGAATAAGCGTCTTGAATACAAAACAAAGGAACTAGAAAATAAACTTACTGCAATTCTAACTAACATACAGCAACAACTTGATGACACCAAACACTTTACCTCGGATCTGGACATGGATAACAACAGAATAATAAACGTTGGCCACCCAAGAAACCCAGAACATAATATTGAGTATGAGAATGATGCAGTCACAGCCAAATTTCTTTATGACTATGCTAAAATCGCTGACAAAAAATACTTGAAAACAGATGAAGACATAGACATGGAAGGACACCGAATAAAAGGCTTAGGCCTTCCTTCGAAACACAACGATGCAGTCCCGTTACAGTACGTCTCCACGCGTGTACAGGCACTTACAGATGAAATTGAAAAACTTTGGGCACGGGACCGAGAAATAGCGGAAATTAAGAACAGAATTGGAGGGATTGACCAAGAAATTGAAAGAATAGATTTAGTGCTTGTTCACCTGTCGGCGCGGAATGGCATCACTGGTTTTCGGATAGAAGGAGGAAGGCCCCAGATAAGTACTTGAGATAAATTTAAATAAATTATAAAAAATAAACAAAACAAAAATGATCCCAAAAGAGTTTGCATACAGTGATCAAGCTCTTTATCCCCACTGGAGTGCATTCAAGGTAAAAACAGTTAATATCATTGATCAAAACATAGTTGTGACATCAGACGGTAAAAGCTTTCAAGTTTCTTTCCCTGGTGTATCAGAAAAATACATTCTTCTATATGTTAAGTCAGATGCTGTTGTTCAACGATGGCGAACAGACTGGATGAGATTTTGGCAAAATCAGTTAAACTTTGCTGTCTGGTGTGCAACGACCGTTTGTGGTGTAGACTTTAATAACCATTTGAAAGGAACAGGCATGATTGGTTCCTTGTTCAGGTTTCACGTTTACTACCAAACAAGAAGAATACTATTTGAAATGGCTGCCGCCCTACCACAAGACGCAAGCTGGAATGCCTTTGATAATAAATATAATCGCAGTGCCTATGAAAGAATACGCAAAGAATTCATCGTTGACATTAATGCTGATTGGAGGCAAAAGCAGAGCGACAATTAAGGTCTTGGAATGTTATACAACTACATAACAAATATAGGATATCAAGATTTAGGTAAAGGAACAGAGTATGATACCAAATGGTATTGATTCACGCAAGCGACTACCAATGACATAATGCATATAGATTACATTGCCCAGGGCACTGAAGCTAATAGTGCTTGGACGACTTTTATTCTAGATGATTCAAACGGCTTCACAAGAGCAGGCGTTGAACGTATCAACGACAGCATCCGAACATACTGCTGTGCTATTCTTGGTTCACAGTCCCAAACGAGGACTGGCATATTGGGAACTGGTACTGCATTTGATGCACAAAAACAGTTTCTTGCCAACATTGAAGATGAAATAAACAGCCCCGTAGATTTACCCAGCCAAATAGCAAGATATCAAAGCACACTAAAATATGCAAGTAGACTTTATTTATGGTATTGGGTTGTATATGTCACCGAGCAATATAGAGCTGCGAATAGGTACAATCCAAGAATACAACAACAAAATCGTAATTGCTAATGAAGGAGAAGGTCTAACACTCGGATTGAATGATGAAACCAATACAGTACCAATTCCACCAAGATCAACTGCCACGGTTGAAGGAACCAAAACAAAACAAACACATCCAGAACCGGCTGCCGCAGGCTACAAAAAACAAGTACAAGCCTATGCAAAAGACCACAACCTTCCCCAAAGCTGGGTTAATAAAATCAGTGCAGACCCTGACAGTTTTGAAAGATATCTTGCAGTCCGTAGCATGGAAGATAAAATACAACACACCAGCGGTGCGCAGCACCCAGTTCTGCCGGCGCCAGGCAAACCAACCACCAGTGAACAACATGAAGACAAAAAAAATACATTGATTATAGGTGGAATTGTTTTAGGCCTTACTGCCTTAATCATTTACGAGATTTATTAATGTATTCCTTTGCGGCTGCATATAACAACCTTGCAACAAGAACAACAAGAGCCCATAAATTGTTCCCAAACCCATTAACAAACTTACCCGTTGCAGAAAGAAGCCATGATACTATTGACCCAATTATACCAGGCAAGGCAGCAGCTGCTTTACCAGCTAGGTTTGCAAGTAATTTAGCAAGATTATGTAGTTGTTTTTTTTACCCATTCCTTGACTCCATTCTGTGATGGTGGCGGCTATGGGGATGGAGTGGCTGCTGCTCCTCCTCCTGGAATAACAGCCTCAACGATCACCCCTATAGTCATACCAATGGCAGTCAAAATACTAACTATGGTGATGCCTTGTTCTTTGAATAATGTCTTTAGTCTCTCACCAAGAGTAGAATCTTCTTTCAAAATTTTGTTTAAAGTTTCTTTTATTCTGTTGATTTGGCCACGCAATGCTTCTTTGTTTGCAGAGGCTGCTTCAAGTCTCGCACTTCTTTCACCGTAAAGATTTTTTAAACGTGCAATTATTTCTGCTTTGATGGTTTCATCTTCCGTTTCTTGTAATTTATGTTCATTTCTTGCTATGTCTTTATCAAGTTCAGTTAGCTTTGCCAAGTTATTAACAAGTTCACCACGGGTAGTTTGCAGCGCCTTGTCTAGTCCTTCTAACTCACGAAATGTCTTTCCTTCTGTTTGTGTATATTTATTTGCAACATCTGGCAGTTCTAACATTGTCTCTGCTGTTACATCTGCCTTGGCAGCTATATTTGACACCTCATGTACTTCAATGGTATCTGTTACATCTTTTGTTTGTATATTTTCTTCTAGTGTTGTCAACTTTTGCACTGCTTGTTTTGCTGCTTGGCGCAGTTCAGTATTCTGTGTTTTCTTTAGCACAAAGTCATGGAACCCTAAAGTTTCTCGTACAAATCCTACGCCATGTTCTTTTGCTAAAGTATCCAAACTATAAGGTCGATTGGTGCCGCCTCTCCTAAATTCTAACGGAAAATCAACAGAAGTACCGAATAGTTCAACATACAATATGTTATCCTTTATAACAAAATTCTCATAGTATATTATAACAGGCGTACCGCCCCTTTTTTTATTAAACAGGTTAAAGTTGCCTACTTTCTCTTTTATTACTTTTTTTCTTGTATCTTCTAGGGTATCTCCGGTTAGATGTTTCATATTTTCCATTTGCTGTTCTGCTAATCTTTGCGTTTCTTCATTTTCTTCAAAAAGGTCCGGAAGGAAATCCTCCGGATCAATATCATAATCTTCAATATAATCATCTTTGTCGTAATCCCAAAACTCAGGATCCTCATATCCGCCTTCAGCCATTTGAATTATTTGTTTTATTTTTAAAAATATAATTTGATTAAAAAAAATGTCTTCATACGGAAACAAACTCGATCCTTACAGAAAAATGAGAGAACCCCGTGGCATCAAAGGAATTCGCCAAAGCGTTGTAATCACTAACAATCCCAGCACCATTGATCAAAAGTAACAACTTTTGGTGAGATTCCCCAACCTGAGTGATAACGATGTTATTGTCCCCAGAAGTGCACGTCTCGCTTTTACTATTGAGCTAACAAGTAAAGATGCCAACGCTACAGTTTTCCAAAATCTCGGCAGAGCCATCATCAGGAAAACCACTATAAGAATAAGCGGCAATGAAGTCATGTCTATTGACGACAGTGACATTTATCATTGCTATGTTGACTTGTGGAAATCTTCCACTGAGAGAAAGAATATGGTATATAAGGGCCTTGGTGAATCAAACATGTTGAAACATAGAGTCGGCGCTGGTGATGCAACTGCTGACGCTGAAGATAAAGCCCTTGCCAAAGCTTATAATAACAGGTTTTGCATACCGCTGGACTTTGAATTACTTGAAACACACATGCCCTTTTATCAAGCTGGCCTCGGTGATAGACTGGAATATGAGCTGACATTTAATGATTATGACAAAGTAATTACATCTACAGATGCTGACAGCAGTTATACGATAAAAATATCTGCTTAGAATTTGACAAAGTTACTGACTCTGAACTTGCACGGCAGATAAGACAACAGTACAACGGCAGAATAGCAATTTTATATGACCGCATTTTGCGACACAGACAAATAACAAAAAACAAATCTGACACACTATGGAACATCAACCTGAATGTTCCAGCAAGAAGCATGAAGGGTATTCTGATGCTTTTTGAAGACCCAAACAGAACAAGCACCGAAGACTATTACAACCCCAAGATCACAAAAGTAGAAGTGACCATAGAAGGTGTGCCTAATCAATTGTATAGCAAAGGAATGCAAGCATACCAACAGTGGAATGAAATTAATAAATACTTTGCACTAACATCAAAAAGAGACAAAGAAACAGACAAAGTTGCAAAAGACTTGAATTTCAGCGATACTAACATCGAAAAGTATTCTACTACTAGATTTGCTCTGTGGCTTGACTTGCGTTCTACAGATGACAATACATTACATGGCAGCAGTAGAAGAATCGAGAATGCCAGTGAAGGAATCACCATACAAATTGAAAAAGAACAAGAATCAGATGAAAATTTAAATATTTACCTTTTTATAATACAAGATGCCCAAATCAATTTCGAAGATGGAATATTCAAAGAAGTTGTCTATTGATTCTTTAAGTGAATTGCCAAAATATCCACATAGTGCAATTATCTGTGGTCAGACAGGCTGTGGAAAAACAGAATTTGTGCTAGATTTGCTTGAATCAGAGTATGCTGGGGTGTTTGAGAATATAGTCATACTTTGCCCAACAATAAATTGGAACAAAGCATACAAAAACAGATGTTGGATTAGCGATGTTCGAAAACCAAAAGACAGAAACATAACAATAGTGAATCCTGTGATGCCAGATGGAACAGAAGGACTTCGGGAACTGTTACGGTTGTTTTTTGATAAATTGGCTGGTAAACCAACACTATACATCATTGATGACTGCTCTGCCACAAAAGAATTGACGAAAAAAAAGACATGTTGTCAGAGTTAGCATTCTCTGGCAGACATGCAGACCAATCAGTGTGGGTTATTTCACAGAGATATATTTCTGTTTTGAAAGATTTACGTGAGCAAACAAAATGGGTTTGCATGTTTTATACTAAAGATAGAGACAGCTTTGACTTTTGCCTTAGAGAAAATGATGTTATCCCGGCTGAGGAGCGGCAATGGATAAAAAAAGAATTAGCCAAGGTTAAACACCGTAAGCTAATATTGAAAACTGACCAGCCTACTAGTTATTGGTTAGTTGATTGATTTTTTAACTACCAGATCATAGGCATAGTATTTGTTTGCTGGATTGTTTTTATATGGTTTCAGACCCTGAGGCCTTATATAAAATGGAGGACAAATATTTTTTTTTTCTACAACTCTCTTTTTAAGATGTCCAGGTGCCTATACTGCACCATTATTTTTCAAAGTAAGAACCATTGATTCACCTTTTTGAGTATCAACCATAGTTGTGTCTGTGACTATATATATTTTTTTAATTTCTAAGTCACTCCATTTTTTGTATTGTAGTGCTTGCTCTTCAAGCAGTTTGTTGAATTCGGCATCTGTGATTTCTTTAATCTCGGTTGCCATTTTTCTGTTTTACTATATATGTGACTTTTCTTAAATATATTAAGTAAAAAATATTATGGTAAATATAAAAAAAAAGCAATCCTCAGGCTTCCAGGACAAATACAAATATAGATTAATTTTTTTAGCCAACAAATCCTCTCTGTAGCCCCTGGGAAATTAAAAAACGGCCGTTAAAAAAAATGCCGCGGAATTACCTCTGTAGCCCCTGGGGAATTAAAAAACGGCCGTTAAAAATTTTTTACCACAGAACACCTATTTTCCATATATATCTTTTAAGGTAAATTGCACAGTAAGATTTGTCCCTCACATCACGAAGCATGCAGACATACAAAAACAAAAGTGAAATAAGGCCAGGCTTTTGAAACCTGGGGTAGATGTTGCGTCTTCTAAGATTGTCACTGGGATTGTTTTGCACAAGGCTCTTTTTGCTTGGACAAATTTAAATGTTTTGAAGCTGATAAAGATTCAATGATGTATCAGCTCAATGCTTCAACAAGTTTAAAAGCTTTAAAGCTGTTTGAAGTTCATAGAGAAAACAAAGAAAGGACATAAACAGGATGTTGCTAAGAAGAGTTTGACAGCTTTTAAGCTGGTAAAAGATTGACAAACAAAACATGAAGGTAAGGATACAACTGACTGCAGCTTAGACAAGTTAAAAAGCTGATAAACATTCAAGGAGAAATCAAGATAAAGATATAACAGCCTATTGCTTAGACAGGTTTGAAAGCTTAGAACCTGGAAAACTTCAAAGAGAGCTCAAACAAAGGATCCAACAGACTATTGCTTAACAAGTTTGAAAGTTTTAAAGCTGTTTGAAAGGTAACAGAGAAAACAAGGTCAGCACATAAACATCATTTTGCTAAGAAAGATTTGAAAGCTTTAAAGCTATTAAAACTTTTACAAACAAAACATGAAGGTAATGATACAACAAATTGCTGCTTAGACAAGTTTAAAAGCTTTAAAAACTGGTAAACGTTCAAGGAGTGATCAAGATAAGACCATAACAGCCTGTGCTTAGACAAATTTAAAAGCTTTGAACCGTGAACACAGAGAAACCAAGATTAAAATACACAGACTGTTGCTTAGACAAGTTTGAAAGCTTAAAAGCTTGCCAAAAAGATTCACAGGGAAATAAAGATCCAGTTGATCAGACAAGTTCGAAAACTCTAAAGGCGTGCAAAATGTTCTCTAAAAATAAGGGTAAGGACACACAGCCTTTTGCTTAGACAAGTTGAAAGCTTCAGTGCAGGCAACAGTTTACAGAGAAAAATACAATAAGAATATACCAGCCTGTTACTTAGACACGTTTGAAAGCTTTAAATCTGGTAAAAGGCTTGGGGACATCGAGATAAAGATGTAATAGCATGTTGCTTGGAGAAGTTTGAAGGCTTTAAATCTGGTAATGTGTACATATGAATCAAAGTAAAGATATAACATCCTGTTGCGTAGATATTTGACGGCTGGTAAAGTCCACAGAGAAAATC
This sequence comes from Anodontia alba, assembly GCA_964016985.1. Classification (NCBI taxonomy): domain Eukaryota; kingdom Metazoa; phylum Mollusca; class Bivalvia; order Lucinida; family Lucinidae; genus Anodontia; species Anodontia alba. Next base: position 13,477,121 of record OZ024832.1, read on the forward strand.
AAAGTAAGTACATAACAGTCTGTTACTTAGTGAAGTGTGAAAGCTACAAATCTCACGGAAAAAATCAAGGTAAAGATAAAGCAGCCTGTGGCTTAAACAAGTTTGAATTCTTTAAAGAGATAAACGTTTACTAATTATCAAGGTAGGGAAATAACAGCCTGTTGCTCAGACCAGATTGAAGTGTCTATATATATGAAAATAACAGAGAAATAAAGATTAGAGATGTGTCAATATGACACATATGCCCCCGCCCAGGGCTGTTCTCACCCGGACACAAGCATCTGCAAAACAAATGAAGTTGAAAAAGGGCCATAACTCTCATGACGATAGGCGGATGTTTCCCTAAATTGAACTTGGCCTATATTGTATGATAATATACCTGTGTATAAAATATGAATTCAATACACTAATATTTTCAAAAGAAATCTGATGGAAACCATTTTTTAAAGTAGCAAAAGGGCCATCTCCCATAATAATTAGTGGATTTTACCCTAAATTGAACTTGACCTATATTTTATGATTATAAATATGTGTATAAAATATGAATCCAATAAATTAATCTTTTCAAAAGATAATGAAAGGAAACCATTTTCAAAAGCAGAAAAAGGGCCATAACTCCTATAATGGTGGACTTTACCCGAAATCGAAATCTGTAGTGTGTTCTTTGTTTCCAAAGGCAATCTCTAGAGGGCGTAAGCAGTGTTGCAAACTTCATTACTGCTTATGAAGAGTCTCAATAAAACCGAGACTCCCATTTTCTTATCTGTAGTTTGTTCATTGTTTCCAAAAGCAATCTTTTTGACGTTTATTTTGCTACACTGCAGTTGGTATTAGTGCCGTGTGGCGGCGGTAGAACGTCTCCCCGTACTTTACCATAGTGCAGATTATATTTCATTTCCTTTGGGATCATTGGGCCCATTGTGGAATTTTTGAAAATGGAGTTCTGCTTATGTATACGCTAGAGGGCGTAAGCAGTATTGCAAACTTCATTACTGCTTATGAAGAGTCTCAATAAAACCGAGACTCCCATTTTCTTATCTGTAGTGTGTTCTTTGTTTCCAATGGCAATCATTTTGACGTTAATTGACCTCTAGTTTATGCTTATATGCCTATGTATAATATATAAATCCAATACGCTCATCTTTTCAAAAGATATCGAACGGAAACAATTTTTCAAAGTTGAAAAAGGACAAGAACTCTCATAATAATTGGTGGATTTCCCCTAAATCGAATTTGAACTATATTTTATAATTATATATTCATGTATGAAATATGAATCCAATACACTAATCTTTTCAAAAGACATCGACTGAAACTATATTTCAAAGTTGAAAAAGGGTCATAACTCCTGTAATAATTGATGGATTTTACCCTCAATCGACCTTGACCTACATTTTATGATTATGTACCTGCGTAAAAAATATGAATCCAATACACTGATCTTTTCAAGAGATGTCGAACTAATTTTGTTACGGACAGAGGTGATACCATATGCGGCCCCCACCCCCACCGCCATATAAAATGGCCGAGACACAATAAAGATATAACAGCCTGTTCCTTAGACAAGCTTAAAACTTTTAAGGCTGGTTAAAAGGTCACAGAGAAAATCATGTTAATGATTTAACAGCCAGTAGCTTAGTGGAGTTTAAAAGCTTTAAAGATGATAAACATTCACTTGGAAATAAAGGAAAGGATATAACAGACTGTTGCTTAGAAAATGTGACAGTGTCAAAGCTGGTAAAATTTCACAGAAAAATCTGGGTAATGATATAATAGCCTGCTGCTTAGACACATTTGAAAACTTTAAATTTTGTAAACGCTCACAGTGAAATCACTGAAAGGATAGACCAGTCTGTTGCTTAGACAAGTTTGAAAGATTTAAGCTGGTAAACGTTCAAAGAGAAATCAAGATAAGAATATAACAGCCTGCTGCTTAGACAAGTTTGAAAGCTTTAAAGTTGGTAAACGTTCACAGTGAAATCATTATATGGATGTAACCGCCTGTTGCTTAGACAAGTTTGAAAGCTTTAAAGTTGGTAAACGTGCACAGTGAAATCATTGTGTGGATGTAACAGTCTGTTGCTTAGAAAAGTTTGAAATCTTTAAAATTGGTAACCGTTCACAGCGAAATCATTGTATGGATGTAACAGCCTCTTGCTTGGACAAGTTTGAAAGCTTCAAAGTTGGTAAAACGTTCAAAGAGAAATCAAGGTAAGAGTATAACAGCCTGCTGCTTAGACAAGTTTGAAAGCTTTAAAGTTGGTAAACGTTCACAGTAAAATCATTGTATGGATGTAACAGCCTGTTGCTTAGACAAGTTTGAAAGCTTCAAAGTTGGTAAACCGTTCAAAGAGAAATCAAGGTAAGAATATAACAGCCTCCTGCTTAGACAAGTTTGAAAGCTTTAGAGTTGGGAAACGTTCACAGTGAAATCATTGTGTGGATGTAACCGCCTGTTGCTTAGACAAGTTTGAAAGCTTTAAAGTTGGTAAACGTGCACAGTGAAATCATTGTATGGATGTAACAGCCTGTTGCATAGACAAGCTTGAATCGTTCAAAGTTGGTAAAAGGTTCAAAGAGAAATCAAGGTAAGAATATAACAGCCTGTTGCTTAGACAAGTTTGAAAGTTTTAAAGTTGGTAAACGTTTACAGTGAAATCATTGTATAGATGCAACAGCCTGTTGCTTGGACTAAAAAGTTTTAAAGCTAGTAAAAACGTCCACAGAGAAATCAAGGCAAGGATACAATGTATAAAAGTTTAACCTTAAAAAAGTTTACCATTCTTTGTCAAAATTCAGCAGACGACAAATTGATTTTTTTTTTCATATTTATCCAGACAATAGCCCAGCAAACACACAACGTAGCAATAATGTCGTTACAACGTCTCTGCAACGTTGTGACGTTGTAGCGACATTGTAGCGACGTTTTTAAGACGTTATGTGTTTGCTGGGTATAGGCTTTGACGATTTATGCAAGAATGATCTCAGCAGACGATAAACTGATGATCGTTTTCAAAACAATTTGAAGGATAATAGCAGGTGAAAAATTTGATTGATTTTATGAGAAAGATAGAAAAATGGACAAATAAAGAGAATGGTAATCATTATGATGCTCAGCTTATCTTACAAAATACAAATGGTCATAGCCAATATTTGCATAAATTTCAAACACTTAGGTGCAGTAGTTCCTAAGAAATCTTCAATGAAATAGTTTTTAAGAAAAAAGAAAGGTAATGATAAGCATGAGGACGCTGATTGTTTCTTACACTATACAACAAGTCGTAACCAATGTTTGTACAAAACTTCATAATCCTAGGTGCAGTAGGTCCTGAGAAATCTTTGAAGAAACATTTTATTGGAGAGAAAGAAAAACTGGACAATAGAGGAAATGATAAGCATGAGGATGCTGATTCTCTCTTACACAATATAACATGTCATACCCAAATTTCGTTCAAAATTTCAAAATCCTAGGTGCAGTAGTTCCTGAGAAGTCTTATTACATAGAGTGAGAAATGGAGAGATGAAAAAAGGAAAAAAAAGTAAAGAGAAGGCAAAATAAATTTTCTGCGCTGTATTTTTCTTTTATACAATATACTTCAACTCTCAGTCGGTTATACATGTACAAAATTTAAAGTCTGGCTCTCATGGGAGCTGAGAAATCTGTGACGAAAACAATTATTGGAGAAAAGGAAAAATGAACAAATAAAGGATATGATAAGCATGAGGATGCTCTGTATGTGCAAAGTTTCAAAATCCTGGGTGCAGTAGTTCCTGAGAAGTCTTTGGCAAAATTTTATTGGAGAAAAAGTAAAATGGACAAATAACGGAAATGATAATCATGAGGATGCTGATTCTGTCTGCCACGCTACAAGTAGTCGTATCCATTGTTTGTACCAAATTTCAAAATCCTAGGCGCAGTAAAAACCTTTGACACAAAGTTTCCTATGCATGACACTGGAGAGAGAGATGAAAAAACGGAAAAAAAGGTAAAAAGAAGGCAAAATAAATTTCAACATCATGGTTCCTTTCACACAATATACTTCAACCCTCCGTAGATATGTACGAAAAAAAAGTAAGAGAAAAGTCCTGGGAGTGCCACAATCACAAACCGCAGCCCTTCTCAGATCCCAAGAGGAAGAGGAAACCGACAAATCTAAACAAGCACAAACCGAACAAACGTACGAAAAGCACTAAGATTAGCTCTCTCTTCCCCAAGCGAGGTCATCGCAATACTAAAAGAACTGAAAAACACAAGAACAAAATGACACATGGAAAGACATCGCCTCGTAGAATAAACCACAAAGCAACAAAGAGTAAGACTAACACCGGGACCGCCGCCTTAGAACGGTTGGTAGAGCAAACCACGGGGGGGGGGGGGGGTTTAAAGCACTTTTACAGCTAGCTAACTTCACCCTGGGTCCCGATGCTACTCTTAATACATAAATACATAAAAATTCGGTTCGCATAAAGGCTCCCAACTCAGTCAGTGCAGCAAAGCGAAAACAAAAATCAAATTAATCACTATAATAAACAAAGACGAGTACTCGAGATGGCTAATTCTACTGTATGCCAGAGTAAATGAAAACAAATAGTTGAACATCGGCGGGCCAAGCAAAAGACATATCATCAAGCCCCAACCCACTGGTTAAAGTTTTACGAAGAGGCCGTCATTGAGTCTGAGGCCCGAACCGCCGTCGTGCAATTAAAGAGTGAAGCATAGTCATCAAAAATGATTGGGTTGACAACTAGGCATGCAGTCTGCCGCATAATATCCAGGCTATAGCCAATTCTTTTATAACGGTTAATAAGTTTTTGAGGACTCTGGTTCTAACAGGAGCTGTGAAATCTGTGACGAAAAAAATTATTGGAGACAAATAAAGAGAAAGATAATCATGAGGATGCTGACACGATACAAGTAGTTATTCGCAACATTTGTACTAAATTTCATAATCCTGGATGCAATAGTTCTTGAGAAATCTTTGACGAAACTTTTTGGAGAGAAAGAAAAAATGAACAAATAAAGAGATTGATAAGCATGAGGATGCTGATTCTGTCTTACACAATACAACATGTCATACCTAATGTTTGTACCACATTTCAAAATCCTAAGTGGTTCCTAAGAAATCTTTGACGGAAAAAAAGTTAACAGAGAGAGAGAGAGAGAGAGAGAAAGAAAGAGAAAGAGAGACAGAGATAAAACAGTGCTACAGAAAAGACGAAAGCTATATACCCCTAATTTCTTCTGCTAAATTATTACCCGGTAAAATTATCGTTGCTTCAACGTTGTATGCTTGCTAGGAACAATTTCAGAAAACACCTTAACTGGAAAGGATATACATTTAAGGAAGGCAAATTAGTCAATCTGCTTCAAACTCCCTTCAGAAAATGGTCTCCTTTAACAAGAAAGAATTAACTTCAAGTGTACCTTTAGTCTAAATCACCTTTTTGTGAACATATATTTCAACTTTTTTTTAATATATACGCTCTCAATAACAAATTTACTATTTATAAACACAAGAAAAAAATATTTTGAATTTGCCTCAATTTTCTTCAAACTCTCCTGATGATATGCAGAAACTCACCAAACCACTTTTAAATGACATGGTTCAAGTTGTGTTCTTGTGCCAGGCCATTTTGTATGACGTCAAATAATCTTAACGCAGATGACTTAATAAGGGAAACGGACACTGAAGTTTTTCATTTTTTCGGAAATAACGCATTAGTACAATAATAAAGAAATAGATATAGTAAAGAATTATTTAAACTGTAGCTACGACACCTATACATGTATTTTGCGTAAATTACAGGTGTCGGACTATTTTATATATATAGAAATAAATGCAAGTATGTATGTATATATGTATGTATGCAGGCAGGTGCATGCATGCATACACACAGGAAAATAATTTTCAGCCATTAACATACAGAAAGAAAAAAAAAGTATCATTTATTTGTCAATCTCATGCATGCATTTCAAATTGCTACTTCTCTGTGTACTTCTTATGCCGTATTCCGTATGAAGTAAGTGAACTAAAGTTATTTACAAACAAACAATATGGATACGGATCACGCGCCACAGAACGGCGTCTGATTGGTGTCTACATCCTTTCCAAAGAATACTGGAATTGCTATAAATAATGGTAATAATAATGTATGCTAGCCAGACACCCCTTTTGTTAGAAGTAAACTGACCCAAAGACTTAAAGTAGAGGAGTCCACTCGGCTAGATTATGTGATTCAAAGTCTTAAATTCACACCCGGGAATCGGTCAACCTACTCCGACTGTGTACTATAAAAGAATATGTTGACCTCTTCCGGTTGAGCTATTGACACGCATAAACAACTTCCCAGAGTGTTGATCAGCTGGATAAAATGTGAGTTTATTTGCTTATAAAAAATGGAGAATGTCATATGCTGTGATAAAAGTTCAAGGTTGTTATAACACTTGAAAACTCCGTTGATTTCTCGCGATATCGTTTTCGGCGATCAAAAATCATGCATTCAACAATAAGCATTGAGGCAAAAGATGCTGTTGTTGTGCATTTCATGACATTTTAGTGAGATAACACGTCGGTGTAAAACCATTGGATATTGCACGCCTTTTAAATATGGTTATGCAATAATGAGATGTTTCGTTTTTCAGGTACAGGTTAAAAAACTTCGATGCGTACCAGTTGACTTGCGGCGTACAATTTAACTAAAGTAAATTACATGTATATAGGAGATTTTCGAGTTTCAAGTCTTTGACATGTACTAAAGTTCTAAAATAGCAATTAAGTGATCAATAAGGAAAAATAGATTACAAATAAATAATCAAAACTATCGACGGTGTTAAAATGTTAAGAACAAGTGCATTTTCATGGTTTTTCGAAAATGTTCTCGTTTGCACAGTAAATGCCATTAGTTGAATTGTACGTCACCTATCAAATGGTACACATAGAAACTTTTTCTCTGCGTATCGATAACGAATCCCTTCGTTTTAGCAAACGTATGATAAATTGACTTATTTTAACATGGACTTGAATTTCAGTTGCTCATGTCCTGAAGTTAAGAATTAAATTGTCTTTCATGGATAGTTTGAATCACGGTAATGCATGTTCACGCCATGAATTTGTTACGCCAAACAAAAATATCTGTAGAAATTATCCGACTGCAAGCTAGAGTAAGTCATTCTAGTCTAGAGAAATAAAAGTAGCCAGGTAAAGTTATTAATGTGCAAGTTTTTTGTTGTTGTTTTTTTTTTTATTAGAGTTTTACGGCCCTTTCAATAATATTTCACTTATAGCGAGACGATCGTTCATCACAGGTGGGTGAAAACCGGAGAACCCGGGGAAAAACCACCTGACACCCGTAGGCAGAACTTGGCTTTCCCACATGGTTATCCGAGCCAGGCTCGTACCACAGCGGTGAGGAACCTAATAAAATCATAAATTAATAAATAAATAACTAAAATAAAATAAAAAACTTAGCACATTTCTGTCAAGTTACATTAGATTCGGTCCAGTGGTTTCTGACTAAAAGAATTTTAAAGTTTTCTATATAGACATATAGGAAAAATAAGCCCCACCCCATGGCGGCCATGTTTTTTTGATGAATCTTAAAGGCTTGAATATTCTTGGTAGAGGGTCACCAAAGAAACTTTCCTGCCAAGTTATATTGAAATCGGTCGAGTGGTTTCTGGAAAGAAGATTTTTAAAGTTTGTTTTTTTTTATATAGATATATGATAAGGAAAATAAGCCCCGCCCCTTTGCGGCCATTTTTTTTTTTTTTTTTTTTTTTTTTTTTTCTGGCGAATCATAACGGCTTGAACAATCTTGGTAGAGGGTCACCAAAGAAACATTCCTGCCAAGTTATATTGAAATCGATCCAGTGGTTTCTGACGAGAAGATTTTAAAGTTTTATATATAGATATATAAAAAGGGAAAATAAGCCCCTCTCCTTAGTGTACATGTTTTCTGACAAATCATAACGGCTTGGACACTGTTGGTAGAGAGTTACCAAAAATATATTTATATATATATTCCTGCCAAGTTATGTTAAAATCGGTCAAATGGTTTCTGACAAGAAGATTTTTAAAGTTTTCTATATAGACATATAGGGAAAATATGCCCCGCCCCCTAGCAGCCATGGTTTTGATGAATCATGACCGCTGGAACAATGTAGGTAGAAGGTTACCAAGAAATATTCCTGTCCCTGTCAAGTTATATTGAAATCGGTCAAGTGATTTCTGACAAGAAGATTTTTACTTTTCATTTTATTTTATTTTAATTTTTATAGATATATAGAGATTATAAGCCCCGTCCCCTAGCAGCAATAGTTTTTTAACAAATCATGACAGCTTGAATAATCTTGGTAGAGGGTTACCAAAGAAACGAATCATAACGGCTTGAACAATCTTGGTAGAGAGTCACCAAAGAAACATTCCTGCCAAGTTATATTGAAATCGGTCCAGTGGTTTCTGACGAGAAGATTTCTACTAAGTTTATTCAAGCTGTCAACAGTGTGTTGTTTCACTTACTACGCAGCATTACATTTTATTTTATTTTATTTTTTTTTATTTATTTATTTATTTATTTATTTTTTTTTTTTTTTTTTTTTTTTTTTTTTTCATAACGCATACACAGAATTATAACGCATACACAGAATTAGAAACTATCCCAGTCATCTGATATGTTCCATTTATATATACTCAATAAAGCAAATAACACATTAGGCATGCCAAATATTTAACATAGATATTATATTCCATACAAATATAATAGCTAGATTGATTTATACATTAAAAGCATTTGAAATATGATTCTTTTGGTTTAAACATATTTTATTACATAATACAAGTACAACAAAGTAAAAAAATTGACATACAAACGATTTATGATTAGAACGAAAGCATTAAATACTTACAGAGTTCTTCTCCTCTACGGTGTATATTGCGTTGTTGACTTGAAGGTAGATTGTTTCACAGATCAAGGCAAAATGTTGTGATTGTTATTTCATGTAAGAAGGTAAAATAAATAAGTTTACAAAACACACACAAAAAAAAAAATATAAAATAAAAAAAAAGAAATAAGAATAAAGAAAAATTAAAAAAAAAAAGAAAAAAAAAAACAAGTAAAACTAAATAGATAAATAAATAATTCAATAAGTGTTTGAATAAGAAAACAGTAGTAAGAATCAAACAATGTATAACAAAGTATATGAAAATGGCATTCTGTGAGAGGAACAACTGAGCTTGCATCCACAGGCAGATAATGCAGATATTGTTCGGGACAAGTTGTACCTGCAACATGTATTTACCACAGATTTAAAACCGTTTAGTGTCCAATATAAATTTATGCACTTTATCAAAAATGGCTTTGTTTATGTCAACAGAGAGGTTTGAGTTGCCGTATAGCAGCAGATTTAAAGTGGGTGTCTGAATTGTAGATATAGCATTCATTAAAGCTGTGCGTTGAGTTTGGTAATGTGAGCAATGGAAAAAAAAATGCTGCGAATCCTTGATACTACCACAACTACACAGTGGAGTTTCAGAGACATTTTTCAGGAACAGGTCCAGATTAAAAGCACTGCAATGAGTACGAAAACGAGTGTGTAAGATCTGGAGACGGCTTGACGATATGTCTTTGACTTGGCTCGCCGTGGTTAAACTATTGGTTTTCATTTACTCTGGCATACAGTAGAATTAGCCATGAGTACTCGTCTTTGTTTATTATTATAGTGATTAATTTGATTTTTATGTTTTCGCTTTGATGCATTGACTGAGTTGGGAGCCTTTATGCGAACCGAATTTTTATGTATTTCTGTATTTAGAGTAGCATCGGGACCCAGGGTGGTTAGCTAGCTGTAAAAGTGCTTTAAACCCTCCGGTGGTTTGCTCTACCGACCGTTCTAAGGCGGTGGTCCCGGTGTTAGTCTTACTATTTGTTGCTTTGTGGTTTATTCTACGAGGCGATTTGTTATATGTCTTTTCGTGTGTCATTTTGTTCTTGTGTTTTTCAGTCATTTTAGTATTGCGATTACCTCGCTTGGGGAAGAGAGAGCTAATCTTAGTGCTTTTCGTACGTTTGTTCGGTTTGTGCTTGTTTAGATTTGTCGGTTTTCTCTTCCTCTTGGGATCTGGGAAGGGCTGCGGTTAGTGATTGTGGCATTCCCTGGACTTTTCTCTTACCTTTTTTCCAGTATAATAGTATTTCGGTGCTTGTTCCTTGTCTTTAGTTAAGATATATTTAAAAGAGTTAACAGAATTACTTTGCTGGAGTTCTAATGGCAGATTATTTCATTCTTTGATGGCCGTTGGCAGAAAAAAATGTTGATACTGTGTGGTTCTAGCATTGATTCCTCGTTGATTATTTGAATGCCTTAAATTATAATTAGAACATTTCTAATAGATTCAGGTACCAAAGAAGATAGATACTGTGGAGTTAAACTGTACCTCATGTTATAGGAAAGAGTTAGCCTGTGATTTTTGCGTCTCTGTTCGAGAGTTTCCCATCGAATTTCAGAATACAGTGTGTCTAACGAAACTAACTTTGTTGCTCCCGTAGCTATTCTGGCGGCTTTATTTTGTATATTGTCTAGTTCTCGTTTTTCTGGGTACAGTTATCCCATATGACGTCGCCAAATTCAAGCAACGGTCTTATAAATACAATATAAATGGTTTCAAGAGGTTTTCGGTCGAGTTGAAATTTAGGTTTTCTCATGATATTTATTCTTGTCCACGCTTTTTCAGATATGTAGTTTATATGTTTGTGCCATGAACAGTCTTGTGAGAATACTATTCCTAAGTATTTGTGAGAGTCGACTTCAGTTATTTGTACATTTTGCAAAAATATTGGGGGTGGGGGGGTGAAGGTTTCTATTTAATTTACGCGAAATTAACATAGATTCAGTTTTTGGAGGGTTAAAAGTGACTAGCACTTAGCAGCCCATTGTGTTATTCTTCCTAAGTCAGCATTAATACAAGCAGCTGCAGTGACGGGGTCATCGACGACAATATAAACACTTGTGTCATCTGCAAAAAGTCGAATATTGGAACCTATATCAAGAACAATATCATTGATATACACAAGAAATAACAGGGGTCCTAAGATCGAACCTTGAGGGACTCCAGCACCAGGCAGAACAACTCTTTGCTTTCGATTAGTTAAATAACTCTTAAACCATTCTAGGACTTGTCCTGTGACACCAGCTGCTTCAAGTTTCAAAAGTAGTTCTGCATGCCAAACCCTGTCAAAAGCTTTGCTGATGTAACAGAAGACAGCCCGTACTTCTTTGCCAGAATCTAATGCCTGACAAAAAGTCTTATATAGATATGTAAGTTGGTTGACAGTTGAATCGCCAGGTATAAAGCCGGACTGGAGCAAAGAGAGCAAGTTATTAGTTTGTAAATGATTATACAGATGTTTGAAGACAAGACGTTCAAAAAGCTTTTCTTCAGAGTTAAGAAGAGATATTGATCTTGGTCTATAATTATTTACAGCAGACAAGTCACCTTTCTTCGGAACAGGGCAAACATGAGCCTCTTTATAGGAAACTGGCACAACATCTCTGTGCAATGAATCATTGAAGAGTGAACAAAAAGGAGAAGCTAGTTGATGCGAAAGTTCCTTTAGAATACGATTACTCAGCCCATTTGGTCCAGAAGCTTTACCTACAGGCAATACCTCGAGTACTAATTCAACCTCATGAGGAGTCAAAATGATACGATCCAATAAAGAATCAACAGTAGCTGGAGTTAACTCAGGAAGAACAGCATTTTGTTCATCCAGGAGTTTTTGACTTTGAAAGAAATTGTTTAAAATATCTGCTTTGTTATGTTCGTCTGTGATTATGTTATTATTGGCCTCAAGTGGCGGAACAGATGTTTTTGAGTTGGGAGCGATTATCTGTTTTAATGTAGACCACCAGTCTTTTGAAGAAAATGATTCAGACCGCAATTTGTCTGCTATTTTGTCATTGTAAAACTGTTTACATTTGCTTGTCATTTTAACTGTTTGATTTCGTAATTTCTTGAACTTACTCCAGTCTGTTTCATTTCCTGTTCGTTATGCTCTATGATATGACCATTTGCGTTTGCAAAAATATCTTTTTAATTCTGAGGTTATCCATGATTCTTTTATCAACAGTATCATCTTGAAAGATTTTTGTATTCATTGCAAAGCAATATTTGATAATTTAACACTAGAAACACAAATGGTAACAAAGTAAATGACACATGTTTTACTATACCATAAGTGATTTTCTGCCACTATAGAGAATACATAAGCAGTTCAGGACAATGTCCATGCTATTTTATGAATGGAGGATGAGGTAAAATGTATATCTATGTGGACATATTCATATTTGTTAATAATGATAATGCTAACGTATCTAAAATGGCCAAAACTGCCCAACGCCCCATTGGCCAGATGACAGAAAATCACAACTTATACCTTTGATCATTTACCTTTAGAAAATCATAGTGTAGAATATTCCCCTTTTGTAGGGGTGGTGTTGGTGGCTTGTAGCCTATTTTTTTTATGGAAACATTATTATTATTATTATTATTATTATTATTATTATTATTATTATTATTATTGTTGTTGTTGTTGTTGTTGTTACTTTTATGCCATTTAAAATGCAGAACTAGTAAAAAGGGCATCTTTCATCTGTGCCCATGCATGTTTTTTCTTTAAACTTTGTATATTAATAACTCAGCAAATACAACCTATAAAAATGTATTTATTAAATTATATAAATCAAAGTAGGACTCAGGAGGCCACCTTGACTGACTCCCTCCATGAGCTGATGTCTGTGTCTAAATAAGTTTGTCTTAAATCTTACGTTTTATTTAGTTTCAAGATTTGTAAACTGGATTGAATGCAGAACTCCATAGGCATTCATTTGATACTACAAAACCTTTTGAATTAATTAAAGTTTACATTTTCTGATAAAATAATTATCAAAAATCTCATGTTTTTAATTAAAATTTTAAACATTTATCCAAATTCAATTCCTAAGATAAATATGTTCTAGTCTTTGTCAAGATTTTATTTTACTAGGAAAACTCGCCATATGTATCCCCGGTAGCTATGCCAAATTTCATGGAAATCCAAAACTGGTAACACTGTAGTTTTACAGCTCTAATGGATGAAGGTCGTTTCTGCAAAATTTACTGTTTTATTGAAATCATCCAAGAACCTTACAAAAAGGCATTGCCCTCAAAATTCCTAACACTTGTGTAATAAAAATGAGATTATACAAATCAAAATGAATAATCTTGAGCTGATCTAGCTTAGAAACCATTAAAATATCATGAATTTCTGGTATTTGCCTTTCGTTTATACACATATATATGATCTATCCAAAATAGTAGATAGTAAAACACTAAATCAAAAGGTATTCTAATCAACCAATTAGGCTTAACAGCATATATTGCTTTTTTTATTAGCAGAAAAAATATTGTGAACATGTGCAACTTTATTTAATGACTTTACAGAAGTCATGCTACTAAAATAGGTGTAAAGCAAGGAGATCCATTATTTTCATTGCCATACCAAGATGGTGTGCAAGGACGCAATGGTCAGTGGTTGGTTGTTACTAGTACAAATAGTACAGTTCATAAATCAATGGCCAGATTTAGCCTTAGATATACTTTGTCTTTATGTACGCTGGATTCTTATCCTAACAAACAAGTTACAGTAATTCTTGGTCAGTATTTCCAAAAATCGAAACTGACACTGATATTGAGTTTCTGTTACAAAAGATATCATTGATGAATGAGGCGCAGAATATTTGGTGTAAACCAAGCTGTTCCATGACCTAGAGGAATTTTGCTATTAGACAGGGAGAGAAACAGTTTCCTTCCTTACAGTACACATGCATAAAAATGTCTCTTTTCTGCATTGGTATTGTTATTGTTGACGTTTCTTTAGTGTCTTATTTTTTCTGTTTTTACTTTGTCAATATAGTGGTTAATTTATCGGAAGCGAGCTTTTAGTATTTTTTCTGGTTGTAAAACTTTTAACCACTTATTGAATGTCTCTGCTAAATGCAAGTTCACTTTTCTTTTTAAGCACTGTTCTTGCTTGCTTTGTTGTTCATTAATGATTACCGATACATTTCTGTGCAATTTATCTCTCAGCTTAGAAAGAGCATTGCAGTGTTTGGACAGAAAAAAGCATAAAAGTAAATGAAGTGAAAAAAGTAAATGAAGTGAAAAACCTATACAATATAGACAACATAATCATGATCACGTAAGTTTTGGAACACAGACAAAAGTACGATCATGTGATTTCTAAAGGCAAGTTTATTCAAATGGCCTTGGAATATAACTTCAGGAAGCCATTTGGTTTCGTTCATTGGGGCTATACAAAAAAGATAGATTGGCTAGTGCCTAGTGCAGATACAAATACTGAAAACCGTTTAATGGGTCTTAATGTCAAGGAAAAGTAATCTCAAGTGTTATTGGTTGTCCATAGAGTAAACCTTTCTTTTTAAATGGACAGTTAGGGTTAAACAAACAAACAACAGTTAGACTTGAGAGTCATTTATCTCGATTCGGATAACAAATCTCACAAAATCTGAAGCAACATCTAAAATGACTGGTATGTTGTTGATTTGAATGTTAAATCTAAACACCACCTTAGCACCACTACCAAATTAGACAAGACAGACAGAAAGAAAACTATACACATGATTTCATGGGTGCGTTTGATGACGTTTGTCATCAAAACCTTTGCGGTATAGTTCTGTAGACAAAATAGTTTGTTTTGGCCATGGTGTTCAATAGGGGGCAAGTTTACCGAACTGGATGTTTTGAAATAATACTTATAATTATGCTGTGAACTACTTACACAAACCATACTATACTATAGCCATCCAAATTGAAAGCAATAGTAAAGTATTATTAAACAGTATGACCGAAACATGATAATCATATAATTTCACATTTTGCTGAATCAGGACTATCAGTATTTAGTCTGTTAAAACACAATGTTACCGGTCCTCAATTTCCACGAAATTTCATCTATATATTCCTAAGATATGTGGATAGTTTTCATACTAAAATAGTGTCTTGACAAAAATTGAAACATGGTAAAATTGCATATAAAATTTTAATAAATACAAAACTTGGAGCTGAAATATGGGGATACAATCAAAGAAAACTGAATGCCCAGCCACTATTACTAGACATATGAGGCCATTCATAGTATCAACTAACTCACCAACTATGGCTTTAATTCATAAAACATTGCAGCATTAGATATATGAAATTCTGAATACTGTAGACAGGTTTATATCAGAGTACTCTCTGTTGTGATAGAGACTTCATAAAAATGTAATAAATTTACTACGGAAATAACATTTAAAAGTGAATGAATCGCAATTATAATGGTTATACCAAGGCAATTATCGTGCATAATTTTATCAAATTCCAAGCGTGGGCAAATTTCCTATACCAATGAAAGGCCCCCTTTCAAAAGCAGAAGGTCTCAGCTTTCAAAGATTGTCAAAACATCTGTTTTATATAAAACTTGTCATTTCTTTTTAATTTGACAACCATCTTGGACGCCATCTTGGATTTCTCGCATTGCCCAAAAAGGACATGGTGTCAACAACCAGATTCTGAAAGTAGAAGGTATTAGCTTCCGAAATATGTCAAAACAATTTGTATGCATTCCAAATCCAGGTTCACTAAAATATCCCTGAATTCCGCCGAACTCAATAACTATATAATTTGTGTGTGCAGAGTTACGGTCTCATTGTTTCTACACTGACAATATTGCATTGTGCATAAGAAAAGTAAAAAGTATTAAAAAACGGAGATATCATATCGAGAACTTAAGCATACAAAGTGCGGTAATAAACTATTGCATTGTGTAGAGCACGAGAATAACTGACATGTGTTTAGTATAAATATAATGAGAAGCACTTAAATTGGCTTCCAGAAGAGTATTTATAATTTCCTCTGACGAAAGAGTTTAGCCTACTTTAATAATACCATTGCACTTCCTCACCCAAGAACACTAGTTGCAAACAAACATGAAAAAAACTCCAATAGTCCCCATAAGAACCCCAAACAGGAACAAAAATAATATATATATATAAAGGCGGGAAAAAGGGAACTAATTTTGCGAATCCTCCCTCGGAGAGGTTCGTTTGATGAACGAGAGAGCAGATCCCGTTCACTGACCATCCGGTCGATTCCGAACAGTAACTATTGTAGTAGGCATAATGTTTAGGGCTGAATACGATCAATATACATACAACTCTAATCTATCTACACCCGAATAGTAATAAAACATTTGATAGTTGAGCGAACCTGCCATCTTCCGAAAAGATAAAATATCTAGTATTTTAACCACACATACAGTCGACTCTCGTTATCTCGAATTCCAAGGGATTCACTGAAACACTTCGAGATATCCGTACTTCGACATATCAGAGTTGAGAGAGTGAGGAAAACAATGAATTGAACAAGCACATTTAACAAATGAATATGTAATTTGACTCCTAAAGGTAGAAATATATATCTCGTATATAATAATGTTGAAAAGAGGAGAAATTGCTCCCTAGGAGCAATTTCTCCTCTTTTCCACATTATTTTGTTACCTGTTGTCATAGTTTCATGTTAAAACAGGGACCAGATTTTCATTTCGAGATAAGCGGTAATTCGAAATAAGCGAGTTCGAGATAACGAGGTTCGACCGTATATACTTTTGTTGGTGTGGGGTATACAGAAGCAAACCTACAGAGTATTCTATCGCATATATGAAAAACCCAAAGCAGGGAAGTGGAAAACAATACGTATGAACGCCACCTGTTTTAACATTACGAAAACATGCCTATATAATTTAGACCCCCATTAAACCACACTTTTATAAAGAAAAACTGGGGTTTACAGGGGTATGCATTATTTTTCTTATTTATGCTCAAAAACATAGATTGTGGGTACTCGTTAGAATTCCAATTCTCAAGATAAGACACTGTTTTCAATTTAAAAAGTATAGGTATTTTTCCTGTCATCCATCAAAAACATCAGTTGTGGATATTCATCAAAAGCGCCTCCGCAGACATGCATACAGCTAAGATATACATCCTATTCTAAATCTGCACAGTCTTATCAAGTCATTTTCATTTCCACCTGCAGAACCATTAGATACTGTTAAGCTTAAAGAGCACTATTCGAAATTGTCGCAGACGAACTTCTAAAACGTTCTGTTTTTTTTTTTTCTTTTCTTTTTTTTTTTTTGTTTTTTTTTTTTTTTTGTAATTCTGCATTAAAAAGCTTTAAATTTCATTTACATTTCATGTTAATTATCGAAGAGGATCATTCACATGAAATGTCAAGCCTTACTTATATCAGACATTTAAAAACTAAAAAACGAATGTCGTCTGCTGCAGTTTAAATGACACTTTTACGGTTAGTTCCGGTAGAATGTGATGGTCCTGATTTGTCTCCGCCGATACACAGACTGATCTGGATATTCGCTGTTTACACAGACACTGGGTAGATTTTCTGCCGGACAAACGAGACAGCTTTCATCACGAAAACATGCCTATATAATTTTGACCACCTTAAACCCACTTTTATATAGTAAAACTGAGGTTTACAGGGGTAGACATTATTTTTCTTATTTCTGCTAAAAACATAGATTGTGGCGCCTCGTTGATGCGGTTCTAACGAGTACCCACAATCTATGTTTTGAGCAGAAATATGAAGAATATATGAATTTTTTATCTGAAAATTTTCATTTTTTTTTTTTTTTTTTTTTTTTTTTTGTGGTAAAATTTTCTATATATTGGAATAGGCATGTTTTCGCAATGTATGTCTTTCTTGAAAATGGGACAACTCTAAACGGAAAATATAGGGAGCATTCCTTTTAGAGTTGTCACATTGTCCAAAGACAGAGCAAGCAATTTAAATAGAGTTTCCTCCCCTGGAGGTGTATCCCTTATGAATAGATAGTTGTAAAAGTCTCTGTGATTTTTTTTTTTTTTTTTTTTTTTTTTTTTTTTATTCTGTTTTATGCCCTATTTTAACATTTAACATGCTGAAAACGAAATGGCCAGATGACGGATTGGTACTGTTTTGCTTATTTTCCCCGGAAAATAAGTCTTGTTGTTTCATTGGGAATGTCGTCAATGGAAATAAAACGGCTAAAATGCCAATCAAACCGTGGTTTTGCATTGCATTTGAGTTGTCACCGGTAGGAATGTTTTGACCCTTAAATCAGCAATCTAAAATGTAGCAGACAACATTCTAAAAAAAAATCTGAGAAAATAAGGTTTGACATTTAAGTGAGTTCTTTGCTGGGCTAGAAATATTGACCACAGCGCTATAAGGCCAAAGCATTAACCGCGGACGCGCAGACAGTTCTGAACCTTTGTAGTCCGCATATGCGACGGTACCCTTTTCAGTCTAGTACTTGCAGACCTAGTTCAAACCTGCATGCTGTGTCACTCGTAAGTACGTTAAATAAATCAAATGTTCAAATGATGTAGAGATCTGATTCAGTTTTATTTACAACAATAACTCAGAGGGGCAATAATGCGGAAAAAGTACGCTAGCTCCTCATGGCGGCAGTGACATACATGTAATCAAGTTTTAAATACTGCTCCTACATGTCTATCCGAACTGGGTGAAAACAAAGAGTTGTTCGTCATTTCAATGGTAAGTACCTGGATGGGTGAACGCCTTACATTACCGGGTGCTGTAGATTATAGGTGTATTTTCTTTTTATTTTATTTTATTTTTTTTTTTTTTTTTTTTGTTTTGTTTTAATTTTCTCATCATTTTGTCACTCATAGCAATAATTCTGTTTGCATATCTTTTGCAGACGCTTTTTCCTGTGACATGACTCGGATATGTCTTTCCTGTATATGTAAAAATAATACATAACTTTGAAAACAAAGGAGTCAGTCGGCGGATATGTATAGTCAGGGGCGGATTCAGAGGGGATTCGGGGTTTCATTTGAGCTCCCCACCCTCTACCTTCGACTCAAAACTTCATTTTTATGGGAAATTTGGGATAAATTTTTGATACCATATTTACCCTTAATATCAACAGTCCTTACCTTTTACCTTATACAGTAAATCCTGTATAAGTACTGGTTAACCGCTTAAAGGACTAAGCCTGCCCAGTAAATGTGTGGTTAGGTAAACTGACCGTGCTCGACATGACCCCATGGGGTTGCCTGGGCCGTAAAACCTCAACACAAACAAACAAAGCCTGTGTAAGACAGCCACCTTTGAAATTGACCTTAGTGGTTGATGTGGAAAGGTGGTTGTCTTATAAAGATACATGTCATGTAATGTTGCTAGCACAATTACATGACATGTACCTTTATAAGACAGACAACTTTTTCCACCTCAACCACAATTTAAAGTCAGTCTTGAAGGTGGCTCTCTTACACAGGTTTTACTGTACTTTTCTTCAAGAAGTTTATTTTATTACCAACGAGTATGAATGTGTGTAAAACACTGGATAAGTGGCAATCAGAGTAGAACTCTTGGTCTACACTGTTTGCACGGATCTTTTATTTCCGAATACATAGGGTAAATGCGGTTATTTGATCAAATCGAACCACCTCAGAAATAATTCTTGATCCACCCTTTGTATAGCCCAATCAGGTATTTTTGTCGTCTTACAGAATCATTGGCCACTTCACACAGAATATGTGAAAAGACAGGACAGGCCATGCTCATACGAACAGGGTTTGATTCGGGGATGTGAACGCAGATCTGGACTTTCTGGAAAAGTCCATTTTATCTCGACAAGGGACAAATGAAGTCATTGTAATTTAACTCGGGTATACATCTGCTCTCGTATTTTCAGGCATGTGTTAGAAGTTCTTGAGCCATTTGCACCACCATTACATCTTGCCTCATAGACTGCGAGTACTCCTATGTTTAGGATAGCATACCCAACTATCAACTGAACATCATAGCACCGGAGATAGCCGAAGATTATTGGTCTTCGTAGAATGGTGTGAACGCACTTACCTGTCCAGTTATTACAATGGAAACCATAGGGAACGCAAAATAATATATCATATAAGATATTTTCTTTACAAATGTCATATTTTCCTGTTATATTAAGAAAGACAGTATCATTACCTTTTTAATGATTTAAAGTTTATTAAAATATTTTGATATCTCCATGCTTCCCGAGATTCGAAAAGGAGACTGTTATGCAGATGGCTTAGTCTATTGAGAAAAGCTATCAGAAACGTGAATTTTACATTTTGAACAAATATAAACCTATTTTCATTTGAAATGGTATGTTTTTTCCTGTTATGAATACCTTCTTCGTCTATCTGAACTTTACAATGGTATAGAATTTGTTTATATTCATTTTGGTCATTTTGCTTCCCGAAATTCCAAAAAATCGGGGTTGGACTCTTTAACAGTGTGAACGAAATAGCAGCTGTTTTTTTTTTTTTTTTTGTTGTTGTTTTTTTTTTTTTTTTTTTTAAGTCCGAATGCACATATGGCTTTTATGATATTCAAAAGGCATTGAAATCATTTTTTTGTTTTATTACAATTATCAGAAATTTTGAAATTAATATTATATCTTTGTGAGCAAGGGATCCCACCAACCGTACATAAGGCCTTGGAGGTGCGGTTAGGTGGGTACATTTTCTATTTATTTATTTATTTATTAGAAATTTCATACATACATACATACATACATACATACATACATACATACATACATACAAAAAGAGTATGGACGAAATGGACGTAGGCATAGCCTATTTTAGTCCTTTCCAAACGGTACTGTATAGTATAAGTATAGTTGAAACTATTAAGATACAACAAGAATGGTTACATACATAACTGTTGAATCACAATCTATCACAATGTGATAGATTAGTCACAAGATATGAGAATTAAGCGAAATCAAGAGAGAGAGAGAGACCCACTAAGCAGCCAGTTCCTTGTAATTTTAATTACAGGATAATATTGTGAGTGAGTGTGTGTGTGTACCGGTGTCCTATTCCGATTCAGATTTACCTCCACAACGGTTGATAAATTGATTGACTCTTGAACCTGCACACCGTGCAACGTGGTGAACGTCTATTATTTTTCGTGGAAATTAACCGTACATTTTCTATAAAACATTTTTCTATAAAACATGTGTCTAACATGATATTGGAAATGAGGCAGATGTGAGTTATTGAACATTTTAAGACAGATATTTGAAAAAAGAAACAGTTGCTTTTAAAGAAACAGAATAAAAATTCGTTTATAAAGTACAAATGTCTGTCCCTCATTCGCCCAATTAAAGATCCGTACAGACAGAAGTCAAAAGCTGCTTTGATGTTATAACTTTTTTATTATACAGCAATATATTAAAAGTGTTTTTTTTTCTGTTCTATATTTGTCTTAGGTACGAGTGCACAATACCCCGTTTATTACCAACAGATAAGACAAAGTACCCTGCCGCTCTGGAACTTGAGTCGATTTGGATGGTATCCGATTGCCATCCTGAAAGGGAGGAAGAGCTGGAAGAGGAAGTCATAAATTCCTGCAAATATCCCGCCATGTATTCCGACCTTGAAGCCATTTTACCTGTAACAGATTTCTACTTTAATTACAAGAACAAATTCTGTGCACTCTGTGGCAGCTTATCTAAGCCTGAAGAATTTGAGTACTGGTCAGTAGAAATATACTGTGACAAAACGATAACGTTTACTTATGAAACTCTGCTAGCCACTATAAAGCGAGAGGAATGCAATCTCTTTTACAGACCCCCAAAGTTTGCACCAACACAACAATGCAACGTCCAATCTTACAGAATTTCAACCTGCAACGAAACTGGACTTTGGCGCACATACAATAAAACAATAGAACATGCTTGTCGTGCGTTTTTGGACCCGTTCAATTCAACATACAAAAATTACTTCTGTTATTTATGTAACGTACTGGAACCGATTCCACATGACAGCTGGCATTGCATGAATACCCACAGAAGCGAGGAATATCCGCATCCTGTGTTTTCATTCGTTGCAACTTTGGATGTCTTAAAGCAAATAAATGATGGTCCGTTGATGAAGTGTAAATTTACACAGTACCAAGATAAGGAAAAGGTATTTATTCTGTTATTTCTGATTTCGTGATGTACTGTATTTCCAAAGAATCCCTTATTCGAAATATTTATCTCAGCAGCTGTCATTAAGTACTTGTATAGAGGCCGTAAAAAGTCACCACATAATTAGTTCTGATATTATTACATATTTGCTGGTTCTTTGGGACAATTGGACTCATCCTTTATATGTGCCACGACATGTGAAAACATGATTTCAGGCATATACGGACAGCAAAGGCCCAGATCAGCCTGCGCATCCGCGCAGTCCGATAAGGGACTTTGCTGTCCGCTAACAGAATCATTGCACACTACAATGTATCGATAGAAAATAAATGCCCCATCTGAGAGTTTGCACATGCGTGGGATGTTTGCACATGCGAAGGACGAACTGAATTTGTTCTGTTCTGTTCACGCATGTTCGAAGACACCATTTCGCTTGGCGCGGCCCATATGAGAAAATAGAAATCCGCTCAGGGATTGGTTTGGATTTGGGGCGTGAGGACTGTTGCATATTTTATTATTCCACATGAACAGACTCAATAAAGGCGGGTCTGCTATTTTCTGATAATGATTATTTCTATATTTCCAAAGGGTCTCAGCTTCGGAGTATTTTGTTTAGTCTCTGCGTTATTTATAACTCCACTGCCGCAAGTCACACAAGCATTTGTTTTAGTTTGTCACATTCACAAATCTATGTAATGTGAACCACAAATTCTCTAACGGGGATATGTAGGGGTTCACAATAAAGACGGAATTTCAGAGTTATGCAGTTTTCTAATCAGCTTTTCAGTGTATTGTCGTTGGCACTGAAGAATAATAATGATGCTGTACAGAGCCGCTGATATTACAGAATCATTGATAACGTAGAATGAATGGATGCTGGAAGATTTCTTATACTGCTGAGTCAGTGAATAATATAGATTCACAGAACAGTGAATAATTATTGAATATTCTAACACAGCGTGCCTTTATAGGCAATGGAGAAAACAAGTGATTTCTGCTACAAATCACTTGGTGAAAATGCCCGACGCTATCTAGCGCCGTTCTGACGTCATTTTGACACTTTGCTGACGTATTTCTTCGTTGTCAGGACATTAGACGGTTTAACGTTGTTTTTCTCGAGTCAACAACGCATGTAAACATCAGCGTTACAGTAAAAACTGTTGACGGGATTTCTTTATGCAATGGCGGAAATTCGGAAGAATCTGAAGGACACAATTACTCTTTTCCGTCGTTTTCTATGTGTTAGAATCAAAATAGAACCGCTCTTGTGCGCTAATTTTTGTTTAGTAATAAATCACAGTTTGTACTCTAGTTGTAAGATGATAAATCAATCACGCTCCGCGCTCGTGTTTTTGATCTATTTTACAACTTACAAACATTGATTTATTGCTCAACAAATCACTGCTAGAGCTGATTTATTTCTTAAGTAAAATCACCGATAAAGTAGAAAATCTTCAATACTAAAGAATCACTGGTCGACCTGCTGTAGAATCACTGATATTAAGGGAATCAATAATACTGTAAAATTACTGAAACTGTAGAAATATGGGTGCTCTACAGTCGGAATTCGATGATACTGAAGAATCACTGATCGACCTATTCATTACGAAAACACGCCCATTCAAATATATTGAAGATTTCACCACCAACAACTGAAAGTTTTCAGATAAAAAAAAGCAAAAGAAAAAAGAAATACTCTGATATTTTTCTTGTTCCTGCTCAAACATAGATTGTAGGTACTCGTTAGAATCGCCTCAGCCTCAGCGATGCGGTTCTAACGAGTACCCACAATCTATGGTTTTGATTAGAAATAAGAAAAATAAATTATACCCCTGTAACCCAGTTTTACTATATGAAAGTGGGGTTTAAGGGGGTCAAATTATATATGTATGTTTTCGTGATGATAGCAATACTCGTATTTTGAGCATAATTGGGTACTGTAGAATCACTGACAGTGTAGCCAAATGGGTACTATAGAGCTTCTGATACAATAGAAATACTAGAATCTGTAGATACTGTATCTCTAATCAGAATGTGCTTTCCAACTAATCTAAGTAGCAATATACTTAAGGATGGCCTGAACTGCAGCTATGTTGCTGTGACAAGCCAACCGTTGATGCAGGAATACATGAATACCTGTCATATATATTAACACCGCTATACCTCTTTTAGCCATTAAAACGGAAGTCCTATAACAGCACTGATATTCTTTAACCTTTTCGAGAACTCAAGAATTGACACTTTACGTGAATCGTCTGCCAGGCTTTATTTTCTCGAGCAAAAATAAAAGAAAAATTTTAAAACCTACTACAATTTGGTTTAAGGAGCTACATTAGACTGGCTCCAGTCTCCAGTGCCTATATATTTTTCTTATAATCCTGTCTGATAATCTAATAAAATGAAACCAAAATAATATCATGACTATAAAGTGTGGTCTAGTGACCAGTATTTGCAGTCATGATATTATTTTCATCGCACCTGCTTGTAACAGGGTGCGATATAGGCGTCCGCTTTTCAGTCCGTCCGTCTGTCAACATTTATGTCGACGTTCGACATTTATGTCAAAGTTAGTATTCTAATCAACTACAAGACTAAACAACCATCAAACCTTGCACGAAACATCTCCCTGACCTCCTGACTTTGCAACATAGGCGTCCGCTTTTCCATTCGTCTGTCCGTTCGTCCGTCTGTCAACATTTATGTCGAAGTTCGACATTTCTGTCAAAGTTAGTATTCTAATCAACTACAAGACTAAACAACCATCAAACCTTGCATGAAACATCTCCCTGACCTCCCGACTTTGCGACATAGGTGCCCGCTTTTCCATTCGTCTGTCCGTTCGTCCGTCCGTCTGTCCGTCTGTTAACAGTTCTGTTATGTCGAAGTTCGACATTTATGTCAAAGTAAGTATTCTAATCAACTACAAGACTAAACAACCATCCAACCTTGCATGAAATATCTCCCTGACCTCCTGACTTTGCGACATAGGTGCCCGCTTTTCCATTCGTCTGTCCGTCTGTTAACAGTTCTGTTATGTCGAAGTTCGACATTTCTGTCGAAGTTAGTATTCTAATCAACTACAATTCTACAGCAACCATCATACCTTGCAAGACACATCTCCCTGACCTCCTGACTTGGCAGGTATATTGACCCAGTGACCTTGACCTATATTTTGCGCTCCATTGACTTTGACACAATTTACGTTGACGTTCCAGATCTTCTCAACTATAAGACTTACAACTACCAAACCTTGCATAGTGCTTCTCCTAGATGTACTGACTAGGCAGGTACCTTGACTCGGTGACCTTGACCTATATTTTGCACTCCAGTGACTTTGACACATTTTGCGTCGACGTTCGATATCTCCTCAACTATAAAGCCTACAACCATCAAACCTTGCAAAGTGCTTCTTCTCAATGTACTGACTCGGCAGATACCTTGACCTGGTGACCTTGACCTATATTTTGGATGCAGTGACTTTGACATAATTTACGTCAACGTTCCAGATCTCCTCAAGTGTAAGACCTCTAGCCACCAAACCTTGCATAGTGCTTCTCCTAGATGTACTGACTCCGCAGGTATCTTGACCCGGTGACCTTGACCTATATTTTGCGCTCCAGTGCCTTTTACACATTTTACGTCGACGTTCAATATCTCCTCAACTATAAGGCCTACAACCATCAAATCTTGTATAGTGCTTCTCCTCAATGTACGGACACCGCAGGTACTTTGACTGGGTGACCTTGACCTATATTTCACGCTCCATTGACTTTTACACCTTTTACGTCACCCTTCCATATGTCCTCAATTGTAAGACCTTCAACCATCAAACCTTATATAGTGCTTCTTCTCGATGTACTGACTCGGCAGGCTCCTTGACCTGGTGACCTTGACCTATATTTTGCACTCCACTGACTTTGAGACATTTTACGTTGATGTTCGGTATCTCCCCAAATATAAGACCTACAACCACTAAACCTTGCATAGTGCCTCACCTCATTGCACTGGCTTGGCAGGTACCTTGACCCGGTGACCTATATTTGACACATTTTACGTTGATGTTTGATAACTCCTCAACTATAAGGCCTACAACCACCATACCTTGCATAGTGCTTTTCCTTGATGTACTGAATTAGCAGGTACTTTGATCCATGACCTTGACCTATAATTCACGCTCCAGTGACTTTTATACATTTTACGTCGACGTTCCATTATCATTGGGCTGTATAATACGAAAAGTCGGTGCTGAAGATATAGCCATTAGAGGGAATGGCACTGGCCTGGAATATATGTGCCTCACTAGGCACTTTGTCTACATTTTTTCAACCCCGTTTTCCAACTAAGCACTGCTTAGAATGAAATAAACTTATTTAATAACCACGTTCTGATTGTGGCTCCTGTGACGTTTGCCCCAGCAGGTGCGATGACGCCTTCCGTGGAATTCTTGTTATTTATTTTAGTGGATTATCGACAGAACTGTAAGAAAAATATTATATCACTGGAGACTGGAGCCAGTCTTGAGCTACATGTATAATGACAATGCTCTGTAGGACTCTTTCCTAAGACTCATTTGACTCAGCTAGCATTCTTTATAAATCTACAACTGGCCGTTATCGGCCGTCAGCTACCCTGATTGGCAGATAACTGCCTGCTATAAATTTATGTAGAATGCTTACTGGGTGAGCTTGGGTACAGCATTTTCCACAAGATTACATATTCTAACGGTGAAGACTCCGATCAGCCTGTGTACCAGCACAATCTGATCATATTCTTCACAGGGCACACTTTGGGTAGCGAATGGTCCAAAGTGTCGTTGGGTGGACAGCGAAGACTCTATTTAGCCTGCGAGGAGACGCGGTCTGATCCGTGTCTTCGCTTTCCGCACATATAAATATTCATTACGAAAGCATGCCTATTCAAATATACTGAAAAATTTACCACCAAAGATTGAAAATTTACCACCAAAGATTGAAAATTTTCAGATAAAAAATTCTGATATTTTACATATTTCTCCTCAAAACATGGATTGTAGATACTCATTTGAACCGCCTCGATGAGGCGGCTCTGACGGATGCCCACAGTCTATGTTTTTGAGCAGAAATAAATAAATAAAAGAATAATGTATTTGTATACCCCTGTAAACCCCAGTTTTACTATATAATAGCGGGGTTTAAGTGGGTCGAAATTATATAGGCATGGTTTCGTGGTGGTAGGAAATGCTGTGCCTCAGCTCAATAACTGTAAAGTTTAACCCCGTCAGCCCTGCAGACCAAATCCCAGTCAGCATTCTACGTAAATCTATATCGGGCCGTCATCGGCCCGTCAGGGTAGCTGACGGGCCGATGACGGCCCGATGTAGATTTACGTAGAATGCTAGCTGGGATAAGCCAGAAACGTGTGCAAACTGTTATCCAGATAGCGGCTCATGTCTCATCAGGACTTACACTATTTGCCATTCTGTTTTTGAGACTGAAATCCCAATTCGCATCAGTCGACATGTCTAAACTCAATGATGGAAGAGTCCACTTTAGAAACACTGGGATGAAAGGGTTAAACCAATACTTACATGTAACCCTTGTCATGCTGAATAAATTAAGACACCACGCCCACTTCTGATTTCTAGTCAATCAGATTACTTGATCCGGGTTTTTGATAGTAATTCACATATTTAATGACAAACAGTGCAGATCCAGATCAGTTGGCTGCTTCAGAAGCCAACTGATCTTGAGCTACACTGTTTGCTAAGGCAGGGCATGTCGTGTTCAGCAGGAGAAGGGTTAAGAAAACAAGTCAAACCTCTTTTATATGTCTTTTGTTTTATTGATTTTTGTTTTTGTTTTTGTTGTTGTTTTTCTGTTGTTGTTGTTTTTATTTTATTTTACTTTTTTTTTCTTTCTGTCTCTCTTTTCAGCTAAAATGCCGTGACGTTTTCTGTAGCACAAAAAGATACACATTTATAGCGAACCAGAAATGTCTGCCTAATGACGTCATTGACAGCAGTATGTGTTACTTGGCGTTTATGAAACTGACGCCAAAGCCACAGTATAACCTAAAAAATGAAGACATTCTCGGGAGCAATGCTCTCCACAGAACAATCAAATCTAACCTTCACAATTACAATAGCATTCATGACATTCAGGTCTACAAGAATGCAGTCTCAGACTCTACTGATGCAATTATCAATTACATTGTTGTAGAGTTCAAAATTAACATTGCTGACAATATGTTCCCGAGTTTATATGAGATAATAAGTCGCTTTCATAGGAGTAACATTGAACTATATACGGATATAACAAAAGCGCCCGCACGGATACCTGTAGAATTTGCGTTATACAGAAAATCTGAAAACAACCTCTATGTGCATCACTTTGAAGATAATAGTGTGGACATCTTGAGACCATTTTACGTTTACCCTTCTGATGCTTCTGATAACGAATTTACAGCAGAGCCTTGCCAGTCAGCGACAACTATCTTTTTGCATAAACTACATTTATGTCAGTATGTTGAACTAGAAGTTGGTGAAATACCCTTTACAGTTGTTAACCGTTTTCTTCTTGTTAAAGGTAAATCTAAGGATATTATTTTATCTGACTGGGAATATAAACTGATTTCTGAAACACTGTTAATATGCGTTGAAGATTTAGAGAGAATTTATGCTATCCTCACAGTTGATGAACTGACGGATAACGTCAACAACACAACAGTGGTCAACAACAAAACTGGACGTCATGTTAGCATACTTTCTCTCTTTTCTGCATGTCTTTTTATCACAAGTACATGTATTTGGATGTGGTTCGACAGAAACTAAGCGAACATTTGAGTCGCAACGTCAGAATACGCGCCTTCGGACGTGTGCGCCCAACGGAGATTCAGATCAACCTGCGCATTCGCGCAGTTTGACCAGAATCTCAACTGGGCCCCTTTTGGATAGCCAGGGATGCAAAGTTTCTTCATACGAAGACGCTGATCAAACCGCATGCGCAGTCTGACCAGAATCTTCACCGGGAGCCTTATGGATAGCCAAGGGTACAAAGTTTCTTCATGCGGACAACGAAGACTCTGATCAGACTGCGCGGATGCGCAGGCTGATTTGAGTCTTCGTTGTGGGTACATGTCAGAAGATACGTCTTCTCACGTTGTGGCTCATTTGCCTTTACTTATCAGGGCCTGCTCTGCCCGCTTACAGAAAAATTGGATACTGTAAAATGTATATATAATATATAGCGATTCCCAGCAGGCACATAATGTTAAAACAACGTCGATTCAACGTATTGACGTTGAATCGACGTTGAATAGACATTGTTTTGACGTTATTCACGCAACGTTGAAACATTCAACGTTGATTCAACATCCAGACGTTGAATCAACGTTGAATTGACGTCGTTTCAAAGTTGTGTGCCTCCTAGGAAAGGAACGTCTCAGACAGCGCGTCTTCGCAGGCCGATCTGGATCTCTACTGTTTGTATATATCTCGAAGACACATTTTCTCATGATATGGCTTAAATGCATTTAGTTTGGACTGACACCAGGGGAGGGTACTCTGAATTATGTCTGCTACATAGGCTGGGCCCTAGCATCTAGTGTTTACCCCAAAAAAATGTGTATGGTATATCAGCCATACTCAAAAAATTATCCGGTATATCAGCCATACCCAAAAAATATCTGCAGATATTTGCATACCAAAAATATTCCCCTTGCTTTCTTGTTATAAAAGTGTGGTTTTCGTTTATTTTTCCTGTATAATGATTGTATTAGTAATATAAGTGTTTTAAACAGGTTCCAACAGTAGCTCCGTTCTATCAGTTCAACAGAAGGCTCTTACTCCAATTTTACATACCTCAAAAAATACCGATAAATTTGATAGACCTAAAAAATAGTCAGTTTTGAATGTGGCCCCCAAAAATACCTGCAAACGGCCAATACCAAAAAGAAAAAAAATAACCACTTTTCCCCATAATCCCCAAAACTAGCGAAATTCAAAATTCTAAACCGCAAAAAAATAGTTCTAGTTTATAGCAGACAAGATTCATTCAGAGTACCTCCACCACCCTACCCCACCCCTGTGAGACCGAGTTACATGTATTTTATGGAAATAGTTTATGCTGTTCTTGTGTATATGTTTATCGTTTAATATTTTTAATATATGTTTTCATCCTAAAAATCATACTTTCTGAAATGTTCTAAACTTATAAGGTTATTTGTCTTTTGTTGGTTGATCTGGCGTTTAACGGCCCAGCCAACACTGTTACCCATTTATGCCGAATGGACTTTTCTACCATCACCCTTTGGACCGATACATTTTCAGTAAAAGGGGTATCTGCTTAGTTATCCCCGCGCTTTTCGAAGAAAAAGCAGGGATATTGTTATATCCACTGTCCGCGCGGCCGTCCGTCCGTCTGTAATGTCACACCATTGTTCCTAGAACATTTAACCCTCTAGTGCCCCACGTATCATATATGATACATGACATATATTTGGTGCCGCGACCAGGATATTTTAATATATTGTTGATATTTAATGCTATAAAGTATGTCAAGATGTGAGGTCATAAGAAAGTACAGTTGATTATTCTATGGTTTAACTTAAAATATATTTTTTCAGCTATCAAAGTGAAAAAAGTTTGATGTATCATATATGATACATTGGGCACAATTTTTGCTTAAAATGAAAAATTGCCCTGCCAACCACATTTTTAGAGAAAAACTTGATATAGATTTTCCAAACGAATCTTTGTAATAAATGCAAATATTGAAGGCACAAATAAATCCTAAAAGATCTTTTATTCTGGAGTTATTCACCCTTGCTTGGGAACACTTAATGCCCACTGTATCATATATGATACATATGTATCTCCGTGACCTTTGACCTTCCAAAAATTTCAAGTGTAGTTTTGCAATGTATTTCCCAAAATAAGTCACTGGGGTTAATATGAAAGTTTTTGGACAATGCTTTCTATGGTTGGGCACTAGAGGGTTAAGCTAGATTCTCGAAACGTTCACAGATGATAGCCCTATGGACGAGGACTGGAGGAACACATTCGGAATTTTGATGTAACCTCTAGGGGCAGGGCCAGCGGGGTGTGGCCCCGAAGGGTCCAAAATTCATTTTGTACAAACATAGTCATGTTGCATATCAAATCGAAGATTATGAAGAGGAGAATACAGTGGTGCAAACATTTTGCCCCGGGAGCATGTCTGTGGGTAACTAGACCTCAAAAAGTTGGATTTTGGGTCCTATTTTTTATTGTCACTCAGCTCCTCTTAGGCTTTTTTAGCTAGAACCTTTAAACTGTCACAGGTAATAGCCCTATAGATGAGAATTAGAGGAACGCATTCGGAATTTTGATGTGACCCCTGCGGGCAGGACCAGGGGGGGGTGTGGCCCCGAAGGGTCCAAAATTCGTTTGTACAAACATAGTCATGTTGCATATTAAATCGAAGGTTATGAAGAGTAGAATAAAATGGTGCAAAACGTTTACCCTGGGGGTATGTCTCGGGGTCACAGGAGGTCAAAAAGTAGGATTTTCTGTTCTTTTTTATTGTCATCCAACTACTCTTAGGCTTTTTAGCTAGGACCTTTAAACTGTCACAGGTAATAGCCCTATGAATGAAGATAGGAAGAATCTATTCGGAATTTTGATGTGACCCCTGTGGCAAGGGCCAGGAGGGTGTGGCCCCGAAGGGTCAAAATCCATTTTGTTCAAACATGATCATGTTGCATATCAAATCGAAGGTTATAAAGAGTAGAATACAGTGGTGCAAAAATTTTGCCCCGAGGGGTGGGGGCATGTCTGGGGGTCACTAGAGGTCAAAAAGTAGGATTTTGGGTCCTATTTTTTATTGTCACCCAACTCCTCTAGAACCTTGACACTGTCACAGGTAATAGCCTATGAATTGAGGACTGGAGAAATGCATTTGGAATTTTGATGTGCAGGGAAATATGCGATGGCGCTGGCGCGGAGATATGCGATGGCGCGCCATCGACTTGCTCTAGTTTTTATTATAACCATGTTTTAAAGAAATTTCTGTATTTAATGCAAGCAGTGTAGACCTGATTAGACGCCGCGTTCTGTGGCGTCTGATCTGGGTCTGCACTGTTTGCCAATGTCCCTTTTATCGGACATTAGGCATAAAAGGGTTAAGGTCATGTCGAGCCGGTCAGTTTACCTAACCACACTTTTTCCTGGGCGGGCTTAGTCCTCTAAGCTATTAACCAGTACTTGTACTTATTCTGTCGCCATAAACCGACAACTGTCCTTCATAAATCGGCGGAAGCAATCGAATAACTGTAAAAAATATTTCATGATTAATCTCCAAGAAAGAATGTTGCCGGACCCAGCGGGGATCGAATCCACGGCCTCCTAATCACCATTCGCACACGCATCGGACAGAGTCACCGAGATTGCCTCCTTCATCTTTGACCTCTACGATGAAAATTTTCTTATTTTGTTCCCAGAAAATAGGCTTTGACACTTCATGCAAATTGCCTCCAGATCATTCAATTTGAAATATCTAAAGTCTGTTATCTCGGAATTATAAGACAAAATATTTCAAAATGTCCTCTTTTGCAATTTTATCCAGCATGCTAAGCTTAAAATAACAACTGATATGTACAGGGAAGTCATCAAAATGTAGGCTTCGTGTGTTTAGAACTTCCGTATAATAACCGAAAGATAACATTCAGGATGTTGAGTAAAAATTTCACATTTCCATGTGATACTGTTAACTCTTGTCCTGCTGAATAAATTAACATGCCACGCCCACTTTTAATTTTCAGTCAATCATGTAACTTGATCCAGATTGTTGACATAAGTTCATATACTGAATGGCAAACAGTGCAAATCTGAAGAAGCCAACTGATCTGGATCTACACTGTTTGCAAAGGCAGGATATATCTGGGTTCAGCATAACAAGGGTGAAAATTAATTACAACAAAGCTAACTGAAGATTGGTCCAGATCAAACCATTTGGAGCAGCTGACTTGGCATATCGGACCTACAGCGGTAGATACATATCTACACAGGGATAGTCCATCCAAATATGCCGGCCTCTGTGGTTCAGTTGAATGCGCCGTCCGACTGGAGACCAGGAGGTCGCGGGTTCAACACCCGCCGAGGTCGGCAACATTCTTTCGTGGAGATTGATCATGAAATATTTTCTACGGTCATTCTCTCCCTTCCGCTGATTCAAGAAGGGCAGTTGTCAGATTCTGGCGAAAGAATGTGCACAATACAGGTTACCCGCTTAGAGGACTAAGCTTGCCCAGTAAACGTGTGGTTAGGTAAACTGACCGCGCTCGACATGACCCCATTGGGTTGACTGGGCCGTAAAACCTCAACACAAACAAAACCATCCAAATATATTGTACATATATACGAGTTCATGGCCTAGAAACACAGGCGACCATAAAATATAACCAGTGGCCACATGAAGTTTATACGTCACCTCAACGTCGATGCAACGTCATGTCGTTTATACAAAGTCGCATTAACGTCGATGCAACGTTAATGCGACTTGTATAAAATGTCAAGTGCCTGCCTGGAATCCCTCTATCATGAAGTACGGGGAGCCTTTCTACGGCCGCCACATAACACTTAACAACAACTGCAATGAAGTCAAATATATGCTGGACAAAAGTATCTTTAAAAACAATGACACACACACACACACCAAAAACAAAAAAAAAAACGAAACAGGTTTTATCGTGCTTGTTCGTGAATAATATTATAATTAGTATGCGACTCCTCACAAGCTCTCTGGTCCCTTGTTGAGCAGTACAGTTTTCAGAGCAGCTGAAATAGACACTGGTTCCAAAGACCAAAAAAGTCATCGTACAGAGAGATGATTTACGATTGCCACACGACAGTTAACACCTGCTGTATCGGAGTCGAATGTAGAAGTGAGTGTGAGCAAAGACAACCCAGCGGGCACATGACGTTAAAACAACGTCGCCTCAACGTCGATGCAACGTCATGACGTTGCATCGACGTTGAGCTTACGTTGTATAAAAGTCATATGCCCGCTGGGAGTCATTAAACGCAAACTCATCTTATCTGAGACAATTTTGTTTTCAGTCTTATATAATATATTTGACAGTCTTATGTAATACATTTCGCAAATGAATATTAATACTTGCTTAGGATCAAATGTTTAGAACCAGGAACGTTAAAGCTTTCAGACCAGCATTCACACAGTGTTCTGCGATGTAACCATTCTACATTGTAACAACCAAAACGGTTTCTAGCTTTATTTCTAGAACTGTAAGATACTAGCAGTCACACAATGTTCTGCGATGTTACCACTATACATTGTAACAATCAAAATGGTTTCTGGCTTTACTTCTATAACTGTAAGATACTAGCATTCACAGTGTTCAGCGATGTTACCACTATACATTGTAACAATCAAAACGGTTTCTGGCTTTACTTCTATAACTGTAAGATACTAGCAGTCACACAATGTTCAGCGATGTTACCACTATACATTGTAACAATCAAAACAGTTTCTGGTTTTACTTTTAGAACTGTAAGATATTAGCATTCACACAGTGTTCAGCGATGTTACCACTATACATTGTAACAATTAAAACGGTTTCTGGCTTTACTTCTATAACTGTAAGATACTAGCAGTCACACAATGTTCTGCGATGTTACCACTATACATCGTAACAATCAAAACGATTTCTGGCTTTACTTCTAGAACTGTAAAAAAATAGCAGTCTCGCAGTGTTCAGCGACGATGTTACCACTGTACATTGTAACAATCAAAACGGTTTCTGGCTTTACTTCTATAACTGTAAGATACTAGCAGTCACACAATGTTCTGCGATGTTGCCACTATACATTGTAACAATCAAAACGGTTTCTGGCTTTACTTCTAGAACTGTAAGATACTAGCAGTCACACAATGTTCTGTGATGTTACCACTGTACATTGTAACAATCAAAACGGTTTCTGGCTTTACTTCTAGAACTGTAAAATACTAGCAGTCACACAGTGTTCAGCGATGTTACCACTGTACATTGTAACAATCAAAACGGTTTCTAGCTTTACTTCTAGAACTGTAAGATACTAGCAGTCACACAATGGTCTACGATGTTACCACTATACATTGTAACAATCAAAACGGTTTCTGGCTTTACTTCTAGAACTGTAAGATACTAGCAGTCACACAATGTTCTGCGATGTTACCACTATACATTTGTAACAATCAAAATGGTTTCTGGCTTTACTTCTAGAACTGTAAGATACTAGCATTCACAGTGTTCAGCGATGTTACCATTATACATTGTAACAATCAAAACGGTTTCTGGCTTTACTTCTATAACTGTAAGATACTAGCAGTCACACAATGTTCAGCGATGTTACCACTATACATTGTAACAATCAAAACAGTTTCTGGTTTTACTTTTAGAACTGTAAGATATTAGCATTCACACAGTGTTCAGCGATGTTACCACTATACATTGTAACAATTAAAACGGTTTCTGGCTTTACTTCTATAACTGTAAGATACTAGCAGTCACACAATGTTCTGCGATGTTACCACTATACATCGTAACAATCAAAACGGTTTCTGGTTTTACTTCTAGAACTGTAAAATAATAGCAGTCTCGCAGTGTTCAGCGACGATGTTACCACTGTACATTGTAACAATCAAAACGGTTTCTGGCTTTACTTCTATAACTGTAAGATACTAGCAGTCACACAATGTTCTGCGATGTTGCCACTATACATTGTAACAATCAAAACGGTTTCTGGCTTTACTTCAAGAACTGTAAGATACTAGCAGTCACACAATGTTCTGTGATGTTACCACTGTACATTGTAACAATCAAAACGGTTTCTTGCTTTACTTCTAGAACTGTAAAATACTAGCAGTCACACAGTGTTCAGCGATGTTACCACTGTACATTGTAACAATCAAAACGGTTTCTAGCTTTACTTCTAGAACTGTAAGATACTAGCAGTCACACAATGGTCTGCGATGTTACCACTATACATTGTAACAATCAAAACGGTTTCTGGCTTTACTTCTAGAACTGTAAGATACTAGCAGTCACACAAAGTGTAGTGATGTTACCACTCTACATTGTAACAGTCAAAACGGTTTCTGGTTTTACTTCTAGAACTGTAAGATACTAGCAGTCACACAATGTTCTGCGATGTTACCACTCTACATTGTAGCAGTGAAACCGTTTCTGGCTTTACTTAAAATACTAGCAGTCACACAATGTGCAGCGATGTAACTACTCTACGTTGTAACAATCAAAACGGTTTCTGGCTTTACTTCTAGAACTGTAAGAAACCAGCAGTTGTCTGTTACAATCATTGTATTTAACACACCAGGGGTATTCGTCTAAACCATCTCTCGTTGACAAAAGTATTCTATAACACCCCATGTCCGATGTCCAGGCACATAGTTCATGACTATCTCTATAACAAACGTATAAATTGCTTCTGGAATCAATACTTATACCAGTCGGCCCCTTTGCAGAAAGGGCATTTACTTTAATGACATCACCCGTGTCCCCATCCACTTTTGTTATTGTCTGATTCCGATGATCGGATATAATAACTATTAGCCTGTTATTTTCTAGGTAACAAGTATTATGGACAGGGGGATCGAATAAATGGGCGAGTAAGGTCTGTCCTGGAATTCCTAAACTTCTGGACCAATAAACTTGCCCACTTCTATCAATGAGCTTGATAGATCGGGGAAGACTCCAACTACTGGCAAATATTTTATCCTGATAGGCAGTAACAGCACAAACAGAATAGTTAAGTTTGATGGTTTGTTTAATCGACGGTTTAGCAGCTGCTTGTATATTTAGAATGTAAAGTTGATTGGGGTGTAATAAGCATACGATTGCTTCTTCGTTGTTAATAACTGCAACATCACATGGTGGGTAACGTAAAGACAAGGCTGACTGGTGTTTTTTCTCACTACTGAGCATTTTTATTCTGGCATTGCTTTCATCTGCCAAAATAATTCTACCATCAGGAGTCATATCAAGGCCCAGTACATTACAGTTTTCCAAGTCCTCAGATATCTTCACAGAAAAGGGTTCTAGATGGTGGAGTTTGATATCAGACAAGCTAGAAACATTACTGGCAGATTTAGACGGTTGGATCGGAAATGTCACGATTGGAAAGGATTTCAGAGGAAGATATTCTGATGACAATGTCTCCACGTTGCCCAGGCTAGATAGTTTAGAAACATACTGTTGATATTGTTGATCTGGTGTGAATGTTAAGCTAAACTGTCGCAAGGTTCGGCTTATTTCATTAGCATTATTTATATCTTCTTTTGTTATTCTGACTATCTCCTGAATAGTAAGAAATGTTTTCGGACCAACAGCCTGACATTTCTGCAGCTTGACTAGACTTTGATCAACCGATGTCAGTACCTTGTCCAACGTTGATATCTGGACGGACAAAGAGTTCTTCATTTTGTCATAAGTTTCGCCTATTTGTTTCTCTGACTCTTCATACATTTCGTTGATTCTGGTGACTTCTTCGTCTCGCATCTGTTTTGCTTTATTTAGAGCTGATAACCTTTGCTTTTCCATATCATGTATATTGTTTTCTGTAAATAATTTCACTGGTAAAACAGCGTTTTTTACGTCCAGGATCAAGTCTTTAAATTTTACTATTTTATTTTTGTCCACTACTTTGCTGGCCTCAGATATCGTTTTAATGTCACAAAGGGTGTGATGTTCAGCAATACACCGTGAACAGAGTAGCATTTTATGACTGGAACAAAACCGATCAAGATAATAGCCCGGATGCAAGACACATGGTTCATAATTCAAACGTTTGGCTGCTTGACTTTGAGGTATTTCAGTACCCTTGACTGTTTCATGGGTTTTGGTAAGAGCAAGGCGATTGTGGGCTTTACCACAGTCGGTGCAGTAAAACTCTATACAGACCGGACAATACTCGTAGACCGAACGGTAAATACCTCCGTCGTGGCAAGGATCGCACCATGTATCCGGGACGTCATCCGAATACAAATCTTGGCTTTTTCTGGTATTTTCAACTTTATTATGTTGCGCTGTGTTATCCTCAGACATATTGTCTATGAGATATCCTCCTTCGGCCATCTAAAAGACAAAGTATGCATCGTTATTGAAGAGGCCTACTCTACACAGACATTAAAGTAGTTTAAAGGAAACTGATATGCCTCCAAGGGAAATAACTTTTGCATTATCATATTTGCCTCTCTTCTTTTTGTGCATGTCTCTTAAAGAAAAGAATTTGCTTCCTTATGGAAGCAAATTCTTTCCTTTACGATACACCCTTGGTTGTGAATACTTTCAACAATAGAGAGTTAGCGAAAGTTGCCCCAAAGGACAGATTATTTCCGTGTTGAATAGATCCTTTTTCAGAAGAGGGACAAACAAATTTGACAGTTGCCTCCCCTGAAAGTGCCTCCCTTCGGTGCCAAATTGCAGATGACATTTGTCGTCTGCTTTTTTTAGAACAAATTATCGCTTGGAAAGAAATTTACATGTATAGTTGAATGAGTGAATGTCAAACAGCGTAGATCCAGATGAGACGGCTCATTATGAGCCGTCTCATCTGGACCTATGCTGTTTGGAAAAGCCTATTATTGTCGCCTATGGCAGTGAAAGAGTTAAAACACTTACGGAAACAGTACATGTATGTACCCTGTAAATCACGTTTTGATCGAATTACAATGGGTCGTATCACAGCTCTAGATAAGAGGGGGGTATCAACATAATGTTTTATAATTAATATGTTGTGGGTACTCATTAGAAGCGCCTCGCTGAGGCGCTTCTAATGAGCATCACAACATATCTTTTTGTGGAGAAATAAGAAAAAAATATTTGTACTTTTCGGTTGAAAAAAAAAACAAGCGCTTTATCAGGACCTGTGATAGTATTTAAGTATTTAAGATTGATATTAAAGGACCATCAAGAGACATTGATACTTCCGGATCTATAGTAACTAGTCTGATGACTTTCTAATTGAGAGATAAGGCCATGATTTCACGTTACTGCAACGCAAGATTTAGGCATTTGTAAAAATGATACTAGTGTCGGTTTATATAGGATTTTAGCATGGCCAGTTTATACAAAGCTTTTCGCTCAAGTTGACTCATCCGCAGAGTGTACTTCTCTTGCTAAACACGTTATGCACAGTCTTAGCAAACAGTGCAGATCCAGATCAGTTGGCTTTTTGAAGAAGCCAGCTGATCTGGATCTGCATTATTTGTCATTAAATATCTGAATTTCTATAAAAAAAAAAAAAAAAAAAAACGGGTCAAGCAATCTGATTGGCTGAAAGTTTGAAAAGGGCGTGACATCTTAATTTATTCAGCCTGACAAGGATTAACCAATAAATGCCGAGTGGTCTCTTCTTAACTCTTTGGACAAATCCATTGCAAATAAAAAAAGGATGCCTGATTAATTTTTATTATTACTATGTTTTATAGAAGTTCCTGTATTTAACGCAAACAAAGTAGATCCAGATCAGACGCCGCGTTCTGGTCTTGATCTGCACTGTTTGCTAATGTCCCTTAACTACATTTACATGGGTCATGGTTAATTTTCCTAAGGCAAACATTAAAATTTATCTTTGAAATACACAGGCAAAAATCAGCATGCACTGTTTGTCTAAGCTATAGCGTTTGTTGCGAAGGACCCGACTGGAATACAGTGGTGTAATTCGATATCTGTTTTTGAATGGGAATGCATGCAAGGAACTATATAGCCAACCAGCCGATCATATGCAAAAGTAAAATTCTAGGTTGGCGGTGGGAAACAAAATCTACTTCATCTTTACAAACGACTTTCTTGCAGGTAATGATAATTTCCATAACCTGTTCACATGACTGACAACCTAGAATGGCTGTCTTCATGAGAAGCAACAAAATGCAGCTTTTTTTCTTTCTTTGTTTTTTTTTTTTTTTTTTTTTTTTTTTTGTGGGGGCGGTTTAGAAAGAATATCTCCTCAAAAGCATTCACCCGATTTTCCTGATCTTTTCGCTAAATATCATTGTTTATGACATTGTCTGAAAGTTCACAAGGGTAGCATGTTTCCTTGTCTAATCATGCCCCACATTAAACTGACCTTGCCAAGCGAAAAAAGCGTCTTCAAAAATGCGCAAAATGCCTAGATCCAGATCATCCTGCGTATGCGCAGTCTCATCCGGGCCTTTGCTCTCCATTGATACATTCTGTAAAATCAAATGACTGGCAATGGACTGCAAAGGCCCTGGTCAGACTGCGCATCCGCGCAGTCTGATCTGGGCCTTCGCTGTCCGCGCATGCGCCGGAGTCACATTATCGCTCGGTGTGGCTCAAATGCATCAGGACCTTGGAAATATGAAATGATTTAAGGACATATGCGGGAAATGCTTCCTGCACTGCAAACTGCTTAAGACTTTGCATATATTCAGTTTCATATACTGGCTCACTATTTTTAAAATAAAAATGATACGTCATCGTGCTAAGTCTTTTACAATCTCACCTGGAATGACGCCACCCTCAACAGTTTTCCGAAAATATGTGCAAATAATTCTGTTAGTTGATTGTATGACAAAAATAGTATCCGCCTTGCTTTTAATTTTATAATTTTGAGCAGAAACATACAGGAAATGATATTGATACACATCTGCTGCTCATTTGTCAAGATGAGACAGGAATCTGCAATGCCAATTTTCGACACTTCCTAAAAAAACCTTAAAATAAATCCATTTCTTCCATATTATGGACGTTACAGAAAATAGCTACGCTAGAAATCTCACAAAATAAGGTTTATTCTTTGGAGGGGGTAATATACAACAGAAAATTAAAAGAAGTGTGGGTCATCGTGCTAATTTCATTTTATGGGGAAATGTTTTCCCCTACCCCCATATAAATTCAGGAACTAAAATATACATAAAATCCCCAAAAGGATGCATTATCCTTTGTAGATATGGTGGATTCTACTTGTATACTAAAACAGGGGACACT
Source organism: Anodontia alba (assembly GCA_964016985.1). Lineage (NCBI taxonomy): Eukaryota > Metazoa > Mollusca > Bivalvia > Lucinida > Lucinidae > Anodontia > Anodontia alba. The sequence continues at coordinate 13,518,182 of OZ024832.1, forward strand.
GTACGTTGAAATAAATCATTTGAAGGAACGGGGAGGACTGCTATCCTCCACTCTTCAAATACTCGGAAGACAACTTCTTGTCTGCAACAGTTGTCTCCCTTCGCAAAAAAAAGGCGGCAAAATATTTCAATTTATTCCGATCTTCTAAAACCGTTCTGAATACACGTACCTTATATGAAGTGAATGTAACATTGAACCGTTTGAAAAGATACAACGTTCCCCAAACATTAAAGATTCACTTTAAATCAAAGTGTAAGAAATACTCAAAAGTTTTAAGAAAGAAAGAACACTTGATACTTAAGATACAATACTATATAATTAATGACAGAAGAAAGAAAGAAAGAAACAAACAAACAAACAAACAAACAAACAAAAATAAAAATAATATACCTATTGAAGTTTCAAGAAACTATTTCATAAACAGAATATTTATTTTCATTCATGTAAGCTCAAGACGTTCTAAATTTGCAGGCGTTTCTGTTTTCTTACGCATTTATCCACACAATTAACGATGAATTTGACTTCCTGAAGTTAACTTCCTGTTCAATAATTGTCTACGTCCATGGGCGCAGACAATCATGGAGTTTGGTATTGCTCAGGAAGCACTTTATGAAAGGTCGTGGCCTGGTTCAATGCTATTTTTCAATGGACTGATCAACGTTATATAATCAAGTATTAGCTTTCACAAAAGGCTTGTTCTACGCTTAGCATACATTGTGTGCTAAGCGTACACCAAGATTTTTGTGAAAAGTAATACTTGTACCTACTTGAAGTGAGCCTGGATACGGGAAAATGCAATACCACCGCGTAGACAGGTTCAGTAGGTAAAAGCGAATGGATACACCTCAAGGAAATAACTCTGATATTGATATACGTGTGTTTGTCTCCTGATTAACGTTTCAAATACTTGAGAGACAATCTCATGTCCGTAAGATTTTTTCCTTTTGCAAACTGATGATAAAATCCTTCCGATGCATTCACGTATTAACAGCTAAGCTTTTGTCTGATATTCTCATCACGAAGACATGCCTATATAATTCTGACCCCATAAACCCCACTTTTATATAGTGAAACTGGGGTTTACAGGAGTATACATTATTTTTCTTATTTCTGCTCAAAAACATAGGTTGTGGGTTCTCGTTAGAACCGCCTCGGCAAGGCGGTTGTAACAAGTACCCACAATCTATGTTTTGAGCAGAAATATGAAAAGTATCAGAGTTTTTTTATCGGAAAATTTTCAGTTTTTGGAAGTGAAATTTTCTAAATATTTGAATAGGTTTGTTTTCATAATGATCAACCGTTGGATCGAACACCTTGGTTGGACTTTTACGAATATACCGTACCATGTTCCTTTGCAAAGAGTCTTTATCATCTATGCGACTATCATGCCAAATTATGACTATTATGATACAATCACTATCAGAGAACCCCCTATCACGATACAATACTGTCAAGGATGCAATATAATGATACATCACGATGCTATCACCATCTCCAAATCACACGATACTTTAATAAATGTCATTGGTTTTATAAATAAAAATCTAAAAGGTTGCCTTTACAAACAAAGAACACATTACAGATAGAAAATGGGAGTCTCGGTTTTATTGAGATTCTTCATAAGCAATAATGACGGTTGCAACACTGCTTACGCTCTCTAACGTATATATGAGCAGAACTCCGTTTTCAGAGATACCACAATTGGCCCATGATCCCAAAGGAAATGAAGTTTTGTTTGTATTGAGGTTTTACGGCCCAGTCAACCCAATGGGGTCATGTCGAGCGCGGTCAGTTTACCTAACCACACGTTTACTGGGCAGGCTAAGTCCTCTACGCGGTTAACCAGTATTGTGCACATTCTTTTGCCAGAAACTGACAACTGCCCTTCTTGAATCAGCGGAAGGGAGAGAATGACCGTAGAAAATATTTCATGATCAATCTCCACGAAAGAATGTTGTCGACCTCGGCGGGGCACGAACCCGCGACCTCCTGTCTCCAGTCGGACGGCGCATCCAACTGAGCCATCGAGGCCGGAAATGAAGTATACTCTGCACTAAAGACCGGACTACCTATTAAGATACCTAACAAATATTACTGCCCTCTCAAATATCAGTTTTTCCAGACTGCCCTCTCAAACATCAATTTTGCCACCATTTTAACAAACATTTTTGAAAAGCAGAAGTCCTTTTTTCTCATAATTTGTTAATTCAGACAAAACGCTTGAGACTAGTATTACAGAAGGAGAAAATCTACAGGGACAAAAAACTATCAAAACTAGGGTATCGGCGATAGTCATCGATAGCTGAACAGCAATCACGATATCACTATCATAGCAATCACTTTCATGATGCATCAACATATCGATGTTTCGTTACATTCTTTATACCCCTAGTATTCACTATTTTGTGATATTATTCGTTATTGTCTCGAATTATTGATATAAAAAATCGCCATGAATTTGTGATAAAAAAAAATCTAATAACTGATATTAATGAATCAGTTCGCTGTTTTAAGCGAACTGAAATTACGATATCACAATATTATGTATATTTATGATATCAGACGATCAATTTTAGGATATAAAAAATCTAATTATTTATACCCGTATCATAAAATCGATTGTGTCATGCCATCTAAATAAATACTGCTGCTGGAACGACAAGACATCTAAAGGTCAAACATCAATATTCAAGGACTCTCAAACAACTGAGTACAACCGGGGGCGGATTCAGTGTGTGTGTGTGTGTGTTGCGGGGTGGGGTTCGTTTTAACTCAAAATTTCATATTCATGGGAAAGTTTAGATAAATTTGATAAATTTGGGATACCGTATTTATCCTAAATATTCACTGCTCTTACTTTTTACCTTCTCTTCAATAAGTCCATTTAATTACTTGTAAATTGTATGAAATTACTGTATGAATGTCAAACAGTGTAGACCCTGATCAGTGATCAGACGCGGCGTTCTGTGACGTCTGAAATAGGTCTATACTGCTTGCTCAAGCTTGGTCTTTTTCAGTACGTAGAGAAAGTACACTAATCTAATCAAATTGAACCCCTCATAAATCATCCTATATCCGACCCTGACAACATAAGCAAGAATTAGTCACAGAGTGAGCAAAATCTCCTGCCGCGCGAAATTTTGGCAATGGCAGATAACTTAAGAATCAGGAAAGCAAGAGATGTATATTTTGATCGCGACTCATCGCCTCATTAAACTTAGTACCAGTGAATATTCATGAAAATATTCCAGATGGTTAATGAATTACAGTACGGACACAAAAACACGGAAGCGGACAAACGGACTAACGGAATCCTAATACAGTCGAACTTAAATGGCTCGAACATCATTGGGACCATGGAAATTTGTTTGAGGTATTGATAGTTCGAGCCACTGAGGGTTAATCATGACGTCAAGTCAGGAAGCAAAGGGCGATAATTTAGGGAAATCTTTTCGATCTTCTATACAATAATTGTATGTTCAGTGTACTCGTTAGAATCGCCCTGATGAGGCGATTCTAATGAGTACGCACAACATACAATTTCATCACAAAATAGGAAAAATTCCATCAATATTATTTTTCTAAAGCTATTGGAAGAATTCTGTAGGGATTCAAACACGAGTTCGACATATGATTAGCCATGGTAAACGAGTCATCCGGGTTCGAGTTATTGAGGTTTGACTGTATTGCAAATGCTCCCCGCTTCGTTACCGGTGGGAGACAATAATGAATCTTTCTTTAGGTTCCATCTCATTATGTGTTAACAGACAGCATTCCCTTGATTCGGCTCGTTTATAAGACGTTTATAATATGATATATGGATCAGGAAGTTAAGTTGTATCAATATCTTCCTTGTTTATAAATTTGATAATTTCGCAAGAAAACGAAAAGCTTAAAAATGATAAATCGGGATGACCCATGCCACTTGTAAAGGGGTTCTTTTGGGCATATTCGAACAACCAAGGCCCAGATCTGCCTACGCATCAACCCTGCTCCTTGAATACTTGTCGAGATAATCTGCATTGTCCAAGGATCAAGAAAGCGGATAGCCAAGGACCAGATCAACTGCGCGGTCCGCGTATGCCCGCATATGTGGAAAGGAACATCATTACATGTTTAACTGCAGCAGTTAAATCACATTTCTTATGTATATATTAGCAATGAATGGACCTGTTTTACCAGTTTTGAAACGGGAAGTTTGATGTTCTTAATTCTAATGCACTTGTAACGCGACGTCTGATTGGATAACGTCAAAAATTTGCGACGGTATATTCTGCGATATACTGTCGGAAATCCGACGCCATCACGTAACGTCGCTTCTCATTGGCTGGCATTTGGTTTTACGCAGCTCACAGCACTTGTCGCTTTGTGGAAATAGTACATTTTTTCAACAGAAGAAATAGAATGGGGATAACCGCATTCAAATTTGTCATTTGGGGAGGTAAATCGGTGGTTTTACGGTCGCAAATTACGTTTTACGGCTCCGCTGACGCGTCGCCGTAAAACGGAATTTCTGACCGTAAGACCGGCCATTTACCTCCCCAAAGGATAAATTTGAATGCAGTTATCCCCTAATTAGTACACTTTATCATAGGCTTGATGTTTCTTTTCTTTCTATACAAAGATAGACCATTTTGTGTTTGGCGTAGGTCGTGTCAACACACAAGCAGGCTGCTTCTTTACGCCAGACAACGGCGTCAACTAGGAATATCTTTAGGCCACCACCTCCACCACAGTAGTTTTTCTACCGACAGTGCCAAGGCGGTTCCTTGTTCTAGTTGAACCACATTGCTTTGATATCCCAGCAGGCACACAACGTTGAAACAACGTCTATTCAACATTGATTCAACATCAAAACGTTGAATCAACGTTAAATTGACGTTGGTAAGTCTAAGTATCCCTAAAACTGGTTGGACTATTTGTAGCACCCCTGCTGCGCCTCAACTAATTTTGATAGGTTTCCCTAATTACAATCGACTAAAGAACAAATACGTTTCTGTCCATATTATTATAGCTCTATTCTTCAAATGGTCATACTCAAGCCTCGTGTGTTTGTGTGTGGGGAGGGGTGGGGGAGGGGGAGAGGGTAACTTCCTATATATGACATAGTACCGATGTGCGTGCCGAATGGCCCCCTTTTTCAGCGCTGCCAGGTCTCGGGGAGTGGGGGGGGGGGGGGGAGGGGGGGCGGCGGTAACTTGGTGGTAATTGTGGTACGTGTGTTCGAGCCAGTATTTCGAAAGCTACACCAATCATATACCTGGCCGTTTGAAACAACGGACCCATTCATACACTAGATCGTCTGAAATGTTGACCCATTCATATACTGTCCTTTGATTTTTTGTACCCATTTATTGCTGGTAGTTAGACAAATATAGCAGTCAATTCATTGAATACTAAGAAAACAAGCAGCCTCGAAAAAATCTCTGAACGAAAAATATGTGCATGTACCGGGATACATCATAAAAGTGGGGCCTTTCATATACTAATCCAGAAAAATGGGGTCAATCTTATACTTTTTGCTGAAAAAAGGGGCCAATCATATACGGCAGCGCTGAAAAGGGGGGCCATTCGGCACTCACATCCACATTATGCCATATATAGGAAGTTACCCCCCCCCCCCCCCCCACGGGTGCCAGGTATATGATTAGCCCCCTGTATTCAACAAAAAGTATACAACTGACCCGATTTTTATTGTCTGGTATATGAATTAAAGGCCCCACTTTTCTGACATCCCGGCCGATATATGCACATATTTTTCGCTCAGGGATTTTTCGAGGCTGCTTCTTCTCTTGGTATATGAATTGACTGCAATATTTGTCTATAACTATACCAGCAATAAATAGGTACAAAAATCAAAAGGCAGTATATGAATGTGTCCCCCCGCACCCCCCCCCCCCCCCCCCACGCACCACACACACACACACACACTTTTTACCACCTGTCTGTATAAACTTGGACCCAAAATACAATTATTAGGTCCGGGTATTAACAAAAGGTTTGTTCATTTTCATTTAAGGCTCATTCACCGTTATTTCAAGGGCTATATATATTTTGTTAATACCTCGGACCTAATAATTGTATATTGGGTCCAAGTTTATACAGACAGGTGGTAAAAAAGTGTGTGTGTGTGTGTGGTGGGGGGAGGGAGGGCGGGGGGCGGGGGTCCAGGGAATACACTGACCCCTATAATTTTAGTCCTTGTCGTAATAAGTTGTTTACTATAGTTTGAGATTGTTCTAGTTCTTTTTTTATTTTAGGTGTTTCTCCTTAAGATTCAACTTTCTGCTTTTTAGAAGAAGAGTTGATGATCAGTAAAAACGGCTATTGTGCGAACAGCAAGGGTTATTATTTTTTTTTAACCACGGCTGTTGAGCGAAGAGTATAGGTTAATATATTAACCAATCAGAACGTTCCACATACAAGTCTGGTTCTGAACTTCTAGTCCTCTACAATTTCTAAATGTTGGAAAGTCGAGTACCAGCACATCCACATAGATAAAATGGCTGCGTCCATGAGGTTTTAGCAAATTAATTGCCGGTTCGGGTGTTTCCTTTTAGAAGTGTATAACAGCGAATACTTTCCCTATATATTTTTTGTCGGTAATGTTATATATCTGTTTCATTCAGAACGAACCTATATGATGCTTATTTGCATATGGCGTACACTTTCGTTTCCCGAACTGAAAGTAAGAATCCAGCTTGTCGCTTGTGTTGATTTCCTAGAAAACAGCACTGGCGGCATTATTTATGTGGAAGATGCACTGTTATCAACAATAATATGTGATAGACTCTAGAATCTGCCTACCACTTATTATTACCCTAACCGGCTGTAAATATTCCAGATAGAAGTATGCTAAATATGATGACCAGACTAACCTAACCCTACTGTGCCTTCGATATCTTTCAGAAAGTCGTTTTTTGCTTGGTGCTTTTGTAGTAGGAAAATAGACTGTAAAGAAAATATTCCCCTCGAGTGCCCCGACCGGGGATCGAACCAGGTACCCCTGGATCTCTAATCGAGCGTCATAACCACGAGGCTAAAAGGTCCGGACCAGTTAGACTGGTCATTTATGCGCCCTATATATTTACATACATATTGATTATTTGTACTTCGCTTTGCCGCGCTACTACACTCCTCCATCCTACAATGAAACATTTGTATCAAATGTTTTCTACTATTCCCAGGCTCTTTTGTGACTCCGTTGCAATTGCATCGCCCTTGGGCTCCAACGGTAGTCATCCTGGCACCAGGCACCATATGTAGTAGGAGGAAAATAGACTGTAAAGAAAATATTCCCGTCGAGTGCCCCGACCGGGGATCGAACCAGGTACCCCTGGATCTCTAATCGAACGTCATAACCACGAGGCTAAAAGGTCCGGACCAGTTAGACTGGTCATTTATACGCCCTATATATTTACATACATATTGATTATTTGTACTTCGCTTTGCCGCGCTACTACACTTTACACAGAAGAAGTAAATTTGCAAACTTTTGTCATGATTTAATGCAAAACCATTTGTCGTAACTATCTATGCATAAAAAGTTTTATTCTAGTCAATGGTTTTTAAAAAATCAAGTATTTTCACTTTTTCCCATAGTAAAAATGAATGCAAATTATGAAGACATTTGTAGGGTAGGTAACTTGGAGGCAGATTTCCACCAATTTCTGCTTGTTCAATTTTTCTGAAATTTTCACAATAATGTTGTGAAATATCAATAATTTAAATTCAGCAAAGAAAAGTAAAAAATATTTTCTTAGACAAAAATTCCAAAAAATCACCTTACTTTAGAAATTGCATAGGTCAGACCAAATTTGGCGATAAATTTAATTTTAGGGTACATATTTGAGAACGAAACAGAAAAGACAAATGGTTTCTGATAAGATATGATTATCAGAACAAAATATTTTCATTTTAGAGAAAACGCCAGGCAAAAAACGTCTTTCCGAGAGATGTCGAAAGGACAGTAACCATCAGTGACCTACTTCTAACTTAACCCTAACCATCTGTGCAGTTGATGGGTGTACTGACTCACATATTGAAGTCAGTAAATAGTGTCAGAACAGATTCTAAAGTCTAGCCATAATATGAAATTTAGCCCTGCCTAGATGCGTGCAAAGCAACCCCACTAAATAGACGCTCCCGGTACCTAGATTTACTGAAATAACAAAACGATACCCAGACTACTGAAAGAGACCATGAATTTAGTTAAGCCAGTTAAAATTATTATAAAGCAATAATGCAATCTTGGGTCCGTTATATGTTAATAATATTTTATTCAACTGATTCCTTTTAACATAGATAATCGCCAAATTTTGCACATACTCGTTTTAGAAAATGTGGGTCAAATTCGAGAGAATCGACATTTTCTTAGTCAACTTTTCAAATTTCTATTACGGTTATGAAAATAATATACTGATAAAGCAATAAAACAAAGCTAATTTATTCTGAATAATTTGGGTTTATAGTTGATTTTAGCGAGAAAAAGCATTAAAAGGCTCTGCTAATACTAGTACTATTCAACAATGGTCGCCATTTTTTCTTTGATGTATAGCTTCATTCGCAAATCAGTGTTTGGAAACTTCATCGAAATTTGTAATATGTGTGATCAATATTCAACAAATATGATTAAAAAACAAAATAATAACATAGTATTTAATTTGAATGATGTGATGTTTTGTTCACAGTTTATTGCGGATAATTATCACTTTCTACTCGACTGATTTTCGCACATTCCAGACGAAACCCGGTAACCGGTAAAGTCATAGCCACAACATCATCATATTGATAAAATAGGTATTTAGCACTATAGTTACCAGTCCGGGTATTGATGGGTCCGAGGTAAAAGCTGGGGCAGTAATAGTTAACGAAGTATTTTCCTAAATAAATATAATATATAAACATACAGTATCAAAATATGCACTCAGGACAAAATTAAAGACAAATGCTTAAAACTCATTAATGTGGCCTCATTAATATGACATCTCTGAAATACCAGAATGGACCATTAAAAATATAGGAAAATGCTGTTTCTCAATAATTTTGTGGTGATACAAATAAAAAATATGTTCTCAAATAAATATGATATATAAACATACATACAGTATAATGTCCACACTAAAGAGGAAGTAATAACAAATGAATAAGCCTCATTAATGGGACGCCTCCAGGAAAATGCTGTTAGTCAATAATTTTGCAGCGATATGAACTTGGACCTAATAATACCCAGACTTGTCACTAATGGAACTGCCAAAATATGTTGTTGTGGCTTGATTTTAGCACTATTTTACAGCACTGTGATCATTAAAAATGATTTTGGATAATAACTGAAGTTGTAATAAATTGTTTTTAATAGGTTTGGTTGAAAAATGTTCAGTCACAATTTGTAAAATTGAAGTTATACCATTTTTTGTGGTGAATTTCTGATGATTTTCTGCTAAAAGTTCCGCAAATAGTTAAAATGGGTACCTAGGTTTCTTGTTGATGTCAGAGAAAATGTTTTATTTTCCTTGAATATAATGCTGCAGTCTTAAAGGTGATATATTATGAAAAATTGCTTTTTGAAAATAAATCTCAGATATTTCAAGAAATAAATGAAATATGAGCATTTAAACTTCATCATACAAAATTATGAAAACTCAGCCACGACAACATGTTTCCAATAAATACAATACCTGTAACATAGTTACTAGTCCAGTGTATATTGGGTCCAAGATATAAATAACAAAATAATTTCTCAAATAAATATAATATATACACATACATACAGTATACATTACGAAAACATGCCTATTCAAATACATTGAGAACTTTACCACCAAAAAAAAAAATGAAAATTTTCCGATAAAAAAATCTTATATTTTTCATATTGTTGCTCAAAACATAGATTGTAGGTACTCGTTAGAATCGCCTTGTTGCAAGTGCACATAGAATACAAACTAAGATCCAGTCCATTATAAACCTGAACTGACAGTAGTCTTGTTTTGTGTATCAGTTTTGGTATCTACGAACATACACATATTTTTTTTTTTTTATTTTTTTTTTTTTTTTAAGCTTTTGGATATTTTAAGTCCCAGTTGCTTTTGACGGAACAGTATGAAACAATCGGACGTTAGTATTGTATGTTTTCATAAAAGGGAAAAGGGAGCTTTTTTGTCCCGAATTTGCACAAACCAGAACGTTGAAGGTAAATTTCATATGGAACCTCAGTGGGATGGGGGAATGAAAGTTTGTTCACAGGGTCCAGGTCTCATGACCAGGATAGCTGCCATGCCCATATATTGGTAAAAAAACATTCAAAAATCTTCTCCGGAACCAATGGGTTGCAGTGCTTGCATTAAGGGAAGTCTGGGAGTCAGAGACTCCCAAAAATTGTCCTGGGACTTCCAAAAATCAATGCCAGGAAGTCTGGAACTCCCAACTTTTAAATATATTTAGTGATTGCTTGAAACTTGGTTTGTAGCATATGGGACAGGCCCGTCATAGTTTGTTCAAATGATGACCCTGTCTTGACCTTGAGCTATTTAAGGCCAAGGCCAAATTTGGGCACTTGGTTTTTTGTGTGGGTTTTGTTTTTTAAAAATGGGCATAGCAGCATAATTTATTCAGCAGGACAAGGGTTAAGAGCTATATACTTTGTTTTTACAGGTGGCAAGGATGAGAGGGGTCAGTTTGGTAGTGGCTCTCTATACTGTTGTGTCTCTCATTGAGGGAAAGTCAAAGTATGTCTCTGTCAATCTGGATGCCAAATGGGATTCAACACCAATGTTGCTAGAAGCAAGGTATTGTTTCAATAACTATATCAGAGGAAGGGGATATAAGGGAAGACTATTTGATGATAATTTTGGGATATTTTTTTTTTTATTTCTCCATAAAAGTATATTTTGAGGGCACTCATTAGAAGCACATCACAAAGAATCTTCTAATGAGTACCCACAACATATATATCTATAGAGATAATGAGACAATTATCCACAGCCCATGGGCGGGCCCCCGTAGCCTAGTGGATAAGAGAGTTGACTCTTAATCCATTAGGTTTCTCACCGCTGTGGTTCGAGCCTCGCTCGGGTCATATGTGGGAAAGCCAAGTTCTGCTTACGGATGGTCAGGTGGTTTTTCTCCGGGTTCTCCGGTTTTCGCCCACCTTCGATGAACGATCGGCTCGATATAAGTGAAATATTCTTGAAAGGGCCGTAAAACCCAAATCAAAAAAAAAAATCCACAGCCCATGAGACAATTATCCACAGCCCATGGTAAGATGCTTTTTGGACGGATTTTTAAAAAATCTGTCCTTTGAAATAGCGATGTCCAGGCGAGCGGGTATCAGGCGTCATCCGAGGTTAACCTTTTGGTTAACCTTTTTTCAAAGTTATATGTAACATTTATTCTTCAGTGGATTGCTTTCATATTTGGTATGGATGAAGAGGAGGACCAGTGGATGTTTCACATGCAAGAGAGATACATGTTACGTGCCATTAGGTGTTTTTCTTGTTTCAATCCAAAAGTTTTGATATTTTTTTTTCTTATTTCTCCATGAAAACATATGTTGTTGGTACTCATTAGAAGTGCCTTGGCAAATGAGTACCCACAACATATGTTTTTGTGAAGAAATAAGAAAAGTATTTTCCTGCTACCCACTTTTATCAAGACCTGTGATAATCACAGGTCTTGATAAAAGTGGGTAGCAGGAAAATACTTTTCTTCCTAGAATTATTATCAAATACTCCTCCTTAACACGGACATTTTGACAAGATGACTGTTTTATTTACAAAATAAAACAACAACAATTTTTTGGATGACTTTTGTTGCCCTTCTCATATTCTCCAAGTTTAAAAATTGAGAAATTTCTGTTTGGAATCTGAAAAGGATGTTTTATTTTAACCCATTGTAATCAGGAGACCCGTAAAAGGGTAATTGGCAAACAGCGCAGACTCAGATCAGATGCCGCAGAGTACGACGTCTGATCAGGGTCTCCACTGATTGCAGTAGTTTAACCATTTTTCTCTAGGAATATGTAAATCTAATAGCTGGACATACCTGAAATTGAAATTGGACTCTTCCAATGTATAGTGTGGGAGAGTCTATTCAGTATACAATGGGTTAAAAGAGGAGTAATAATTGAGGAACTTATGAGAGATATCATAAATTATTAAAATTCAAAGGACTACATAAAGTGCAAGGAACATTTTGTCTTGTATCATTAAAAATCAGCATCGTTATGTTTTTGGTAGGGGTGGAAGTATTATGATTATTGGCAGTTCTGCAGAGCCAGGAGCATCACTTCTAGCTGTTGTTTGTAAAGGTCTTTCCAGGCAGGTGATGCTGGGGAATTGCTGTTCAGCACTTCAAAGCATCCATATGGCCAAGTGATTAGCCTTTCTGACCAGATAACAAGGGCTCGGGTTCAAATTCTGCTAGAAGCAGAATTCAGCTTACAACTGTATGGCAATTCATTGCATAGAGCCTTTCATTATCACCCCTTTATTGCCTCAGGAGGACTATATTAATGTTGAAAGAGATGTGAAACACTAAGTCATCATCTGTGTATTGTTTTGTTACACATAGAATCTTTCATGAGCTTCCTTCCATCATCTTAATATGACTTAAATAATGTTAAAGGGATGTAAAACACCAAATAGTCATTGTTTTCTCAACCAACATCGCAACCAATATTTAATATATAATGTAATTATCTCCCTTGACAACTGGGCTACATAACCTAGTTAGCAACTGCATGTGCCTACTCTCTTTCATCTCCTCTACTGTCTCTTCCAACTCTTATCTCTCTTTCTCTGGGAGATGACACAAAGTGACTCACATGGGTTGACGTTTGTTAAACCCCTAAACAATCAAAAATACTTAAACACTATTTTCTCCAATAATTTGTTGATAATATCAACAGCATTTGTATCAAAGTCAAAGCATCTACATGTAGATTCTAATTTTCAGACAATATAAAATGTTATGTCAGTTGTAACTCGGCTATCAACCTTAAATGGAAATAGTAGTAGCCACAATTTCAAGACAGTTCATTCATACACAGCAAAAATATATTTTCTGCTTTGCAAACTTTGTTTAGAATTTGGAGTGGAAAAAAGTCACAGAGTGGATAGGAATATTTTATATTGAAATGAATGGGAAAATGAAAAAGACTGAGAATTTTAAAAAAGAAGTATATTAAATATATGATATATTATAGTCACATGAAGCTTTTATTATATGCTTTTTTTTTTAAAAAATGTAATCATCAATACTTTCTTTCTTTTCCAGCGAGTTTTTAGCCTCTGAGGGAAATGAGAATTTTTGGGGATTTGTGAGTCGAATAGCAGAGCTGCAACCAGAACTTGTTCAAGAAGGTACAAAAACATAATATGTAAAATATATGCCAAGAAAAATTACATTTGCTACTTTACAAGTAACCCTCAGAAAGATACAAGATACACAAAAGCCTCATAACAACCCTATTTCTTGGACTGAACCATCCTGGTGGCCAGGTTGTTAGCACTCCTGACTGCTGATCACAAGGTGGAATTCAGGTCATGACTAAATCCTATCTAGAGCTCTCACTGGCAGGGTGCAAGAAACTGAAAATTACCAGTCATTCCAGTGATTTTTTAGAGTTTGCAAAGTCTTTTTCGACCGCATTAATGGAGTTTGCCGAGAGGGGATTTCAGTATTTTCCATAACCATTGTTATAGAATATTCTGTATTGCGATTTCTGCTATCCAGCTCTTCAAAACTTGGTTGGCAGGGTTCGCGTTACCAATCGCCATTGTCGCCATTTGCGCAGAAAAATAAAATTTGGCACAAAAAATCATAAATTGGCGAAAACAAGTGGCGAAAAAAATATCACCTGAATTACCCACTACTGAGTCATATAATTGTCGCACGTGTCTATCGCACCTTGATTGTATAATTCGCCAATTAGCAACTCAGTTATCGATCAGAAAATGGTAGCTGATCAACCTGAATTTGATGAAAGCGATATAAGGTCACATGCTGTGATGCGCAGTTTGACAGTAGCACCACCCACCTTCCACGCCTTTCGTCCTAAATATTCATGACGCTCTGCCAAAACTACCAATCAGGAATTAATGTCAGAGTCGCATGGCCTACGTCATGGAAATTCACCCAGAATGTAATCATGTGGAACCCTATGTCAAACACAAAGATGGAAAACAAATTGATTACACGAGAAATAATAATTGTCATTAATCGGTTCGGCTTATTAAAGCAGTAAGTACACTTTGACAGTGCCGACTTTAATTAAGCATGTTTTGGTACCTTCTTATAAGCCTTAATTTTATTTGGCGATCAACGAACATCGTCCCGAAAAAAACACACAAAAAAACACGAATAATGCCTCGGAGACGGACACATTAGTCTCCGATGGTCCGGATCGCGCATTCGATCCCCACAGATTGTAGCAATTTATTATGAAACACATAAATTTGCTACGGTCATTCGCTCCTTCCACTGCTTCAAGACTGGCAGTTACAAGTTTCTTGCGGAATGGTGTTCAATGTACTGGTTAACCGCTTATTGTATAAGCATGCCCCCTCTTTTTTATTGGCGCGATTCATAAAAAAATGCTGTTCCCCATTCCATTTCCCATAGACCAGACAAGTAAAGCCATAGCAGTAAACTCCCTTTTAAGTCAGTTGCAGTTAGCTCCCTTAAAACAGTAAAACCTGCTGTGTTAGAAACTTACCCCGCATTTATCAGGGTACAAATGAATATTGTTACGTTATTCTCTTACAGTATAATACATTAATAATATTATATTTATTGGCTTATACAGCACTTTTCAGAACTTTCGTTTCCATGTAAAGTGTTCCATTTTTGTGTCCAACATTCGATATGCAAAACAAAGACTTATTATTAATTCATGACATTGTAATTAATTAATTACAGCAAAAGTTTTAAAAATCAGTGCAAGAATTACTTTCAAGTCCCCCACACATTTCACATTATACTGACTCCTGAATCTATTGCTGCAATTAAAGGAATCAGTAAATGAACACCTTTTTTCTGACAAGATAATTCTTTGGCGAAAAATGGCCAAAATTTGGCTCAAAATCTGGCTCAAAGTTAAAGAAAATGGCACAAAAAAAATCAAATTGACGAAAATGGTGGCGAAAGAAAAAGAAATCCTAGTGCGAACCCTGGTTGGGGACCGAAGAACTGGCATTTCCTCGAGCCCTGCTCATTGGGCCATAAATCACTATTTTCAGTATTGTTTAAAAAAAAAATTAAATCTGTGAAAATTTTCCTTGTGCTTTTATTCTGTACAAATATGCATTTATGACATGTTAAGAACTACCAGAAACTATTTTGAAATATTTGGTGCAGTGGATGCTATAAGCCAAAGGCTTTTGTTCAGATCCTAGTTGATGACGTGTATATCTGTGTTATATATGCAGATTGAGCAAATATTGTTTAGACCAAAACGTTTGTTTTATTTTGCCCTGAAAATCGTGTTTGACATTTCATGCAGATTGTCTCGAGACAATTGGCATCAAAAATCAAAGCCTATTTTGGGGGAAAATAATAAAAATCTCATAAATTTGTCATGTGATGATCTTGCCGGCCTCAGTGGCTCAGTTGGATGCGCCGTCCGACTGGAGACCAGGAGGTCGCGGGTTCAACCCCCGCCGAGGTCGGCAACATTCTTTAGTAGAGTTTGATCGTGAAATATTCTCTCCCTTCTGCTGATTCAAGAAGGGCAGTTGTCAGTTTCTGGTGAAAGAATGTGCACAATACTGATTAACTGCTTAGAGGACTAAGCCTGCCCAGTAAACGTGTGGTTAGGTAAACTGACCATGCTCGACATGATCCCATTAGATTGACTGGGCCGTAAAACCTCAACACAAATCTTTCCCAGAGAAGGCTAAATGCATATGTATACATTATAGAAAAATGTATCTATTTATAGAAACAGACAAGGCCATGTATCATCTCATCCAGAAGTTCTCCAACAGATACCTCTCCCCAATGTTACAAAACTTCTTGAAACTTTCTCTGTCCCTGAGAGCCTACTCACCAACTGTAGAAATGTATCAGCAGGTATGTAACTGAACGGTCATGGTTTGTTTGTTTGTTTTATTCAGGTTTTATGTCACGTTTAACAGTCTGTCAGTCATATCTGGATGTTGCAGGGAGCTCAATGCTCACTTTTAGAGAGCTGCCACACTGAAATATAATGCCACCGACACATGACATGCTATTCCACCCAGTCACATTATACTGTCACTGAGCTGACGAGTAGTTCTAGCTCTACTTTCTTAATGCTGAGTGCCAAGGGAAGGAGCAACTAGTACAATCTTTGGTATGAACCGGCTGGGGATCAGACCCACAACCTCCTGGTCACAAAGCTGATGCTCTACCAGTATGAGCCAGATAGTTGAATAGGCAGAGTCCTGTGTGTTTGAAAATTGATCTTTGCTTTTAACAAAAAAATATTCAAATTTGGTCATAGCTGCATTATGTAACTTTGGTGACATAAAGTTGCAGCTCTAGATTAGATTTGAAGTAAGTTTAATTCTTGTTTTTGCAGAATTACATCACTGTATACATTGTAATAACCCTAAGTATTGGGACAGACAGGCCTGAACAAACAGTATAGATTCAGAACAGACACGGCAGAATGCAGCGTCTGATCAGGATATACTCTGTTTGCCACTCAGTCCATCAGGCTTTAGATTTATCAACATGTAGTAAAAAGAACTTTTAGTAAGCCTGTCCAGGAAAAGTGTGGATAGGTAAAGTGGCTGGCTTTACATGACCCTAATGGGTTGACTGGGTCTTAAAATTTCAACTCGATCAGTCAATCAAATGTAGCATGCTGGGTAAAATTTTCAGAAGATAGCTTTTGAAATATTTTTTTTTTTTTTTTATGTTTTCCAGAAAATTGAAAATAGCCTCCTTTTTTGCTTAATGCTGGGTGCAGTTTTCAGCAGATGACATTTTGAAATAGATTTCTAATTTTTGTACAGTAAAAAATAGTTTATCATTTGATAGAAATTACCTCATGAGATGGTTTGCTTGAAATATCAGACTTTATTTTCTGGGGGAAAAACCCCAAAAAGACATCATCATATTGCTGTCTGCTGAATTTTCCAAGAGAGTGTTAAAGATTATAAAAATAGTACAGTCAAACCTGTCTTAAGCAGCCACCCATGGGAAGCTTAAAATGTGGCTGCTGAAGGCAGGTGGCTGCTTAATACAGTTCAAATATAAAAGTCTATGAGTTTTCGGGCAACTTTCCTCTGGCTGCTTAATACAGGTTGGCTGCTTAATAGAGGTGACCACTAACACAGGTTTGACTGTATTAAAAAAGGCATCCAATCTAGGCCAGTGCATGTACATTGTATATGGGAATTCACTGTACATGTTTGGACTTACTTTTTCAGATGTCTAGAGATGCAGGTCCACCAGAAGATTGTAAAGCTTTTGTAGACATTCATGGAAAGAAGACATGTGATCCAGCCAAAGTGAACAGTTTGATTTCTGGTGTTGGTGATAGGTAAAATGGCTCTACCAGATTATCATATTTTCCTAAGTTTTTGGACAGGCAGATCTGAGCAAATGGTGTAAACCCAGGCCCCGAGGTTATAAAACTGTTCATGCCCACTCAACTGAGCATGAAATTTCACTTGGTCATAAAATAAAAATAACAACAATTAAAACATTTTTCATGCTCAACTCAGCTGAGCATGCTCAGCTGAGTTGAGCATGAAAGAAGTTTTAAAAAATGTCAGTATCTTGAGATTTATGAGCAAAACAAATTTCATGCTCAGCTGAGTTGAGCATGAAAAAAGTTTGATAACCTGGGGGCCAGATTGGAAGGCACAGAACATGGCATCTGGAACTACACAGTTTGCCTCTCATCTAGTAAATAGTAATTGTTAGATACACCAACAGGAAATGAATGAAATGGGACTTTTTCAACTTTTAGAAGAAATACTTAGGGCAAATATGGTATAACAGACAGGCAAAGCTACAGATAAGAGGGGGTATTCACATAACATTTTTCTTATTTCTTGACGAAAGATGAGAGACAATTTGCATGAAATGTCAAATCCTGTTTCCTGGGAAAAGTAAGAAAAATATTTCAAAGTGTCTTCTGCTGAAAATTTACTCAGAGTGCTAAGCATTAGGGGACCTGATACACTTCATAGATTTTTACCTTTTTTAAAAGGGAGATAACTTGTGTGACTTCCTGTTTGCATGCCTGCACACCAGGCCCTTTCAGAAAAGGGTCTACTCTAAAAGGAAGGAATTTGCTTCATGAAGGAGGTTGTCACAGTCTTGCCATAATGTTAAAGCTTTACATTCAAGTTTGGCCGAATAATGAGTTTACTGTGTAGCATCATAGGGCTTGGAGAAAGGCTGCATTCATACTTGTAAGTAACTAGGACAGATATGAGATCTAGACCAAATTCTTTTGGCCAGATCTAATTAGTAACTTACATTTAGTAAGCATACAACAAAATTGCCAATATACTTATAATGGAGAAATGTTGTCCGGATGATAACACCTTCAGTTTTTCATTTGTTCATCATTATACTTGTAGGTGACCAGAACAGGCATGAAATCTAGAAGTTCAAATATGGACCTTATTGGTCAGTTGACTTTGGAGCTACATGCCCTTGAGTACACAAATTTTTTTCCATGCATCTATAATGGGAGAATGTAACAAGCATATCTCCTAGACCAGTTGGCCATTCTTTTGTTCAAATTTACCATGTAGCATCATAGGGCTGTGACGCAAATTTAGTTTTTAAAAACCATCCGCTATTTTCATCACAAAAACATACCTGTATAAATTTTGACCCCCTTACGCCCAACTTTTATATAGTACAATTGGGGTTTAAAGGGGTATATATTATTTTTCTTATTTCTGCTCAAAAACAGAGATTGTGGGTACTCATTAGACCCGCTTTGGTGCGGCAGTTCTAACAAGTACCCACAATCTATGTTTTGAGCAGAAATTTGAAAAATTTTCAGTATATTTGAATAGGGGTGTTTTGGTAATGATTAGATTCTGTGGCAATACTGGAAGAATGTTGCATACCATCTGCAGCTAAGCAATGGCTCTTTTACTCAGGATGATTAAATCATAGCCCATAGGTCTCTTGTTTTATGAATATGTCACCTGGGCCCAGTTGTTCAAAACTAACAATGTCATTAGTTAAAATATCTTTAAAACTTTGAAATATGGTAAATATGCTAATATTTTTGCTGAAAAATGTGAGTAGTTTTTGCATATGCTACTCACATTTTTTCAGCAAAAATACCTGTGAATTAGATACTGTACTTACTAGAACAGTAAACATTTTAACCACTAAGGAGCTTGTTAAGCTAATGATGCTTTGAACAACTGGGCCCTGATTGCTTAGAGTTAAGATGTAGATTAAGTCTATTCTTGGACTGATGTTATATACTGGTTAAAAGTTTTATTTGATACAGGCCCCACCCCTCACAGTAATATTATGTCAGGGTCATGGACTTAGATATTTTATGTTAGACATTTTGGATAAATTTTTCTGAAGACCTGTTGCTGTAATTACTGGCTCTATTAAGCGCATACATGACTTGATGTTGGATACTGGTTCAAAATTACCCATTACAGGCTCTAGCCCAACTTAGGGACTTTAATGGGGCCTGTATAGTACAGAGATATGTGTCCCTTGCTAGTCATTGCTGCAACATGTGTTAGATTCCACACACTAATATGTGGCAAGTTAATAGCCACCTGTCCAAGTTGGTGCTTTAGAAGACTAAGCCTGCCTAGTAAAAGTATGGTTAGGTAAACTGACTGCGCTCAACATAACCCCATTTGGCTGACTGGGCCGTAAAACCTCAATACAAACAAACACAAAACCTGAACATATGTTTATTAGGAGAAAAGAAAAATATCAGTACTTTTTGGTTAAAAAAGGTGCCTTAGCTGGAACTATGCATTTATAAGTTCTTTGAGTTTACTGTGTAAGTAAAATACAGTAAGTTTAAATTTTTGAGACTTCCCGATCAATGTTTTATCATATTTTTTGGTAAATTTTCAGGTCCACCCCAGCACTGTTTAAATCCGACCATATCTTCCCTGGATCTAAGGATGGTTCTGTCACTGTTATTCTATATGGAGAAGTTGGCACAGCGGAATTTAAGTCTTTTCACACTAAATTGTCTGAAATGGCAAACAAAAAGGAAATAGTTTATGTGTTACGACACTACAGACAGGTAAGAAAAGTGACATCCTTTAAAAATAAGGCTCAGACGTGATTTTTCACGTGCTTTCACTGCAAAAAGGGCCTTTAAAAATTGTAGCAGATGACATGCTATTTTTATAGCATGGGTGAGGAGGGGGTGGGGGTGGGGGGAGGTTGTGGAGTTGGACAGTGTGTGTGAGGGGTACACTGTTTTCAAGTTGTCCATCTGTTATGGTTTGGTTTTGAGGTGGGTTTGGGGGTGGGGGGAGGATATCAAATAAGCATTGATTATTGATTTCTTGGGTTTTTTTCAGAGAAAATGAAGCTTGATATTTCATGTGAATTATCTGCTAGGCATACATTTCCCATGAAATGTTAAGCCTTAAACTCTAGACAAAAATACATAAACCTGTAGACTGCTGCTGTTGTAACTGGTGCTTTTTTGGTTAACCCCTGCCTTGCTGAATAAGTTAAGATGCCACACGCCCACTTCTAATTTTCAGTCAATCAGATTACTTGATCCTGGTTGTTGATACAGATTCACATACTAAATGACAGACAGTGCAGATCCAGATCAGTTGGCTTCTTCAGAAACCAACTGATCTGGATGTACACTGTTTGCAAAGGCAGGGTATAATCGGGTTCAGCAGGACAAGAGTTAAAATTTATTAAGTCCCAAGGAAGTTGTTGATACTGCATGCTCAAAGAATGTGGTTCTTAACACTTGCAGAGGAGTCTCGGGAATGTAAATGCAAAGGTCATTTGTGCATGAAGGATGAAAGACCAACACTGGAAAATGGAGCTAAAGTTTGTATTGATCTACTAATTATAGTAGAGGACTTTCATGAGGATAAAAAAGATAAAAAAAATTCTTCCTAAGATACAAACATCTCTAGTGACAAAATGCATGGCCTTTGATAAGCATTAATCCTTAAGATGACAAGAAAAACTATATCTGAAAATGTCATCTCTTTATGTCGTCTGCTGCATCTTCTTGCAAACTTACTTTTTGCATATAGGCACAGTATGGACCCAAATCAGACAGCTCCTAGAGGAGCAGTCTGATCTGGGTCCACTCTGTTTGCAGCAATGACTTTTAAAGTAACCAGCAGACGACAAAGCAGACGACAATTGTTGTGTTTTGCATCTTAAGTGTTAACTTACATAAATGAAAAAAAAAAACAGACATGGTGTATGTAAATGCAATATATTCCAAGGTTTGAAAAACTAGCCAAAGATGGTATGAAAATGGTTCTTAATCTAATTCCATGAGTTGTTAGAATGGAATGGCTCTGAATGACCTATAGTCTGAAAATGCAAAAATCTTGACCCTCATGAGCAATTACACTGTAAACTGTATCAATATATGTATCTTGGATCTTCCAAGGAGGAGTTCAGTAATATTTCTCATTTGGGATAATTTTTCTTTAATACTTATTCATGGAAATATATATTGTGGGTACAGTGAAACCTATGTAAGAGAGCCACCCTTTAGACTGACTTTAAATAGTGGTTGATGTGGAAAAAGTTGTCTGTCTTATAAAGGTACGTCATGTAATTTTGCTAGCAAAATTACATGACATGTACCTTTATAAGACCACCACCTTTCCACATCAGCCACTAAAGTTGATCTATAAGATGGCTTTCTTACACAGGTTTCACTGTACTCAATAGAAGTGTCTTTGCCATTGTTTTACAAGGGAGACAACTTTTGTAATTTACTGTTTGCCTTTCTGCATATCGTCACTTCTTGAAAGTGAATCCGTTCCTTTTAATTACATATATTTTTTCAGTCATCATCCAATGAAAAAACAAGGCTATCAGGTTATGGAGTTGAATTGGCAATAAAGAGTACAGAATACAAGGCTAAAGATGATACCAAGGTGGAAGGTAATCCTTTTTTATTTGTATCTGTTTATACCCCTGAGATATGAAGTAGTATTTTCATATTGTTCATCCAGTCATCTGTCCCTCTTGCCTTTCTTCCATCTTTCTGTCTCCTAAAACTTAGGTTAAATTTTTCCATTGCTGTTGTGGTTAAAGTTCAGCATCAGAGTTCTAAGAGATTATATCTCCTCAACTCTTGAATACATTCAGTTAATGCTTGCACTGATGTTACATATTTCAGCCAGCACACGACAAAACCTACAATAAGACCTGTGTGACCAGAAAAGACTTAGATCAGCCTGTACATCCACCCAGTACGGCAAGAGTTCTTGTTTATCCCTCTTTGAATAGCCTGCAGATTGTAGAAGGCATGTGATCAGTGAAGACTGATCAGACTGTGCAGATGGGCAGGCTGTTCTGAGTGCTGGTTGCATAAGTCTTATTGTGGGTTTTGTCATGCGCTGGCTCATTTGTCCAAAGATTTCTCTGCTTCTGATGAAAGATCAAAAGATTTTGGGTTGGCAATGGTTAAAACGTCTGACAAGATGAATAGGTCCCAGGTTGAAATCCTGGTGGAGGAGGAATTCAGCACTTTATTTCACAGAGCTTTTTATTATCACCCTTCCATTGTCTCGATAGACTTAAAAATAATTTTGGATAGGGCATAAAACACCAAATTGTCATCATCTGATGAAAGATCATAGATCATAGAAATTCTGCATTGGCTTTGGAGACAGTAGTGGCTTGGGTGCTTCTAATGAGTACCCACAATCAGGGATGAGAATTTTTAGCAGATTAGCTGAATTCAGCGGTTTTGATGATTTTTTAGAAAAAATAAAAATTTCTGATCATGACACAAGCTTTTGAAATATGGTATTTTTGTTGGGGGAGGGTAGGGGGTATGGACATTTTCAGTGGTTTTGTTGAATTATCATTCCCAGCCCTGCTTGACAATGTATGTTTTCATGGAGAAATAAGAAAAAAATAATTATCTGGCACCCCTCTTATCTAGAACTATGAGTGCTGTGAACAGACATGGAAGGTGCTGATCAGACTGTATTGGTATGCAATAAGGGTTATTTTCTCTTTGCATAACTTGCATGTTATTTTTTTCTCCGAGGAACCAATCAGTGGAGCAATTCTAATTTAACCCTGAATAAATTAAGATGCCATGCCTACTTCATCCAAGTCGTTGATACAAATTCACGTACTTAGTGACAAACAGTGCTGATCTGGGTCAACACTGTTTGCAAAGGCAGGCATATCCGGGTTCATCGGAACTGGGGTTAATTAGAATTGCCCCACTGAATGGCTTCTTAGAGCATGACAGCAAGAAGTCAGAAAAAAATGTCAGTTGACTACTCAGTTTTTCCTAGTTTTGGAGAGTATTTTAAGGTGAGTGGATACTAGTGAAAAATTCTGCCACCATTTTTTGCAAAAGGTAGATAACCTTCCCAGACAGGAAGTGCTTCACTGATATGTAAAACCTTACATAAAATGGCTTAACCCTTTCATGTCAAGTGGACTTATTTACCTCAACTCCTTGGATAGGTCCATTTACTATACAGTCGAACTTCAATGGCTCGAACATCTTTGGGACCATGGAAATTTATTTGAGCCACTGAGGGTTAATTATAGCACCAGGTCAGGAAGCAAATGGGATAATTCAGTATTGTCTTTTCCAACTTTTATATAATAATGATATGTTGTGTGTACTCATTTGAATCACCTCGATGAGGCGATTCCAATGAGTACACACAACATACATTTTAAGCATAAATTAAGATAATATCTCTGTTAAATATTTGTTTTATTGCGCTATCAGAAAAATGTCCTATGGACTCAATACCTAGTTTGAGTCATCCACGGTAAACAAGTCTTCGTGTTCAAGCCATTAGGTTACACTATATAAGGGGTGCCTGCTTAGTTTATTATTATCATGTAGAAATTTCTGAACTTAATGCAAACAGTGTAGACCCTTAAATGGGTTAAAGGAAGTTTTTACTCCCAGTAGGATCAAATTCTTTCCTTTAAGAGAATGAGAATGGAGACAGATATTTTTGTGCCAGAAATGTTTGTCTTGTAGTATGAACCATAGAGGGTTAATTATAGCGGCCAGTCAGGAGGCAAATAAGGAGACAATGTCCAATAATAAACTTTCAGACCGCCTGTTAGTGTAAATAATGTCACTGAAATAGACATGAAATAACTGTACTTTCAAAAACATCACAAAAAGCTAGTAGTATATTTGTCTGAAATTATGTGAAGAGGTTAATGTTCCGCATTAGAAACGCTGATGTTACTTATTGTGCTGACATAATTCTCTATCTGCACGCGATGTCAGGCAGTCTATTACCTTCTGTGGCATTTTCTCTGTATCCATTTGTTGTGCTATAAAATTTATTTGGCCTCATTTTGCTAAATACAAAACTACATTTTTTTACCCAGTATTATGCCCCTGAACACACTAAACAAGACTAAATTGACACAAAATGGCTAGGAAAAAAGTTAATTTCCCATTGTAAGTGTCAAAGAGTAGGTGGAAGTTTAATTATTTTGAATAAAAGCATAAAAGAAACAAACAGAATGATTTTTTCAGTGTAAAATTGAATTTTATTTCACTCATGAACACCAAAATTTGTATTTTCACCAGTGGCTATCACCACTATTGAAAATACTACATTTGGTGAAATAAAAATCAATCTTTCACTGAAAAAATCAAATATTCTCTATTTCTTTATTTAGGTGAAGGTCCAACAGATGAAGAGGAAGAGCAGGGAGAGGATGAAGTTGAAGGATTTATGTTTGGAAAACTCAGGTAACTACATCATAGCTACAGATAAAGCACTTTTTTTACCAAAAAGTGTTGATATTTTTCTTATTTTCCCTCAAAACCATATGTTATGGTGTCATTAGAAGAGGTAAGGTGCTTCTAATGAGTACCCTCAACATATGTTTTCATGGAGAAATGTGAAATGAGTCAGCACATGACAAAACCTACAAAATGGCATGTCTGCACAATGAAGACTCAGATCAGCCTGGGCATCCACCCAGGCTGATCTGAGTCTTCACTGGGTGCACATACCACTCTGTAGGTTTTGTCATGTGCTGGCTCAAATATATTTTCCTGGTATTTTCCCTCTTTTAAGGGCGGGCACCCGTAGCCTAGTGGATAGGAGACTCTTAATCCATAAGGTTTCTCACTGCTGTGGTTCGAGCCTCGCTCGGATCACATCTGGGAAAGCCAAGTTCTGCTTACGGATGGTAAGGTGGTTTTTCCCCGGGTTCTCCGATTTTCGCCCACCTTTGATGAACGATCGGCTCGATATAAGTGAAATATTCTAGGAAGGGCTGTAAAACTCAAATAAAAAAAAAAAAAAAAAAAAAATCCCTCTTTTCAGGAGCTATACTACATTCTACTTAAATATCTGTATCCTTTGATAACTGAAAAACAAACAAAAATAAAAAAAAAAAAAAGAAAAAAAAAAACTTGATAGCTATATGAAACTTGACATACCAGTAGAGGGCTATACAATGATACATGCACACAGTTTTGACTTATTGGTTAGGTAGTAACTGTTGCTTTGGTGGACATAAATGTGAACAAATGAAAGGTAATATAGAAATGTACATAGCTCTTTTATGACTCGAAAAGTACTAAAATTACTTCCATGAAATTTGGTTGCAAGTAAAGCATTAGGCACATACTTTGGTTTTAATACTGGGCCTGCTGAACCAGGATATGCCTGCCTTTGCAAAGAGTATAGATCCAGATCAGTTGGCTACACTGTTTGTCATTAAGTATGTGAATTTGTGTCAACAGCCTGGATCAAGTAATCTGACTGGCTGAAAATTAGAAGTGGGTGTGGTATCTTAATTTATTCAGCATGGCAAAGTTTAATAGCTAACATATCAAAATTTGTTCATTTATTTCTGGCTCTACCCAACCCACCAGGAAATTTATTACAAAGCCTAAATAAATTATTTTTTAAATTCCTGTGGAATTCTGGGCCTGACAAGATAAAAAGAAAAATTATAATTAAAGATATAACACAAGGGGGTTTAAGAATGATTCAAATAGACAGTTTTGTTACAGCATTAAAAGTTACATGGCTAAGGCGACTAATTTCACAACCCAGTTGCACATGGAGCAGTCTTTCATACATAAATATGGATAGTCTTTTTACTAAAGGAAATAATTATGCAGGCATAAAGGCAAATGAGCTAATAAACCCATTTTGGAAAGATTTACTAATAAGTTGGAATAACTTTTGCAAAGCAGTCAGAATCGAGACACTTGAAGATATTTTATATTGCCCAATATGGTTTAACTCAAATATGAATGGGGGACAAAATTTATATTTTAAAGAATGGCATGATAAAGGTATTAAAAATGTAATAGACTTACTTAATGGAGATGGAAATTTTTATCAATTTGATGAACTGAAAGAAAATTATGGTATACATGGGACTTTTTTAGACTATCAATCAATCTTAAGAAAGTTGCCTACGTACTGGAAAACTAAAATCAACCAAAATAATTTTGTATGTAAGAACAGGAAACAAAATGTTGCTCGAAATTGTTATCTTAAATTATTATGTAAAGACAAAAAAGGTAGTAGAACATTATATAATATTATTGTTGGAAACCAGGATTCAAGTCCACCATCTCAAAAGTGGGTTAATATATTAGGAAATATTACACAGGAAGAATGGAATAGTTATAATGATACAATTAAAAATATCAAAGAAGTAAAATTACAAGAGTTTCAGTTTAAAGTAAATAACCATATACTAGTTACAAAATCTTTTCTTCACAAAATAAATAAAGTAGACAATGACAGATGCACTTTTTGCAGCCTGGAAACTGAAACAATAATACATGTGCTTTTCAACTGTAATAAGGTGAAAGAATTTTGGTTGGCTATGAAGAATTGGTTAAGAATTCAAGCTAATGTTATACTTCATTTAACCATAAAGAATGTTATTTTTTCTAAACAAGAAAATAATGAACTACTTAACTACATACTGCTATTAGGTAAGTACTTTATCTACAAAACAAAGTTTTTGGCAAATAGCATTAGGCTGGAAAATTTTATTACCTACCTGAAAAGAAAATATCAGAATGAGAAATACATCTCAAAAATTCATAATAAACAGAATAAATTTCAAGCCAAATGGTCACTTTTAAGTCACATAATGGAAGGTACAACTGATACGCCATAGCCAGAAAAAAAACAAAACAAAAAAAACAAAAAAAACAACAATATTTTTCCACAAACATCATCTTGAAAAAAGGCAGTTGCAGGAACTATTAAACCATTAAACTTAATAAAGATGTAGCCGATACCCAAACTCTTAAACTTAATATCTTTTGTAGCCATAAGCCATACAGCCCTATGTTTATGTTCAGGTAAGCAGACAAGTAATGCAGAGCAGATTAGAATGTTTATGTCTTCATCAAGTTCGGTTAGTATAGTATAATCAACTGCATGTATATATATGGACATGATCCTTTTTCAAATCACAAAGACAGTTTTGATAACTCATGGTTCCTATATCAAAATAAGCAGAAAGTATAAACAGTTTTTGTGGTTGCGAAGAGGGACTATAGCCAATGAAAAGTTGTTTCATATACAAAAGCAGACATTATTAATTAAAAGAGTCTCCTTGTATATGAATACTGAAATATTATTGTACTCTGACAGACAAAACAATAGTTCATATAGCTTAAGAAGGATGAGAGATAGAATGAAAGCTTATCAATATATCAGTATCTATTATGTATATGTATTACATGCATAAATTAATAAAATAAAGATGTGGACAACAAAAAAAAAAAAAAAAAAAAAAAAAAGTTTAATAGCTAATCAGAAAGTTGCATGTATTTAGATTTTTGTGGAACTAATGGTGACAAATAATAGCTGTGGCATACAAAAACAACTAATTGTAGTCTCATGAAATAGCATAACAAAAAAGCAAAAAACATAAAAAAAAACCCCCAAAAAATCAAAAAAAAAAAAAATCAATATCACATGTACAATTTTTGATTACGAAAAAGTAATCAAAAACTATTTCCCCTCTTATTTCGAGCTATGTTAATTTTTAGACTATACTGATGCAAATGACCATGATGTGTTGATATGTCATTAATCCTTGTATCATCATTGTCATTATCATGTATAAATATTTCAGAGAATTACATCCAGACATCAAAGATGATTTGAGAAGATTCAAATCCCACCTGGCAGAATCATCAACAGAGCTTGCAGCTTTTAAAGTTTGGCAGCTACAAGGTTTGTCTTCAAAGTTTAAGTCCCATTTGAAATTGTAGCAGATGACATTATAAACAAAAATCTGAAGAAGTAAGGTTTGACATTTTATGTGCATTTCCCCCCTCCTCCCCCCCATCCCCACATCTATGATCTGGATTTTAAGGTCATTGTCTTATTATTTATTTGATTGACAAGTGCAAGTTCAGGTGAGCTATCCTGTCTGGCAATAGGTCTTGTGAATTGAGCTTTTAGGTTTGAATAGTTGCATAGTGACCTTTGTCCTATTGAACTTTAGCATTAGCAGAGAACATTTTAAAAGTTGACCAATTTTTTCTTTTGAAAACAAGAGCTTGAGTTCTCACATTGTATGTACTATTATAATTGCACCACTACCTGAAGTCCAGCCCCCTCGAATTCTGAAAGCAGTCGACTTCAACAGGAGATAATATGCTCCCACAGGGAGCAAATGTTTTCCATTTAGAGCAGACCCCTTTACAGAATCGAAAACAGATTTTGACAAGAGTTGCTTTCCCCAGATAGTGTGTCCATTTCCCTTAAAATGTTGCATTCTCATAAAGCTTCTTTATAATACATTAAAATGTTTTATGTACATATTCAGATCTAGGTCTACAGGCAGCGCAGAAAGTGGTTTCAGCAGCTCCAAATGATACATTGAGAGTTCTACGAGATGTCAGTCAGAATTTTCCATCAGAAGCAAGGTATTAACTCTTTCTCCACTGCAGACCAATACACATACCTTTGCAAACAGTGCCGATCCTAATGAGATGGCTCATAGCAAGCCATATTATCAGGATCTATTTTGTTTGCTGTTCTGTTACTGCAGGTAAAGCTTATCCCACAGTGGGGGCTGTCAGGCCTCCTTAAGTCCATCCGTCCTTAATTTCTTGTTATCGCATCTCCTCCAAGACCTCTTGTCAGATTTTTTCAAAACTTCACTACAATTTTCCCCTGGTGGTCTAGATGTGCATGCCCAGATTATTTCTTGTCCGTTAACAAATATGGCCGCCATTGGCCAGCTTAGAAATAATGACTTCCCCTTTACTTAACACTGTTTCAATCTTGTTATTGCATCTCCTCAGAGACCATTCTTCAGATTTTGTCATACTTGTAAGGGATATTCTCCAAGTGGTCTTGTTGTGCCAGCCCAAATTTACTTTAGGTCCGTCAACAAATATGGCTGCCGTCTTGGATTTTTTCCTGTTATTGCATCTCTATAGCCAGTGGAAGTTTTTTTTGATACTGGGCATATGGATTCTTCTTAATCCCTTGATGCGTCCCCTAGAAAATGATTACAGTCCGTCAGTAATTATGGTCACCAGACGACCATCTTAGAAATTGCGACCAGCTTTACTTAGCACTGTATCAGTATCGCAGCCCTTCCAAGCCCACCCCACCCTACTCCTATTCTTAACCTACCCTACCCTTCTATCCTGGCCTATCCTAGCTTGGTACGGTAGGGTGGGGTAGCAGAAGGGAGGGTAGGGTTGGGTAGAATGGAGCAGAACATTGCAAAAAAGGGCAAGTCATCTCAAAATGAAGCTATATTTAGTATCAAATCAACCACTTCTCAGATAATTGCACTCATTAATGCAGATTGTAGCACTCAGTTGAATAGTATTGAATATGTACTATGAAAACATTCTGGAAACATTTTTGGGACTAAATCATCTTGACATTCTGTGCACATTTTAGAGAATAAAAAAATCCAGAATTTGCATTTATGTGGCTTTCTCTGTATCTTCCCTCAGGCCAAACTGTCCTAACCTTAATATTTAGGTAATGGTTATTCACAGTTGGCTATTTCTACCCACCACGGAGGAGCCATGCCTTAATAAAGCTGGGCCCAGTTGTTCAAAAGTAACGATGTCATTAGTTAACATATCGTTAAAACTTTGATCATTAAATATGAAAAATACGCTAATATTTTTGCTGAAAAAATGTGAGGAGCTTTTGCATTTGCAAAAGCTACTCACAATTCTCAGCAAAAATACCTGTTAATTAGATAGTGTACTTACTAGAGCAGTTAACATTTTGACCACTAACGAGTTGGTTAAGCTAACGATGCTTTGAACAACTGGGCCCTGGTTTGCAATACTGAAATGGTAGCTGAGCTCTATAACAGGGTTGGTAGAATATCTGACTGCAGATCCAGGGTTGGCAAGTCCAAATCCCAGCTCAGCCACATAACTTTTGTGGAGATTGTTCGTGAAATAATTTCAGTGGTCAGTCTCTGCTTTCTGCTGATTCAAGAAGTGCAGTTATCACTTACTGTCAAGACTATGTGCACAAAGTACTGGTTAACTGCTGAGAGGACTGAGCCTGCCCAAGTAAAGTGTTAACTGAACAACTTGACATGATCTTGACAGTATTTACTGGCCGTAAAACTCCAACTCAAGCAGAATAGAGAAATGGTTGTAAACAGCCAGCAGAGTGTATTTTGAAGGATAAATATTATGAGTAAATAGTTCAGAAGTTATGAGGTACACTTTGGGTGCCGGCCTCGGTGGCTCAGTTGGATGCGCCGTCACACTGGAGACCAGGAGGTCACAGGTTCAACCCCCGCCGAGGTCGGCAACATTCTTTCGTGGAGATTGATCATGAAATATTTTCTACGGTCATTCTCTCCCTTCTGCTGATTCAAGAAGGGCAGTTGTCAGTTTCTGGCGAAAGAATGTGCACAATACTGGTTAACCGCTTAGAGAACTAAGCCTGCCCAGTAAACGTGTGGTTAGGTAAACTAACCGCGCTCGACATGACCCCATTGGGTTGACTGGGCCGTAAAACCTCAACACAAACAAACACTATGGGTATTTTGGTCATGTCTGAGGCAAGAATATCTCCCTTCCAGCAAGTATTGTATGTCCTCGATGGCTCAGTTGGATGCGGATTAGACTGGAGGTCAGGATGTTGCGGGTTTAACCCCGCCAGGTTGGCAACATTCTTTCATGGAGATTGATCATGAAATATTTTCTACGGTCATCTCTCCCTTCTGCTGATTCAAGAAGGCCAGTTGTCAGTATCTGGCAAAAGAATGTGCTCAATACTGGTTAACCGCTTAGACGACTTAGCTTGAAAAGTAAAAGTGTGGTTAGCAAAACTGACCATGCTCAACATGACTCCATTCGGTTGACTGGGCCGTAAAACCTCAACTCAGACAAAGATTCGTCCATAACACAACCGGCCTTATTGGCTCAGTCTGATGTGCATCTGACTGGTGATCAGGAGGTTGCTAGTTTGATCCCTGCCGGATGGGGCAACAGTTTTTGGTGTTGGTTGACTTGAAATATTTTCTACAGTCATTCCCTCCCTTTTGCTGATTCAAGAAGGGCAGGTATCAGTTTCTGGCAAAAGAATGTGCACAAGTATTGGTTAAACCTGTCCAGGAAAACTGTGGTTAGGGAAACTGACTGCGCTTGACATGACCCTAATTGGTTGACTGGGCCATAAAACCTCAACTCAAACCAATAATGTCCATAACACAATGTCCGTAACACAAGAAATTAATTATTATATATTCTGGAAATTCAAACAGTAGACTGTAGTTCAAAAGTAGAGAGAAATCAAATACTTAGTATGCCTTGTATGCAAAAGGCAAAATTAGAAGACTACAAACAAATAAGATTTATTTCATTTCTTTGCAGACAGTAGATTTTGATATGTATAATAAGGAATTACATTGTCAGATATTTATGGCACAACAACATTTTCTTTATTTGATAGGTCCCTGGTAAAAGTAAGTGTGAAAGAAGAACTTAAGAGGGAAATCTCGAAAAATCAACAGGTAATTTGATTTGCTTTAGTAAAAGGCATAATATCTGTCTGTTTAAAAAAAAAGCTATTACACAGCACAGCTTCTGTGGACTAACCAAAATAACCATAAGTATTGGGACAGATTATGCCTTTGCAAACAGTCTAGACCCAGATCAAACGATGCAGATCATGGCATATGATCAGGGTCTGTACTGTTTGCCATACATACAGCAATACAGTAGAATGGACTATTTCAAATTTTAGGACAAGTATGGTAAGTAGATAAGGTGTCCCAATACTTTGGGTAAATACGGTCCATGTAAGAGGAGTACCCAAAAAATTAGTTTTCTTATTTCCTAATAAAAAAATGGGCATTGTGGGTACTCGTTAGAATTATCACACAGTTATGAACCAGTGCATGACAAAACCAACAAAATAGCATGCACGCCCACTGAAGACACAGATCAACCTGGGCATCCACCCAGTCTGATCGAAGTCTTTGCTGTGCACTCAGTGAGTAGCTCAGGACTCAAGCTTTCTTCATGTAGACAACAGAGACTGTGATCAGACTAGGCAGATGCCCAGGATGATCTGAGTCTTCGCTGGTTTCAAGAGTCTTATTGTAGGTTTTGTTGTGCGCTGGCTTATATTACTTTCATTCACAAGCTATATAGAACTGGTAGGAAGATAAATAACTCTACCCTTTCATCCCTGAGTTTCTGAAGTGGTCTCCTCCATCTTTGAATATGGTCACAAATCAGATCAGAATTGCAAATAGTGTAGATCTTGATTAGACAGCTCATTATGAGTCAGTTTCTACACTGTTTGCAAAAACATTATTTTGGCCTGCAGGGCTGAAGGGGTTAATATCATTGTATCTAAAATAATGTTTCCCCAAGAAGGGTTGTTGTCACTTTCTGGCAAAAAATGTGCTCTAGTACTGGTTAACTCTTAGAGGACTAAGCCTGCCCAGGAAAAAATATGGTCAGGTAAACTGACTGTGCTCGACATGACCCCATTGGGTTGACAGGGCTGTAAAACCTCAACACAAACACAAACATTATTATTGCATTATAGCAAATATTGTTATGATGTGGTACTAAGTTATTTTGTTTGAAAAATCAGAATCTCCTCTAGAACCTCATTGAGGTGCTTCTAATGTGAACCCACAACATATGTTTGTGTGCATATGAGAAAAAATTATTGGCTGGCTACATCTCATTTAACCCTTGTCCTGCTGAATAAGTTAAGATGCCACTCCCACTTCTGATTTTCAGCCAATCAGATCACTCAATCCAGATTTTAGCTATAAATTCACATACTTAATGGCAAACAGTGCAGATCCAGATCAGTTGGTTTGCCAGATCCAGATCAGTTGGCTTCTGAAGCCAACTGATCTGGATCTGCACTGTTTGCGAAGGCAGGGTATATCTGGGTTCAGCAGGACAAGGCTTAACCTAATTTCTAGAGTTATGAATGGGATCTATACTCTAGATAATAGGGAGAATCATAGCTTTGATATCGCAAGCATCTCTTGTCACAGAGAACTTGCTAAGGAAGAGTATTTGGTAATAAATTTCTTATTTTATCCCTACATACATATGATGTGGGTACTCTTTAGAAGCACCTTGGTGAGGTGAGCCGCTTCTAATGAGTATCCACAATACATTTTTTAATGGAAAAATTGAAAAAAAATTGTCCCTGAATTATCATCTAATACTCATTAATAAGTTCTCTGCTTTCACTACTGAAAAATGTCTTAATTTGTCACCCAGGGTTTCACAGTACTGTAAAACCCTGGGTGATAAAATAGGACAATTTTATTTTGTTGCTTTCAGTATTTTGAGAACTACCATGGCATGGGAGCTGGTGAATCAGCCCTCTATCTCAATGGTATTCCTATGGATATGGAAGTATATGACATATTTTCTCTTCTGGATATCATGAGGTCGGAGGCTAAAATCATGGAGGGTCTCTTCTCTCTCGGCTTAAAGGTAAGTATTTTTTTTCAAGTTTTTTCTGTGTGCTGTTGTGACAGTAGTAATAATATTTTGGCTATATTTAGATAGTGAATGTATGATTCAAAGCAATAGGAATTGGAGACTTTTCGAGCAAGTGAGTGAATGTAAGACTCATCAGGCCATAACTCCTGAACTGTAGGAGATAAAGTCATTAAACTGCACTGATGGATATAGCTCATCTGGACAATATGTAGCAGACAAGAATCACAACTTTTTTTTTTTTTTTTTTTTTTTTTTTTCATTTTTGAGTCATCTGCCCTTGGTCAAAATATGTCTTTGGGCCATAACTCCTGAACGATGAGGGATAGAATCATGAAACTTCTTAGATGGATACATGTCATCAGGATGATATGTCACAAACAAATATTACAATTCTAACTTTTTCTCTTTTCTCTTTTTGAGTTATCTGCTCTTGGTCAAATTTGTGGCTTGTCCATAAATCCTGGACCTTATGAGATACAGTCATAAAACATCTTGACTCTTGAGTTATCTGCCCTTGCCAAAAGTTTGTGCAGTGGGGACTTTGGCAACTTTGTAACAATTTCTTTAACATAACACAGTTGTGCAAGTGCATACAAAAAGATAACATTTTATCATGTGTAATCAAAGGATTGCTTAGTCAACGTGTGAATGCTTGTTACAAAAACTCTGCAGGATGGGTTGAACCTATATGCAATCTTTGCCACTTGCGAAAGTCAAGTTGTACCTTACTGTACTTATATGCTCAGTTAAAGTGTCAAAATCCTGGCATGTGTCATTAATAGTGTTGCTGGGTGTTATTCTTAAATAGGATTATTGAATTTAAGAAAGTAATGATACCATTTTATTGCTGGATAAAACTGGGGAAAAACATTTTACATTCCCAATCATTTCA
This sequence comes from Anodontia alba, assembly GCA_964016985.1. Lineage (NCBI taxonomy): Eukaryota > Metazoa > Mollusca > Bivalvia > Lucinida > Lucinidae > Anodontia > Anodontia alba. The sequence continues at coordinate 13,553,224 of OZ024832.1, forward strand.
GACTGTCCTCCCTTCCGCTGATTCAAGAAGGGCAGTTGTCAGTTTCTGGCAAAAGAATGTGCACAGTACTGGTTAACCGCATAGAGGACTAAGCCTGCCCAGTAAACATGTGGTTAGGTAAACTGACTGTGCTCGACATGACCCCACTGGGTTGACTGGGCTCTAAAACTTCAACACAAACAAATTCAGACTGTCAGTTGAGCCAGGCCAGTGAAAAGGGGTCTTAGAGCATACACAAAATGCATTAATTCAGATTATCATGTACAGTCGAACCACAATAGCTTGAACTTGGATGGCTCATTTACCACGGCTAATTTGAACTCATTTTTGAATCCCTGCGAAATTCTTCTGAATGCCCAAGAAAACAAAAATTTAGGGAAATTTTCTTGTTTCATTAAGAAATTGTATGTTTTGTGTACTCATTAGAATTGCACATTGAGGTGATTTTAATGAGTAAACTCAATGTACCATTATTGTATAGAAGATCAAAAAGACTTCCCTAAATTATCACCATTAGCTTCCTGACCTGGCTCCATGATTAACCCTCAGAGGCTTGAACAACACATATCATGAACAATTTTCAGAGATGTTTGAGCCATTGAGGTTTGACTGAAAACCAAACATGGTCACAAGGCTTATGTTCTCTTCTGATACATTCTACAGTATCCGTATTGATTCCATACTTAAGTAGACAGGGAAGGCCCTAATAAGACTTTAGAAGCTTCCCAGGCTGATCTGGATCTTTACCCTCACGAAAACATGCCTATATAATTTTGACCCCCTTAAACCCCACTTTTATATAGTAAAACTGGGGTTTACAGGGGTATACATTAATTTTCTTATTTCTGCTCAAAATATAGATTGTGGGTACTCGTTAGAACCGCCTCGACGAGCGGTTCTAACGAGTACCCACAATCTATGTTTTGAACAGAAATAAGAAAAAAATATTAGAGTTTTTTATTTGAAAGTTTTCGGTTTTTGGAGGTGAAATTTTCTATATATTTGAATAGGCGTGTTTTCGTGATGCCATTAGCATAGGCCTCAAAGATACAGACAACCCTCTTTATACTGACACTCGATACAATGACAAAATTTGTTATGAATATGAGAATGACTGGCACGAAACCTTCCCTCATGAGGTGACAGTTAATCAGAAAATATGCAAGAATATTGTATTTAATATTTTAAGAAACATGTTTTAGATATTTATTAGAATCACCTCAATAAGGCAATTCTAACAAATATCTAAAACATATTCTCTATGAGCAATAAGAATAAAATAAACCCTTTCTTACATATCGTTCTGCTGCATTTAAGGATTCTTTACAACAGCTAATTCATTGTAGAAGCAACATCTTTCAGAACAAATGCTGTTGATGAACAAGGGTCCACTGTACATTTTCTTGCAAAGCAGTTGCTCTTATAATTTTTTTTTCAATATTGCTATTTTGCTTACCATCTGTAGCTCACAGTATATTGAATTGCTCAACTTCTGACATAAATTTCATAAAAAATTGCCACTCCTGAGAGACAGTGTACTAAGTATATGTAAGTAATAATTATGTTTATCATGTTTCCAGGGTGACCAACTGAATCGACTGTTAAAGTTAGACATGAGTAGTGGGAAAGATGAGTTTGCTCTGGACATTAGGCATACTGCTGTTCAGGTAAGTGATTTGCTGTTATTTTCATTTTGTTACAACGTTCTAAGTTGAAGAGATTGGATACCCTTGGTATATTTTATCCCTTTTTAGCTCACTGGGACTATGTCCCTGGAGAGCTTATGTTGTCACCCCGATGGCGTTGGAGTCCACATTAGCACAATGTTTCGGCGTCTGTCGGCATCCGCGTAGGCGTTAGCACAATGTTTAAGTTTTCATAGGTGTGCGTCCAGCGAGCTGTGTTGTCTTCTGACAACTCTTGTTTACAAGAGAAATAACTTTTATGACTTCCAATGAGCTTTACTGTCTTCTGAAAAGAAAAGTGAAAAAATTTACTCCCAAGGAGAGCAAATTCTTTCTTTTTAGAATTGACCCTTTTTCAGAAGGGTGGCAAAAATATTTCCACAGAATTGCCTCCATTTAACCCTTTTCATGCTGAATACATTAAGATGCCACGCCCATTTCTAATTTTGAACCAATCCAGATTGTTCATATAAATTCACAGACTGAATGACAAACAGTGACATATAAATTCACAGACTGAATGGCAAACAGTGTAGATCCAGATCAGTTGGCTTCTGAAGAAGCCAACTGATCTGGATCTACACTGTTTGTAAAGGCAAGCCATATCCAGGTTCAGCAGGACAAGGGTTAAAATGTCGCCATTCCCTATAAATATTAGATGTGTTATGAGCCATGCTTTACTTTTGCTGAACATAAGGCTTCATATGAATTTTCTCTCATTGGGGATTATTTGACTGAACTGTTGAGCTTCCAAGGGAAGATGTCACTCAGTTGTTACGTAAAGCAACACAAAAATGAAGCATTCTAAACCTATAACCTGCTGAATGTGACTATTGTTCAAGTCAAATTCCTACCAATTCAGAGGTAGCATCTCAAAATGATGGATATATTGTTAACTGTGACATTAACCCTCATCTCAACCAATCCATTTTATACGGAAGTTCATTCTTAAAGTCCCAATGTTTTTAACTGTTTGCCTGGGATTTTCTGTTGCCTTTCAGTTTGTTTTTCTTGGGCAGCTGTGTTGTGAATTAAAGAAATCCTTCCTTTAAATTAGTGATGGGCAGACGGGTGTCGGGCGGGCTTCCAGGCGTCTGGCATTGTCGAAGGTTTACCATTTGGTTAACCTTTTTGAAAAATCCATTCATAAAGCCGCTAGGCATTTTTCTTGTATATTAGTTTGGAAAATAGTATCCTTGAGTGATTAGGCCCATGCTTTTTAAAAAAAGCGATGGGAATATTGTTAATGCTTCTGTCCATCCATCACACTATTTCTCTTAACGCCAGCCTTGGTGGCTCAGTTGGATGCGCCGTCCGACTGGAGACCAGGTGGTCGAGGGTTCAACCCCGCCGAGGTCGGCAACATTCTTTCGTGGAGATTGATCATGAAATATTTTCTACAGTCCGCTGATTCAAGAAGGGCAGTTGTCAGTTTCTGGTGAAAGAATGTGCTCAATACTGGTTAACTGCTTAGCGGACTAAGCCTGCCCAGTAAATGTGTGGTTAGGTAAACTGACCACGCTCGACATGACCCATTGGGTTGACTGGGCAGTAAAGCCTCAACACAAACAAATTTCCTCTTAAACCGACTTAGCGGAATTTAAGCAAACCAGCTATGTGACTTCCCAGCTTGGCAAGGGTGTGCAAGAGCAATATTATTTTTCACTCTGCCCCATGTGACCTTTGGATGAAAGCATGGAGATTTGCAATGGCCTACCATAATATAGCTATGTTTAGTATCAGAACAACCTCTGCCCATCACTTACCTCTCCTTTTAAGCAAAAAAAAAAAAAAAAATATGGTAGGGGGACTGTTTCCTAGGAGACTCTGGTTGTATCTTTAAAGTTAGTCACATTGTTTTCTGTTTAATTGCAGTTTGTAAATGATCTTGAGAAGGACGATAAATACAAACACTGGCCAGATCGAGCACAAGATATTTTGAGACCAACTTACCCTGGAATGTTGAGACATGTAGCAAAGAACTTCTTTAATTTGGTGAGAATTTTCAGACTGCTTCTTTGTATTTATAGTTAGAGATTATAAAAGTAATCACACTTGTGCTATTGTTTGAAGAACACCAGAACAATAACTATCCTAAGTAATCAGATAAAAACAGCATAAGGCCATTAAAATAATGTACTTAATGCTAAAATTTGAACAGACCCTGCTGGTTGCATGGCTGCATTTTCAAAAGGTGCTGGCTGAATGACAAACAATGTAGAACCTAACTAAACTGCTTACTTAGGAACAGACTGTGAAACAGGCAAGCTAGTCTGTGTCTCGGATGTTTATGGGACAGCTTATTTTCAAATGAATGGTGCTGTGTGACATTAAGTTGACATTTCTATGTAATATATAATGTATAACCCCAGGTGTCCACATAATATATACAGATAATAGGGGTATGTAGTGGTCTACATTAACTCTTTTGTTGTCTGCTGATAACCTTTGCAGACAGTTTGGACCCAGATCAGGCCCGATGAAACGTCAGGCCTGATCTGGATCCAAACTGTTTGACACTCTGATGGTGTTCCTCAAAGATTTTTTTTTTCGAAAAAGTTTATTTTAAAAAAATCTACAGACAAAAAAAGCATGCAAAATTACCCAGCAAGCAGAGTTATGAGCATTTTTTTGCAAATTTTTTGAATTTAGCAGTTTTTCAACCCTAAGCAGTATTTAATTGTTTTTGCTGTTTCAGACCAGTTTTAACACTGAATAAATCTGTCTTTATGTGCTCTCCCTTCCATTGATTCAAGAAGGACAATTTTCAGTTTTGCGCAAAAAAATAAGCACAAGTACTGGTTTACTGCTTAGAGGACTAATCCTGCCCAAGAAAAATTAGGTTGGGTAAACTGACTGGCTTGACATGACCTTAATAGCATTGACCAGGCAGTAACCTCCAAAACAAACCACAGATGTGCAGTCTGATCAGGGTCTTCACTTTTGACTCATTTGGTTGGGTAAGTTGACCGGTTTGACATGACCTTAAGAGTGTTGACTGGGCTGTAACATCCAAACCAAAACAAAATCTACTTGCAAAAAGTGCAGGCACTGATCAGACTGCACAGATTTCTCATATTACATGGCAAAGCTTAGGCCTAAAACCATGTCTAATTTTTCACCACTGACCCTAAAGTCCTAAAGTTTTTAAGGTTTTTTGGAGGATTTTGCTGTTTGGCCATATTGTTTTCCTGTTAAAACTTTTAACAAAATAAAAATATTTTCCAAGCTACTGTCCCTATTTTAAAATTCCATGAAAACACACAGATTTTTTTATTTGGCCTTATATGTGTACCTGTTTTATAGGTGTTTATTGTTGATCCACTAGACAAAGAAAGCAAGGAACTTCTGAAGATGGCAGAAGCATTCTTGGTGCACAGTGTTCCAATACGTATTGGTCTTGTGTTTGTTTTGAAGCCGGGTGCCAGTGTTGCAGAAGATGCTGGAGTGGCCCTGGCTCATGCGTTTGATTATATCAAACAGAGGGAAGGTTCTGACAAAGGTCTGACCTTTATTACTGACGTAAGTATAAGTCTCTGTGCATTGTTTATAGAAATCTGTTAACCTTAAGCAATCTCTAGGTAAATTTAGCAGATGACAAATTGATGATAGTTTTCCCATTGTTCACAGCATCATCATCATCATCAGATTATTGATTAACGTGCAGGTACAGGGACAACATCCACATCAGTGGGCCCCCTTCCAGGTAGCTGGCTTGCTGCATGCATGGCAGATCTCACACCAGATCTCCAGATGTGTCTATCATGAGGGTCCATAGCTGAGAGCTTCCACTCTCGGCAATCCCTCTCTGTCAGCTGCTTCCATGTCATCTTGGGCCTCTCAGGCCCACGCTTTCCATCAACCTGTATGTCAAAATCTGTCCTGACTGCACCATTGGAGTGTCCCACATGTCCATACCTGCAGAGCCTTTTCTCCTTCAGAATCAGGGTCTACACTGTTTGGCACTCATTCAGCAGTCTAATGATACATTAACAGGTAGTAGACTGCAGTTAGTCAATACCTTTCGGTTGACTGAAACCTGTCTTTCTGTGTTTCTTATCCCCACCCTACCTCCCCCACCCCCATTTTGCTTGTCCCTACAAAATACAAAAGCTGAATGGGGTATAACTCTCACAAAATTAATGTGATTGTTTTCAACGGGTAATCAGGTAATCTACTCCTCAGCCCCAAGCTCAAATAGTTATCCAGATTTCTTGCTGAAAAGAAAACAAATGGACAGATGAGCACCCTAAAAGCAATATGCCACTCCAAGAAAGTGGGGGCATAAAAAGTGCCTTATTGGGAGCTATGTGGAGTTACAGAATGTAAAAGTGGAACAGGGTTTTACAGCATGCAAAAGCTATATGGAGACCCTGATCATCTGATTTGGGTCTTCACTGTTTGCTTAGGCCTGTCTTTCAGAATATGTAAGGTTAATATATGTTTTATTGCATAGGAAACAAACCAGCAGAATGGAATTATATGTTTATGTTAGTTAGATGCTTCAAGAATAACTTAAGCTGCATAGCTTCAGATAAGAAGGGGTTTCCATATAATAATTTTCTTATTTCTCCATGAAAATATATTTTGTGGGTACTCATTAGAAGTGCCTTGACAAGGCACTTCTAATGAGTACCCACAACATATGTTTTCACAGTGAAATAAGGAAAATATTATAACTTTTCAGTTAAAAAAAAATGCTTTATCTGGAGCTATGAAGTTAGGCAATGCATTTTAAGGTATATGAAGTTAGGCAATGTATTGTCAGGTATATGAGGATAGGCAATGTATCTTCAAGTGTATGAAGTTAGGCAATGTATTTTCAGGTACATGAAGATAAGCAATGTATTTTCAGATATATGAAGTTAGGCAATGTATTTTCAGGTATATAAAGTTAGGCAATGTATTTTCAGGATATAAAGATAGGCAATGTATTTTCAGGTATATGAAGTTAGGCAATGTATTTTCAGGTGCCGGCCTTGGTGTCTCAGTTGGATGGGCCGTCCAACTGGAGATTAGGAGGTCATGGGTTCACCCCCCACCGAGGTCGGCAACATTCTTTCCTAGAGATTGATCATGAAATATTTTCTACGGTCATTCTCTCCCTTCTACTGATCCAAGAAGGGCAGTTGTCAGTTTCTGGCGAAAGAATGTGCACAATACTGGTTAACCGCTAAGAGGACTAAGCCTGCCCAGTAAATGTGTGGTTAGGTAAACTGACCTTGCTCAACATGACCCCATTGGGTTGACTGGGCCATAAAACCTCAACACAAACAAATTTTTCAGGTTTATGAAGCAGTGGGTGACAAGGAGTTAACTCAGGATGCAGTAGTTACAGAATTCATCAATCAATTCACCGATGATGATGTGGAGGATGTATTTGGTGACCACAGTGAACATGATATTGTCAGAAAGGTATTAGAATAAATTCAAATGTCAGTGGCTCAAATTCTTTGGGACCACAGAAATGTGTTCTAGATATGGGCAGTTTGAGCCACTGAGGTTTAATGAAAGGGCCAGTTCAGGCAAATGGGGATAATTTAGGGTTGTCTTTTTGATCTTTTATAATATAATGGTATGTTGAGTGTTCTCATTAGAATAATTTAGGTTTGTCTTTTTGATCTTTTATAATATAATGGTATGTTGTGTGTTCTCATTAGAATAATTTAGGGTTGTCTTTTTGATCTTTTATAATATAATGGTATGTTGAGTGTTCTCATTAGAATAATTTAGGGTTGTCTTTTTGATCTTTTATAATATAATGGTATGTTGAGTGCTCTCATTAGAATAATTTAGGGTTGTCTTTTTGATCTTTTATAATATAATGGTATGTTGTGTGTTCTCATTAGAATTGCCTCAATGAGGCAATTCTAATGAGTACACATAACAAATATTTTCATAATAAGAAAATTTCTCTTAATTATCTCTAAATGTATGTTTTCTTCAGTTATCAGAAGAATTATTTAGGGACTTGAAAACAAGTTCTAATCAGCAAGAGTAAACAAGTGATCCCTGTTCAGGTCATTCAAGTTTTATGGTACATAGTTCTCCTCATGAAGACCCACTACATGTTTTCATGGAGAAATAAGACAAATATTAGTTCTTTTGGTTTGAAAAAAAAAAAAGTACGGTAAATGTCCTGAAATTTCGTACACCAAAGTTTCCAACAAAATTGACATGCAAAAGGAGCAGTCTGATCAGGGTCCACACTGTTTGCCATTCCACTTAGCATTTTAAGAAACAAGTGCATAAAAAGCAAAATTTAGGCAAAAAAACTGTTGAATAAAGTGTTCGAAATTTTAAGTCACTTACCATACCTTTTCTGGTACTATGGCTGAAATATTTATCCAGCATGCTATCAGTATTTTTGTTTTCTGCATTTTTATTTTCTGCAAACTCGTTCAGATGCACATCTGACTAGTGATCAGGAGACCGCAGATTTGCTCCCCCTGAAATATTTTCTGTGGTCTTTCTTTCCCTTTCACTTATTCAAAAAGGGCAGTTGTGAGTTTCTAGTGAAAGGATGTGCACAAGTACTGGTTAACCACTTAGTGGAATAAGCCTGTACAAGAAAAGTATAGTTAGGTGAACTGACTGGCTCAATATGACCTTGATAGTGTTGACTAGGTTGTTTAACTCCAACTCAGTCAACCAGCCCCTATTTAATAAAAAACAAAAACAAAAAAAAAAAAATAAAATAAAATAAAATAAAATAAAATAAAAAAAAATTAAAAAAAAATTATAAACAACACATTTTCTGAAGCTATGGCTGAAATATTTTTCCAACTAGCTATCAGAGTTTTTGTTTTCTACATTTTTATTTTCTGTAAGCTGCTGTAAACTGACCAATACAGTGAAACCTTAATGGAGGCAATTGTTTAAGACAGGTAGTCTTTAGACCACCTGTATTAAGCAGTCACCTCTGTTAAGAGGCCTGGGGTGTTCAGGTGTGGTGAAGGTGTCGTGCATCTTACATCACAGGGGCATCCTACTGAGATTGGCTTACAGCTGGGCAAAGCCTGCTATCCTTGTAGCAGGTTAGGGTAGAGGGGGATTGTTTTTATTTGTTCTGTTTCTTCACTTTCATTCCTATTTCTCTTTCTTCCCTGTCCCTCTCTTTCATCTCTAATAGCTCTTCTATCTCTTTTCTCCCTTTCTCTGAGAGACGACACAGAATGACCCACAAGGGTTGATGTGCCGTTAAGCCTCAACTCAATCAGTCTATTAAGAGGCCATATTTTTTGTTCCTTTAAAAGCCAAGTAAGGATAAATTTACTTGCATTACGCAAACACCTGTCTTAGCAACCACTTGTTGTATTTCCATTAGGAGCTTGCTTAACAGAGATGTGATGGTACAGTCGACTCTTTGTTATCTCGAATTCCAAGGGACTCTATTAAATACTTTGAGATATCCGTACCTCGACGTATAAGATTTGCAGAATTGAGGAAAAAATTATTCAAACAACCACATTTAACAAATATATATGTAATTGGACTCATGAAGTTAGAGATATACTGAAAATATTCTGGAAAAGAGGAGAAATTGCTCCTTAGGAGCAATTTCTCCTCTTTTTCACAATATTTTTTCTTGTTGTTACATGTTCATGTTTAGGCAGGGACCAAATTTTCACTTCGAGATAAGCAGTTATTCGAGATAAGCCAGGTCAAGATAACGAGAGTCTACTGTAGTTTTGTATTGTTTTCATTTTAGAGCAGTGATGACTATGTAAAAAAGTCAGGACTGAGTGATTACCCTCAAGTTCTAATGAATGGAGTACCACTGAACAAGAAGTCTCTAACATCAGATGGTTTTGAAGAGGGTGTAATCACACAGATAATGACCATGACTCCAGATATACAGCAAGCTGTGTATCAGGGTCGACTTCATGATGGACATAACACTCTGGAGTGGCTGATGGAGCAGGACCATGTATTACCCCGTCTCAACTCGAGAGTGCTGGCTCCGCCCACCACAACCATCGACCTAACTGAAAACATTGAATCTACCATATTTGAGGATCCAGAATCATTTGCGTTGATGACATCAAAAGATATGTCAGGGATTATGGCAGGAAATATTAAATATTTGAGAAGAAATGAAGAAGACAGTCTGAACGCTGTGTCAATGTGGATTATTTGTGATCTCCATACAGCTCATGGCAGAGATCTGGCATATTCAGCTCTTAAGAGATTGAAACATTCACATGATCTCAGAGTTGGATTTATTTTCAATAAAGACAAGCCTGAAAATGTTAAAATTGATGTGAACAAGGCTGTGTATGTTGGTGTGAATACTCTGCCGCTGAGTCAAGCGAAGAACTATGTAACGAAATTGGTGAAGGATGAAAATTACCAGGCCTTACAGGATGGTTCTAAAACACTGGAAGATTTGGAAGTAAATGTAAGTTGGGCTGTATCAGACAAGAAACTTTGCTCAAGAGCTACTGAAAAATGGGCCATGTCCAGCGAAAAAGTGCCTTCAAATGTGAAAAATGAGCAGATTCAGATCATTCTCCGCATGCGCAATGTATCATCTGGGCCTGTGCTCTCTATTCATACAGTCTATAGGATCCAATGATTCCGCTGGGCATTTGCTGTCTGCATATATAGTATCCAATGATTCTGTTAGCAGACAGTGAAGGCCCAGATCAGACTGCCCAGATGGGCAGTCTGATCTGGGCTTTCGCTGTCCGCATTTGCCTGAAGGCACATTTTCGCATGGTGCAGTTCATATTATGTTTTAACACATACCAGTGATTTTTTTAGGCGTGCGTTCTGTGTCCTGTACGCATAATTTCGCCAGAGGACGCAAAAAATTAGCCTCGGTGAGTCCCGTGGACTCATAAAATTCTCGAATGTACGCACGTTTTGCTTCTTGAAATCTACTTTCATTTTCGGAAAGGCGAATACGCAAGCGGTGTTTCAGTACCGTGTTTGGTAAAAGCCAATACTGAAAGGCGTCGTATCTCTACGGTACACTGATTCTACCTATACAGTCAAAAATCAATACCAAGTTGTCCAGTACTGGAGGAAACCGTAGTGGACACTAAAGTATTGGTTTTTAGTCTGTTGAGAACTTTTATCGTAACACCGCCATTGACATTGCAATTGTCAACAGGAAACAGCGATCGCTTTTTTGTTTTTGTTTTGAAAGAAGAAAAAGATGCACCCTAAAAAGATAATAAAACAATAAAACTAGACCCCTTACAGCAAACGCTGTTCGGTCTGCTACGTCAGCAAATCAGACTGACACGGACAACAAAGTCTGTGACTGCCGATGATGGCGATCTCGATAACGGAAACCCCCAGTTCCAAACTGAACTCACAAAGCAACAGACAAAAAAAAGTCTCTGCTTTGTATTACGGTCTAGTCAAAACAGACAAAATGTCTGTCCTAAATTATGTATCACAGGTATTGATCATCTGTCACAAAAACTGAAGTTTTATGAAAACATTTTCATAAACCTGTAGGTGAAAACATTTTCTTAACACTTCTGTTTTAATAGACAGTGGTACTATAGTTTCATATTTCTCAGGAAGTTTTCTGGAAAGAATTAAAGCAACTCAGTCACCACTATTGACTTTTATTGCACATCTAATTAAAATACTAAGAAAGTAATTATAAAACACTGTTACACAAGTTTAAATGAAAAGTCTAAGATGCAACAAAATATTTCACCACGAGTCCCAGGCTGGATGCATAGTTTGAGTTTGGGATGCATGAATTCTGGACCTAGCGAGTCCCAGGACCCATAAAGGCAAAATTGTAAAAAAATCACTGCATACACATCAAAATACACAAATTTCATTGCAAAACAACAAGGAATACCACAAAAAATAATTTTGTCATTTCAGAAGATACCCAGATTAATTTTAGAGCAACTGCATGTACATGTATGTACTAGACTTCAATATTTATAGCATAATTCAAGATAATCAGTCATGGCAAAACATGATTGACTACTCACTGAGTTGCTGTAAATGAGCAGTGTTTGATTAACTTGATTAATTTGTGAAGCACTGCTATCTTTTGATATTGGCAATATTCAATGAAAATGTCGTAGTCAAAAAAAGAATATAGCCAGATCCAGAATCTGGCTAGCTAGGCCAAATAGCAATTATTATTTGGACCTTCATCTCATCTTCCAGGAGGTGCCAGCCTCGTTGACTCAGTTGGACGCATGTCAGACTGAAGATCAGGAGGTTGTGGGTTCGACCCCAGCGTGTTCAGCAGCATTCTTTCATGGAGATTGATCATGAAATATTTTCTGTTGTCATTCTCTCCCTTCCTTAGATTCAAGAAGGACAGTTGTGAGTTTCCGGTGAAAGAATGTGCACAATACTGTTAACTGCTTAGAGGACTAAGCCTGCCCAGTAAAAGAGTGGTAATGTAAACTGACTGGGCTTGACATGACCCCCATTGGGTTGACTGGGCCATAAAACCTCAACACAAAATCTTCCAGGAGGTAATTTTACTCCCAAGTAACTCCACAACTGCACATACTATCATATTAATAAATGAGTTAATGATTCTCAAGCATGAAAATGTATCATTTTAATGAAATTGCCAGTAGAGATATCTCAGTTTAATTCACTAAATTTATGCTAGCAGTTACTTTTATAAGTTGAAAATGTTCTTGATTCAAGGTTATAAAATTGAAATCATTGAACTCATTGTCTTTGAAAAATCTGAAATGGACCCATGGCATTAAAGTTTGATTATGGGGAACCAGTACACAGTCATAGTCTAATAGCTGTTTTGCTGGTCAGTAGTGAGGAAATTATTTGTTGATAAATAAGGATTCCTGTTTATAGTGGGGTATACTGTTTTCACGTTGTCCATCTGTCCATCCGTTATGTTTTGGTTTCTAAGAGGGAGTATCTAATATGCACTGCTTATTGACATTTTCTTGATTTTTACAGGGCATGGATATGGCAGCCTACAAGAAAGCCTATGCTGATCAATCTGACAATTACCTCACTGTACATAGGACATTTGTTGATAGAGTTCTTGATTTCTCAGAGGGAGATCGTGGCATATTGACAAATGGAAGGGTAAGCTTGTGTTCCTTTGTTACTTGTATTTATAGATAACAGGGCCCAGTTGTTCAAAGCGTCGTTAGCTTAATGAGCTCGTTAAGGGTCATTTCGTTAACTGTTCTAGCAGATTCAAGATACAATATTCTGATATTTTTTGCTGAAAAAATATGAGTAGCTTTTGCACTGCAAAAGCTACTCACATTTTTTCAGCAAAAAATTTCAGCATATTTGCGTATCACTCGATGTAAATTTTAACGAATCGTTAACTAACGACATCGTTAGCTTTGAACAACTGGGCCCAGGTAAATATTTTGCTTATTTCTCAATGAAAATGTATGTTTTTTGGATACTCAATAAAAGCGAGGTGCTTCTAATGAGTACTCACAACCAGGGTTGTGGAATTATCAAATTTTTTTACTTGTCTATGGACAAGCAAATGGTCATAATCCACTTGTCCAACCAAGATTTACTTGCTCGAAAATTGTCAGTTTTCTTTTTTCTCAAAGAAAACGTATTTTGTAAGCTCTCATTAGAAGTGCCTCTAATGAGTACCCAGAACAAAAGTTTTCTTCGAGAAATAAGAAAACTATATACCTCATAATCAGGATACTCTTCTTAGCTACTCGGGACAAATTTCTTATTTGTCCCTAGGGAAATGGACAAGTCAGGCATAGTATTTCCACAGGTCTGCCCACAACATATGTTTTGTAGAGATATAAGAAAAATGTACATACATTTTGGTGGAAAAAAAAAAAAACAACACCTTATCTAGAGCTGTTTTAATAGAGTTCATGTCTGTAGACGGGCTCCTAGATTTCCCTGGTGCAGAAAATGGATAAATGATATGTGCATAGCTTACAGACTTGGAGAAATTATTAGATTGATTACAGACATTTTTGTATTACATGTTTATCAGGGAAAGTAGAAATTTGTCCTTGGTGAGTGGCACTTCTAATGAGTACCCACAAAACCTGTTTTTGTGGAGAAACAAGAAGAATAACTTTCTGAATACTCCTGTCTAGAGCTATGTAGTACTGCACTTCGGAAACGCCACCAGGGCCCAGTTGTTCCATTACGAAAACACGCCTATTCAAATATATAGAAAATTTCACCTTCAAAAACTGAAAATTTTCACATAAAAAAACCCTGATATTTTTCATAATTCTGCTCAAAACATAGATTGTGGGTACTCATTAGAACCGCCTCGCCGAGGCGGTTCTAACGAGTACCCACAATCTATGTTTTTGAGCAGAAATAAGAAAAATAATGTATACCCCCGTAAACCCCAGCTGTACTATATAAAGGTGGGGTTCAAGGGGGTCAACATTATATAGGTATGTTTTCGTGATGGAACATCATTAGCTTAACAAGCTCATAATGACAAACTCTGTTGTAGCTAAGGTATTTTCATGTACATTGATATTTTTGCTGCAAAAAATATCAATGCATTTGTCATATTTCAAGGTAAAAATTTTAACATCAAGTCAGCATCATTAGCTTAACAAGCTCATAATGACAAACTCATTACCTGTTGTAGCTAAGGTATTTTCAAATACATTGATATTTTTGCTGCAAAAAATATCAATGCATTTGCCATATTTAAAGGTAAAATTTTAACATCAAGTTAGCTAAGAATGGTGTTTTGAACAACTGGGCCTTGGCAGTCAAATTGACTTGATTAAATGGTTAAATGTATCAGTACAGTAAGAAGTTAAAGTGTCTGAATATTTAAGGTACTTAAGATATATTTGAGTGGATGGTATACATTTCTGCAGATCAGTCATGCACTTCTACTGCAAAGCTCTTGATAAGATGCTTTTTTGAAATCCAAAAGTATTGATATTTTCTTATTTCTCCATGAAAACGTATGTTGTGGGTACTTATTAAAAGTGCCTCATTGAGGCACTTCTAATGAGTACCAACAGCATATGTTTTCCTCGAGAAATAAGAAAAATATTTACCTGATACCCACTCTTATCTAGACCTATGTACTGTCATCAAAAGCCACTCTGTATTATTTAAGGCCAGTTCCTTGTGTTTTCAAATGGCTTCCACAAATTTGTGTGCTATGCTGAAACAAATTTTGGTGAATTGAGAAAACTATAAATCTGTGGGTACCCCTCTTTTCTTGCTCTATGTTTCTTATTTGTTTTGTTTTTATTAGGTTTTAGGTCCATTAGGGGATGAGGAGTTCCTACCAGAGGATATTGACCTGCTGGAGTTGCATGTGAAACAGCTGTCAGCTAAACAAATCAAGTCAGAACTCAAGTCCATGGGTTATAAGGGAGATAAGTAAGTAATGTCAAACCCTTTATCTGTAAAAAATGAAAACATTTTAGAATATCATCTGAAATCAATAAACTAGCATGCTGAAAAATAAGGAGAATACAAACATTTTCAGGGCAATGACTTGTGTCAAAGTTGTCTTTGCTGCCCTTCTGAAAAGGGGTCTGCAACTGCTCTGAAAGGAAAGAATTTTTTTTCCCTTATAGATTACACATCTTTTCAGAAGGGGCTTGGTTTGCAGGAATGCAAACAAAAAATCACAAAAGTTATTTCCTTTGTACAAAATGTAGGAAAATCTACGAAGTAAGTATGTCCCCCTCCTTAAGCACCCTTGTTTCATACCTCAAAATGGAGGTGGTTGGGTGAAGCAAAACTGTTGTGTATCTTGTGTCACTAGGGCTTTCAAATAATGTTGACTTACAGTTGGGCAAGGCCTGCTATCCTTGAAGCAAGTAAAGTTAGAAGGGGAATGTTTTTTGTTTCATCTGTTTCTTCACTTTCATTCATTTTACTCTTTCTCCCCTTTCCCTCTCTTTCATCTCCTCTACTCAGTGTCTTTCTTTTCCCTTTCTGTGGGAGATGACACAAAATAACCCACAAGGGCTGAAGTGTCATTAAACCCCAAAACAATCGATCATACATCAAAAATAATAGGGGGTATTCACATGATGTTTTTTTTTTTTTTTTATTTCTCCGCAAAAAAACATGATGTGGGTACTCATTAGAAGTGCCTCGGTGAGGCGCTTCTAATGAGTACCCACAACATATTCTTTCATGGAGAAATAAGAAAAATATTGTTTTTTTTTTGGCTGAAAAATGTGCCTTATCTGAAGCTGTGCCATATTGTCATCCTTTACAGAGGCAGTGACCTTGTAATGAAAGTTGGTGGACTAATGGGAAGTAAAGCCTCACAAACCAGGAAGAAGCTAAACTACCATAATGACAGAAACAGGTAAGATTACTGCTGCAGATGAGATACCTTTTAAAAGTACAGGGCCCAGTTGTTCAAAGCGTTGTTAGCTTAACAAGCTCGTTACTGGTCAAAATGTTAACTATCATAGTAAGTACAATATCGAATTCACAGTTATTTTTGCTGAAAAAATGTGAGTAGCTTTTGCAAATGCAAAAGCTACTCACATTTTTTCAGCAAAAATATTAGTGTATATGACATATTTAAAGATCAAAATTTTAACAGTACGTTAACTGAAGACATCGTTAATTTGGAACAACTGGGCCCAGGTAGAGCTATAGCAGTCACCATGGTAACGGCCTTGCCATTGGTTAAAGTTTTTGGTTAACCCATTTATGCCGAGTGGATTCTTCTACCTCAAGTCTTTGGACAGGTCCATTTCCAGTAGAAGGGATGTCTGGTTAGCTTTTATTATTACCAAGTTTTATAGAAATTCCTGTACTTAATGCAAACAGTGTAGACCCTGATCAGACACCGCTGAATGCAGTGTCTGACCTGGGTCTACACTGTTTGCCAATGTCCCTTTTATGGGATGCCAGGCTTAAATGGGTTAAAGTCTTTGAAAGGCTCTGTCTCCTGAACCGCAGGATAGAAGTAGTTCATACTTGTCCTGATGATAGATACTGGTCTGGAGTTCTATGCTGTCCCATCCCGACCCACATATTAAAGTTTTGGTCAAAGCTTTTAGAGGCAAAGTGTGCTTCATGCTAGCTATGCTGCCCTGCGGCATCTCTTATTATCACAACTTTTAACTAGGCATGATATAGGCATCAGGTAGTCTGTCCATCCATCAGACCATATGTCTGCAGTCCATCAAAAGTTGCATTTAGCATAGCATTTAAGTCCATTTCTGTACAATATGGTTTAAATGTTTGTGGCTTAAATTTTATGACTCCCTCACAGGATAATCATATGACTTGGCACATCATAATAACATGATATACAGGATGCACAACCAAGCCGTGTTGGATCATGCAGAGGAATTGTAAAGGAAGAGCATTTGATGATACTTCTAGGATAGTTTTTCTCCAATTCACCATAAAAGCATATGTTGTGGGTACTCTTTAGAAGTGCCCTGGTGGGGCTCTTCTAATGAGTAATCACACCATATGTTTTTATGGAGAATTAAGAAAAAATATCCCAAAATTATCACCAAGTACTCCTTAAGAAAAAATATCACAAAATTATAACCAAATAGTCCTGAAGAAAAAATATCCTAAAATTATCACCAAGTACTCTTTAAGAAAAAAAATCCCAAAATTATCACCTAGTACTCCTGAAGAAAAAATATCCCAAAATTATCACTAAGTACTCCTTAAGAAATATCCCAAATTTATCACCAAGTCCTCCTTAAGAAAAACATATATCAAAATTATCACCAAATACTCCTTAAGAAATAGTAATCCAAAATTATCACCAAATACTCCTTAAGAAAAAATATCCCAAAATTATCACCAAGTACTCCTTATTAATAACTCATCTGGAGATGTATGTTTTCATTTCAGAAGAGCTTGTAGTTCTTGTTGGGTATAACAAAGGCAGGTTTTATGATGACAGTCTTTTTGTTTCAGTGCGGTAAGACTGCCTGCAGATCCTAACAGTCCAGCCTTTCAGATTGAAGCTATTGTGGACCCTGCTTCAACTGCCGCTCAGAAGATGGCTCCAATCTTAATGGTAATATATGTCAGGGCCCAGTTGTTCAAACATAACAATGTTGTTAGTTAACGTATCGTTAAAACTTTGATCATTAAATATGGCAGATATGCTAATATTTTTGCTGTAAAAAATGTGAGTAGCTTTTGCATTTGCAAAAGCTACTCACATTTTTTACAGCAAAAATACCTGTGAATTAGGTATTGTACTTTCTGGAACAGTTAACATTTTGACCACTAACAAGCTCATTAGGCTAACGATGCTTTGAACAACTGGGTCCAGATCTTGAAAATAGAGGTGTTTATGCATAGTATTTGGTGCTGTTTTCAGTCAATGATTACTAGCATTGTGAAAGATAATTTGTAAAAACTCAATAAAAGCTTTGCAGTGTATGTTATTTTGGTTCTTGATGAGGGACAAACACACATATTTCCTACCTGAATTGTATGTTCGCAGTCATCCATTGTTCAGGTGAACATAATTCCAAGGAATGTAAGATCACCACCCATGTACCCTGACAAAAATCTAAATAATTTTACCGGTATATTGCACTGTGAAACGATTTGATTCGGTATGTGCAGAGCTTCTTTTAATATGCCTCTAGCTCGCAATAATACAAGCTGGTGATTTAGGATAGGTTTTATTTTTTAAACCTGAGTATTGTGTGTGTACTCATTGGCGTTGCCTAAATTAGGCAATTCCAATATCTATCCAAGAGATTTTCAATGCTGATTGAGTTTTTTCCACTGAATACCCACAAGATATGTTTGATGGAAAAAGAAAAAAAAATAGCTTCTGAATGCTCACTTTATGATGACCTATGTTTAATACATAAGTTCATTTAACTGGTTATAGTCTGGAGACCCCTAAAAGGGTATTTGGCAAACAGTGCAGACCCAGATCAGATGCTGCAGAATGCGGCATCTGATCTCGGTCTTCACTGTTTGCAAATAGTTTGGTCACTTTTCTCTAGGAATATCTGAATCACATAGCCTGACATACCTAAAATCTAAATTAGAATCTTCCAATATATAGTGTGGGGGAGTTCATTCATTGGAAAGAAGTTTATATGTAAAGTTGAAAGACTGAATGTCAAACAGTGTAGATCCTGATGAGACGGCTCATAATGAGCCATCTCATCCGGATCTATGCTGTTTGGGAAAGCCTATTTTTATTGCCTATGGCAGTGAAAGAGTTAATGAGTCCTGGTTCTAAAATATGATATTTAATGCTTAGCACTCTGGGTAAAAAGTTCAGCTGACAACAGAAAATAGGCCTTGGCATTTCATGCAGATTGTTTCCAAAGGAGACAGTTTGCATGAAATGTCAAAGTCTATTTTCTAGGAAAAATAAGAAAAATGTTATTTACAATGTATTTGTCGTTTGCTTAATATGCCCAGAGGGAGGTAAAGATTAAGTCTCTTGAACTCTTTCATTCCTGCAAGCCAGAACAGGTACCTTTGCAAGCAGTAAAGATCCAGATGAGACAGCTTCGAACAAGCTCATCAGAATCTGCAGTTTGCCATTTAACTTTGATTTTTGACTGCCCTCCCCCCTCACCCTGTTTTCAACAATGGACATGTCCAAACTAAAAGATGAAAGAGTCTGTTTCATAAAGAGAGGGGTGAAAGAGTTAGGACTTTCATGTAATGCAGTAAAATATGTTTCCAGGTTCTTAGAGAAGTAGCCAATATGGATATCACATTGTTCATGAATTGTCAGGACAAACTCTCAGAGATGCCACTAAAAAGGTAATTATTAATTAACTACAAGTAATATTGTACATACATGTTATGACAAAAATGGTTCACATCATATCAATCACAAACTTGTCCAATACCGTTTGGACAATATTGATTATGTCATTTCAGATACTAACAGAAATGACATAATCAATATTGGCTAAGTCTCATTGGCCAAGTTTGGCTGTATTGGCCAAGTTTCTTTGTGTTGGCCAGGTTGATATGTGCTGACATTATATCTATAGTAGATAATAGATAAAATTGTCATTAATGAAGAAATTTTGTATTGGCCTAGTTGCAGGTCCTTGTTCTGTTGTATTGGTCTAGAGCCAATACAGTGGACCTCAGACATGTAACCTGGGCCCATTTGTTCAAAACTAACGATGTTGTTAGTTAATGTATCGTTAAAACTTTGATCATTAAATATTGCATATTTGCTAATATTTTTGCTGAAAAAAAATGTGAGTAGCTTTTGCATTTGCAAAAGCTACTCACATTTTTGCAGCAAAATACCTGTGAATTAGATATTGTACTTACTAGAACAGTTAACATTTTGACCACTAACAAGCTTGTTAAGCTAACAATGCTTTGAACAACTGGGCCTTGGTTAATACAAAATTTCTTGATTAATAAGATTAAATAAGATTAATAAGATTAAATTATTAATGAGGATTTGATGAGAATATCTTCATACCAGGTTAGTTATGGCCAAGTATGGTTTTTAGATTGCATGAATGAAAGTTCTGGGAAATGCTACAGTATTATTGTCACTCAGGTGTCTGCATTGGCATCCACGACACATTTTTGGTTAAAGTTGTTTTGAGACTTGTATCTCCTGAAGCTTTCAATTGATTTAGTTGATGTTTGGACAGGATGTTAGATTTTGGTCTTAAGTTTTACATAATGCTACCCTAGCCTCAGTCAACAAACTTGAGGCCACTGATACTGCATACAGCAATGGTGAGCCTGCATATCTGTCATGGATGGCTACCTTTGTCTGCATAGGCAGTACTTGAACTTTGGAGAATATAAAGTCATTTTACTTCTTACATGATCATAATATCCAGGTATTAAAGTATTTCACATTCACAAGGTTGACCGTTGTATAAGAGTAAGAGTAAGCTGTGAACAGTGGGCCTCCATAAATATATATATGATGGATTCTCGTAAGACAATACATATATTTTCATGCAGAAGTAAGAAAAAACATCAATACATTTGTTAAAAACACAACAGCTATACTTTTGTTAAAAACACAACATCAATACTTTGTTAAAAGCACTATTTAATCTTGTCCTATGTGAAATGTAAGGAAAGCCCAGGCTTGCCTCTGTGGCTCAGTTGGATGCACATTCAATTTGTGATCAGGTTGCTGGTTTGATCCCTGCCGGGTCTGGCAACATTCTTTTGTGGAGATTGATAATGAAATATTTTCTACAGTCCTTCTGTCCTTTCTACTCAGTCAAGAAGGGCAGTTGTCAATTTCTGATAAAAGAATGTGCACAAGTACTGGTTAACTGCTTAGAGGACTAAGCCTGCCCAGGAAAAAGTGTGGTTAGGTAAACTGACCATGCTCCTCATGACCCAAATGGGTTGACTGGTCCGTAAAACCTCAACAAACAAACTAACAAAATCCCAGACCAGTCTGCATGTGTATGCAGGTTTTCCTTGAACTTCAGTATTTACATATATTGTATGTTTTGCTATGTCCTTGCTTTAAGCAAGGACATAGCAGAACATACAACATATGTAAATACTTGCTTTAAGCAAGGACATAGCAAAAAATACATGTAAATACTTGCTTTAAGCAAGGACATAGCAAAACATACAATATATGTAAACAGTATACAGTAAAATTCTACTATTAAGACCACTCCACTATTAAGATCACTCAGCTATTAAGACCACTCAGCTATTGAGACCACTCCTCTATTAAGACCACTCAGCTATTAAGACCACTCCACTATCAAGACCAGCTAATGGCAGTCCAAAATGGTTTCTTTCTTATTCTATATTCAGACCATCCCACTAATAAGACTACTTTTAGACAGCCACAAAGGTTGTCTTTATAGCAGAACTTTACCATATGTATATTGTACATAAATGAATTCAGACATTGAAGAAATATTCATCTCGTTTCAGCTACTATCGTTATGTACTTGAGCCAGAAATGACCTTCAAAGTTGATGGTAGCTTAAGTTTGGGACCCAGTGCTAAGTTCACAGATTTGCCACAAAAGTCGATATTGACTTTAGGCATGAGTCCACCTGAGAGTTGGCTGGTAGAGGCTGTTAGAACACAGTATGACCTTGATAATATACTGCTTGAAGAGGTAAGATCCTGTACTCAGCAGAAGACTTGTTGAGGAGGAGTATTTGATGATAATTTTGGCATAATTTACTCCAGTTCTCCATAAAAACATGTTGTGAGGTGCTTTTAATGAGTACCCACAACATAGGTTTTTATGGACAAATTGAAAAAAAAAAAAAAAAAAAAAAAAAAACAGAATTATGGTCAAATACTCCTCCTTAACAAGTCCTTTCACTAAAGCACTTCTAATAAGTACTTACAACATATGTTTTACAGAAGAAAATGAAATGAAAAAAAAAAACAAACCCTGAACTGTCATCAAAACACTCTTCCTTAAGCATACTGCAGAAATCAATACATGTGTTTCAAATGCTGTTGTTTACAGTCATCCTTGATGGATGATAGGGTGGTACATCCTCCTGCTGAAACTTTCAGAGGGCTAGCCTTGCCACTATTGGATTTTGGCAGTAAAGTTCTTAACCCATTTGAAGCAAAATGGTTTGGACCTATTTATACTTTAAGATAAGGCTACGGTTCACCAAATTTTGATTGAGTTATTACACTTTATAAATATTTTTCAGATTTTACTTTGTTTCCTTTTTCCAAATAACTCCTCCTTCAGTTTTCATCGGATCGCATTGAAACTTGGTGTACAGTTAGATCATGAGGTGATACAGTACACCAAATTTTGATAGTTGTAGCATTTTAAAGATTGTTCAAACATAACGTGGCTTCAAATTTTCATGGTGGCTTACAATTTATTAAATATTACATCAAGCCTTTTCTGTACATGTTTTGTTACCCTGCAGTGGCAGGGTATCATGCAGTGTCTACATTGCTTTTATTGAGATAGTTTTGCACATTTGTTTGGCTACTTTTTTTCATATTGTTGATGATCATGAAAGCTTGCATAATAACAGTTCATAATGAGGCAGTTGAATTTTGCAGAAGTTTGTTTCATTGAAGTTATCAATATTTGAATATAAAAATCACCCTGGTTGCTTCGAGCAGTATATTAATCATTATATTAAGGGGAATTGATAGATTTCAAGGGAAGCAATTATGTCAAATTTTTATCCTCTTCTGAAAGGGGTCTACTCTAAAAGAAAAGCATTTGCTCCCTTGGGAGCAAATTCTTTCCTTTTAGAGTGAACCCCTTTTCAAAAGTGGTTTGATGTAAAGGAACAAAACAGAAATTCATAAAAAGTTATCTCCTTTGTTTAAAAGGGCAGAAAATGACAGTTCCCTTAAATATTGCTACAGCAATAAACTTCTTTACAGTTGTATCAAGAGCATTGTTTTAGACATTTCCAAACAACTTCAGAGGTGCTTACTAGCAAAATGACTCAATTGGTAAAGCATCCTCTTTGTGACGGGGAGATTGTGAGTTCGACCCCCGGCCTAATCACATGGTACTAGCTGCGCTTTCACTTTGTCCTCAGCATTAGGAAGTTTGTTTGTGTTGAGGTTTTATGGCCCAGTCAACCCAATGGGGTCATGTCGAGCGCGGTCAATTTACCTAGCCACATGTTTACTGGGCAGGCTTAGTTCTCAAAGCGGTTAACCAGTATTGTGCACATTCTTTCAGCAGAAACTGACAACTGCCCTTCTTGAATCAGCAGAAGGGAGAGAATGACAGTAGAAAATACTTCATGATCAGTCTCCACGAAAGAATGTTGCCGACCTTGACGGGGGTCAAACCGGCGACCTCCTGGTCTCCAGTCGGATGCGCATCCAAGTGAGCCACCAAGGCCGGCCATTAGGAAAGTAGAGCTACGAATCAAAACTGGCTAGCTCTGAGTCAGTAATTTGGCTAGGTGGAATATCATGCCAGGTGTCTGGGGCATGATATTTCAATGAGGCAACACTCTAAAAGTGAGCATTGGGCTTCCTGCCACATCCAGACACTATCATGATATGACTGAAAGATTGTTGAAATTGACGAAAACCCTAAACAGAATAAAACAAACATCAGAGATGTTGACAGTATCTGACATGACAAATAAATACTGGATTCAGAAAAAAACAACTTTATTTTACTTTGATTTTACAGGTGAAGAGTGGTGGCATCCAGGCCAACTTTGACTTGGAATACCTTCTTCTTGAGGGTAAGTAGCATTGAATGTAAGAGGGACATTCAATAATTGATATCACAGTTTCACAAAGCATAAAACTCAAGTAACTGTTTTCATAATAAAATTGTTTGTATCGTTTAAAAGCCTTATTTTATGAAGTACCAGATTTTCTGTAAGTATTTGGACAGAGTGACCCGAGCAAACAGACTCAGATCAGTGGCATGTGATCAGAGCCTGTACCTTCGCAAACAGTGTTTGGTTTTACCACAAGAAGTACCCATTCAGATGTTTTTGTTTCTTCAGGAAATGAATGAAATTTTTCCACCAATCAGAAAGCAGGAATATGCATAAATGTAAATGAAAATTAATTATTTGTTTATGTACAGTGAACCCTCGTTACAACGACAGCATTTGTTCCCAAAAACGTTGCCATTAAAATGAATTTGCTGTTGTACTGAATACTTAATGAGCAGATTGATACGTAAGAAAGGTCTTGTTGTGTTCTTATTTCCTAATGGAACATACGTTTTGGATATGAGGCAATTCTAACAAATATCCAAAACAGAAGTTTCTTTAAAGTATGGAATACAATATTCTTGCATAATTTGTGACTAATTGTTACTCTTAAGTGAAGGTTTCGTGACAGTGAAATTGTCATTATTATGAATTTTGTTGGTACATCGAGTGTTAGTATAAAGAGTGTTGTCTGTATGCTTGTATATTCAGGTCATTGTCATGATGCCAACACTGGTCAGCCTCCAAGAGGACTCCAGTTTACACTGGGAACCAACACATCTGATATTGTCATGGATACTATAGTGATGGCTAATCTGGTAAGGACTGTTATGAGGTAGAAGTCATAAGAAGACAAGTTATGATATTTTTTTATGTATTATATATATATATATATATATATATATATATATATATATATATATATATATATATATATATATATATATATATATATATATATTTCCTCAGAAAATAGTGTTTGAGATTTTATATATAGAGGACCTTACGTGAGCGTGAGTGGTTATTTCCTATGAAATTTATGAAACAAGCCTTTGGCAAGTTTCATTAATTTCATATGAAATGATCACCAGTGTAAGATTCTGTTTATTATACCCCTGGCATACGAAGTATGCCAAAGGGGTATATAGTTTTCGTCCATTCCATTTGTCCATTCACCTGTCCATCAATCCGTCCAGCTGTCCTTCCATCCTATTGTCCGTCCTGCCGTCTGTCCGGACGTGATTCCGTCTGTTAACCCTTTCTGTAACCAAGTTTTACATTGAAGTTTTTTTATTACTTGTAACTCTGCAGCCACTGATCAAAAACTTTTAATATTTGGTATGGGGGTACCTGGGAGGGTTCTCTTCCATTCTACATCTATGAACCTCTGGGTCATGCCCCAGGGTAAGGCTAGAGGTCAAAATCAAGGACACCCCAATAAAGTAGTATATTGCAGTTTGTTTATACAAACAACCTCTTAATAAAGAAGGATGGGCATCAGACATGTTTATCACATCAACATTCAGTGTAATAAGGTCAAGGTCATTGTGACCTCATTTTCATGCTTCAGTGATTTTGTCTTATATTTTGAAGCCTATATTATGGATTAATGCCTCAGTAAAGTAGTATGTTGCAGTCTGTTTATACAAACAACTTCTTAGAGAAGGATGGGCATCAGACATGTTTGTCACATCAACATTCAGTGTAATAAGGTCAAGGTCATTGTGATAATATTTTCATGCTCCAGCGAATTTGCCTTATATCTTGAAGACTATTTCATGGATTAATGTGATACTTGGAATATTGGTTCTGTGTGACACCACGCTTGACAGCATAACAAAATAAGTCACCTTGACTTATATTTCATGGTCCGGTAATTTTGCCTCAAATCTTGAATGTTATTTGATGTATGAACATCATTATTTGGGATTATTAATTAGTATGATCCAACAGTTGACCTAAAAGTAAATGTAGGTCACTGTGACCTATATTTCATAGTCCAGTGATTTTACGTTACATCTTGAAGACAATTTGATGTGTTACTATCATATTTTGGGATGATGTGACCTATATTTCATAGCCCTGTGATTTTGTCTTATTATCTCCCACTATTTGATACCTAAATGTCATATTTACATATAATGACATAGAGTGACCCAAACTTTCACCTCAAAGTAAATAAAAATCAATATGACCTATATTTCATGGTCTATTGATTTTGCTTAATATCTTTTAGATTAATGGATTATCATAGTTGGTAAAATGGATCAGTGTGACCATCAGATTAACTTCTCAAGTAATTGTAGGTCAGTGACCTATATTTTATGGCCCAGCGTATTTGCTTCATGTCTTGATGACTGTTTACTCCAGGAAAATTGTACTTGGGATGATAGATCAGTGTCACTCAGAGACTGACATTGTAAACTATATCTTGCCTTATGTCATTGTCATTGACTTTAATATATTTTATTATTAAGAAATGGTGCCAGCTTGGGGTATTCGTGACCCTCTGGGCACTTGCTCTAGTTATATGACTATTTTAAATTGGATTTTGTTGCCTTTAAAGTTGACAGTTGTTCAATAGAAAATGCGTGTTTGACATGAACATTGTCATGCCGTTACTTGTTGGCGCTAGAATGCTATTTATCATGTAATCATACGATTTTTATGAAATGATGCTACATTACTGAATAACAGCATCATTATATCATTAAAATTGTCTTCTTATATTTTCATTTTTTACCTAGAAATTAAAGTTTGACATTTCATGCAATTTGTCTCCTCTGAAATGTCAGTCCTTTTTTTCCGAAAAAAAAAAAATGAGAAGAATATTCCAAAATGTTTTCTGCTGAAAGTTTATCCAGTATACGCAGGGTTAATTATTTGATGAGCTGCACCATATAGAATGGTGTATTCGGAACGTCTGAAGATGTTTATGCCATTTTTATGCCCTGTCTTAAAAAGTGGCGAGTTATTATGTTAGACCGTCTGAAATTTTGAGTGTGTCCATCCTTCTTTCTGTCCAAGCCCATAAATGGGTATATATTGCATAGACATAAATTGGGTACTTGCCATTTATTCCGTTAGTGTCCAAAAATGTACCCAATAAATTTGAGGTACTTGTTGGGTAGTTTGGCATCTTGTTGGGTATTTTGAGCAAAAAAATTTACACTGTAATACCCAACAAATGTCCATCCGTAGGTACGTCCCTCTGTCCATGCTTCATAACTTCATGTCCACTCCATAACTCTGATACCATCTGAGATATTTTCAAGAACTTCTCACCTATGTAAAGCACCGTGAGACGATGTGCAGAACACATGAACTGTAACTCTGGTGTGCTACTTATGGAATTATTACCCTTTGAACATTGAATTTAGTAATTTCTACCATGTACTTGTGTCTGCTCCATAACTCTGATACCGTTTGTGATATTTTAATGACACTTCACACAAATGTAAAGCACCATGTGCAAAAAAAAAACAACAACGAAAAAACACCATGAGATGACATGCAGAACTGATGAACCATAACTCTGGGTTGCCTACATTTGGAGTTACTGCCCTTTGAACAGAGATGTCACCCCTGAAAGTATATGCATTCCACAGAGTACATATGAGTTATTTTGGTTTTTATGATCCCAGGTTCATGTGTCTTTCTATTGTAGGGTTACTTTCAACTGAAGGCTAACCCAGGAGCGTGGATGTTGAAGCTACGGGAAGGCCGATCTCAAGAGATTTATCAGATAGCAAGGTATCACAAAATCTGTTACAATATCTACCATAAAAAATGGCATACATGTCCTGGTAAACAGGTTTGACCCAGGTTAAACTGCTTCTAAGGGAGGTTTTATTAGGGTATGCACTATTTTACATTCAGTCAAAAGTACTTACTCAAATTGTTGAGGGTAAAAATGGTAATAAGAGTCTCTCTAATACACAGTCATTATTATCATACACCCAAACAAACTTTGTTTGTGTGTGTGTGTGTGTGTGTTGTGGGGGAAGGGGTTGGTGGGGAGTATACTGTTTTCACGTTGTCCATCCGCATGTCTGTCTGTTCATACATCCGTTACGTTTTGGTGTCTGAGCAGGGGAGGTTACCTGATAAGGACTGTTTGTTGACGTTTCTTTTTTTCATAAGGAAATTAAACTGTTTTACATTAGAAGTTTAAGTCTTGACAGCATGCTTGTAGGTAGCTGTAAAGAAGCTTATCCACAGGAAAGTGTATGTTCAGGGAAGAAGAGCTTGTGCATCTGTGCAGTTTAATCATAACCTTAGTTGACTGATTGGAAACTACAAAATATATCAACAAACAGCAAAGGCCTGATTAAACTTTACAGATGTGCAAGCTGATATGGGCTTTCACTGTTTGCGTGTTCTAGTTTTACAGTTTCATGCATATATGACTTGGCATCATAGATGTTTCATTACAGTACCAAGTGAATATATCATTTCAACGCAAATGACCCTTTTGGGTTGACACATAGTTAAACCTGAATCATTATCATCACTATTTGCACATGGCTAAAGAGATCCTTTGCATGACACCAACACAATCAATCTGGCGAAATAATGTGCACAATACTTGTTAACCGCTTAGAGGACTAAGCCTGCCCAGTAAAAGTGTTAGGTAAACTGACCATGCTCTACATGACCCCATTTGGTTTACTGGGCAGTAGAAACCTCAACACAAACAAAATCAAAACAAAAATGTCAAAATTATATAGCAAAATGAGCATACATGACCATAAAACAGTGTTAGCTAAACAACTGTGTTGTATCCAAACACAAATGTCAAAACTATATAACAAAATGACCATAAATGACCATAAAACAGTGTTAGCTAAACATTACCATGTCATATCCAAACAAAAATGGCAAGATTATATAGGAAAATGATCATAAATGACCATAAAACAGTGTTAGCTAAACAATTGTGTTGTATTCAAACAAAAATGTCAAAATTATATAGAAAAATGACCATAAAACAGTGTTAGCTAAACAACTGTGTTGTATCCCTACAAAAATGTCAAGATTATATGGAAAAATGACCATAAATGGTCATTTTTCTATATAATCAAGACATTTTTGTTGGTGAAATACTTTTGGGGTCCACCTATAAACCATCTTATATCGGAACCATCTTATAATGAATTATCTTTTAAAGAGGTGCCAGCGTATTAACCCATTGTAGACTGATTAGATTACCCCATACTATTTGAAGAGTCCAATTTCAATTTTAGGTATGTCAGGCTATGAGATTTAGATATTCCAACAGAAAAGTGGCTAAACTGTTTGCAAATAGTGGAGACCCTGATCAGATGCCACGTTCTTAAGTGTATGATCTGGGTCTGCACTGTTTGCCAGTTACTCTTTTAGGGGTCTCCCGACTACAATGGGTTAAGTGATATATTAATGATATGTAGCCATTCTCCTTAAAAAAACAAAAACAAAAACAACATTTTTCTTTACAGTCATGAGTACACAGATACACCAGAAGGATCACAAGATGTCATTGTAACTATAGGAAGTTTCAAGTCTCGGACCATTAGAGTTAAAGTAAGTAATGGATAAATTCACAGACAATAAGTAACAATAAATGTCCTAAAACTTGTAACACATTATTCCAAAACATTTTTGGCCTAAATTTTTTTTCACAAAGTACTTGGTGGAATGCCAAACTGTGTAGACCCTAATCAGATGGCTCCTGTGAGTGTGATCTTTGTATGCACTGTTTGCATATTCCATTTTATCAGAAATTGTTATATGAAAATTTAGAAGAATAACCTTATAAAAAAAGGCAGTTATTTTTGCACTAAAAGTATGTTATTGGTACAAATTAGTGAAAGTCCTCTCGGTTTCTCATTTGATTGTAACAACACTTATATCAGAATATTTGCAACACATTATTAAAAATTATGGTGAATATCCTAAAATTTCAAACACTTTTTTCCATACTTGTTTTCCTAAATTTTGCTTTTTATGCAGTTGTTCCTTAAATAATTAGTGGACTGGCAACGATGCAGAACCTGATTAGACTGCTCCTGAGGAGCCGTGATTTGGGTCTGCACTGTTTGCATATGCTGTTTTGTCAGAAACTTTGGTGTATGGAATTTTAGGACATTTACCAAATTCCCTTTCCTTGAGCAGTGGTCTGACATCATCAGCTAATGTTATGGCAGCAGGAATTATTATCATTCAACCATAAATGCCATCCGTACAAGTACAGTCTACTCTCGTTATCTCGGCTTCACTTATCTCGAATAACCGCTTATCTCGAAGTGAAAATCTGGTCCCTGTTTTAACATGGAAACCTAACAATAGGTGACAAAATATTGTGGAAAAGAGGAGAAATTGCTCCTTTGGAGCAATTTCTCCTCTTTCCCACAATATTTTCAATATATCTCTAACTTAAGGAGTTTGATTATATATTTGTTTGTAAAATGTGGTTGTACGATTTAGTTCTTCCTCAATTCTGCAAATCTGATATGTCGAGGTGCGGATATCTGGAAGAATTTCAGAGAGTCCCTTAGACTTCGAGATAACAAGAGTCGACTGTAATTTAATCAGAATTATATGCAAAATGTATGGCGCTCATAAGCCTGAATATAAGCCAGTCTTATCTTAGCCAGTGCGTTTGAGATAAGCAATGCTTTGACTTGCCAGATCCTTCGACAAAACAGTGGTAGAAAAGTAGAAATGCATGACGTCAAAGCTTATTTTCTGGGAAAAATAACAATAAAAAATTGAATTTGCATGAAAAGTTTAAGCCTATTTTCTGGGAAACTAAGAAAAATATTTCAGAGTGCTGTCTTGCTGAAATTTTCACCCAGCCTGCTAAGTATTAATATTCATGATTGTTTATCAGGTGTCCAAGAAGACCGGTATGGAGAAAGAAAGATTATTAGATGATGAAGGTAAAGAAGCGGACAAAGGCATCTGGGATACTATATCAAGGTACAATATTCTTTATATTTACCTCAATCCATTGTATACTGAATAGCTTCTCCCACACTATATATTGGAAGAATCCAATTTCAATTTTAGGTATGTTCAGCTATGAGATTTATATATTCTTAGAGAAAAATGGTTAAACTATTTGCAAACAGTGGAGACGCTGATCAGACGCCGCATTCTGTGGCGTCTGATCTGGGTCTGCACTGTTTGCCAATTACCCTTTTACGGGTCTCCCGACTACAATGGGTTAAGTAAATTAGTTGCTTTTACTCAGAATTTTTCAGAATTTCTACTGGTCCTGTGACATTCATTCACCAGAATAAGGATCTCCAGCAGGCATAAAGCATTGAAACAACATAACAAAAAAAAAAAAAAAAAAAAAAAAAAAAAAATTGAATTTACATTTGAATGAATGTTGAAACAATGTTGTATTAACTCTTTCCCTGCTAGTGGTGACTTTTGTTGTCTGCTGACAACCTTAGCAAACAGTTTGGGCCTAGCTCAGACCCGACAAAATGTCGGGCCTGATCTGGATCCAAACTGTTTGACACTCTCATGGTATTCCTGAAAGATTTTTTTGAAAAAATTAATTTCAAAAACAAAATTCACAGATGACAAAAAAGCATACAAAATTACCCAGCATGCAAAGAGTTAATGTCGTGTACCTACAGGAATACTCCTTACCATACTGGTCCTGAAATTTGAACGAGTCCATTGTACTGAGGTACCAGGTTTGAATTCCACTGGTGGCAAAATTCAGCCCTTTACTGTATGGCACATCATTGCACAAAGCCTTGTATTCAGGTGCTTTGTCTACTTAACTGTAATCCTTAAAGTTGAATTAGTCTATTTTGACTACCAGGGCCTAGTTGTTGAAAACTAACGATGTCGTTAGTTAACAT
This sequence comes from Anodontia alba, assembly GCA_964016985.1. NCBI lineage: Eukaryota > Metazoa > Mollusca > Bivalvia > Lucinida > Lucinidae > Anodontia > Anodontia alba. Next base: position 13,584,862 of record OZ024832.1, read on the forward strand.
CGTTAAAACTTTGATCATTAAATATGGCATATATGCTAATATTTTTGCTGAAAAAATGTGAGTAGCTTTTTCATTTGCAAAAGCTACTCACATTTTTTCAGCAAAAATACCCGTGAATTAGATATTGTACTTACTAGAACAGTTATGTTTTTGACCACTAACGAGCTCATTAAGCTAACGACACTTTGAAAACTGGGCCCTCATGATAAAAAATAATTGCTGAATGGCAAACAGTGCAGACCTGATCAAGCTTTGAGAGTACTTTGATCTTGCTCTGCACGTAGCTCCAGATAAGAGGGGGTATCCATGTATTATTTTTCTTATTTTTCCATAAAAACATATGTTGTGGGTACTCATTAGAACTGCCTTGGTGAGGCACTACTAATGAGTACCCACAACATGTTTTTATGAAGAAATAAGAAAAATATCAGCTGAAAAAATGGGCCTTATCTGGAGCTATGTCTGAATTCTTTTTGCTGGCATGACTGTCCAATTGTTTGGTATAAATCTTGCAATCATTTTAACTGCAGTACTGACTGTTGAGGTTGTCAAGGGCAGTTATAGCCTCTAGGTCTTGGTGGCTCAATCCGATGCGCATCAGACTGGGGATCAGAAGGTCAGGGTTTTGATCACCCCCAGGTCCGGCATCATTCTTTCATGGAGATTGATCATGAAATATTTTCTACGGTCATTTTATTCCTTCTGCTGATTCAAGAAGGGCAGTTGTTAGTTTCTGGTGAAAGAATGTGCACAAGTACTGGTTAACCACTTAGAGGACTAAGCCTGCCCAGAAAATGGTGTAGTTAGGTAAACTGACCACGCTCAACATGACCCAAATAAGTTGACTGGGCTGTAAAGCCTCAACACAAAGAAAGAAACAAGGGCAACCATTATAGATTTTACTTGACCACTGCTGTGTGGCCATAAAAAATACATGTATAAGCGGATACCCAGAAAATGGCACAATCACAAATCACAGCCTTCCCAAGGACCAAAAGAAGGAGAGATGAGGTACAAATGATGACAAAACAAAACAAAGTCTTCCTGTACTTCATCTTAGTCAGTTTTTATTTTTAATTTCCTAGGAATCTTTGAGCCCATTCTGTTCTTGGAAAATCAAGTTCAGCTTAAGGCAGCGCTAGTGAGGGTGAATGCAGCCGTGCAATCTACATTGCTGTCACATGAAAAGCCTCAGTAAAACTGAGATCCAATGTTTGTTCTTCTATGTGTTTTCTGTTATACCCCTGGGCTCAGTTGTTCAAAACTAATGATGTTGTTAGTTAACATATTGTTAAAACTTTGATCATTAAATATGGCATATACGCTAATATTTTTTGCTGAAAAATGTGAGTAGCTTTTGCATTTGCAAAAGCTACTCACATTTTTTCAGCATAATTACCTGTGAATTCGATTTTTACTTACTAGTAAAGTTAACATTTTGACCAGTAATGAGCTTGTTAAGCTAACGATGCTTTGAACAACTGGGCCCTGGTATACAAAGTATATAGGGGGTATATAGTTTTGTCTTTTCTGTAACAGTGTTTGCTTGTGTGTTTGTGTATTTGTTTGTTTGTGTGTAACTGTTTTTTCCTTCAAAGATTTTTCAAGATCTACTGGACCAAGGATTTTGAAATTTTGCACAAACATTGGGTATGATTTTTTGTATTGCGTAAGAGAGAATCAGGCCTTTGATGGATTGGCACTGACCGGGGTTATACAAAACTCATTGGCCACTTTGTCTAGTTTCTAAGAGCAACCTTTATAGACTTTATTTGTTTCAGATTCCTGTCTTTCCTTTCTTACAGTTCTTGGTCAGGTGAAAAATCAGTAGAAGATAAAGACCAGACATTAAATATTTTCTCTGTAGCTTCAGGACATTTATATGAGAGATTGTTGAGGTGAGTCCTTGGTACATGTACAGCCAACTTAATACGTTAACTCGACTTCGCTTATCTCTAATAACCGCTTATCTTGAATTGAAAATTTGGTCCTGTTTAAACATAAAAATCTAACAACAGGTAACAAAATATTGTGGAAAGGAGAAATTGCTCCTAAGGAGCAGTTTCATCTCTTTTCCATAATATTTTCAATATATCTCTAACTTCAGGAGTCAAATTATATAATTATTTGTGAAATGCGCTTGTTTGATATATTTTTTCCTCAATTCTGCAAATCTGATAAGTCGAGGTATGGATATCTTGAAGTATTTCAGAGAGTCTCTTGGACTTCGAGATAATTAGAGTTAACTGTATTTTAGCTCAGATGAGCAAATTCTGCAATTGTAAAGTTCCATATACATAAAAAAGTGTGAGTTAACCCATTTTAATCTGGAGACCCCCAAAAGGGTAATTTGAAAACAGTGGAGACACAGATCAGATGCCACAGACTGCAGTATAAATGTAAAGGGATTTTAGCCAAACTTGGTACAAGCATTGATCTTAAGATCTGGTTTGGGATTGCTAATAGGTAAATAAAAGTTATCTGCCCTCGACATGATAATAGTGGGGTATCATCATTTTTACATTTTTATTATTTTTTTGTTGAAAAATTGTTTTAATGGATATCTAAATGTCATTATATGTGTATTTTTCCTTTTTACAGAATAATGATGATGAGTGTTATTAAAACGACAAAATCTAAAGTGAAATTTTGGTTTTTGAAAAATTACTTATCACCATCTTTCAAAGTAAGTATATGTGATTTTCTTAACTAATTTGAATTGCTATTTTGCTTTTCATTGTGTTTTGGAGGTTATTAGGTCTTGTAATACGTGAACATCTTGTTTTATCTGTTCTTATGATCTGATTAGAGCTGGGCTACATAGCTCAGTTGATAGCATGCCTGATGTCAGATCCAGGGGTCACTGGTTTGAATCCCAGCTTAGCCACATAAGTTCGGAGATTGATCGTGAGATCACTACGGTCAGTCTCCCCTTTCCACTTATTCAAGAAGGGCAGTTGTCAGTTACTGATTAAAGTATGTGCACAATTACAGAGCCCAGTTTTTCAAAGCATTGTTAGCTTAATAAGCTAGTTAATGACAAACTAGTTTACTATTATAACTAAGGTATTTTCAAAAACATTGATATTTTTGCTGCAAAAATGTGAGTAGCTTTTGCAATGCAAAAGCTACCCACATTTTTTCAGCAAAACATTTCATTGTATTTGCCATATTTCAAGATAGAAATTTTAATGTCACATTAGCTAACAACTTTGTTAAGTTTTGAACAACTGGGCCCTTGTCAACTGCTATGAAGACTGAGTTGGCCGAGAAAAAGTGTGAAGAGTTTAACTGAATGGCTTGACATGACCTTAACAGTGATGACTGGGCCGTAAATCTTTAAATCAGACAAATCAAACAAATGTAGTTAAGTTTAAAAGCATGTAAGAAAGGGAAGAAAATTTCTTGGCAGTTTTATATTTCATCCTGTGGATACATTTCTAATATCAGTATATCACTAAATGCACACTTCAGGAGAGAAATCAGAAAAACAAGGTCAAATTTATAATGTACACTGATACCTCTTTATGAATAACTCATTATAAGACAGTTTCAGATTCAAGCTCATTAGTGGTCAAAATGTTAACCATTCTAGTAAGTACAATTTCTATTCAGAGGTATTTTTGCTGAAAAAATGTGAGTAGCTTTTGCAAATGCAAAAGCTACTCACATTTTTTCATCAAAAATATTAGTGTATCTGCCATATTTATTGATCAAAATTTTAATGATACGTTAACTAACGATATCGTTAGTTTTGAACAATGGGTCAGTGTTATAAAGAGGTTGTGGCGAATACCCTGAAAGTTTTAGTTTACATGTGGACTTTTCAGTAGATTGTTTTCCCTGATTTCAGGATTTTATACCTCATTATGCCAAAGAATATGGTTTTGAGTATGAGTTAGTGCAATATAAATGGCCTAGATGGTTAAACCAACAAAAAGAAAAACAAAGAATTATATGGGGGTAAGTATTCTTTATTAGCTGCTGGAAAAGAAATATGAACTGCCGCACAACAAAAACCAACAATAAAGCTTGACCCGACCTAATCTTCATTGAAATATACTGAATCCTCCAGTATAGGAACAGCTTGTACTTTTGTAAAAGCTTAGCATGCTGAGTAAAAATTGTAGCAGGCAGCATTTCAAAATATTTTGTTATTTTTCCAAGGAAATAGAATTTGACATAACATACAAATTGTCTCCATAGGTGACAGTTTGCATGGAATGCCAAAACCTATTTTCTGGGGAAAATAAGAAATATATAATCGGTTTGTTGTCTGCTGAATATGCCCAGAGAGTGGTAAGGGTTAATTATGACCCAGCTGACACAAAACCTTGCACATGTGAAGTTCTGGTATTGATGATGATATGACATTTTAAGCCCAGACAGTGGTAAAGGTTAACATAGTTGTAGTTTTTTTGTTGTTTTTTTTTTCTTAAATTATGTAGTGTATGGCAAACTGTGTAGAACCTGATCAGACTGCTCTTTCAGGTTTGCACTATTTCCATATGCGATTTTATCAGATTTTTTGGTGTCCAAACGTTTAGGACATTTACCGTAATCTTACAGCATATATAAAATATGCATATTCAGATCATCCTGCTCATATGTGCAGTCCCATTGATGTCTTGATTTTTCTCCATACCTTTTTAACATTATCCAGCAGTTAAGTAATCCTACAGTTAAAATTATAATTAGAGGGCACAAATGTGTATGCTGATCTAGACCTTTGTGTTCACATGTTTGAATACTTTTTCATTACGAAAATACGCCTATTCAAATATATAGAAAATTTCACCTGCAAAAACTGAAAATCTTTCAGATAAAAAAAACTCTGATATTTTTCATATTTCTGTTCAAAAGCATAAATTATGAGTACTCGTTAGAACTGCCTCAGTGAGGCAGTTCTAACGAGTACCCACAATCTATGTTTTTGAGCAGAAATAAGAAAAAATAATGTATACCCCTGTAAACGCCAGTTTTACTATAAAAAAGTGGGGTTTAAGGGGTCAAAATTATATAGGCATGTTTTCGTGATGTTGTTGCGCCTGTTTTAGCATGGGCAACTTAGGCATGCAAGTGTTTGTCCATTGGTTTGTTTGTACATGTACTTAAACCCGCCCTAGCATCCACCCTAAATGAAGTCTATGAACTGGGAAACTTTACAGTTAGTTATTCCAGTTTCTTGTGAAAGAATGTGCACAATACTGCTTAACAGCTTAGAGGACTGAGCCTTCCCAGTAAAAATGTGGTTAGGTAAACTGAACTCGCTTGACATGACCTCATTGGGTTGACTGGGCAAAAAAAACCTCAGCATGTTAGTTATTCACTGATTGCCTTATCTCACTAAGCTAAACAAGGATGAAAAATCTTACTCTTCTGGTGCTTATGGCATGCGCCATTGACCAAAAATATGTTTCCAGGAAAATGTACATCCCGTCAACAGTTTAGTACACAGATGGGACATAAACTTAAACAAAGTTCTTTATATTTTCTTCTCTTGTCTCAGAATTCACCAACAGATTGTTTTTGTCTTGCCAAATTGATTAAGGAATTTTATTTTATTTTTCAGATATAAAATCCTATTTCTTGATGTATTATTTCCTTTAGATGTAAAGAAAATTATTTTCGTAGATGCTGATCAGGTAATTAATATATTCACATACCTCTTACTTTCTTTTGCATAACATAGCCTAAGGATTCCAAAAGGGCCACAGTCCTTAGTGCCGTCAGTAGTATGTCTGATTGCAGATCCAGGGGGTCGCAGGTTTGAATCCCAGTTTGGCCTTATAACTTTAGTGAGATTGATCTTGAAGTCATTTTTACTGTCGTTCTCCCCCTTCCGCTGATTCAAGAAGGGCAATTGTTAGTTATGGGGAACTATATGCACAAGTACTGGTTGACCACTTAAAAGATTGGGCAGGCCCAGGAAAATGCTTGAGTAGCTTAACTGACCAGCCTGACATGACCTAACAATCTTCTGTGTGTTTTGTTTGCAGCTTCCATGTGTCTTTCAGGTTTTTTTTTATGTTTGAGAATCTACTTTCAGTGCCTAAGGAAGGCTATGTTTTATACATGTAGTTGTGGCTTTGTTGGAAACTTTGTTTCTATAGTTTTTCTATAGTTTTTATCATATGAGACAGGAAACTAGCCTGTATGACTTGAATTTTATTCAAACCAGACTGACCTACATGACTTTATTCAAATAATTTTAACAGTAAAAACCCAGATGTTTATGCCTTTATTATGTGTTAATATTGCCTGCAGTACCCTTCGAATGTGTAAGCAAAGGCTTTGTGGATACTTTGTAGATCTACAGGCTGAGCTAAATCTTCTCATTAAGACCTTTGTTGTTCATTGACCTTTTCTGCAGTAGCCAATGATTATGTTCGCAATGTTTGCTCGTAGAATCTTTAAAGTTCAAAGATTATGTTAGTGACCAAAGTAGATCAGTCTGCAGGCTACACATGTTGCATATCATGGGCAACACACAAAAAGGGCCCTTATACAATTTGCAGACAATGTAGGTCCAGATCAGCATGCACATCTGTGCAGTCTAATCTGGACTTTTTCTGTCCGTTAACATATTCTACAGTAGCCATTGATTCTGTAAGCGGACATTGAAGGCCCTGATCAGCCTGTGCTTATGCCCAGGCTGATCTGGGCCTGTGTTGTCCGCAGATTGCATAAGGGCCCTTTTCGTACATTGAACACCATATGTCAGAAGATTGATTTTCATCCAGTGAGACTCATAGTTTCACCTGGTGCCTAAATAATTGGATGTTCATAATGAAACATTTGTCTCTTTTACAGATTGTACGAACAGATCTACAAGAACTATATGATTTAAATCTAGGAGGGGCTCCTTATGGTTACACTCCATTCTGTGATGATAGAAAAGAAATGGATGGTTTTAGGTAACTAGCTTATTAATCCAAAGTATTTGAAGACATTAACTCCTTACCATACGGGACCTTAAATTTGAACAATTTACAATAAATGTCCTAAAATTTTGAACACTTTATTCCATTCTTTTTTAGTACTAAGTTTTGCTTTTTATGGCCGGCCTCGGTGGCTTAGTTGGATGCGCCGTCCAACTGGACATCAGGAGGTCGCGGAGTCAACCCCCGCCGAGGTCGGCAATATTCTTTCGTGGAGATTGATCATGAAATATTTTCTACGGTTATTCTCTCCCTTCCACTGATTCAAGAAGGGCAGTTGTCAGTTTCTGGCGAAAGAATGTGCACAATACTGGTTAACTGCTTAGAGGATTAATCCTGCCCAGTAAACGTGTGGTTAGGTAAACTGACCGCGCTCGACATGACCCCATTGTGTTGACTGGTCCGTAAAACCTCAACACAAACAGATTTGCTTTTTATGCAGTTGTTTCTTAAAATACTTAATGGAATGACTAACAGTATAGACCCTGATCAGACTGCAGGAGCAGTCTTATCTGGATCTACACAGTTTACATATGCAGTTTTGTCAGTCTCTTTGGTGTACAAAATTTTAGGACATTTACTGTACTAGGTGTTGATTTGTCTGCTGGAGTGGAAAATAGTGTAGACCCTATCAGATGCCACATTCTAGTAAGAATACCAATAAGGGTCCATTTTGGAGTAAACCAGATTTTGCTCCTTTCTGAAATATATGAATCCATTTTGGTAAAAAAAAAAACATGGCCACATATGAATTTTGGCATATATTTATAAGAGGACAAATGAATTGATGCCCCATTTGATGATATGGGTGAAAATTTTCCAGTTTATTTGTAAAATGACAGTGATGCTGCTAGAGTGGTCCATGTTTACCATGTTACTACAACAGAGTTGTCTGCAAAAGGTTTATTTGTGTCCATGAATGAAATCATGCATGTGTTTTCCATTTTTCTCAAAACATTTCGTGAGAATCAGATGCCGAAATTGTGAATCCATAGGCAGGCTTTCAAGCGGGCCCTACTTTTCCCCACTTTTTATGTGCTTTTGGGGCATATGGGAACAATAAAGATTCAGATCTTCAGGCAAAGCCACACAACCTGATAAGGACTTTTGTTGTACCTGAATATATTCTACAACAGTTAAATATTCTGTACGTGGACAGTAGTGTTGGGAATAGGCCAGAATTTCATAATCGATCATCGGTTTTGTAAAACCGACTGATCATCAATAATCTACTTCTAGAAGATATATTCACTCTTAATTTAGCCCTCTCCCAGGTACTTATTCTTAGCTCTAGATTAATAAAAGAGGTATCCAGATAATAGTTTTTTTTATTTCTCCATAAAAACATAATTTATGTTGTGTGATATTAGAAGCACCTCGCAAGAAAAACATATTTTGTGGGTACTCATTAGAAGTGCCTGGCAGAGGTGCTTCTAATGAGAATCCACATCTTTTCATGGAAAAATAAGAAAAATATCAGTACTTTGGGGTTGACATATTTAAGGCTATTTTATCTAATTCCTCCACTTTTATTGACCACAAATCTAGAATAATCCAAATAGACAGCTTTGAATTTCATTTCTTTATAACTTTCTGAAAAAATAAAAAGTGAGAAAAATATGTTTCTTAAAAATAGAATTGTCTGATTAGTCGACTGTAAAAAATCTTCCGATCATCAGTCACAAAAGGCAAAAGTGACTGATAATTGATTACAATCGATCATCAGTGCCAACACTAGTGGACAGTGAAGGGCCAGAGCAGACTGTGCAGATGCGCAGGCTGGTTGAGCCTTCACTGTCTGCATAGGTTCTGAAGGCAGTTTTTGCATGCTCATACTATATAAAACTCTGAAGTAACTTTGCCAACTTTTCTCATTTCAGATTTTGGAAGTCTGGATACTGGGCCAGTCATTTAGCTGGTCGAAGATACCACATTAGGTAAGTAAAATACCTGTCTAGAATATGTACTGCAATGATTCTGAGCATTGACTGTATGGCTACACATGGTGACCCCAGTCTCCACTGATAACACATCACAGGTTTTCCTGGTTACCAAACCCAACATATGTCCTCTGAATTGGTTGCAGCCATCTGTCAAGTGACATTCACAAAGAAAATGTATATACATAGTTGACAGACTCAGAACAGAGTACTTTTCCTTACTGCTTAAGGTGAATGGATACATTTTCAAGGGAGATCACTCTGACTAGAAAGTACAGTTAAATTCCACTATTAAGACCACCTCTGGTACTGCCTAAAAGTGTTCTTATTAGTGGAGTGATTTTAATATTGAATGTAGAACATATCTCCAGATAAGGTGCTTTTTTTCAGACAAACATTTTTATTATTTTTCCTATTTCTCCACAAAAAATATGCTGTGGTACTCAGAAGTACTTGGTTGAGGCGATTCTTATGAGTACCAGAACATTTTTTGTGGAGAAATAAGAAAAAAATTGTTTGTGGATATCCTTGTTATCAGGAGCTATCAAGAATACCAAGAAAATTCATTTGGAACTGGCAAAAGCTGGTCTTAATAGTGGAACAGTCTTATTTTCAAGTGGTCTTAATATTAGAATTTACCTTGTTTGCTGGAGGCAGAATTCAGCTCATGGCACTTCATTGTGCTGAGCCTTAGATAATCACACTTCCATCATCTCAGTATGACTTAAATAATGTCAAATAATGTTACACACAAAATCATCATCATCATCATTAAATGATGATGATCCTCATGTGTCATGATGAGGCTTTGTTACTTTTTATGTGTGTGTCTGAAAGATGTATTTGTTTCTTTTTCAGCGCATTATATGTAATAGATTTAAAAAGATTCCGGCGGATAGCTGCTGGGGATCGTCTTAGGGGCCAATATCAGGGTCTGAGCCAGGACCCTAACAGTCTTTCTAATTTGGACCAAGATTTGCCCAACAATATGATGCACCAAGTGGCAATTAAATCATTACCACAGGAGTGGTTATGGTGTGAGACCTGGTGTAGTGATGAATCTAAAGCTTCTGCAAAAACTATAGACTTGGTAAGTCAATGTTTTTTCTCTCTGATGCCTTTGAAATTGATTTACTTTTAATACAAATGAGATAATAAGCAATGCCCATGCCTTCAGATAAGAAGTGTTATCCATATAATACTTTTCTTATTTCTCCATGAAAATATATGTTGTGGGTACTCATTAGAAGTACCTCTCTGAGGCACTTCTAATTTCACAGCATATGTTTTTGTGGAGAAATAAGAAAAATTTTGGTACATTTCATTTGAAAAATGTGCCTAATCTGGAGCTAGGAATGACATTATCAGATGTTAGTAGCACAGCATGCAAAATGTTTGTTTAACCCTAGTCCTGCTGAACCCGGATATACCCTGCCTTTGCAAACAGTGTAGATCCAGATCAGTTGGCTTCTTCTAAGAAGCCAACTGATCTGGATCTGCACTGTTTGCCATTCAGTATGTGAATTTTATATAAAAAATCTGGATCAAGTAATCTGATTGGATGAAAATTTGAAGTGGGCGTGGCATCTTAATTTATTCAGCAGGACAAGGGTTAAGAAGAAATAACCATTGTTTAAGAAGAAATAACCAGCAGACTTACATTACATACAAAACTTTTTTCACAATGTTCCCTTATATGTAGTTGTGGTAGGCATGAATTTTCTCCAGATTATTCAGTTATCTCTGACGTCAAAGTTAGGAAAAGGTGAAAAAACTGTAATTTGTTATGTCCCCCTGAGGGCACATATGTCTTTTCCTTGTGAACATATGTGCACAAGTACTGGTTAACCCCTTAAGGGACTATGCCTGCCCAGAAAAAGTGTGAGTAGGTTAACTGACCAGCTGGAATGACCTTAATAGTGTTGACTGGGCCATTTAACTCCAAATCAGACTCAGATGGGTCACATGTAGTTTTTGGTCACGATCCGTCAGGTATTAGCGTGATTGGCATTTTCATTATTCTCTCTATATTTTTAGTGTAATAACCCCATGACAAAAGAGCCTAAGTTAAAGGCAGCGATGAGAATAGTTCCAGAATGGAAAGTATATGACTATGAAATCAAAGTATTCTGGGACACTATATATGGTACAAATACTAGATCTCAGGTAGAATATGAACCACCAGAGTTAAACCCGGAAAAGAAAGGTGAGTACTACCGTATTCAGTCTAATTACCGCACATACCCCTATAAGCACACAGTCAAGAAATTCCGTGGTCTTCAGATTACAGCCAATGTACTTTTTCTTTACTTCTTTATAAAGGCATATGTTGTGGGTACTCATTTGAATTGCATCGACTTGTCGATGCAATTCAAATGAGTACCCACAACATATGCCTTTATAAAGAAAATCAGAAAAAAAATCGCATTATAATCATCAAATAAATCCTATTCTGATTTTTTATAGTGTACCCTTAGTAGGTAGATTCATATTTTAGCACAACTGAGTGTTCCCAGTAATTCTGAAAAACCTAAGTGCACAGTGCGGTAATTAGATTGAATACGGTTCTTGTTTTTCTGTTGTGGGGAAAAAAATTTTACCATTTACCGCAAGTAATCAGAGGCCTTAAACTCTTATATGTCTGCTTAAATTAGAACAAGTCCAATTGACTACGTTTTGATCAGTCTGCGAGTTGCAGGATGATTGACAAACAATGTAGACACAGATCCGACCTGTTTTGGGAGAACAAACATAAGAATTCACAGAGTCTCCTTTACTTTATAAAAAAAAAACAAAAAAAAACTGAAAATAATCATTACCTCCTGTATAAGTACAAAATCATATTGGCAGGAACATGTACTATTTGCCAGCCTCAGTGTATCAATTGGATACACGTCAGACTGGTGAACAGGAGGCTGCCCGATTAACCCCTTCTGGGTCGGCAACATTCTTTCGTGGAGATTTGATCATGAAATATTTGATCATAAATATTTTATACGTCACATACACTTGCTGCATGTCATAATAGCATTTTAAAGGATATATAGCATCCTGGGAATTATAGACTCTATTTCAACCAGAAATTTCTAAAAATAGCTTCAGATATATAATATATGTGTAATAATTATATGGGCTATGCCATGCAAAACTCTCTGGGCATATGTGGACAGTTTAGGCCCAGATCGGCCTGTGCATCCATGCAGTCTGATCAGGACCTTTGCTGTCCATAAACAGTATCATTGGATATTGTAGAATGTTTCAGTGGAGAGCAAAGGCCTGGGCCCAGTTGTTCAAAGCATTGTTAGCTTAATGAGCTCGTTAAGGGTCATTTCGTTAACTGTTTTAGCGGATTCAATATGCAATATTCTGATATTTTTTGCTGAAAAAATGTGAGTAGCTTTTGCACTGCAAAAGCTACTCACATTTTTTCAGCAAAAAATTTCAGCATATTTGCGTATCACTTGATGTAAATTTTAACGGATAGTTAACTGACGATGTCATTAGCTTTGAACAACTGGGCCCTGGATGAGACTTTGTGCATGTGCAGGCTGATGCGAATCGGCACTTTTCGCGCAGGCTTGAAGGCACGTTTTTGCTTGATGCAGCCCATATAAATGTCTTTCTTTGCTTTCTATTTCAGAGGCCTGGAGAGACAGAATAGAATTATAACACTGGGATATATTTAGGAACTGTAACAGCTTATTTTAGTAACTTATTTTGCTCACTGATACAGACACATTAATACAGATACATTTCAACCATTACTGACACATCATTAGAAAACCATACTTTTGCTATGTACAGGCATTAATGACCAAGATCAAGCTGTACGTGATGGGCAGCAAAGATTTTGACCCTTAAAATATTAAGCAAAATTGTAGCAGACTCTAATTATACGCCCCGCATATGAAGTATGCTAAGGGGGTTTATAGTGTTTGTCTTTTCTGTGTGTCTGTGAGTTAACATTTATTCTGTGTGTCTGTGAGTTAACATTTATTTTGTGTCAAAGATTTCTCAAGAACTACTATCTTGAAATTTTGTACACATGACAAGTATAACTATTTGTATTGTGGGAACGAAAATAGGGGCTGTGGGCCAGGTCCTTAAGAGTTATTTCCCTTTGTTGTTCTGGCTATACTGATGGCCATAGCTGGGGGTGTTAGTGAGCATATGCTCACTTCATGGTCTAGTTTTTTTTATCATATTTCAGAGAAAACAAGACTTGTCATTTCATGTGAATGGTCTGCCTAGCAGACCATTCACATGAAATGTCAAATCTTAGTTTCTCTGAAAAAAAAAAAAGAAAAAAAAAAAAAAAAATTCTAATAATAAATCCAAAGACCATCTGTTGCAGTTGTTATTAGCACTTTAAGGGATAATTGCTTAGACTAATTTGCACTTAGGAACAGGCTGGTCTAGACTCTACTTATTCACATACTGTATTTATTCTAAATATTCTGACAGGTTTGAGCAAACATTGCAAACACAGATTAAACTGCTTCTTTTCAAAAAGTTTGATCAGTTTTATATTTTTACCATTCCACCAGCATTTTTAGACACATTGCCGAATAGCTAAATCCTTTTGTTTTTGCTAAATCCTTTTGAACTGCCAGTCACAACTGCAGCAGAAGACTATTTTTTTTGCAGAGAAAAATAAAGCTTGACATTTCATGTGAAATATCTGCCTAGTGGTTGATTCACATGAACTGTCAAGCCATCTTTCTCTAAAATATAATAGTATAAACATAGAATGTCACCTGCTAAATTTCTGCCTAATAGCCCATTCATATGAAATGCCAGCCTTATTTTCTCTGAAACAAATAATAAAAACATATCAGAATGTTGTCTTCTACAATTTTTGCTTTGCGCTTTTGAAGAATTCAAACTTAAAACAGATATACATGTAATGAGTGTCTGAATATTTAGGTTACTATGGTAACTATAGGATAAGACTATCATAATATTTAGGTTACTATGGTAGCTATAGGATAAGACTGTCTGAATATTTAGGTTACTATGGTAGCTATAGGATAAGACTGTCTGAATATTTAGGTTACTATGGTAGCTATAGGATAAGACTATCTGAATATTTAGGTTACTATGGAAACTGTATGATAAGACTGTCTGAATGTTTAGGTTACTATGGTAACTATATGATAAGACTGTCATAATATTTAGATTACTATGGTAACTATAGGACAGGACTGTCATAATATTAAGGTTACTATGGTAACTATATGATAAGACTGTCATTATATTTAGGTTACTATAGTAACTATATGATAAGACTGTCTAAATGTTTAGGTTACTATGGTAACTATAGGATAAGACAGTCATAATATTTGGGTTACTATGGTAGCTATATGATAAGACTGTCATAATATTTAGGTTACTATGGTAGCTATAGGATAAGACTGTCTGAATATTTAGGTTACTATGGTAGCTACAGGATAAGACTGTCTGAATATTTAGGTTACTATGGTAACTGTATGATAAGACTGTCTGAATGTGTAGGTTACTATGGTAACTCTATAAGACTGTCTGAATGTTTAGGTTACTATGGTAACTATAGGATAAGACTGTCTGAATGTTAAGGTTACTATGGTAGCTATAGGATAAGGCTGGTTTTCTCATGATGCAAGTCATGATGTCATAGCATCATCTTGGCTCAAAAAGAAAGAGCCATATGTATTTAACACTTAGCATGCTGGTTAAAAATTTTCAGCAGAAGACATTTTGAAATATTTTTCTTATATTTCCCAGAAAATAGGCTTTGACATTCCATGCATAATGTCTCCAAAGGAGACAATTTGCATGAAATGTCAAAACCTGTTTTCTGGAAAAAGTAAGAAAATATCAATTTGTCAGCTGCTGAATTAGCCCAGATAATGGTAAAAGTTAATTTGAGGCTTTGACTTTTTGTGCCAAAGTGATGAATTAGCTGTCATAGTCCATATGAAAGTACTCACTGTTTTACTGACATTCTCAGTCATATTTGCCATACCATCCAAGGCATAGGAAACATAACGCCATATAGGATCAGTGAAGACCTGGGCCAGGCTGCTTACACAGTTTCAATAGTACTTAAAATGTGGAAACCTGGAAAATGTTTATTTCTCCTGTAAAGAAAACGTGAGGGGTATTTTCTAGAGAAATTGGGAACTATAGACTCAGATTTGTTATTAGTTTCGAGGTGTATTTGTTCTAGGTTCATGCTTGAGGCCTAACTATTTTTATTTTATTTAAGGGAAAAGGATACACGTTAATGAGGGACAGAGAGCCCCCCGTAGCCTAGTGGATAGGAGAGTTGACTCTTAATCCATTAGGTTTCTCACTGCTGTGTTTCGAGCCTCACTCGGGTTACATGTTGGAAAGCCAAGTTCTGCTTACAGATGGTCAGGTGGTTTTTCCCTGGGTTCTCCGGTTTTGGCCCACCTTTGATGAACGATTGGCTCGATATAAGTGATATATTCTGGAAAGGGCCGTAAAAACCAAATCATAAAAATAAATAAATAAATAAATAAAATAAGGAGGGACAACTGTCAAATTTTTGCCTCCCTTCTGAAAAGGTGTCTGCTCTAAAAGGAAAGAATTTGCTCCCCTTTTAGAGTAGACCCCTTTTTCAGAAGGGACTTGATGTGCACAAAAGTAAACAGGAAGTCGTATAAGCTGTCTCCCATGTGAAAAATGACAGAAAATCTATTACATGTATCATTAAATACTGTGTAAATAAGCTAAGATTAAAATAAAATGATTTGAAAGGACAGCTATAGGAAAGTTGCAGTTTGTATCTAATATTATGTGAACGAAGTCAAGTGAAAAAAATGCCTTCAAACATGCACAAAATGTGCAGATCATCTTGTGCATGCACCAAGTATCATCCAGGCCTTTGTCCTAATTCATTCTGTAGTATCCATTGATTCTGTTAGCCAACACTGAAGGGGAGTGGTCGGGTGGTGCGAAGGTGCTGTGTATCTTACATCACTGGGGCGTCCAACTGATATTAGCTTACAGTTGGGCAAGGCCTGCTATCCTTGTAGTGGGTAAGGGTAGAGGGGGAATGTTTTTATTTCTTCTGTTTCTTCACTTTCATTCCTGTTCCTCTTTCTTCCCTGTCCCTCTCTTTCATCTCCTCTACTCTTTCTTCTATCTCTTTTCTCCCTTTCTCTGGGAGATGACACAAAATGACCCTCAAGGGTTGACATGTCGTTAAATCCCAACACAATCAATCAAAACCAACACTGAAGGCCCTGATCAGACTTGGGGGGATACACAGGCTGATCTTGGTCCTTGCAGTCAGCATATGCCCAAAGCCCTGTTTTTTTCATGGCGTGGATCATGTAAGGTTTGCTATATCCATGTACTTCAGAAAGCAGATGAGACACAGCAATGAAAAATTTGTTGAGTTTATATGATTGTGTCTTTACAGACTTGTCCGGGTCTTCACTACCATATAACCCTAAGAATTGGGACAAATAGGCCTTTGCAGACAGTGTAGACCCAGATTAGATGCTGCAGTATGCAGCATCTGATCAGGGTCGCCACTGTTTGCCGTACATACAACAATATTATAGACACATTAAGAAGAAGTAGAATGGACTATTTCAAATTTTAGGACAAGTTTGGTAAGTAGATAAGGTGTCCCAATACATAAGGTATTTGCTATTTCCAGGTTTTATTACTATTTTTATGCCCCTGCCTGCCGAAGACAGGAGTGGGGTATATAGCATTTCGCCATGATGTTACATCTGTA
Source organism: Anodontia alba (assembly GCA_964016985.1). Classification (NCBI taxonomy): domain Eukaryota; kingdom Metazoa; phylum Mollusca; class Bivalvia; order Lucinida; family Lucinidae; genus Anodontia; species Anodontia alba. The sequence continues at coordinate 13,601,496 of OZ024832.1, forward strand.
TGTGCGTATATGTGTATGTCACGTTCGTAACCAGAGTCTAACAAATGTTAGAGTTTACATTCATTTACATGCAAATTTACCTGCATATTTACATTCACATTTACGTCCAAGTTGCTCATAACTTTGATACTTTTTATGCTACAAAGAAATTTGGTATGATATTTACCCAGACCAAGACCTTGGACTTCATTGTAGAGTTGCCCCTGGGTAGGGCCAGGGGTCAAAATCAGAATGGGGGTGGGGCAAAGGAAACAACCATATGGGCAAAGGCTATAGGATGGGGGCATCTGTGTACTTTGGACACATGTCTAGTTGTTTTTGTTTTTTTTTGTTGTTTTTTTTTTTTTTTGTTTTTGTTTTTTTGTTTTTCATGAAACTGCACTTAAGGGTCTGGACACTCTGACTGTCGCAGGTTTCATTTTCCACTATCTCTGCTTCAGCATGCTAGCATGCTGGGTAAATATTTCAGCAGATGGCATTTTGGGCCCAGTTGTTCAAAACTAACGATGTTATTAGTTAACAATACATTAAAATTTACATCGAGTGATGTGCAAATATACTGAAATTTTTTGCTGAAAAAATGTGAGTAGCTTTTGCAGTGCAAAAGCTACTCACATTTTTTCAGCAAAAAATACTGTGTATTGAATTCGCTAAAACAGTTAACGAAATGACCCTTAACGAGCTCATTAAGCTAACTACGCTTTGAACAACCGGGCCATGATTTTTATCCTTATTTTACCCAGAAAATTGTTCAGACATCTCACACAATTTATCTCCTTAATTGACAATTTGCATGAAATGTCAAAATGAGGATGTAATAATTTACATACAATGTCATTCTCTTCTTTACTTGAAAAATAAGGAATCTGTCATCAGTCTGTCGTCTACTGAATTGATCCACAGAATGCTAAAGGTGAATATTAGTTGCACATGTTCTGACATGCTTTCCTATGTTTAGCTGTATAAACTGTCAGATGTATATGTATATTGGATGAAAGATTAAATATTTTTATAGTAAAATATAAGCATTCACTGTTGATGAGCATTGTTAACTTACACAATTTTGCTAGATATTGTTAAATTATAAAACTTACAGCTATGTGAAAATATTTTGTGCTGTTCATTTAGTAGTTATGGCTTCAAGGGAAATAAATCTGACATGAAAAACATAAAATTACTTCCCTTCTCACAGTGACATACCCTCAAAGGAAGAATTATTACCTGTACAATAGCCTCCATTTTTGAATGGGTTCAAGTACCATACTAGGGAAATAAATGTCTGTTTGCATAAGTTGTCACCCTTGGAAAATGGCATCAAAATCTTCAGGCCTATCCATTTTCTAATAATAGAGTTGGTTAAACTTCTGCTATAATGGCCACATCACATCTGAAGGTAGGAGCTGGGATGGAGCCCAAGTGTTCTGTGTTGAACAGTGAAGTGTCAGATCAGCCTGCAGTTTCAGCACAGTGACCAGAATCTTCATTGTTTATTCTTTGAAATCCTATACAATAAAACCTCAATGACTCAAATACCAATGACTCATTTACTGTAGTTAATTTGAACTTGTTTTTGAGTCCCTAGGAAATTCTTCTGACAGCTCAAGAAAACAGATATTTAGGAATATTTTAGAAATTTTTTTCCTATTTTATTGTGTAAATGTATGTTGTGTATACTTGCTAGAATCCCCTCATTGAGGTGATTCTAATGAGTACACTCAACATACGATTATTTTATAGAAGATTGAAAAGACATCCATATAATATTCCCATTTATCTCCTAACCTGGCGCTATGATTAACCCTCAGTGGCTCAAACTACCCATATCTAGAACTAATTTCCATGGTTCCGAAGATGTTTGAGCCATTGAGGTTTGACCGTACTCTGTGGATTGTCTGTGTGAACTGCAAAGACTCTGTTAAGACTTTGTAGCTGCTCTGGGAGAACTTTGTTAAGACTTTGTAGCTGCTCTTGGAGAACTTTGCTATTGTCATGGTCCATTTTTAGTTTGCTGTGGCAATGCTCTTCAGAGGAGTTGTTAAGGAAGAGTATTTGATGATAATTATGGGATAATTTTCTCCAGTTCTCCATAAAAACATGTTGTGGATACTCATTAGAAGCACCTAGTGAGGTGCTTCTAATGAGTACCCACAACATATGTTTTTATGGAGTAATAAGAAAAAATTATCCCAGAATTATTACCAGATACTCGGGTGGTTGGGTGAGGCAAAGGTGCATGTACAAGGCAAAGGTGTCATGTACCTTGCATCACCGGGGCATCCAGCTGATATTGGCTTACAGTTTGGCAAGGCCTGCTGTTCTTGCAGTGGGTAATGGTAAAGGGGGAATGTTTTTATATCTTCTGTTTTTTCACTTTCATTTGTCTTCCTCTTTCTCCCCTATCCATCTCTTTCATCTCCTCTACTATCTCTTCTCCTTTTCTCCCTTTCTCTAGGAGATGACACAAAATGACCCACAAGGGTTGACGTGTCATTAAACCCCAACTCAGTCAGTCAATCTCCAACTACTCCTTCTTAATTCCTCAGGCTCTTGTCATGACATTTTCTTAAGGCCCACTCTGGGCAGGCCTAACAGTTTCTCAATCAGAAGGTGATTCCCATGAGTATGTAGGAGATGCATTTCGGTGCAAAACTAACAATAATTGACTCAAATTATCACAAAGCCCAGATAAGACAGGTTATCCTCTAAATACTTCTCTTATCTCTCTTCTAAAATAGGTTGAGGGTACTCATAAGAAGTGTCTTAGTGATGTGCTTCCAGTAAGTACCCACAACATATGTTTTTATGGAGAAATAAGGAAAAGTAACAGTATATTTTGGTTGAAAAAAAGTGCCTTTTCTGGATGTATGTATGTAATATCACCTTAGTTATCACCTTGTATGGAGCTGTGCTTTTTTGAATGCATTGTTGATGATCAGGGTCTAGTTTTTCAAAGCATTGTTAGCTTATAGAACTCATTAATGATCAGCTCATTAACTGTTGGAGCTAAGGTATTTTCAGTGCATTGATATTGATGCTGCAAAAATGTGAGTAGCTTTTGCAATGCAAAAGCTCCTCACATTTTTTTCAGCAAAAAATATCATTGTATTTGCCATATTTCTAGATAGAAATTTTAAAATCACATCAGCTAACAGCTTTGTTAAGTTTTGAATAACTGGGCCCAGATCTCCTTATTCTTATATTTTCCACATCATATCTGGGCAATAGAGTGTTAGTAGTAAGCTATATGCTCAGGTGTTGTTCTAGTAGTCATGGATTCAAATTGAGGTCGCCTTCACATGATAAATATGCATTCCCTTGCATGAAGCTTTTGTCCAGTTGTCAACATAGTCTCATCTCATAATGACAGGAGTACTGTTGCCAGAGCTCATTACGGAAACAGGTCTATTCAAATGTATTGAAAGTTTTACAACCAAAAAAGTAATATTTTCAGATAAAAAAATGTGATATTGTTCATATTTCTGCTCAAAACATAGATTGTGGGCACTCGTTAGAACCACCTCGGCGAGGCGGTTCTAACCAGTACCCACAATCTATGGTTTTTAGCAGAAATAAGAAAAATAATATATACTCCTGCAAACCCCAGTTTTACTATATAAAAGTGGGGTTTAAGGGGGTCAAAATTACATAGGCATGTTTTCGTGATGTGGCCTCGGTGGCTCAGTATGTGCATCAGACGGGTGCTCACCCGTCTGATGCACAAACTGAGCCACCGAGGTTGCGGGTTTGATCCTTGTAGGGACTGGCAACATTCTTTAGTGGAGATTGATCATGAAATATTTTTATGGTCATTCTCTCCCTTCTGCTGATTCAAGAAGGGCATTTGTCAGTTTCTGGAGAAACAATGTGCACAAGTACTGGTTAACCGCATAGAGGACGAAGCCTTCCCAGGGAAAAAGTGCTGTTAAGTAAATTGACAAGGCTTGACATGACCCTAATGAGTTGACTGGGCAGTCAAACAAAAACTTTTGCCAGGGTTATGAAACAAAAACAGTAAAAAACATATCAGTTGTGATCCTGTTTAATTACAATAATGTGTTAATGTTCTCCACTAACTTTTAATGTAGCAGTGAGATGAACTTAGCTCAGAAATGTTGGTAGAACTGGAGCTAGATGCTAGGCTCTTCACCCATTTGTTCTGAAGTGGACTCTTCCTTCTTTGGATTTAGACTTGTCCATTGTTGCAAATAGGGATTTTAGTGAAATCTCAAAAACAGAATGGCAGTCAGTGCAGCTCTTAATGAGCTCACTTTGAACCATCTCATCTGGATATACAGTGTACACATATGTTCTATCAATTAAGCCAGCACACAACAAAACGTACAATAAGACCTGTGTGACAGCGGAGACTCAGATTAGCCTGTAAATCCAGCCAGTATGGCAAGGTTTCTTGTTCATCAATCTTTGGACAGCCTGGAGGCTCTAGTAGGCACATGCAATCATCAAAGTCTCTGATCAGAGTTTGCAGATGCACAGGCTGATCTGAGTCTTCACTGGTTGCACAAGTAGGTTTTGTTGTTTGCTGGCTCAGTTTTGGTTTTCATGGCTGAAAAAGTTAAATTTCTGCAATGTACAGTCGAACTTCTATGGCTCGAACATCTTTGGGACCATAGAAAATTGTTCGAGACATGGGTAGTTTGGGCCACTGAGGGTTAATTATGGTGCCAAGTCAGGAAGCAAATGGTGATGATTTAGGGATTTTTTTTTTCGATTTTCTACATAATAATTGTATGTTGAGTGTACTCATTAGAATTGCCTCGATGAGGCAATTCTAATGAGTACAAACAAAATACAATTTCACATACAATTTTGCTCAAATTTTATGTGGAGCCACCTTAGGGTGGGAAAACAAAAGAGTGCTAAAATTGTCGCGGTCCTTTGACCAAGATGGCCGTCATGCCCATATATGGTTTTCTTGAGCTATCTGAAGAACTTCGTAGGGACTCAAAAGCAAGTTCGAATTAGCTGTGGTAAACGAGGCATGGCTGTTCGACCTATTGAGGTTTGACTGTATATTGAATGTAATTAATTACTGTAAGGCATAATAAAGTAACTACAGCTATAATTTTCTACAATATTGTTGACACTGTAGAGTTCCCAAATGTAGGAAAATTGCCCTTATCAAATGTTGCCAAGGAAGACCTATATTAGCCAGCATATTTTTAATCTAATTTGAACCTTTGTAACCCATTTTCAGAAACAATGTACAGTAGAACTTCAGTGGCTCGAACCCCGATGGCTAGTTTACCATGGATGAGTCAAACACGTTCTTGAGTCCGCAGGGATTTCCTCCAAATGTGATATACAGATAATTTAGGGAGATTTTCTTCTTTTATCTTGTAAATGTATGCTGTGTGTACTAATGAGTACACACAATATACATTTAACATATAGAACACCGAAAAGATATCCCACAATTATCTCCATTGTGCCTCCTGGTGTGGCACTAATAGTAACCTTCCGAGGCTCGAACTACGACTGTCTCGAACAAATTTTCATGGTCCCAAAGGGGTTCGAGCCATCAAAGTTCGACTGTATACTGTAGAATATCTGTCAAACCTGTCTGAAAAACCACCTATATTTGAAAGCCAATTTTTGAGGTCTCAACAGAAGAAAATAAGTGTAAATTTACCTGTATTAAGTAAGCACCTGAAGTAAGCAACCACCTTTAATCCCTTAAGTGCGATGCTTAACCCTAGTCCTGCTGAACCCGAGTATGCCCTGCCTTTGCAAACAGTATAGATCCAGATCAGTTGGCTTCTGTAGAAGCCAACTGATTTGGATCTACTCTGTTTGTCTTTAAGTATGCCAATTTGTATTAACAGCCTGGATCAAGTAATCTGATTGGCTGACAATTTGAAGTTGTCATGGCATCTTAATTTATGCAACATGACAAGGGTTATCACGTTTGCCTGTATCAAAACCACAGACAGTCTTAATCAGACTGCATAGATGCACAGGGTGACCAAGGGCTACCCTGTTGACACATGACATAAGAGTTATTTGTGCACTTTGCACAACAAATGTGATATATAATGCAATAACTAATAAAGGAAAATGCTTTTGAAATATATTAGTTACCTCCCTTAGGTTACTGACATTCACTTTATTGCTTGTATTGCTACTTTATTCTTAGAAACCTTTAAATTGCAGTATTATGGTGCATACAGTTGAACTTGGATGGCTTGCTCATCTTTGGAACCGTGGGAAATTTATTTAGACATGGGTAGTTCCAGCCAGGGTTAATCAAAGTGCAAGGTGTCGTGTGTAGCTTATGTCACCGGGGCGTCCAACTGATCTTGGCTCGCAGTTGGGCAAGGCTTGCTATCCTTGTGGCAGGTTGGGGTAGAGGGGGAATGTTTTTATTTCTTCTGTTTCTTCACTTTCATTCCTGTTCTTCTTTCTTCCCTGTCCCTCTCTTAAATCTCCTCTACTATCTCTTCTATCTCTTTTCTCCCTTTCTCTAGGAGATGACACAAAATGACCCACAAGGGTTGGCGTGTCGTTAAACCCCAACACAATCAATCATGCCTGTCTGTCCAAATATGTAGAGAAAGTACGGTAATATGATAAAATCAAACCCCTTCAGAAATCATCCTGGATCGAACCTTTTTTATCATTCAGCAAACATAATGAACTTTTCTTAACAGCAATATGTATGTTATCAAAGAAATCAGTCCTTCAAGAGCCATTGATTTTTTTGCAAGCTTCTTTCTAAGATTACTTTGTTTTTCATGCTTAGCTGAGTTGAGCATGAAAAAAGTTTTATAACCTTGGGGCCTGGAAGTATCTTGGCTGCGCCCAATTTAGCTCTGCAAATCTATTATTTTAAGGTAAATGTCCCATAATTTTGTACACCAAAGTTTCTGACTAAATGGCATATGTAAACAGTGCAGTGCCAGATCAGACTGCTCCTGAAGGAGCAATCTGATCAGGGTCTACTCTGTTTTCCATTGTACAGAGATTGTATGAAATAACAACACAAAGAGCAAAATTTAGGGAAAAAGGGTATGGAACAAAGTGTTCAATATTTTAGAATATTTACTGTCGTCATCAAAGATATTAATCATACTGCACAGAATAGGTTGGTCTGGGTCTAACCTCAGTTCACATGATATACTACCCAGCTAGGATTCTACATAAATTATGTGGAATGCTTACTGGGTATATGTTTTCTTAATCTATATTTATAATCTTCTCTCAATTTCATTATAACATCTATAATTGTAAATTCATGGAAGAATGAGAGGAAGAGAGGGTGAGGAGAGAGAGAGGATGGGAAAAATATGGGAACAAGAGGGTGGAGGAATTGTATATGTTTAATACTTAGCACTCTGGGTAAAACTTTCAGCAGACAACATTTTGAAATATTTTTCTTAGTTTTTCTAAAAAACAAACTGGTTTTGACATATCATGCAAATTGTCTCCAATGGAGACAATTTGCATGAAATGTCAAATCCTCTTTTCTGGGAAAAATATAAAAAATTTTTATCCGTTTGTCACCTGCTGAATTAGCCCAGAGAGTGGTAAAGGTTAAGATGACTGATGATAGTAATTGTTAAGAATGATAATGAAATAAAAAAAAAAAAGACTGTTTATAACTTATTATTGTGTTTGTTTATTGATGTTAGCAATCTCAAAATGAGAAAATGACCCTTGTTTTATATATATATATATATATATATATATATATATATATGTGTGTGTGTGTGTGTGTGTGTGTGTGTGTGTGTGTTCTAAGATGGCTGATGAGACCAATCTTAGCTCTAAACTGCCTGTTGCAGATAGAACAAGAGAGGTAAGGAAGAAAGCTCTTTTTGTGATGCTTCAGCTCTGGCTTTCTGCTGAGCACGTTTCTGCCTGGCTTCGCTGATTCCTTTTGCTTCGTATTTGCCAGTACCTCTTCTTATGAGGCCTCGCCACTTTGTTCGATCTGTGCAATCTGTTCCCACGACTATGTTGGTATGTTGAAGTCTTTAAGGGAGGCATTTAAGGTGTTCTTGTATCGCTTCCTCTGACCACCATGGGAGCGTTTTTCGATATGTAGTTCTCCATAGAGGACTTCCTTTGGCAAACGTTCATCAGGCATTCTGGCCTGTCCATCTTAACTGTGCCAATTTCGGAAGAGTATGTACACTCTGCATCCTTGCCCTTTTCAAGGCTTCTGTGTCTGGAATCCTGTCTTGCCACTTGATCTTTAGAAGTTTTCTACAGTTTTGTATGGAAGTGGTTCAGTCTTTTGGCATGCCGTTGATAAACTGTTCAAGTTTGGCAGCACAAAGGATCTCAGATTTTCAGCTTTGTGTCAAGTCTGATTCCGCTTCGATCCAAAAAAAAAACTTTTGTTACATATTCAGGTAGTGAAAGCCGATCCAAGCAATCTGACCAGGGCCTTCAGTGTCAAATAACAGTTTAGGCTGGTACAATGTACAGTGGTTACTTTACGAAAACAAGCCTATTCCAATATACTGAAAATTTTACCACAAAAAAAAAAACAACAGAATTTTCGGAAAAAAAAGTCTGATATTTTTCATATTTCTGCTCAAAACATAGATTGTGGGTACTCGCTGAGGCGGTTCTAACGAGTACCCACAATCTTATGTTTTTGAGCAGAAATAAGAAAAATAATGTATACCCCTAAAAAATAAAAGTTGGGTTTAAGAGGGCCAACATTATATATGCATGTTTTCGTGATGATTTGGTAGAGAGTCTGCTTTGTGACCAAAAGGTTGCGGGTTCAGTCCCTGGCTGAGTCATAGCAAAGACTTTAAAAATGGTTCTAGCTGCTCTTTTGTTTTGTGCTCAGCGTTAAGTAAATAGAGCTAGGAATCAGAACTGGTCATCCCAGTGTCAGTATAATGTGTCTGCTTTGAATATCATGTCGTGTCTTCGGTGGCTCAGTTGGATGCGCCGTCCGACTGGAGATCAGGAGGTCGCGGGTTCAACCCCCGCCGAGGTCGGCAACATTCTTTCATGGAGATTGATCATGAAATATTTTCAAAGGTCATTCTCTCCCTTCCGCTGATTCAAGAAGGGCAGTTGTCAGTTTCTGGCGAAAGAATGTGCACAATACTGGTTAACCGCTTAGAGGACTAAGCCTGCCCAGTAAACGTGTGGCTAGGTAAACTGACCGCGCTCGACATGACATGGGTTGACTGGGCCGTAAAACCTCAACACAAACAAACATGTCGTGTCTGGGGCATAATATTTATACCTCTGGCTTACAAAGTATCTAGGGGATATATAGTTTTCGTCTTTTCTGTAACAATGTGTGTGTGTGTGTGTGTGTGTGTGTGTGTGTGTGTGTGTGTGTAAACTTTTTTGTCAAAGATGTCTCAGGAACTACTGCACCTAGGAGTTTGAAATTGATACAAACATTGGATATGACTTCTTGTATTGTGTAAGAGAGAATCAGCATCTTCGTGTTTATTATTCCCTTTATTTGTCCATTTTTCTTTTCCTCCAATAAATTTTTTCATCACAGATTTCTCGGCTCCTCTGAGAGCCAGCGTCTTCAAATTTTGTGTACATCTACAGACGGTTAAAGTATATTGTGTTAAAGAAAACCACGATGCTCAAATTTATTTTGCTCTTTTTTTTCCATCTCTTACTCAGATTTGTGTCTAACATTTCTCAAGAACTACTGCACTTAGGATTTTGACATTTGGTACAAACATTGGGTATGGCTAGTTGTATTGTGTAACAGAGAATTAGCATCCTCGTGCTTATTCTCTTTATTTATATATTTTTCGTTCTCTCTAATGATTTATTGATCACTTTCGGGAGATTCGACATTGCTCCACCAGTTCATTTACGACAAAGCTTAATTTTGTATCATAAGCTGTCATTGTTTTTCTTTTTTTTTTTTCTTTTTTTTTTTTAAGTCGAATTACATCGTTATAGTTTGGTTAACTATTTACAGGATCTTTAATTGTCAATATGTAGGATGGAATGGAATTGTGTGTTTACCCACCGTAAGAAGGCAAAGTATTGCAGAACATTCCATAGGCCCCAACCACATTACGAGAACAAGCCTATTCAAATATATTGAAAATTTCACGACCAAAAACTGAAAGTTTTCAGATAAAAAATTCTGATATTTTTCATATTTCTGATCAAAACATATATTGTGGGTACTCGTTAGAACCGCCTCGCCGAGGCGGTTCTAACGAGTACCCACAATCTATGTTTTTGAGCAGAAATAAGAAACAATAATGTGTACCCCTGTAAATCCCAGTTTTACTATATAAAAGTGGGTTTAAGGGGGTCAAAATTATATAGGCGTGTTTTCATTATGAGATGAAACATGTACCCAAATTTGATCATCATTACAGTTTAGAATATATGTCCTAGACAATTTGTTGTTGTTGTTTTTTGTTGCTGTTTTTTTTTTTTTTTTTTCTAAAATGTAGGTTGAACCTCCCATTGACGCGAAATTTCATTTTTTGTAGGAAATTTTGGATAAATCTGATGAATTTGGAATACCGTATTTACCAGAACTATTCACACCCTAAGCTCTTTCTCTTACTCTTTTCTTCAACATGTCCATTTCACTGCCTGTGAGTGTGTGTAAAATTGCTGAATGAGTGGCAAATAGTGCAGACCCTGATCAGACGCTGCGTTCTGCGGCGTCTGATCTGGGTCTACACTGTTTGCTGTCTGAATACATAAAGTATGTACGGTAATTTTTATCAAATCGAACCCCACTCAGAAATCATCCTAGATCCGCCCCTGACGCCCTCTTCCCGCACAGAAAAACAAACAAGAAAAGTTTTACAGACAGTTTACACCCTAGCTGGTTAATACGGAATTTATTACAGTGTTTGAAAGTCTCCCATTATTAAAGTTTCTGAACCGCAATAATCAGTATGAGCGATGTTCTGCAGTTGTCAATGTACTGTATAAAATCTGAAGAAAACGGAAAGTGACATTATGAATCTTTTAATTCTTTTATCACAATTACTTTCATTAGAGGGTCAATTTGTGTGAATTTAGTCTCTAACCCGCGGGAAAATATTTAATTCTTAAAAGCAACGTAGTCAAAGACAATTAGCCGCAACCGCCACGAAGCAAAATAGGCATGAAATCGACAATCTTGTAATGTTTTATTAGAAATTTGCAGCCATCCTTGTTCCCGATATGATGACAGCTCTTGTCTGATATTGACATGTCAATGATGTCAATCATCTCTATTTTCCCGCACGCTGCCATAACAACTCACGAACTGTGCACGAGAGCCTCTCTTTAAATATTGCCAATGGCCGTAGGAGCCTTTTCAGCAGCAATGAATAGATTCTTCATTAGACAGGACGCGTTTTAACAATGCCATTCCTTTATTTCTCTCTCAATTTGGAACTAATACAACGGACAGGACATAAGAAAGAGCATTTCATATTCCGTGACATCGGTACAAGGGTTTCAATGCCAGTGTACAATAGCTCATCGTCTTTTCTCATTTTCTACTAAATAGACCCTTTGGTCTCTTTGAATTCGCTAATGAACCTTTTCAGAGTCGAGACGTAGCTTCTATATCAGTTCAATGCTTACAGAATTCGCCTTTTAGTAGTTTTCAATTCCTCCAATTAGGATATTCATTCGGGTTTATTAACGCCGAGAAAAACAGCGATTATGTATAATGGAATTACAAGACTTGCCTCTTCTTTGCTTTCAGATAGTTTCAAAGGCTGGCAAAAAGTATGACGCATGTGTTCACGAAAGAAGAGCAAAATGAAAGAAAACATAGCATTGGTAAAGGGCAGCTGGCTTTGAAAAGGCAGTGCTGAAACAATCCACCACGAACAGTTCTGCACAAAATACTTCCAGTCTGCGTAAAGCCTCGCTTACATGTGCAAAGATTGTCTATAAACGTGGCACAGAAGGTAGAACAAATATAAATTGCTTTACGTACCCACGATATCTTGGCCCAGTTGTTTAAAGCGTCGTCAGCTTAACAAGCTTGTAAGTGGTCAAACTATTAACAGTTCCAGTAAGAACAATATCATCTCTAATTCACAGATGTTTTTGCTGAAAAAATGAGTAGCTTAGCTACTCACATTTTTTTCAGCAAAAATAAGCGTATATGCCATATTTGATGATCACCGTTTTACCAATACGTTAACTAACGACATTATTAGTTTTGACTACAACTGGGCCCAGGTATTTATCACAGAATAATGTAGTGAAACTTTGTCATATGTAACAGAAAAGTACACAAAACAATTTGTTTTTCGAACAAAAAGGTCGTTAAAGAAAATGAGTGTGCAAATAACAAATCTTGACAAACCATGCATTTTGCTGCAAATCTGATCAAAATTGGATAAATAAAGTTATGGTTTGAAGATTGCTTTTGTGGGCTCCGCCGTTTTGAAATTCAGTGAGGCTTTATGATGTCACAGAGCTTTAATTAAATATGCAATACCCCAAAAAAATAATATTTACAGAAATATTCTACCTTGGTCTATATTTGTGAATATAGCTTATCATGTGGACGTATGTCGAATTGACATTAAAACTTCACAGTTTTCTATTAGAAAGAATGTTTTGTAAAGAAATTGGAAATGTTCAGAACATCATGAAATATCAAAATAGTGGCGCGCTTGACAATAGTTTTGAATTTTTAAACATAATTATCTTTCAAAGGTTTTATCCGGTTTTGATCAAATTTACATCAAAATACATATTTGGTCAAGAAATTTCATCTCAGATATATTCGTCATCAACCCTCGTTTCCCATTAAGACCAACAAGTTTAAATGGCCCACGCGGTAAGAAAACAAATTCTCTGACATAAGTAGACGGCAAAATTCATGATCTGATCATGAATTTTGCCGTCTACTTATGTCAGAAAATTTAGCCTGTACAGTCTAATTCGGGCCTTTGATATTCGCTTTCAGAATCAATTGCTATTTTAGGATTGAGTCCGCGTACGACAAAACATACAATAAGACCTGTGTGGCCAGCAAATACTCAGATCAGCCTATACAGGCACCCAGTATGATGAGGAGACTCGTTTATCCCTCTTTGGATAGCCCGTAGGCTGTAAAAGGCACATGCAATCAGCGATGACTCTTATCGGACAGCGCGGATGCGCAGGCTGATCTGAATCTTTGATGGTCGCACAAGTCTTCTTGTAGGTTTGTCGTGCAATATCAATGCATAGGCCCCTAGCAAATGCCCTTTTGGGGTCGATTGTATACATACACCAAAATTTCCTTAAGGTTGTTGTCCAGTTGTTATCACTGGCCAATGAAATCAAACCGCGCGTTAGACGGACCAAACCAATTGAAACCCACAACCTGTTGTCTCCGCACCGAAATCTATTCCCAAACTGAACCGACCTAAAGTTACTAAAGAACCTGAGTTATACATGTAGCGCTGCTGTCCACGTGGCTGTCACTGACCAATAAAAGTCAGTCCACGCAAATAGCGTTTGCACGAAGTCCAGGTAACAGTTATTTATAGCCGCGCCGTTCTTGTCCCTGTGACGTCATAGTGCTGTGTTATAGGGTTATCTATAAAACCTGGGCTGGGCTTAGTGTTGGGACATTGGCAATCAGTTCAGACCCAGATCAGGCGCCGCAGAACGCGACGTCTGATCAGGGTCTGCACTGTTTGCTTAATTTACATGCAGTTAAGGTTTAAATGAAACAGTCCTCAGTCCCCGTTCAGGACCATTTTCCAAGCCTACACTCAGAGACACTCGACCCACCAGTGTTCAGTGCTTTGATTAGATTGTGTGGCTACTGTTCACACATGCCCAGAGACACATTTACTCAAGACACGGCTTAAGGGGAATGAATAGGCATTCATGAGAGACAACTCACTGTGTGTGTCTTCTTTCTGAAAAGAGTCTATCCTAAAAGGGAAGAACGGGAAGAATTTCTTTATTTGACCCCTTTTCAGAACGAACTTGTGAAGGAAGGCAAATAGGAAAACGCAAAAACTGTCTCTTTTGTCGGAAAAGGCAGAAACTCTATGAAGCGTATCAATCCATGTAAATTCCATTACGAAAACACGAAAATTTCACCACCAAAAACTGAACGTTTTAGATAAAAATTCTGATATTTTTCATATTTCTGCTCACAAACAGATTGTGGGTACTCGTTAGAACCGCCTCGCCGACGCGGTTCTAACGAGTACCCACAATCTTTGTTTTAGAGCAGAAATAAGAAAAATAATGTATACTCCTGTAAACCCCAGTTTTACTATATAAAAGTGGGATTTAAGGGGGTCAAAATTATATAGGTATAGTTGATGTAAATCGATACTATCATGCCATAAAAGACGGCAAGAAGTGTTCTCAAAATAAGAAACGTACAAAAAAAAAAAAAAAAAAAAAAAACATGAAAAGTACAAAATTCTGTGGAAAGTTACAATGGCAGAGCTTACTCATCTCTACGTGCGTTTGGTGCAAAAAGTTTCTGTCATTAGGGACTTTATGCAAAGCATTTTTCACGCTTAATTGGGCCCCACCTTCTAGATAAACGGAGAGAAAATAATCTATTTGTTTCTGGAGAAAACATTCTGTGTCTCTTTTATTTCGTTTTTATCAAATACTGATGAGGATTGAACTCAATAAGTGGTTGCAAATTGTTTGCTATTTCCGTGGTAATTAAGTTTGGCTGCGAATAACAGGCAATTTACATATTAAGAAAACGACATTTTCTGAATACCCCGTGGCTTTATCAGTAAAACAAAAAATCTTGAATCACGTTCGGAGTACGCCTTGGTCTTTGCATGTAAGGGGAACAGATACAATTTTAGAGGAGGAGGGACAACTCTGTCAAAATTAGTTTTGTACCCTTCTGAAAAGGCATTACGAAAACATGCCTATTCAAATATACTGAAAAGTTAATCACCGAAAAATTGAAAATTTTCAGACAAAAAATTCAAATATTTTCATATTTCAGCTCAAAACATAGATTGTGGGTACTCGTTAGAACCGCCTCGCAGAGGCGGTTCTAACGAATACCCACAATCTATGTTTTTGAGCAGAAATAAGAAAAATAATGTATACCCCTGTAAACGCCAGTTTTACTATGTAAAAGTGGGGTTTCAGGGGGTCAAAATTATATAGGCATGTTTTCGTGATGGGGTCCAAAAAAGTCCACTTTGAAAGGAAAGAATTTGCTCCCGTTCGTTGGGAGCAAATTCTTTGCTTTTGGCCCCTTTTCAGAAGGTGCTTCGAGTGTAGGAATGCAAACCGGATGATAGAAAAGTTGTCTCCCTTGTAAAAATGGGCGGAAAACTGTCAACTTTGTATGCAGTCCCCTTAAACACATTTTCTCATTTATAATAGGTGTGAATTTTATTTTTGGGTCGATTGTTTACAATCGAGCCATAGTATACAAAAGCCAAAAATTTACTCAAGATAGCTGTCCACGTGATTATCATTGACCAATGTAATCAAACCGCCCATTGGACGAAATGAAGGTAACGGTTATTTATAGCCGCGCTATACTTGTCGCTGTGACGTCAGAGTTCTGTTGATAGTGGATTATCTGTAAAAGCTTGACTGGGACATTTGAGTCATTAACAAACAGGGCTCTTTTTGCTTAAATTATAGGAAGTTAAGGTTGAATAAACAATTTTCTCAGCCTACACTCAGAGACAGGCTACCCACCAGTGCTGTCAGTGCTTGGATTGTGGATTGTATTGATATAATAAAGCCCAAAGGGCTTCATGTTAAGTTTGTGAGTGATTGGCCGGAGTTTACACATAGGTAAATTCCACTAAAATAATAATTGATTCCTAATAATTCCAAGTTTGTCATCAAAATGTTACAAATGTTGCCATAAAGTTCAATCTTTTGAGACGGCGGAAGGAAAATAGATCCTGCTCTGGACTTTATTGAAGTGTAAAACTTTCCCTTCAACAAATCTAATTCCGTGAAATGTGTATAAAGATGAAGAATTAGAATTATACTTCATTGATATTATTTACACCGGTCGTGTTTATTTGTGTTGAGGTTTTACGGCCCAGTCAACCCAATGGGGTCATGTCGAGCGCAGTCAGTTTACCTAACCACACCTTTAATGGGCAGGCTTAGTCCTCTAAGCGGTTAACCAGTATTATGCACATTCTTTCACCAGAAACTGACAACTGCCCTTCTTGCATCAGCGGAAGGGAGAGACTGACCGTTGAAAATATTTCATGATCAATCTCCACGAAAGAATCTGACTCGACTCGGCGGGGTCGAACCCGCAACCTCCTGATCGCCTGTCGGGTTCGTTTCCAAATGAGCCGCCCAGGCAGGCTACATTGGTTGTTTGAAGTGAAACGCATTCTTCGAGTATTCTGAACAAAGTAGTCCTATTTGGGTCTACGCTTTTCTGTACACATGTTCTTGAAACGGGATCTTCCGGGCACATATGATCGACAAAGGCACGGATCCACTTGTACTTATATCATAACCTTGGTTATCAGTTTCTTTGGTGCTTGTTAATTTCTTTGGTTATTGTCAGTATACTACTTTTGCCGTATCCAGTGATTCTATAAGCTGACAGAGAATGCCCTGATCAGACTGCAAGCAAGTGCCACCTGATCTGGTCCTTCGCTGTACACACGTCATAAGGACCTTGCGTATCATATGAGCCAGCGCACGACAAAACCTACAATGAGACCTGTGTGACCAGCAAAGACTCAGATCAGCCTGTACATCAACCCAGTATGGCAAGGGTTCTCGTTTATCCCTCTTTGGATAGCCCGGAGGCTGTAGAAGGCATATGCGCAGGCTGAATCTGAGTCTCCGCTGGTCGCATAAGTCTTATTGTAGGTTTTGTGTTGCGCTCGTTAAGTCACAGATTGGATGTGCGAGCAAAATGCACAAACCCTTATCTCACAAAACCGATGCGTACGCATCAGACAAGACTCATATTTGAATAAAATCTTTAACCTATTTATGCCGAGTGGAATCTTTTATCTTATCTCGTTGGACAGATCGGGGTGTCTGGTTAGTTCGCATTTTTACTAAGTTTTATATAAATTCCAATATTAATTGCAAACAGTGAAGACTCTGATCAGACGCCGCGTTCTGCGGCGTCTGATCTGGGTCTACACAATTTGCCACTTTCCCTGTTTTTGGATGGTAGGCATAGATGGGTTAAAAAGTGAAACAAAGAACACGAAAGAAATGAAAACAGTATGGTAAGGAGTTTAAGGTGTCCGAATATAACCCTTTCAGTGCTGTAGACCGGTATAGATAACTATGCAAACAGTGTAGATCCTGATGAGACGGCTCAGGATATACATTGTTTGCCATTCTGTTTTTGATTTTGACTGATAGCCCCTATATGTGTAAGTGGATGTGCCCTAATTCATAGACGGATGGGCCCACTTGTGAAACGTAGGGTTTGATTGGTAGTATACTTTAATACCATTTTTCCAGACAAGTTGCTGTTCTGTCTAAACCGGTATCGGAATAAAACTGAATTGATCACACATGTAAGAGGCATTAGTTTTTGTCACACAGCTCCAGATTAGAGAAGGTATCAGGATTTTTTTTTCTTATTTCTCCACGGCAACATACGCTGTGGGTACTCATTAGAAGCGCCTCGGCGAGGCGCTTCTAATGAGTACCCACAACGTATGTTTCCATGGAGACATAAGAAAAATATCAACACTGTTTGGTTGGAAAAAGTGCCTTATTCGGATCTATATTAAGTCATCAGGACTGAAATCTGTAGAAACTGACCAGTAGGGTCAGGAAGGGAACTAATAGTTACAGCAATCAATGTATAGATGACTTACTTGTTTCAGGTTTTATATATATTTTTGTTTGTCTCACATTCGCCACATTAGTCATTATGCTGATTACTGAGATTATTGTATCTCTTAATCTTAATTCTTCTCATGACCACCTGTCATATATACAAATAAAAATCTACAAGGTTGCTACAATCACTATAAACCCTTAATCTTTTGATTTTTTTTTTTTTTTTTTTTTTTTTTTTTATCTTTTATCCTATTTTTATTTTTTCAGATTTTTCCGAGAAAATAGCTGAGCAGACGATTCATATGAAATGCCAAGCCTTATTGTTTCTGAACAAAAAAAAAGGAAAACAATGACCCAATACTTGACCATTTGATAAAGTACAGAACATCATCATCACGATCACCATCATTACTAACATCACTATCATCATCATCATCACCATCATCATGCGATAGTCCTTCTTGACCATCCAGATCTGACCACTGGGTACATTCGTATACAGTTGACTCTCGTTATCTCGACCTCGCTTATCTCGAATAACCGCTTATCTCGAAGTGAAAATCTGGTCCCTTCCTATACATGAAAACCTAACAACAGATGGAAAATATTGTAGAAAAGAGGAGAAATTGCTCCTGAGGAGCAATTTCTCCTCTTTTCCACAATATTTTCAATATATCTCTAACTTCAAAAGTCCAGTTACCTATCAGTTTGTTAAATGTGGTTAATCAAATTATTTTTTCCTCAATTCTGCAAACCTGATATGTCGAACTACGGATATCTCGAAGTATTTCAGAGAGTCCCTTGGAGTTCGAGATAACGAGAGCCGACTGTATATGGCTCGTTTACATAGTGGAATGTAGCATAATTCAATGATATTATGGTAATGGTGGTATTTTATACAAATATTTATTTATTCATCTCAGAAAAAAAAAAACATACTCCGCGTGCTAATGGCATTAACATACTTAATACTGTTTTTTCCATTAACCACGTGTTTGGCATTTGTAATGCTTTGCCCTTCCCGACCCACGTCCCCTGGCGTGTACCCTCGACTTGAAATGCATATCAGAAAACAAAACTGAGATTATATTACGTACATGTGTGTGTGGTTTATTTTATATCAATTGAGCCGGGACACAGATAGCAATTGCGCCCAGCGAAGACTCGGATCTACCTGCGCATCCATGTAATTTGATCAGTCTTCGCTCTACGCTTGAAGATGTTTTTGATCATTGGCTAGAGTGCCCTGTGAAGACTCTGATCAGCCTGCGCATCCGCGCAGGCTGATCTGAGTCTTCACAGGGCGCACATACAGTCTTTTAGGAATTGTGGTCCGACTCAATTTATACAGATCAGATGGGGTAAATTGTTTTAACAGATATGATTCAAAGAAAAATAAGTAAACAAATTAATGTCATAGGAATGGTCTTAGGGATGATACTGATGGAAATACATGTACTAATACATCTCAGCAATTTTGTGGAGTTAATAGTAGCATAATAATATTGACCTATTTATGCCTAGCGTCCCATAAAAAAAAGGCACTGGCAAACAATGTAGACCCATATCAGACGCCGCGGAACGTCTGATCGGGGTCTACATTGTTTGCTAGAAGTTCAGAAATTTCTACAAAACATGGTAATAATAAAAACTAATCAGATATCCCTTATATTGGAAATGGGCCTGTCCAAAGAGTTGAGGTAGAAGAGTCCACGGCATAAATGGGTTAAGTATGTGGTGTAGAATCCCCGTTCCACAGACATGTAAAAGCTGTCTATGTGAACTTTATGGTTTACAGTAAATATCGGAAGAAGGAAACGTTTAAGGAAACAGCGCGTAAAACTGGGAATTTTGGAGTCCTGCATTAATGAGAATCACTAAAAAATAGACATAGAATGTCTGCATATTCTTCAATACTACATAGTGAAAACATGGGTAAGCATTATAGGGCTAATCTTCAGAATTTTCTGTTAAAACTCTGGTTCAATTTCTTCTACATGAATAAATCAATCTGTTATGCTACATCAAATGTCTTTATGTACCTGGACACCCGAGGCAGGCACATGGAAGCTACGCTCTGTTCCCAATGAAACAAGTTCATCTGTGTATTAATTCATTATTATTTATTAAAGATTTATATTTTGGGAAAAAAATTCATTACTATTTATTAACGATTTATACGAGAACATTTTGAGAAAACTTAAGCCCCCCCCCCCCACCCCCCCCCCCCCCCCCCCCCCACCATTTAAATAAAAAAAAAAACGTTTCGTGAATTGTTTCTGATGTTTTAAATATAACCATGGAACCAAGCGGTTTGCCTGACTTCTGAAAACAATGAAGCATTTCTTCGCTTCATTTTTTTTTTCAGAATTCAGGCAAACCGCTCGGTTCACCACTATTTTGTGAGAAGGGCAAACAGATGGCAGGAAGGTGGGGAGGGTGGAGATTAGAAATTATGCTGAAGTTCGCGTGATAATATGTGTCAAATTATCATATTCTTTTTCAATTTGCGGTCACTTTGCAGGGACACTATTTTGTTCCTGCAAAATGAAGTAATTTGAAAAACAAAAAACAACAAAAAACAAAAAACAAAAAAAAAAACAAAACAAGAACGGCTTTGATAATTTGAAACAAAGGCTATGATTTCATCAAACATTCATGACACATACACATACATATATGTACTAGCGTTATGTGGCATGCAGTAAACCGTTTATTATTATTATTATTATTATTATTATTATTATCATTATTATTATTATTATTCAATAATGGTCTGACATGCAGCTATTCCAACACACTCCATCAGACACCAGACGAAACCTAACCAGTTACTTATACTTGCAATGACAGAGTCTGACGTCCTTATCCTGCGTAATGTGGAAAAATAATACATTAGTTTGTGTCTGTTTCTTTTATTTAAAATCACAAGATATTATTATTTGCTATTATATCATGAAATAACATCACTAACAATTGCTTGAAATATCATTATTCAACGATAAACAACAAGGGTGCGTGCAATGAGAAACAATATCAGAGTCGTAACATGAGAAAGTGTACCATGTCGCATATGTAGATAATGAGGCCCAGATCCGCCTATGTATTTGCACAATCTATCAGAACCTTTTGTATCCGCTTTCAGAGTCATTGGGTGATGGTGAATATATTGATGAATAAAATCAATCTTCACGGTAAAACGATCTGTGCCTTCGCTGTTGTACGCCCTTAGACCAGTTACATGTATCTGCCTCATAATTTCAGACTCCCCTACCCCCACCCCCCTCACCCCCCTCAAATCCCCACCCGGATTTCGCCTTTAAAAAAATATATATATATATATATAGGGAAATAGAGGGTTTGTCTGACTTCTGAATAGAAGCTTTTCTTTTTATGGCTGAGTTTTAAAATTCAGAAACAATTCATTAAAAATCCGTTTTACTTATCAAACCACCCACTAAAAGGCGCGTGGGGATGTGGAGTTGGGGCTAACTTTATGCAGGTACATTAGAGAGGTACCAAAGTTGAAACCTTAAACTTATCTGTTGACTGTAGTTAAAAACATGTATATATAATATTTTTCTTATATTATACAGAAAATAAGGCTTGGCATTTCATTCAAATTGTCACCTTTTGAAATACCAAGCTTTATTTTCTGTGGAAACCACCACCCCCCCCCCCCCCCCCCCTCTCTCTCTCCCACAAAAAAAAAAAAAAAAAAAAAAAAAAAAAATCATTATTTCCATCTATGATCTAGATTTCAGAATGCTAAAGCTTAAGATCTCTATGAGAAGCAACATGTGAAGTACAGTCAAACTTGTCTTAAAGGCCACCTGTATGAAGCAATAAACTGTCTTAAAAAGTCACTATTTCAGGTCCCATTAAAGGTAAAGAAATGAACATTTACCCGTATTAAGCAAGAACATGTTTTAGGCAAACTATTCAGGCTTTTTCATAAGTGCTTGCTTAAGACAGGTTGAACTTTACTATGATATGAGCAACTCATGAAAAACCTACAAAATGGCATGTGCGCCCAGCGAAGACTCAGATCAGCCTAGGCATCCACCGAGTCTGATCAGAGTCTTCCCTATGCGCTCAATGGGTACATTGTAGCTTAGGACCCAAGCTTTCTTCATGCGGACAGCGAAGACTCTGATCAGGCTGGGCTTATGCCCAGCCTGATCTGAGTCTTCGCTGGGTGCACATGCAATTATTTTGGTTTTCTCGTGTGCTAGCTCATATTATGAAGGAGGTATGTTTTCTCGGGCCATGGCTCATTCAAGTTTGTAGAAGCTATACACCAATAAGGTTGCTTATCAGATACAGATAGACAACAACAAAGAAATGTTTTAAATGCCGCATCTTGAAACTTATTACGTTTTGTGACGATAACATCAAATGATTACGACAGACGATGATAGATGACTCACCGGTTTTGAGGGTGGCTGTATATATACTGAAGGAGAAAAGAAATATGGGTGGGCTGGGTGGCCTAGTGGTTAGTGCATTCTACTTTCAAGTGGGATATCGTGTGTTCGAATCCCGCTCAGGTCGGGATAATTTTCAGACCATTAGTACGCCTAGCTCATACTCGACGTCCACGGGGTTTAAATAAAGTGGGCAGGGCGGCGCTTGGTGACAGACAGCAGCACCAAGTGTGCATGGGTGATCCATGAAAGCAAGGCTGTACAAATACATGTACATAACAATCGCCGCTACCTCTATGAGCCTCGGGTGCCTGGTAGCGTTAAAAATCTGCACAACAACAAATACAATGGGTGGGCTGGATGGGCTAGTGGTGAGTGCTCTCGACTTGAAAGTGGACTGTCTTGGGTTTCAGTCGGTAGGTCGAAGGTTCGAATCGCTCTTGGGGACTGTTATATGTAATACGCATAACTTATACTCGATGCCCTGGGTTTAGTAGAAACTGGGCAGGGGGGCGGGGGAGGGGGGGGACGCTTGGTGACAGGCAGCAGCACCAAGAGTGCATGGGTGATCTATGAAAGCAAGACTGTACAAACGCATATACATGCCGCTGCGATGCTTCGCTGTGCCTCGGATGCCTGGCAGCGTTAAGAATCCACTTAACAACAACTAACACACTGATCTAGAGCGAGGTGAAATTAGATAAACCATGTGTGTATATGAGTACATGACTGCCATACAAAATTTCATGCAGATCTGCAATATCCCATATGATAGTCAAACCAAACTGTTTTGACGTTGTATTTATTTCGTACAGTGAGAAGAAAAAAAATAACCGCAGTGTTTGAGTGATACATTTGTGAATTTCACCTTTATCTATACTGCTTTTGGTTTTAATGGAATGTTTTTTGCTTTAATTTCAGGTATGTACAATTTAGTGAAATTAAATTTTCTGAGATCCAGCAGTCAGCCAAATGCTTGTCTTTAAATCTTCACTTGATACATACATGTAAATACATTGTTAGTCTTTGACTTGCTATCCGATATATGGGTTTCTTTTTTGTTTTGGTATATTATCAATACTCGGCCGTTTCCGTATTTGTTCGGTCCGTTTATCGTACTACATTATTTAAAGTTGACGTGTCAAAAAATGTAAAAAAAAATGTATGTAACGTTTGTGCTGTATGCGCTGTTCACTCACTCCTTTGCCATCGAACCTTGTATAGTTGAACCGCAACAGCTCGAACACCGATGTCTTGTTTACCATGGCTAATTCAAACTCGTTTTTGTCCCTACGAAAAACCTCCGATAGCTCAGGAAAACAAATATTTAGGAAAATTTTCTTATTTTATCATGACATTGTATATTTTGTGTCCTCATTAGAATCGCCTCATCGAGGCTATTCTAATGAGTACACTCAACATACTATTATTGTGTAGAAGATCGAAAAGATTTCCCTAAATTATCGCTATATGCTTCCCGACCTGGCAGCATGATTAACCCTCAGTGGCTCGACTTACACATATCTCGAACAAGTTTCCAATGTCCCAAAGATGTTCAAGCCATTGAGGTTCGTCTGTATTTAAAAGTTGTTTGCAGCAGCAGAAATATCATCTTTCGATAAAATTCAAACAATTTAATCAAAGTTTAGTCAAAATAGTAGAAAGACAATTTAAACGGTTTCTAGACGAAGAACATTTCTGATATTCTAGTTCACGCTAATATATGGGTTTGAATATCAAAGAACCCCTCCTCTATTAAGAATAACAATTTAACATAATTAATGATGTACATTGCGCGAAGCTGCTTTCGTAACTTCGGATGAAACACCACAAACCACCGCAAACAACCCCAAAATGTCCCCAAACCACTTTATTTATTTATCTTTTCATACCAAACCACTAAGTTGTTCTATTTTTCAGCTAAATCTACTTTGTTTATTATCTCAAGTGGAATAGGATATCAAAAATGTTTGATAGCTCAGTATAAGAAACATCCACACAGTCTTATCTGGTCTTTACAGCACATAAACTTAAGTGAAGTATGTGTTTCTGCACTAAATAGAACAACCTAAATGAAACACAGTGGTACCTAAGAAACATCTGACCAGCAAAGTTCTAGATCAGCATGTACATGTACATGCATGTGCATCTGCAGAGTCTTATCAGGGACTTTAGGACTTTACAGTTGAAATTAATAAGTAGTTCGTCTGTCATTACTGATGATGACCAATCCTAATCAACTGTGTGATATGTTATTATTTGTGTGTTCTAAGATGGATGATGAGACCAATCTTAGCTCTAAACTGCCTGTTGCAGATAGAAGAAGAGAGGTCTGAGGAAGAAAGCTCTGTTGATGATGCCGTAGCTCTGGCTTTCCGCTGTGCACGTTTCTGCTCGGCTTCGCTGATTGTTTTTGCTTCGTGTTCACTAGCTCTCCTTCTTATGAGGCCTCGCCACTTTGTTCGATCCTGTGTAATCTGTTCCCACGACTACGAGTATGTTGGCATGTTGAAATCTTTAAGGGATGCTTTGAGGGTGTCCTTGTATCACTTCCTCTGACCACCATGGGAGCGTTTTCCAACTTGTAGTTCTCCATAGAGGATTTTCTTTGGCAAACGTTCATCAGGCATTCTGGTAACATGGTCTGTCCATCTTAACTGTGCCAATTTCAGAAGAGTATGTACATTCTGCATCCCTGCCCGTTTCAGGACTTCTGTGCTTGGAATCCTGTCTTGTCACTTAATCTTTAGAAGTTTACTAAGACAGCTTGTATGGAAGTGGTTCAGTCTTTTGGCATGCCGTTGGTAAACTGTCCAAGTTTCGCATGCATATGTTGGTAAACTGTCCAAGTTTTGGCAGCACAACCGATCTGTATACTTTCAGCTTTGTGTCAAGTCTGATTCCACTTCGGTCCCAAATACTTCCACGTAGCCGGCCAAATGCTGCAATAGCTTTGGCAATCCTAGCATTGACTTCATCATCAATGTGCACAACTCTAGACAATGTGCTTCTAAGGTAGGTGAACTTATCTACCACCACTTGCAGTCGTTGACCTTTCACTGTGATGCTAGGCTCCTTGTAAGGCTTTCCAGGTGCTAGCTGATATACTACCTCAGTCTTTTTGATGCTGACTGTGAGATCATAGCTGTCACATGAATCAGATACTTGATCCACACATTTTTGCATGTTCTCTTCTGTTGGAGCACCCTTTGCCATGTCATCAGCAAAGAGGAACTCATCTAGCACCTTTGTCTGCACCTTGGATTAAGCTTGCAAACTTCTTAGGTTGAAAAGTTTCCCATCAAAGCGATACCTCATAGGTATACTACTGTCACCATCCTGGAAAGCATCTGTAAGATCATGCTGAACAGTGTTGAAGCTAGAACACAGCCTTGCTTAACTCCATTTGTCACAGGGAATGTATCAGAAAACTCGCTGTCATTTTTGACCCTTGCAAGCATACCATCATGGAACTGCCGTACCATTGCTATGAATTTGGCAGGACAACCAAACTTTGCCATAATTTTCCAAAGTCCCTCACGACTGCCTGTGTCAAATGCTTTGGTAAAGTCGACAAAGGTCATGTAGAGGTCCACATTCTGTTCCTGTCATTTTTCTTGAAGCTGTCGTGCTATAAAGATCATGTCTATTGTTCCTCTGTCATTCCCGAATCCACACTGGCTTTCTGGTAGAAGCCCTGATAGGTTAAGGTGTTCATTCAATCGATTCAGTAGCAAGGATCTTCCCAGCAATTGACAATACAGAGATGCCTCGATGATTGTCACAGACTTGAGGATTACCTTTCCTTTTGAATAGGTGGATAATTGTTGCATCCTTGAATTCTTGAGGGATGGTTTCTTTTCTCCACATAATGTGAAATAACTGTCAGTTTCTCTGCAACTGGTGGACCTCCTGCTTTGTAGATCTCTGCAGGTATTGCATCTGATCCTGGAGCCTTGCCAGATGACAAGAGTTTTATTGCTTTCACTGTTTCAGAGACGGTTGGGAGCTCATCAAGCAGCGGATTACATTCCACCTGTGATAGTCTGTTGATAGCTTCATCATTGATAGATGATGGCCGATTAAGGACACCATCAAAGTGTTCAGCCCATCTTTTCAAGATAGCTTCTTTGTCAGTCAGAAGACTAGTTCCATCTGCACTAAGGAGTGGGGTGATTTCTGAGCTCTGGGGACCATATACTGTCTTGAGTGCGTCAAAGAACTTCTTCATATCCTTTCTGTCTGCAAAGGACTGGATTTCATCAGCCTTTTTGCTCAGCCAGGAGTCTAACATGTCTCTGAGCCTAGTCTGTACTGTCTTGCATATATTTGAACAGGCTAACTTACTAGATACTGAGCTGGTATTTCTGAGATAAGCCTTGTGTTTTGGGTGTTTCTCTTCAAGGAGTCCCTGGATTTCTTTGTCATTCTCATCAAACCAATCTTGGTGTTTGCGAGATACTGGTCCTAGGGAATCCATAGCTGAAAAATGAACAGTGTACAGTGTCTCTGAAGACTGTCCAGCTCTCATCTACTTTTTCTGAACTGTGTTCCTGTGCATCTAAACGGCTG
This sequence comes from Anodontia alba, assembly GCA_964016985.1. Lineage (NCBI taxonomy): Eukaryota > Metazoa > Mollusca > Bivalvia > Lucinida > Lucinidae > Anodontia > Anodontia alba. The sequence goes on from OZ024832.1 coordinate 13,628,225, forward strand.
CAGAGATCATTGACAAATCGTTGCCTCTTGCTGTCTTGTTTCAGTTTAGAGATATCCAATTTCTTTGGCACCTTCTGGCCTTGCGGTCGTCGTACAGGCTGAATGCGCAGATTGCGTTTGCTGACAACAAGCCTATGATCTGTCCAACAGTCTGCACCATACATAGTCTTTGTCACTCTGACATCCTGTCTGTCCTTCCTTCGCACTATGACATAGTCAATGAGATGCCAGTGTTTGGAGCGAGGGTGCATCCATGATGTCTTTCTGCGAGTTGGTAGATGGAAGACTGTGTTGGTGATCAGTAATTCATGCTTTGCACACTTCCTTAAAAGAAGGACTCCTTTGCTGTTGCACTTCCCTACACCTTCAGATCCAGTCACTCCCTCCCAGGTTTGGTGGTCTGTGCCCACTCTAGCATTGAAGTCCCCGAGGATGATGAGTTCGTCTGTCCGGGGTACTGCAGAAATTACAGAATCCAGATCATCATAGAACTTGTCTTTAACCTCATCTGGGTTGGTCATTGTGGGTGCATAGGTACTTACAATTGTTGCATCCCTCTTGCGAGATAAAGGAAGTCCTAGCGTCATCAGGCGGTCATTTATGCCTTTTGGAAGTCCTGAGTACTTGCTGACGAGGTGTGACTTGATGGCGATTCCTACTCCTGCTTCACACCGCTCTTCTTTCTTGCGTCCACTCCAGAAGAAAGTGTAGCCAGCACCAACTTCTTTTAAAAGCTCTTCCTCTGCAAGGCGAGTCTCACTAAGAGCTGCATTCTCGACTTTTTATCGGTCAAGTTCTCTATCAACTAGAGCTGTTCTTCGCTGAGGTCTCTCAGAACCAGAACTGTCCATTAGGGTGCGCACATTCCAAGCACCAATAGTTAAAGGTATCACTTTCATCTTCTTTTTTCTTCTTCGACCGCTAAGTGGGATTCCCGCTGATCGCGGTTAACCAGCCAGGAGTTTTGAAGCAAGCAATTGTTTAGGGGGCACCTTTTCTGACCCCTTCTCCATGCTACGGGAGTGAGCAGTGCGATCCTAAAAAGGTCTGCTCAGTCGCTCAGTTCGGCTGCCGAATTCCCCATACTGCTTCGTTCTTAAGGAAAGCTACCATACAGAACCAAGCCACCTGTGTGCAGGTCCGCAACTACAGCTTCCAGTGTTCCCTCAGCTGCTGCTTCGCCGCTCGCCCGTCGCCACAGAGCTTTTGACTGACTTGCAAACCGAATTTTTATGTGTTTCTGTATTAAGAGTAGCATCGGGACTCAGGGTGAAGTTAGCTAGCTGTAAAAGTGCTATAAACACCCCGGTGGTTAACTCTACTGACCGTTCCAAGGCGGTGGTCCCGGTGTCAGTCTTACTCTTTGTTGCTTTGTGGTTTATTCTACGAGGCGATTTGTTGTATGTCTTTCCGTGTGTCATTTTGTTCTTGTGTTTTTCAGTCCTTTTAGTATTGCGATTACCTCGCTTGGGGAAGAGAGAGCTAATCTTAATGCTTTTCGTACGATTGTTCGATTTGTGCTTGTTTGGATTTGTCGGTTTCCTCTTCCTCTTGGGGTCTGGGAAGGGCTGCGGTTTGTGATTGTGGCACTCCCTGGACTTTTCTCTTACCTTTTCTTTGCATATGTGTGCTTGCTGTGAATGTGTGTTGCTGATTAAGATGACATGCGCTGTGAATTGGATTATAGTGAGGGAGAGGCGCGCAGAGTCAATCTCACTCTCTTGTCCTGACCTAGCTGGATCCAGAGGCAAGATAGTGTCAGGACATCTGGAACTAAGCCCGGATGCAGTGGATGACCATGACTTCTGTTATGCCTTGTCATGCTCTCCATGCTCCACAACATGCTGCTGCATCGCCGTTTGGGCCGTTGAATCATAGTAATGATTTCCTCCGCCCCAGCTGGCGAAGCAGAATTTACATAACTGGAACAGGCAAATCCAGATATGCAGGTTTTTGTTTGGAGTTTACAACTCCTAGCAGGGCTTAAGAGCTCCATCTACCCTAGATATTGCTACACAGATTCGGTTAACAGCTATATATAAGCAGTAACTTAAATGTCTTATGTAGCTAAGTAACTTAAGTAAAGCATAGGTCGAAAACATGACTAATAATGTTCCAGATCGGCATGTCAGCATGTGCATCCGCCCGCACAGTCTGGTCAGGATCTTTGCAACAGAAAAATAAAAATAAAAAATAAATAAATAAATAAATAAAAATCGTACGGTTTTGTCGTATGGCACCCGCTCACCTTCTATAGGACCTGCATGCGACGTTTTTTTTATTTTTATTTTTATTTTTTTTTCTCGTATACACACGCATCCGGTATGCACGAATAAAACTTTTGCCCTGTAATTACACATCCAAAGAAGCCGCTCCATGATAGAAATTCACATCTTGTATGATATTAAACAAACAAGACCATCGTTTTTAGGTAAGATGCCTTTAATCATCAGACGCTATGTAGAAATACTTTGTTATTTTTTTCTATAATGATTACAAATATAATCATTACGAAAACACGCCTATTCAAATATATTCAAAATTTCACCTCCAAAAACTGAAAAATTTCAGATAAAAACCTCGGCGAGGCGGTGCTAACGAGTACCCACAATCTATGTTTTTGAGCAGAAATAAGAAAAATAATGTATACCCCTGTAAACCCCAGTTTTACTATATAAAAGTGGGGTTTAAGGAGGTCAAAATTATATAGGTATGTTTTCGTGATGAGGTATTAATATTTAATTTTCAACTGTTTGACTTGTGATTCAAAAAGTTTAAAATTGGTTTTGTGGTATGGTTTTGGTGGTTTTCAAGTGGTTTAGGTGTATTCTGGGCGTAGTTTGGGGTGTTCCAACGGACCCAGAAAAGGTAAATCGTATGCCTATTAGCTGGGACCGAGCACAATATCAAATAGGGCAAATTATTACGGGCAATTATGCAAGTTCTCAACGTCACAAGATATATTGAAATTTGTTTCCTTTGTTTTAACATGTTTTGGATCCTAATTCAGACAAAAGCAAATATGTGAAACTTGCAACAAATGTGCAAAGTGACAAGAGCTTTATGTTGACAACAAGAAATATGTGGTCGACGTACCGAAGTTATATTCATCAAACGTAGAGCCAGTGGCAAGTCAGAATTTTTAGATGAACAGACATGGACCGCAAAGAAAAGGTGCAATCAGGCGTCCTAGGAATTCAAGGATCACGACAGTCATTCCATAGATTTATATTGTAGTATGTCTAAATGACGAAAAGAAGCTCACGTGCGAAGAAAGGCACGTACACACTGTACGGTGGTGAAATTAGATATCAACCCCGTATCCAGTGCTACATTGTTGGGTGTGACTTTGACAAGGAAACTATAAAAGTCCCGGTAATAAAGTAGATTTCGTTTTAAGAACCTTGAAGGGAATGAAAATCTGAAAATATTAAGCTATAAAAAAAAAAGAATTTTGGAGCACATTTGATCAAAATTGGTTAAGAAATGAGAAAAATATTGTATTTTATATTTTGTACAATCCTGAGCACGGGTGCCGCCATTTTGAATATTTAATTAGATACTTAATATTTAAGACACAAACAAAATAAAAGTTACCTATTGACAGGAATATTCTGCTTATGTAAATTAGTTGACAGTTTTTATGCAAATGAACACATTTACATTTGGACAAGTACAAAATATTGTTTCAAACGTGATTTATTCAATTTTCTGTATATTTAATTTGGTGGTTACGACGTCACTTACTCATAAAAATGGTGGCTCTCATGACAGCATTTTCTAGAATTTTAAAATCCAATAACTTTCTTATTTTCCAACTGATTTTCATAGTTTTTCACCAAATTACTCAGCCAGTCATGTTCTTTTATTTTCGAACATGCTATATTTTATGTATGTTTGCCTTTAACAAAGTATTGGAAAACATGCCAACAATTATTTCATTTCGAAAACATGCCTATTCAAATATACTGCAAATTTAACCACCAAAAAATGAAAATTTTCAGAAAAAAAAAAATCTTATATTTTTCATATATCTGCTCGAAACATAGGTTGTGGGTACTCTTTAGAACCGCCTCACGGAGGCAGTTCTAACGACTACCCACAATCTATGTTTTCGAACAGAAATAAGAAAAATAATATATACCCCTATAAACCCCAGTTTTACTGTATAAAAGTGGGGTTTAAGGGGTCAACATTATATAGGCCTGTTTTCGTGATGGATATTCTTCGTCGCTTATCTTCTTTTTTGAAGCTGCTTCTTGTTACCTTTCTATCAGTAATCACAGAGTTACTATGTAGACGATGTGTTGACTCAGAGGCTTATAATTTTACCAACTAGCCTCAGAGGCATATAATTCTACCAACTAGCCTCAGAGGTTTATAATTCTACCAACTAGCCTCAGAGGCTTATAATTCTACCAACTAGCCTCAGAGGCTTATAATTCTACTAACTAACCTCTGTTTAACTTGGTATAAATTTTCTGCGTATACATGTAACATACATTTTCCAGGGTACAAAGGCATAGAATGTGTATTTTTCCGGTACATGCCTGCTTTGATATTGTTCGAAAGAGCTTAATTCAGCATTACAAATTGTAATTTATGCATTTGTATGTAGACTTGTTGACAGTTAATAAACAGATTTATCGCAGTGGACTAGATAACCAAATGGTGTTTGCTCATACGGTTGATAGAAGAACACAGTTTCTGTGTATATAAAGCACCTATATTTTGTCCAACCCATCAATACCATAAAAGCATAACAAGTCATGTCGACATCGCTCCAACATGACTTCGCGACGATTGTCATCTTTGGCTGTCTATGGTTAACTGTTTCTCCACGCCTACAGACCCCCTCCCCGCGCTATTACCAACCTGTATTACACAGAACAGAAAAGCTAATTTGTAATAAAATGTGATAAATTAATAATAGTAATAAAAAGATGTTGCTCTCAAGTACCGAATGCAACTTCTGTATGGTTTTCATCGTTCTTGAAGAAGATATTTCCACTCAATGATCAAACAAAGGAAATGTAAGTTCAGACATTGTTCAACTTCATGACGTGATCAACCGTCATAGATTTAGATAGTCTGCAGCGTCCTGTTGCAGTGCGCTAAAATACATGTAAAGTGAAATGTTTTAAGATTCTATTATCGGACAGCATATAACTCTTGATCGATTATGCTGACACACAGACTGATTTAAGTCCAAGATTTTATGTTGGAGAGCCTTAGACTTGATACGTTTTTTTGTTTTGTTTTTTTTATTTATTTTTTTTATTTTGTGTTACACCAAGTTTCGGCTACAACCTAAGAAACATCACGAAAAGATGTCTGTAATTTTGACACCCACCCCCACAAACCCCACTTTTATATAGAAAAATAGGGTTTGCAGGGGTATATATTATTTTTTATATTTCTGCTACAAAACAGATGAGGCGGTTCCAACGAGCACCCACAATCTCTGTGTCGAGCATAAATAACAAAAATGATCACATGTTTTTCATCTGAAACTTTTTGTTTTTGCAGCCATAAAAAAGTGCCATTATATTGTGTTTTCATAATGAAAGGGACAGTATGTCACATGCAAACAGCACATACCCAGATAAAGTTGTTCAACCACGCAGTCTAATCGCAGGTCATTGTCGTTCGCCGTTATATTCTACATGCGAATGATTCTGTCAGCGAACAGCGAACGCTCTGATCAGGCGGCACATGCTAACCTGGGCCTTTTATGATGTAAATAAAGGACAAATGAAACCCTTCCGGCAAGGAACATGGGAATGTGCTATCCATATCCTTGCAATATTGTACGTATTATGAACAAGATTCCATTATAAAGCATTCTTTAATATAATATATGTATTTGTAAACAATCAATAAATGACTGCACGAAGTATAATAAAAGAGGCAAATTCTGTCAAAGACTTCACGCGCTTTTAAACACCATTTAAAAAATTCGAAATGCACAAACACAAATGAAGAAACAGTCTTTACATTTATTCTGTGGAAAGAAAAAGTGATTTTCATTAGACCTAATAACTGCCATTATTTTTTTTCAATGTTTAACAAACAAAGGAAAAAATTGTTGTCGTAACATATAATTTGCTGAATCGCACAAATGTCTAAAATTTCACAATGATTTTATATCTGTAATTTTGAAACTGCCCGCCCTCCTTTAGTAGTGTTAATACGGACCGCGCCATGTGAAAACGTCTTCGGGTATATGCGGAAAGCGAAGGCCCAGATCAGCCTGCGCATCCGCGCAGGCTGATCAGGGCCTTCGCTGTCCGCTAACAGAAGCATTAGATAATACAGAATGTATTAATGGAGAACAAAGATCCTGATGGTACTTTGCGCATGCGTGGGATGATCTGAATATTCGCATTATGCTCTTATTCGAATGCACTTTTTTTCTATTGGCGCGGCTCAAAATAGCATACTTTTGTCGGGTAATATAATAAGAACTACATTTTATGTTTAGACATTTGTTTGTTAATGATAGGTTAAATTCGTTAGCCTTCATGCCTCGTTCTTGGGCTTTGGTTTTTCCATTGTTACCAATATATAACGCACGCCTCTGCAATATTCTGCTGGTGTCTGAGTATTATATTACATACCAGTTTGAACGGGAAAACACATTCTTTCTTAATCGAAAAAAAAAAAGATGTATTCACAACTGTATTCGGAAAGACAGACGGCGTCCGACTGTTTTTAGAGATATCCACCTCAAGTAGCAGAATGGACTAGTTCAAATTTTAGGTCCCGTTAACCGAGAGAATTTTAAGATTTTCTTTTTAGTGCTAGTCTTTAAACCTATGTATAGTTTTTCAATTTATTTCTTTTTATTTTTATTTATTATCCCCGCGCTTTTCGAAGAAAAAGCGGGGATATTGTTATACCCCGTCCATTCGTCCGTCCTTCCGTCTGTAATGTCACACCATTGCTCTTAGACCATTTAAGCTACATTTTCAAAACTTTCACAGGCGATAGCCGTATGGATAAGGACTGGAGGATTCGGAATTTTGATGTGACCCTTTTGGGGCAGGGCCAGGGGTGTGTGGCCCCGAAGGGTCCAAAATTCATTTTATACAAAAATAGCCATGTTGCATATCAAATCGAAGGTTATGAAAAGTAGAATATAGTGGTGCAAAAAGTTTGCCCCGGGGGCATGTCTGGGGTCACTAGAGGTCAAAAAGTAGGCTTTTAGGTCCCTTTTTTATTGTCACCCAACTCCTCAGGCTTTTTAGCAGGACTCTTGAAACTGTCACAGGTAATAGCCCTATGGATGAGGACTGGAGGAACACATTCGGAATTTTGATGTGACCCCTGGGGGCAGGGCAAGGGGGTGTGGCATCGAAGGGTCCAAAGTCCATTTTGTACAAACATAGCCATGTTGCATATCAAATCGAAGGTAATGAATAGTAGAATACAGTGGTGCAAAAATTTTGCACCGGGGGCCTGTCTGCGGGTCACTAGTGGTCAAAAAGTAGGCTTTTAGGTCTTTTTTACGATTGTCACCCAACTCCTCTTAAGTTTTTTTAGCTAGACCCTTGAAACTGTCACAGGTAATAGCCCTATGGATGAGGACTGGAGGAACACATTCGGAATTTTGATGTGACCCCTGGGGGCAGGGCCAGGAGGATGTGGCCCCGATGGGTCAAAATCCATTTTGTACAAACATAGTCATGTTGCATATCAAATCGAAGATAATGAAAAGAATACAGTTGTGCAAACATTTTGTCCCGGGGGCATGTCTGGGGGTCACTAGAGATAAAAAAAGGAGGATTTTGGTCCTTTTTTTATGATTGTCACCCAACTCCTCTTAGGCTATGTTTTGCTAGAATCTTGAAACTATCACAGGTAATAGACCTATGAATGATGACTGGAAGAACGCATTTGGAATTTTGATGCCGATGATGTGCAGGGAACTATGCGATGGCGCTGGCGCGGGGATATGCGATGGCGCGCCATCGACTTGCTCTAGTTTATTTTATTTCCATCAATCTATTAATATCAATTAATAATGAATAATAATATCTAAATGTACTTAAACATCAAAAAGTCCTTTTCTCCTTATTTTATTTTTGTAGAAATGGCATTGCTTACATGAGTCGAGATAAAAGAGATGTCCCTGTATCTATTTTCTTATTTCATCTCGAAAACACATGTTGTGGGTACACATTTGAAGCGATATGTTTTCGTGGAGAAATAAAAATATCAACATATTAATAATAAGCGGATATTCAGACTAAACTGTGCATTTATTGTTTGAATATGAGCCAGCGAACGACAAAACCAACCAAATGGCATGTGCGCCCAGCGAAGACTCAGATCAACCTGGGCATTCGCCCAGTCTGATCAGAGTCTTCGCTGTGCGCTCAACGGGTAGCTAAGGACCGAAGCTTTCTTCGTGTGGACAGCGAAGACTCTGATCTGGTGTATTTGTGTGTACGTTTGTAGGCTGTAATCTAAATGGCAGGGCTTTAACCTTTACCACTTTTCTGTGCTAATTCAGCAGACGTCATTTTTAAAATAAATATTTTTTTCTTTTTCTTCTGGAAAATACTCTAGGCTTTGACATTTTATTCAAATGGTTTCCTAAAAGGCCAATATACATGGAATGTCAAAGCCTATTTTCTAGAGAAAATAAGAAAAATATTAAAATGTCATCTGCTGAATTTTTCCTCAACATGCTTAGCCTTAAAGACCATCTTCTAAATGTATCCACCCCAGCAAACACACGATGTACGACGTCGAAACAACGTTATTGCGACGTTGTGTGTTACTGGGTACTTTCCACGTGAAATATAATAAAAGTACATTATTGCACTGTCCTCAGTGAGGTCTAATTAATTACGACCACGTCTGGCGCTATCCCTTCCCAACATATCTCACAAGTTTCAATTAAAATTAGATAAAAAGAAAAATGAAACAAACTCTTCCTCAGCTAAAGGATGACTTTTATCGCTTGCAGAAGTATCAAGCTGTTTCTTATTGAAAGCGAAATCCGGAGAATTGCTCTTTAATTCAGAACGTAAAATAGCGCTGTGAGATAGCCTTCCGCGAAATTAAATAGTCCCAGTTTGCGCATGACAAGGTCATGATCTTCGTAACACGCTCTTAAGCAGACGACAAGTACAAAATGGCTCCCCATCGATTACTGACTAAGGAGTAAAGATTTGATTCCTTTCACTATTGTATGTTTTATTGTGCTGGGATCTCGTAAATATCTGCACAAGTGTCCTCTAGAATATAAAACCCAAAGCCTGTTGAGGCTTTTTGAAAAAGCTAGTCTTTATTAGAAAGCCGCTTGCTTTCGTATTAGCTTTTATTTCTCTTTTCAATCCAACAGAGTCTGAGACCGGTTTCATTTAACAAACACAAAAGAAGAAGCGGCGAATCAACCCAGGAGCGATGGTAGTGTTAAAATCTATGATAATTTCATTTAAATTTTCAAAGGACGGCTTTATATGTAATTTGAAGTTATTGATAACAGTAACAATGGTAGAATAAAAGATCTAACACACTCGGGAATGGCTTTATAAAATCTCTTTTGTGGGGAATCTTTACGAAGTCATTAGATGCGTTTATAGTGTTGTTTTCTTACATTTTAACAATAAAACAGCCTTTTATCCCATTATTCGCGCTTTCAAAGGTGTTTATTCATTTGCGTGAATCATACAAGTCTTTTGTTACAGAAAATCAGCTTTTCGACCTCACTGTATTCAATTACAATATGTGAAAAAGAAGTAGTTTGAAAATATTGAGCCTTCGTTTAAAATCGTATTGTCGTATCACTTCGTCTAATGAAGTTAACAACAATATTGAAATTTTGACACATACTAATGTTTAGAAATAAAGCGATATTGTTAAATCCTTTTAGCAATCTGGGCCCAGTTCTTCAAAACTAACGATGCCGTTAACGTATTGTTAAAAATTTGACCATTAAATATGGCGTATATGCTAATATTTTTGCTGAAAAAAAAGTGAGTAAGCTACTCACATTTTTTTCAACAAAAATACCTGTGAATTAGATGTTGTACGTACTAGAGCAGTTAACATTTTGACCACTAACGAGTTCAATAAGCTAACGACGCTTTGAACAACTGGGTCCAGTTGGTAAGACTCACAATGTACAAATCAAACGGGCCGCGCCAAGCGAAAACGTACCTACGAACGCGCAAGATGCGCAGATTTAGATCATCTTGTGCATGCGCAAAGTATCATCCGGGTTTTGTTCTCCGTTAATACATTCTGCAGTATCCAATGATTCTGTTAGCGGACAGTGAAGGCCCTGATCAGACTGTTCGAATGCGAACGCTGATCTGGGCCTATGCAGTCCGCATATGCTCGGAGACACATTTCCGCATGGCCCGGCTCAAACTGAGTTCTTTGATTGTTTTGATCCATTACCGACAAAATTATTCACTAGCGTTCTTAGGTTTCCTCGTAAAAAACAATTGAGCGATGGACAACGAGATGTTTTACATGAACGCCTTAGAATATGTGTGAAACGTTTCTCCGTAATCATTTAACGCAATCAAATGAAATGTTTATTACATTTAAATCAATGTTTCCCTTTGAAATTTTCAACTTCGGGACCTCTCTAGTGTGTTTGAGAAATTGTAGGCTGCGCCCCGTTTTAGTGGGCAGTTTAACCAACAAATACATTCCATAAATTATTTCTGAGGTTTTAAACACACCTATAAAAATAATGCTTCATTTTTGCAGAATTCAGGTAAATCTCCTAAAACACCATTTTATGTAGCAAAGAAGGGTACTCGAAGTGAAGCAGAACATATGAGCAGGAGTTTAAAATGTGCCCAAATACTTAGAGTATATATGGTATGAAACCGATGTACAATACATTGATTGTTAACCCTTGCCCTGCTGAATAAATTAAGATGCCACGCCCATTCGTATTTTTCATCCAATCAAATTACTTAATCCACATTATTGATACAAATTAACATACTGAATGATAAACAGTCCAGATTCAGATTAGTTGGCTTCTTAAGCCAGCTGATCTTGATCTGCACTGTTTTGCAAAGGCGGGGCATATCCGGGTTTGGCAGGACCATGGATAAGAAACGCCGAGATTGTACGCACAAAAGAAAGCTTTTCAGATGCATTAGAACAGAATCTATCAAAAACATTGCTATTATCTTGTTTCTTCCGATTTGCTTCTGGCTGCAAATTTTGACAAATATTCTCTTTTTCATTTTTCAATCGGAAAATTGTAGCTATTGTGAAATTATATTAAAGAGAAACTACCCAAAGGGCTAGTTATTATAATTACAATAAATTTCCCGTAAAATGCAAACCATTACTATTCATACGTTTGTATTTCGAGTGTTTGATGCAATTATTAGAGTCAAAATGATTTTTCGCCATTGAATTATTCTAATTTGAATAGAAATGGCGCTGAATAGACAGGAAATGTTCAGACAATGATAATCGAACAAAACGGCATACTCGATTGGTATTGAACAGGAGGGCGGAACATCAGAGTGGTCCGCGCCATGCAAAAACGTGTCTCCGGGCATATACGGTCAGTGAAGGCCCAGATCAGCCTGCGCATTCGCGCAGTCTGATCAGGACCTTCACTCTCGCTAACAGAATCATTGGATACTATAGAAAGGAGAGAAAAGGCCCGGATGATACTTTGCGCATGCGCAGGATATTCTGAATCTGGGATTTTAGCAGCTTCGAAGGCACTTTTTAACTTGACAGGACCCAGAGTAATGCCTGTTTAACCAGAAAAGCGATGGGAATAAACAGGCTTTAGCAGTTCTTGACACAAACAAGACAATCCAAGTCACTAGAAGCATTTAATCGACAGATAATGTAATAACGTAAGCGTTGTGCTGTGTGAATGCAAATCAGGTTTTGGAATCCAAATGGCGAATGGTTTATAATAGAGTTAAGTTAAATAGTTAAAATTATACCTTCTGGTACAGGAGGGTAATTAGGATTTATTAAAGACGTGTCACTTGAGCTTAAAATAATTCTTGGGAGTTTTACAAATATTTATTTCAATTAAAACGTTTCCTGATAAAATTTTCCGGACACGACCTTGCTTTCCCGTAGGCAAAAATGGGTGTTTACAGCGGTAATTTCGTTTATTAATAATAACTACCTAAACGGCATCTGGAATAGATGCTTTGTGACAAGAATAAGCAAAGACATTAACCTTTAACACTCGCTGGGCTAATTCAGTAGACGACATTTTTTTTTCTTATTTTTCCAGGAAAATAAGCTTTGACATTTCGTGCAAATTGTCTCTATATATTTTTCCTATTTTTCCCATCAAATAGGCTTAGACATTCCATGACCAGACTTATTTTCTAGGAAAAAATACGAAAACTATTTCGAAATGTCGGTATTTTTCTTATTTTTCCCAGTAAATATCCTTTCACATTTTATGCAAAGACATTTTACATAAATGTCAACTAATTTTCTGGGAAAATGAGAAACATATTATAAAATGTTGAAATATTTCTCTTTTTTTTTTTTCAACAAAAATAAGATTAGACATTTCATGCAAATTATCTCCTAAGAAGAAGATATTTCATGCAAATTGTATCCCAGTTCGCATGACATGTCAACCTTGTTTTCTGGGAAAATAAGAAAAATCTTTTAAAATGGTATCATCACGAAAACATGCCTAAATAATTTTGACCCCCTTAAACGCCACTTTTATATAGTAAAACTGGGGTTTACCGGGGTATACATTATTTTTCTTATTTCTGCTAAAAGCATAGATTGTAGATACTCGTTAGAACCGCCTCGACGAACCGGTTCTAACAAATACCCACAATCTATGTTTTGAGCAGAAATATGAAAAATATCAGAGAATTTTTTATCTGAAAATTTTCATTTTTTGGTGGTAAAATTTTCAGTATATTTGAATAGGCATGTTGTAGTAATGTGGATATTTTTACCCAGCATACTAAGCGTTAAGACTGATGTCGTCAAAAGAATAACCATAAACGCATTCAGGAAACAGATGAGCCCGTGCAGGGCTATCCTGGGCACTGTTTCGTTGATATACCGTATTTGACGTAATTACCGCACATATCCGTATTAGCGCACTGTTAAGCAATTTCCGAGCCTTCAGATTGTCGCTTTTTTAGTTTTATCAAGTTGTCTGTAAAAACATATATTGTGGGTACATGTAATCATAAAAAATACTCCTCGACTTATCCGTTTTCTTTGACTGCTGGTCTGTTCGCGTTGGAAATAGAAATGTCTGTCATTTATTTGTCGTCTGCTATTAAAGTGTCGTCTGCGTCTAGGTAAAGGTTAAAATTGCAGCAACGATAATTACTTTTCTAAAAATTAAATTATTCATTCTTGTTAACGTTTCATATCATTCAACCAGGTGGCAAATAAACATCAGACAAAAAGGCGACAATAAAGTCACTGTCATTCATTCTAAATTATTTATGAAATCTAAAAAAGGCATTTATCTGTCTCTGTATTATATCAAAGATCTCAGCTTCACGGCCCATTCAAGCATGCAGTTTATTCAGGTACAGACTTATTAAATCTTTATCTGTTTAGAAACAGCGCATCCGATGACTTTATTTGACTTTAATGCTGCGTTTGTGAAAATTTAATGACCTATCCATTAACGCGATGGGAATCATTTGTATTTCTAGAATACAGTACTGAATTCCACGAAAACTTAATACATGACCTATTAATTAGGAAGTTCAGACTGCTATGCCAAAGAAATGAAAATTGAATGCACTAAAATCATTTTATTCAATTAATTTGAGTCACCTCATGACAAAACCAACAAAATGGCATGTGCGTCCAGAGAAGACTCAGATCAGTCTGGGCATCCGTCCACAGTCCGCTGTCCGTATGAAGAAAGCTTGGGCCCTTAGCTAGCAACTGGGATTCCAAGGAAGACTCTGGTCAGACTGGGCGGATGCCGAGGCTGATCTGAGTCTTCGCTGGGCGCACATGCCATTTTGTTGATTTGGCATGAGGTGGGTCCCGCAATTTCTTCTTTTACAAACAAAATTTAGCCATGCTGAGTGAAGATTACTCATACAGTACATTTAAGCATCACGAAAACATACCTATATAATTTTGACCCCCTTAAACCCCATTTTTATACAGTAAAACTGAGGTTTACAGGGGTATACATTATTTTTCTTATTTTGCTAAAACACATAGATTATGGTACTCGTTAGAATCGCCTCGGCGAGGCGGTTCTAACGAGTACCCACAATCTATGCTTTGAGCAGAAACATGAAAAATATTAGTTTCTTTTTGTCTGAAAACGTTCAGTTTTTGGAGGTGAAATTTTCTATATATTTGAATAGGCGTGTTTTCGTAATGGGGAAGGAATACATCTACAAGGGAGGCACCTGTATCAAAATTGTTTTAGATGCTTATGGCAAAGTCTCCACTCTAAAAGGAAAGACTTTGTCCTCTTGGGATAAGAGCCTTTTATTCCATTTTAGAGTAGACTTCTTTTATGTAGGGGTCCAATGTACAGGAAACAAACAGGGAATCACAAAAGTATTCTCCCTTGGAATAAATGGCGGAAAATCTACATGAAAAGCAAAAGTCCCGTAATGGATCGGTATTGCGTTGATTTTCTGGAGCGCCTTTCGGTTGTCGGTTGTCGTCATTCAGAGGGACTGAACCTACTTGACGAACAACAGCTTTTGTGGCGTCTACTGGCATTTCTGTGGTCTAAGCCCTTTCTGAAAAAGGATCTACCCTAAAAATATAGGGAACAAATTCTTTCATTTTTGAGTAGACCCCTTTTGAAAAGGGGAAGCAAAACAATTTTGACGAAAGTTGCCTGGCCAGAAAGTGCATGGAATCATCTTAAAGGACGCGAGAAATCTCTTCCAGTATATCTTTTCTACGCAGATATAGGAGACAGACAAACATTGGTGCTTGCAGATTATGTTTCTGTAGTCTGAGCCTTCTCTGAAAAAGGATCTACCCTAAAATATAGGGAACAAATTCTTTCTTTTTAGAGTTGAGCCCTTTTCAAAAGGGGAAGCAAAACAATTTTGACGAGAGTTACCTTACCAGAAAGTGTATGAAATCATCTTAAAGGACGCGAGAAATCTCTTCCAATTTATCTTTTTTACACAGATATGGGGGACTGACAAACATTGGTAGTTGCAGACTATTCCACTTGGGGGCTAAATAATTGTTATATTTTCCATCATAGCTTTGCACAGCAGGAAAGTAGACTTCTTACGATGGACTGAAAAATTAGAGTACATGTAGCTATCATATGCGTAGCTCTCATTATCCACATTTTCGCCATAATATAATACCATTTGCAATAAAGAGACATTAACTAACATCCCAGCAGGCACATAACGTTAATACAACGTCGCCTCAACGTCGATACAACGTCGACGTTGAGCCCATGTTGTTTAAACATCATGCGCTTGCTGGGATAAAAACATGTTGCTTCTTTACCATAGAGACTACTCGTAACGGAAAGAATTAAACAATCTTTCGCCTCCAAAATAGGGACTACTCTTAAAATAAAGAATTTGCTCCCTCTGAGAGCAAATTCTTTCCTTTAAGAATAGCCACTATTTTTGAAGCGAAAGTAGGGAGATTGTATCCAGATTCTTTTCTGGGTATGCGTAAAAACAATTCCTTTCTGGCTACCATAATAGCTTTGCACTGCAGGAAAGTAGATTTCTTTCGATGGACTGAAAAATGAAAGTACCTAAAATTGCTCTTCCAGTCTGAGAAGGCACATATTTTATCCCCTTCAGGGGCCTGAAGAATCTTGATAAATTTTCCAGCAGACACACAACGCTAAACAACGTCGATTCAACGTTGTTTCAATCTAATAGGCATACAACGTTTAAACTACTATTCAAAGTCTTTGCACACAATGTTGAAACAACGTCTATTTAATGTTGATTCAACGTCTGACACTGAATGAATGTTGTTTCCAACGTTTTGTGCCTTCTGAGTTCAGTCACACAGCGTTGAAACAACGTTGATTTAACGTCAAGAAGACGTTGTTTCAACGTTGAATTGACGTTGTTTCAACGTTTGCGTTTCTGCTGGATTTCTACCATTTTTCAAAAGTGTGTCATTTTTGTTAATCCTTGATTGCTTTCGTTCATGACACGTCACTTCTGAAAAGCTGTTGCCAATTGGATTATAGTAATTGCAGATCTGAGCAAAGTACATTTCAGACTTTTTTTACGGCATTATATGCTATTTCTGGCGTTCGTTGTGGTATTTTAGCTCACCTGAGCCGCAGACTCATTATAGGCTATGGTGACAAGGTCGATCCTTCAATATTTTCAAAAGGCTTCTTCTCTGAAGCAATTCGGCCATTATTATAACATTTCACATGGAGCCTTCTTGGATCCGCAGATCATAAAGTTGCTAAAATGGTCACGTTTTATTTAAAAAAATGTAATATTTTTTAAGGTGAAAATAATACACTTTGTTGATTTTTGTCGACCAAAAACAATCATGGCCATAAAGGCTGGTCACTTTAGTGATCAGCCTTTATAGTCATGATATTATTTTGGTTTTATTTTAGTTGATTATTAAACAGGGTTATAAGAAAAAGATATTTAGTGAATGGAGACTGGGGCCAGTCTAACCCCTTTTCAGAAAAGGCTTTGTGTGCTGGAGTGTAAAGAGTGTAAAGAGGAACATCCCCAAAAAGTGACTCCCTTGCAAAAATGGCGCAAAATCGACCAAGTTATCCGTTCCACTTTAACGCTACATTTTGAGAAATATGTATTGAATATTTGCTTTCCTCCTCCGCCCCGCCTATATGTAACACCCATCCATATATCTAACAACAAATTGTTATCATTCTCAAGCAGCCTGAAAGCTAATATGATATGTAGTATCAGAGTGTACATGAAATTGAATTTGTTTGTAACACATTTCACTGGGAGATTGACGTTTATGAACGTTAATTGAACCACGACATGTGGTGCCTCTGGTTCGTATGCGGACAGCGAAGGCCCAGGTCAGCCTGCGCATCGCCACAGGCTCCTGGGCCTACGCTATCCGCTTACAGCATCTCAAGATACTACAGAATGTAGTGACGTATAGAGAAAAGTCCCTATCAGACCATAAGTATTTGCAGGCTGACCCCGTCTGTGTTGTTCTCAACGCCCAGAAAACTCTTTTTCTAATGACGAGGCTCAATTTATCGACGCCAAACTGCAGGTAACCTCACAATTTACATGTACAGTGTATGCGAAGTCCCAAATCAGTAGGCTCATCTGCACAGTCGTCGGGCCTAAACACCTGCTGTATGGGGGATAAACGTGTATATAGAGGTGTGCAAATATTTAGGCCTTTTTTTTTAGCTCGAAAATATGGAAATAGGACTGTTTTAAGAAGAAATACATTAGAATACAGGAAAGTTTTCTTGGCACGAAAATATGAAATAGGGTAACTACGCTGAAGTAGGCTTATTATAGTAGACAGCATTTGAAATAGACTTAATGACTTATTTTAACACAGCACGCCTATATAGGCAACGTAAATGAACAGGACCCAGTTGTTCAAAACTAACGATGTCGTTAGTTAACATATCATTAAAACTTTGACCATTAAACATGGCATATACACTAATATTTTTGCTGAAAAAATGTAAGTAGCGTTTGCATTTGCAAATGCAAACGCTACTCGCATTTTCAGCAAAAATACCTGTGAATTAGATATTGTCCTTACAAGAACTGTTAACGTTTTGATCACTACCGAGCTCGTTCAGCTAACGATGCTTTGAACAATTGGGTCCTGGTTTTTATTCTGCAACAGATTACTGGTTGGAAGAGTGTGGTAAGAAGAGCCGCCGTTTCGTGACGTTTGTAAGTACTTTTCTAACGTCATTTGCCGTTCTGCACGTTAGACTGTATAACGTCGATTTTTTCGCATCAGATACATTTTTTTGTGTTGAAGTTTTACGGCCAAGTCAACCCAACGGAGGCATATCATGCGCGGTCAGTTTTCCTAACCACACTTATACTGGGCAGGTTAAGTCCTCTAAGCGTTTGACCAGTATTGTGTATATGCTTTCGCCAGAAAGCATCAGATACGTTACAAATAGAGTAAATGCATGCGTTACAGCCAAGGAAGTTGGCGGGGTCTCGTCGAACAATGGCGATAGGTTGGGAGAATCTGAAGGAATCGATGAAATTTTTGTTGATTTTAGTGTGTTAGAATCGAGCGAAATCAGTACTCGTTTTCAATACCTTTCCTTCATTTAAGAACAGAACTGCTATAGTGCGTTAATTGTTGAGTGATAAATCACAGTTTGTCGGTCAGTTGAAAGTAGTTAAATCACTCGCGCTACGCGCTCGTGATTTGATATACATTACAACTGATCCCCAACCTGTGATTTATTTCTCAACAATTCATAACTAGAGCTGTCCTTTTCTTAAATGAAGGGAAAGATATTTGAAAACGGGTGCTGATTTCGTTATTTCCTTAATTAACATTGGATAGGATTTTTAGCGCTCCAATGACACACTCTAACCTAAAGCACCGTTTATCCCTCTCACAAACTGGCTTTAAACAGTTGTACCCCATGCTTCTGAAAATGGAAACCCTGTTTAGGCTAGTGGGGTGCGCAGTAAGTAGACCTGGGTATTTGTAACTGGAAGGTAAAAACATATTTCTAAGTGACTGGATACACTTTCAGGGGAGGCAACTCTGTCCAAATGCTTTTTGTCTCCTTTTAGAAAAGGAATCTACGCTAAAAGAAAATAACTTGCCCCCCCCCCACCCCCCGCCCCACTAAGGGTCTGCTCTAAAAGGAAATTCGCTCGCTAGGGGTCTGCTCTAAAAGGAAAGAGTATGCTCCCTCTGAGAGGAAATTCTTTCCATTTAGAGCAGACCCCTTTTCAAAATGGACTTGATTTGAGGTATAGCACGAAGGAAGTCACAAAAATGTCTCCTTTTGCGGGAATGGCGGAAAGTGCATTAAGTCCCCTTAATCAGTCACTGTTCAATTCATTTTTTTCTTCAAATAATAGAAGGTAAGCAAGTGCGTTGCAGCAGATGTTCTGTTTAATACTTCAGTCTCTTATCCTCATACAATGCCCTTTTTATATAGTGCTTTGACAAGGGCAAGAATCGATGACGACAAATGGTCCGCCCGGCTGACAAAACGGCCCTTAGGGCATGTACGAATGGCGAAGCCCCAGACCAGTTTGCGCAGTCACGCGTCGGGTCAAGATCCCGGCTATTAGTCCTATTTCTTCAACATGGTCCCTTTATTGTGTAGGCGAACAATGTAGATCCTGACCAGACTGCGCGGATGCGCAGTCTGGTCTGGAGCTTCGCTGTTCGCACATGTTCTAAGGTCCCTTTTCTCATACGCAGGCCCATATACGTAGAGATCGAGCCATACAAAATGCATATGTCTACATTGTGCGATCAGATATAATTTACATGTTGATTTCACTTTTGTTTGCTTTATAAGCGCGTTAATAAAGACGGCTGTGTGCGCAGTAAAATACCGTGGCTGGGCTGTATTATGCTAACAAAATGGTTAAACAGATGTGTCCCGACCGCCTATGAAAAATACATACCGTAGTCTGCCGTATAAACGCATCCTCCGGAACCAGTGCATCAGTTAATTAAGCTTGAAAGCCATGGAATATACGAAAAGCATAACACTTCGACTCTGCTAGTCGCAAAATAAAGGGACTACAGGTTGTTTCATATAAATCTGTCTGATTTTGAAAAACGAGTCGTGTGGTGTCTATATCTGCCAAGAAATCATCTAAATGCAATTCTATACGGTTTGATAAATAGAATCAACCAAACACTTGCTCTATGAAAAGTAACACATATTTCATTGCCTTAGCGTTAAGCATAGTGTGCGTATTAACTTTTTTTTTTTGTTTTTTTTTTGGTATTCAGTTAAGGATAGATATGATAAAAGTTAGTTCTGTGTATGTGTAATAAATGTTTTATAGTCCTTTTCTGAACGCCTCTTGAATTCACGTTCTGCATGTTATAAAATGATAATCAGTATAACGCTTTCATCCCCGAGTTTTTGACATGGACACTCCATCACTGAACACATCTATTTGTTGCACAAAGAGGTTTCAGTCAAAAATCGATAATAGAATGGCAACCCCACCCACCCAAAAAACAAAAAAAAAATAAATAAATAAATAAATAAATAAATAAATAAAAAAAAAAATAATAAATAAAAAAAAAAAAAATAAAAAAAAAATAAAAAACAACAACAACAACAACAAAAAAAAAAACAACAAACAAACAAAAAACAACAAACAAACAAAAAAACATAAAAACGCAAGAACATGGCAAACAGAGAAGATCCTGATGAGACGGCTCGTGACCAAATTAATAGATAGAAGAGCCCACTTCAGAAAATCAAAGGTGAAAGGGTTAAGCGCCTAGTGTCAATTAGTTGGAATACGGTACATGTATCACTGGGACTGGTATAATTGCATTACGAATACACGCCTATTCAAATATATTGGAAATTTCACCACCAAAAACTGAAAATTTCAGATAAAAAGTCTAATTTTTTTCATATTTCTGCTAAAAGCATATTGTGAGTACCAGGCGGTTCTAACGAGTACCACCAATCTATGTTTTGACCAGAAATAAGAAAAATAATGTATACCCCTGTAAACCCCAGATTTACTATATAAAAGTGGGATTTAAAGGGGACAAAAGTATATAGGTATGTGTTCGTGATGGTTTGCCTTTTCCGCCAACATATTCTGTTATGTTACAAAGTGTTTGTAATTTTAGCAGTACTCCAAGCCATACTTGAGCAAACTAAGTATATCAGGTCAAATTGATCCTCATAAAGTTAAAAAAACTACGTAAAAATATAAAAATAAATTTCAGCCACAGCTCTAGATAAGTCAGTTTCAAACAAAAAATAGTAACATTTTCTTCACTTACCCTCAAGAAACATGTTGTAGTTACTCACTAGAATGTCTCACAAAAACATATGTTATAGGCACTCATTTGAATGTCTAACAAAAACGTATGTTGTCCTTACTCTTTAGAATGTCTCACAAAACCGTATGTTGTGGTTACTCATTCGAATGCCTCACAAAAGCATATGTTGTGAGTTCTCATTGGATGCGCCTTGCATTTATGAAGATAAATGTTGTTTTTTTTTTTTCGTCTATTAAGCCCCCAAAAAATGTTGTGGGTACTCATTAGAAGCGCCTTGCATATGCGCTTCTAATGAGTACCCACATCATATGTATATATGGAGGAATAAGAACTTATTAAACTTGATTTACTGTAATATTATTGCGATAAAATTCCTAGGAAAGCCATGACATTTTTACCATATAATATGTGAAATAACACATAGTTTGGTTGACATATTTATGCTTAAATTAGGCAGCTAGAAGGTAAGAACACAGTTGGTTTATAAACCGCAAAATTCTGAAAAATCCCCCGAATCCTGTAGACTCCCGCATACCCCTGATTTCTCTATATATTATAGCAGAACATGGGGGTCAAAATACATATCAAATAGACTTGTTAACATTTTGCATATGAAAATTATCGGTGTTCCAATAAAACTTATCAATATACAATGTAATGATAATTTCTTATAGGCACATCTACATTTTCATCGACGCATCGATGTTTGTTATCGACGAAACTCGAGTATCGATTGTACAGTCGAACAACAATGGCCAGACACACCTTTACGACCATGGAAATTTGATCTGGACATGGGTACTTCCAGCCACTGAGGGTTAATCATATCTCCACGTCAGATGACAAATTGGGATCATTTAAGGACATTTTTTCGACAAAATAATAGTGTGTTGAGTGTGTTCATTAGAATCGTCTTGGTGAGGCTATTCTCATGAGTACACACAAGATACAAAAATCCTTAAATATTTGTTTTTTTGACCTATCGAAGGAAATCCCTTGGGGCTCAAAAACGAGTTCGAGCCATCGTTGCTTGATTCACTGAAAGTTTATTGTGTTTAACGCAATATAGGGATCTAACATGGTTTTTCATGCATTGATATTCGCCAGGTCCCGTGGGAGGTGTTGAAAACCGAGGCCGGAGGCCATGGTTTTGAACACCTCGCAAGGGACCTGGCGAATGTTAATGTATTGAAAAAACATGTTCGATCGCTATTATTGCATAAAAACTGAAACCATTTGCTACATTTCGCGTTATTTCTTGCATTATTTTGTTTCGTCTTTTCACTCATGTTTCGCGAAAGCAATTACCACGGTCTATACTCGTTCTGGGGCCAGGTAACGCTAGCAAATCTGTGACACCGTTACGAACATATTGAAAGTTGCGTAGCACGTGGATTGCCTTGTTAATACACAGCATTTCGCCGGTTAATGCACGACTGTTAAAAACGTGCGACACTGCTTTTTATGCAATAATAACCCTTAATATTGTGACAGACTGACCTAGGCAAACAGTGCAGACACAGATCAGACGGCGCCGATTCTTGATTTCCTTCTTATCTGAACAAGAAGGCAGCTGTGTAGAGCGATTCCTTCATTAAAGATAGCAGTGATAGTAGTCTTACGGACGGCTCCAGGGTAATATCTGAGGGGTGGGGGATCCATTTGATCAAATTACGTACTTTACATATTCGGACAGGCAGAGGCCTGGGCAAACAGTGTAGACCCAGATCAGACGCCACGGAAAGCGGCGTCTGATCAGGGTCTACACTATTTGCCACTCATCCAGCAATTTTACATACAGTCACATGAAGTAAAATGGACTTGTTGAAGAGACGTATAAGAGAAAGGGGTGTGATAACTAAGGTAAATACGGTGTAACAAAAAAAATGTGTGTGTGAGTGTGTGTGTGTGTTTGTGTGTATGCGTGCGGGTTCAGTCGAACCCTCGAACCTCTTCTCAATCCGCTCTGGAGTCTGAAGGGCTGCATTGCATAATTACAACATTTCTGTACAAACTTTTGTGTCACTGTATGGTTCTTTACCACTGGTTATTCTATTAATTAAGTGTACCGAAAAGTTTTGGATTTCGACACCCTTTTTTACGGTAGGAACGTTCATTTATTATCATGATTATATTTTATAATATTCGATTTCAATCGCATTTGTATAATTTAATACCAACAAATATGATATGTAATCGGTAGTACTTAATCTATTGTACGAACAACAATATCTTTGTCACCTTTCAAACTTTGCATTTTTTTGACATTTTCCGATTAAATGACGCTCCATAATTATCGCTTATTAGTTTCTATATTCGTTTCCTTATATAAATGATTACAAAGGTAAAATCTAATTGACCCGCAACGTAAGAAAATGTACCTACTGCGCCTAACGAAGACTTAAATCAACCCGCGCAGCCACGCAGCCTGATCAGTCTTCATTGTCAGCAGGAAGAAGCTTTGCATCGCTGGCTTTCCAAAGTGCGTCCAGTGAAGATACGGATCAGACTGCGTGAACGCGCAGGCTGATCTGAATCATCACTGGGCGCACTTCCCAATGGTACGTTTTGTGACGTTTCGGCTCATTTCTATTAGAGTTGCATCATAACATTTCATTGACATCAGTATAAGCCGGTGTCGGATTGTGTCGCAAAATGCGCCCAGTGTAGATTCGGATCAGACTGCGCGAATGCGCTGGGCGCACGTGCCCAAAGGTACGTTTTCTGACGTTGTTGCTCAATTCAATTAGTGTCGCATCATAACATAACATTTCAGTGATATCAGTATAAGTCTGTGTCGGATTGTCGGATCACGTCACTCAGTCAAAATGAGCCAAGAATCATGTTAAAAGGCGCTTTCTGTCTTGACAGTTATATATGGACAGCGAGCGCACAGTAAACATGCACAAGGCGCATTTGCTGTTATATTATTAAGTATCCACTGACTGTGAGCGAACCTTGAACAAGGGATCCTTGTCCCTGAACAGGATCAGACTGCGCTGGGTGCGCAGGCCTAGTAAGCCATCCGCGTATGCTCCAAAGATTCCTTTGTCAGTCTTAACCCTTGTCATGTTGAATAAATTAAGATGCCACCTCACTTCTAATTTTCAACCAATCAGATTACTTGATCCAGGTGGTTGATATAAATCTGCATACTTAATGACAAACAGTGCAGATCCAGATCAGTTGGTTCTGAAGAATCCAACTGACCTGACTATACATAATTTGCAAAGGCATGGCATACCCGGGTTCAGCAGGACCTGGGTAATTGTTTTAGGATGTTGCCCAGCAAGCACACACCGTTGTTACAACGTCGCTGCAACGTCACGACGTTACAGCGACGTTGTAACGACGTTGTTGCTACGTTGTGTGTTTGCTGGGTGTTGATATGATTAGAAACACACACACACACACACACACACACACACACACACACACACACACACACACACACACACACACACACACAACAAAAAAAACAACAACAAAAACTATTTACAAACTGGGAACCTGATCAGTATCTTCAGCATTCATTCTCCAAATCTTTGGAAACCTCGCTATACGTACATCGAATACTTCAATACACGATACCCGTCAAGTAAATGAGTGACCTCAGGAGCTGATACAATCAGATCCACACCAAGTTGTCAACATCAAAGGGAAATACAGACAAATCCAATTAAACAGCCACAAAAAGAACAAATCAAGCAAAGTTGGCAACCCTTTTTCGAAAAAGGTGGCAACTCTGTTACCCTAACTTAACTAAACATATCTTTAACTTACATTATTATTAGACGAAAACATTTATAAGAGAAACACTACAGAAGATTTAACTAAAAGTATCACAATGAAAGAACCGCCTTGGAACAGTCAGTAATAAATTACTTGGTGGTGGGGGTGGGGCGGGGTGGAAGCTAGCTTTATTGGATCCCAACTCTCGCCCTTAAGACTGCGCCCGCTGTTTTTATGATAAGATCAGTTTTTAGATGTGGCGTATTCGGTAATAATTTGGTAAATGTCTAAACGCTTACAATGGGCTTACAATGTCGTTAAAATGGATTCTATCATTTTTTCTTGATGTTTAAATTTCCTTTATATTCTCTATTCTTTGACTTAACGCTTAGCACTCTGGGTAAAATTTTCAGCAGACGACATTTTGAAATATTTTTCTTATTTTTCCCAGAAAACAGGATTTGACATTTCATGCAAATTGTCTCCTAAGGAGACAATTTGCATGAAATGTCAAATCCTGTTTTCTGGGAAAAATAAGAAAAATAACATCATTTTGTCGTCTGCTGAAAATGCCCAGAGAGTGGTAAAGGTTAATAAATGCCTTACAAACGAATGAATAGGAGATATGTTTTTATTTATCGCTCCACATAGATGTATAGCTCATTTAAACTTTACCACTCTCTGGACTAATTCAGCAGACGACAGCCTAATGTTATTTTTCTTATTTTTCCTAGAAAATATGCTTTGACATTTCATGCAAATTGTCTCCGAAGGAGAAGATTTGTAAGAAATGTCAAAATCTATTTTCTGGAAAACGTAAGAAAATATTTTAAAATGTCGTCTGCTTAAACTTTTACCTAGCATACTTAGCGTTAATAATACGAGTTTGACACCACGCGGCGATACCTGTATCTTTTCTATTCATTACAATCTTTGAAAGAGGCAGGACATTTCAAACGGGTTTTATCTGGGTGTTTATCACCTGATCGTTATTAAAATGGGTATTTGTCAAAGTCAACTCAGTCAATAATAACGCTGTATGTCATTTCTTGAAAAGAAGAAAAATGCCTATTGATATTGTACAAAAGTTTCATTTAGATCTTCAATACATTCTGTCTTACAAATATATATAGTCACCCGTGATACGCCCCTTTTTCTCTTCAATTTTGATAATTTAATAACGCTTCGATATTGGTTCTTGTGCAAAGGTGCTTCTTGAAATGTGATGGAGATCTGTTGATGATTATTTGTCCGAGCCTGAGTTCGATGAATTTAAAAGAAAATACACACGCACAGAGTTTGCGTTGAGAATTTACGGCCCAGTCAACCCAACGGCCCAGTGAACCCAACTGGGTCATGTCGAGCGCGGTCAGTTTACCTGACCACACTTTTACTGGACAGGGGAAGTCCTCTAAGCGGTTAACCAGTATTGTGCATATTCTGTCGCCAGAAAATACACACAGACAGAGAGAGGGAGAGTCCTATAATTTGAACCAAGCTGCTTGGTTCAACAAACTGAGGAAGAATAATTGTATGTTGCTTGATATACACCATCGTTATTCCATCTCCACACTCCCGCTAGGCGCACATTTCATTTTGATCGTTTTGTCATGAGGTGGTTCAAATACAGGTAAGTGAAGTAGGTTGATGGGTCCTAATGTGTCTGTTTGGTAAGTTATGCCACTTTTGACTGTTGAATCCTCTCCTGCCTATTAACATTGTATGAGTGGAACGGTCCTGTGTGACGTGTACCAAAACAAAAATCCGGTCCTTAACTACCGAGGCTGATAAAGAGTTCTAAACTGGGGCGGTCCGTGGAAAGAAGACCTAGACTTGCTCAAACTTCTTACTGTGATTGGTTCTTGTCCGTGAATTGCCTGGTACTAGGTAAGCTGATACAAGAATGTCCAATAAGTCGTTAATTTAACACTTTGTAGAGTATGGTTAGCTACTCCGTACATCTCCTCGATTCTAGGGATTTCCAGTCATATTCATGCAACCTTTCTGTTACACAGCTAGGATTGTGGTAGAGGCTGGTAAACTTGCTTGTGGTTTCCTTTTGTTCTGGTATAAAGTTGTCATTTAGTATTCACATTTGAGCTACCTCAAGATAAAACCACAAAATGACATTGTGCGCCCAGCGAAGGCTCAGATCAGACTGGGCATCCGCCCAGTCTGATCAGAGTCTTCGATGTGCGCTCAATGATTAGCTAAGGAGCTAAACTTTATGCGGACAGCAAACACTTTGATCAAACCAGGCGGATACCAGGTCCTCGCTGGGCATACAATGCCATTTTGTTGATTTTGTCATAAGGCGGTTCATTTAATTCTTATTTAGGTATGACTCGCTGATGAAGCCAACACTTGTTCGTATATGTGACTTGGAGTTACATCATAAAAAAGGTACATTTAATCCTGAGTAAAACCAGTTTAAGGGGACTAGATTCTCATGGCAGATTTTCCGCTGTCTTTAACAAGGGATATGACTTTTGTAACGTCTTGTGTGCTTTCTAAGCCCCTTCTGCATAAGGTTTTATTTAGAAAGAAAGCATTAAACTTGCTTCAACATAAATTTGGCACTCTAACCTTATTTTCACCTAAAATTTGTTAAGATGACATCAAATGGGCCGGGGCACAGCGTTTCCTACAAGACGACATTTCACTTAGCAGTGCCTCAGATCAGCCTGCGCAAATGCGCTGATTAGCAAGACATCCAAGCTTTCATTAGACGAACGATTGAGGTTCTGCTTAGAATGTGTGTATGAACAGGCTGATCTGAGTCTTCGCTGGGCATACATGTAGTACACATTACGGAAAAGTCAGTTTCAAGGTGGCTATGGCACGTGATTTTTGGAAAGGTGCACACGTTTTTAACGTTAAAGTCGTTCGATTCATCGTTAGCAAATTGCACTTTTCTCAGGCTATATCCAAGCGATTTTCATAAAACAAGATAAATCGCATATTCGAATATGAGCACTATTCATAAACATACAGCGTATTCATATTCCTCATGCAGTATTTGCAAACATTCGAAGCAAATGTAATATTCGCGACGAAAATGTTGGAAGTGTTCACACTTACTCGTACAGTTGCTTCGAATGTTTGCAAATACTGCACGCAGGATTTAAACAAGCTGTATGTTTATGAAAAGTGCTAAAATTTGCATATGCGATGCACTTTGTTTTATGAAAATTGGTTGGATATAATCTGAGAAAAATCAATAATCTGAGAAAAATCAACTTCCTTACCCAGAATAGAGCGTTCAAATATGTGCACTGTTCCAAAACACGTGACATAGCCACCTTAAGTTACCATGAAAGCTAGTAGACAACATCACTTACGTACCTGTCAAAAGCTGTGCACATCGATGATGAGGTATAAGCGGTATATGCTTTGATAACCTTCTTGGAAGTGTGTGGTTTGATTTAGAAAATTGGACTGAATACAAGGCTGCGGTACTGTCAGCTTTCCTACATGCGTGTAAGACATGGACAGTCTTCTAACGACATACCGAAAGGCTGAAACACTTACACACTATCATCAATTTGTCCGAGCTGCTCAAGCTCAATGGTAGTCAAGAACCCAGGCAGAGACAGCATGAGGAGTGCAGCAGCGTGACAAAAGTTTGTGCTCGTCTGAGGCAGACCCAGTTAATGTCACTAATGATCATCAGAACGCGGCGTCTGATCAGGATCTGCTCTGTTTGCATTAAATATAGTAATTTCTTTAAAACATGATAGTAATAAAATCTAACCAGACACTCCTTTCCCAGCCAGCATTCTACGTAAATCTACATCGGGCCGTCATCGGCCCGTCAGCTACCCTGACGGGCCGATGACGGCCCGATATAGATTTACGTAGAATGCTGACTGGGTTTATACTTAAAATGGACCGGTCCAACGAGTTATGGTAGATGGACCTACTCGGCATTAATGGGTTAATATAACACCCGATTCTTGGAAAAGAAAGTGACGTTCAGTTATGTTTAGCATGGGGTAGTCTCAGTAGAAATGTTGTCTTTGCCTGCAGGGTTTCTCGTGTAGTCCAACAAAAACGAGAGAAGTACAGAGCCAGAGCAATACAGCAGCATCACCAGTTCAGACATCATTTTTAGATCTATCCTGCACATCAAACCTGCCGCAGACTTTGAACAGAGCAAACACTGAACTCAATAGCCATCTACAAACTCACAAAAGAGCATGCACCACAAAATATTGTGTTGGTCATGTTCAGATATAATCGACTAGCCAAAAACAACGTTAGAAGGCTGTTTGTAATCAAATATATATTAATACTGATGGAAAGAAAAATAAGAATAGAAATAGTTAGAATTACAAAGTGATGAAAGTTTACATAACAATCTGTTATATGACTCGATGCATACGTATAAAATTGTTATATGTGTTTGTTGGTAAATCCTAATGTTATCAAAATATGCCTGGTATAATTATTTATTTTTGCTATTTATATGTTTGTAAACATACGATATATTGAACAAAATGTGGAAATGTATGTTAGTTCTCTTCAAATGTCAAGTGTTTTCTTTAAGAAAGAAGGAAAAACATCCAACTGGGTCCAGTTGTTCAAAGCGTCGTTAGCTTAACGAGCTCGTTAAGGGTCCTTTCGTTAACTGTTTTAGCAGATTCAATACATGATATTCTGATATTTTTTGCTGAAAAAATGTGAGTAGCTTTTGCACTGCAAAAGCTACTCACATTTTTTCAGCAAAAAATTTCAGCATATTTGCGTATCATTCGGTGTAAATTTTAACGAATCGTTAACTAACGATGTCGTTAATTTTGAACAACTGGGCCCTGAAGATTTGCCACAGAGGGCTGAATCTTTAACGGTAAATAAGATGGAACAGGGACATGTGATGGAACCCAATAACATGTTATCAGTTTCGGCTGCATGTTTGGGCAACAATTATCATTGAATGCATGTACAGTCCAATCTGAATAACTCGAACCTCTTTGGGACTGTGGTAATTATATGGGTAGTAACTTCAGGTCAGGAATCAAGTTGCGATAATTTAGAGAATTTAGAGAATTGTTTCGCTCTTCTAGACAATAATGGTATGTTCAGTGTACTCATTAGAATTGCCTCGATGAGGCGACTCTAATGAGTACACACAACATACAATTTCATGATTAAAACAAGAAAAAATCCTTAATCATTTGTTTTGTTGAGCTGTCAGAAGACATTCGAACTCAAAAACGAGTTCGAATTAGTCAGGGTAAACGGGCCATCGGTGTTTAAGGTTTTTGAGGTTCGACTGTATAACGAGACACCAGAGCCCCTGCATATGCTGTTGTACATGAAAACGGGCACTAGTAAATAATCATAAATTGTGTATAAACAGACAAAATTGTACTTTCTTGAAAACAAACACTGATTTTTAATATATGACATGTTTAAGATGAAATTGACCTGTGATTTTAAGTATTCTGGATACAGTTGGTAGCTTTTACGTCATTTCTACAAGAGAGGTTTATTATTATCGTTATTTTTATGATTTCCTGTATGATGTCCTGCACATCAAGTCCCTTCGGAAAGGGGTCTACTCTAAAGAAACGAATTTGCTCTGCTATTAGACCCCTATATAGAAGGGCAGTAGAAGAATGTTGAAAGCCCTTTCCGCCTCTAAACATATATCAATCCCACTCAGTTAGTTAACTGAGCTTCGGCGCAGCAAAATCTCAAGATGATATTTAAGAACTATAAGGATCCGGACCCACCCACATACCCGTGTAGTATTGACTGAGCAAATACTTTACTTTTAGACCTTTTTAGAAGGAAGCAATACAATTTTGACAGAGTTAATTCCTCTGAAAATCTATTTATTCCCCTTAAATATCTGTTACCAACAAGATGCGAGTATGAGCAATGTAATAAACAACCATCACGAAAACATACCTATATAATTTTGATCCCCTTAAACCCCACTTTTATATAGTAAAACTGGGGTTTACATGGGTATACATTATTTTTCTTATTTCTGCTCAAAAACATAGATTGTGGTACTCGTTAGAACCGCCTCAGCGAGGCGGTTCTAACTAGTACCCACAATCTATGTTTTGAGCAGAAATATGAAAAATATCAGAATTTTATATCTGAAAATTTTCAATGTTTGGTAGTAAAATTTTCTGTAAATTTGAATAGGCATGTTTTTGTAATAGGCTATTTCTCTAAAGTCTCAGCCACAATGCTGCGGCTTAGTTATCATTTGGAACTGAACCTGTTGTTGTTTTTTAATTCCTTCATAAAACGTCAAGTTTATCCCGGAAAATCCGAAGCTTTTTCTTGGGCCGATGCTTTCAATGTATGATCTCCTGAAGTGATCAGCTCTGTACATATATACTCTCTGCTTACTTGTAGCCCTGCTTCGGTTTGAAAACAGTAACCTGTTCAAAAGACCTTTTATATTTTTCAATTATATTTAGCCGCAGTATCAATATGAAGCTTGGTGTTTGCAGAAAAGGTGTTATTTGCTTCCTTTATTAGGACTGAATGATTAATGAGATGGGTTGCGGCACCCATTGTACTTCATTGTTTGGAAATTGAAAATCTATCTCTCTACATTCTTTCCTGAACAAAAGGGGTCAGCCAAGGAAGTAAGCTGATACCTTATCGATACATTAAATTAAATAAAGGACTGATACACGAACAATTGAGGTCTATTCACATCGCGAGCAAAGAAAATCTTCTCCACGATGGATAAAGATCTTTAATGTCAAAATGAACAAAAGATATGTTTCTTTAAGTGGCAATTTCGACGGGTGCTTGGAGGAACAACTAATTTACACCATATAAGGTTATTGTGAAAAATCTTCAACATGAAAGGCATTATAAGAGTACTTCACAAGCTAGGAGCGAGCTGTTACCAGATAATTCAATTCTGAAGATGCGCACTAGAGGTGAAAGAGGGGATTATTTTTTCATTATAAATTAAAGAGAGTGAAATAAAACCTCAATGGGCGTTATTTTAGACCTTTAAAGAATTGTATTTACATTCAATTTAAAGCAACTTGAATCTGATATTATCATTCTGTTGTGTAAATTTCAAATTAGGACCGAATAAAAGGCATAATTCACTCGGCTTTTGATAGAATATAAAAGGGTTTTGTTAACTCGCCTTGTTGAAATTTAAACAAGAATTTTAGACAAAACATTCCGTCGTTGAAGAACCCATCGAAGTAAATAATTAAAACGTTTTATAGTGTTAGAGAATGTAACCTTTTAAAACCAACCACACCTGGTATTAAAATAATATTCTAAAATTGGACTATGTCAAAAGAATAGTCTCCGGTACATTGCCACGGTCAAAACGCCAATGAAGGCTTTCGATTTCCGCTTACAGGATTACAATATTTTAACACTTAGAATGCTGGGCAAACATTTCAGTTGGCGACATTTAGAAATATTTCTCTTATTTTCTCAGCGTGTAAGGTTGACATTTCGTGCAAATTGTCGAACACAATTTGCATGAAATATCAAATTCGAATTTTATAGAAGAATCTAGAGAAGTGTCATTAATTTCTCATCTGCTCAATTTTGTTCACGGCTGAACGTTAATAGTATGCGGCATGCGGGATTGTCTTTGGGGCATTTGCTGACAGCGAAAACCTTCATTAGTGTGGCATCCATGCAGTCAGATCGGGTTCTTAAGTGTTCGCGTGCAGAATTATTGCATAATTAACAGACAAGGCCCTGATGAGAATGTGCGTTTTATAGTTTATCAATTACAGACAAGGTCCTGATGAGAATGTGCGGACGGATATGTCGCTGTGAATCTGTTCATTTCACATGTGCTCGTAGAGGTCATTGTCAGGGTGCTTAAGTCGACGAATACCAGGGCCGAATCACAATCATTCCTTAGATGTACTGGTAATGCACAAAATATTAACATATGAAAGAACGTATATAAAGGACAAGGAATTAAGGCAGCCTGAAATTGGCTGAAAAACCATAGTCTGTTAACCCATTGTAGTTTGGAGACCCCTAAAAGGGTAATTGGCAAACAGTGCAGACCCAGATCAGACGCCGCAGAATGCGGCGTCTGATCAGGGTCTCCACTGCTTGCAAATAGTTTAGATATTTTTCTCTAGGAATATCAAAATTACATAGCCTGACATACCTAAAATCGAAATTAGGATCTATCAATATATACTTGTAGTGTGGGGGAGTTCCTTCAGTCTACAATGGGTAAAGCACTTCGCTATCACTGTAATCATTTAGTGGAATGGTCGTAGTTTACGGATTTGGAAAACAAGTTATTTTTCACATGTCCAGAGACACGTTCTTTTTTTCACAAAATCAAAGACGTTATTTCTTTCGAAGTTTCAAGCAACTATTAAATCAAACAAACGAACAGGCTTTCAAGTTCAATTTGGCAAAAACAGAGATCTAATTCTATTGAAAAAAATAACACCAATCATGGTTATTTTCAAAGGATATTAGGTATGAATTAAGGAATTTACTTGTTTCAATCAAGTCATGTTTTGCACACGTCCAAAGGTGTCAAGCTTAAAATCAAGAAATTAAGAGACATCACTTATCCCTTGACTCCCTCAAGCAGGGGCATGTAAGACTTATATAATCAAATGCATATGCAACTAAATAATAGGCATCTAAGATAAAGATTCACTAAGGTACATTTGTTACTGAATAATGGGAGGTATAGGGGCTTTGTCCTCTAGAAGCCAAAGCATTTTTGACACTGTAAAAACTTGAAACAAAGTTTTTCAGGCACAGATTATTTTTTATATATACATGTATAAATGACCAAGGACCATTTTATTTTTTTTTTCCACAAAGCTGAAGCCAGATTATCTTTTTCTGGCTTTTTTTTTTTAGAAAAAAAAAGAATAAAAACGAAAACACACACACACACACACACACGCACACACACACACACACACACACACACACACACACACACACAATAAATAAATAACAAAAAAAAAAAAAAAAAAAAAAAAAACTTTCCCCATTCCCTGCCCCCTCCCCCACCAACCCAAGAAGATCAAATGGTCCGTCCCTAAAATAGACATTAAATTTTGGGACACAATTGTAAAAATACTATTTTCAGCAATCTCTTGGCTAGTACAGAGCACACCTGAATACCAAAAAGATATTGAAACTGTCAGAATCTACATCATATATCAATATCGTGTTTGATATTCAGGTGTCCTCTTTACCACAAGTGTTGACTGCCGCAAAAAATGTCCAAATGGGCATATTTTGTCTTATTTTATTTCTGACCTAGTAATAAATCCATACATATATAAAGCCCAAACTTGAAATTTATGTCATTCCTCAATACAAAAACTTAGTTTGATTATGGGACCATTTTAAACCAGTTTTATGCATTAGCGATGTAAAATTAATGATGTTGAATTATATAGATTATACATTAGAGACTGTACTTTGACGTTATATATATTTCCTCAAGGGGATTGAACACATATTTCCATTTGTATTTGATGACAGGTTTGGATAAAAAAGGTAAAGGATATTCAGAGATGTATCTGTTTAGAAGGGGCTAAACCTAGGCCTGAATATACGCACTCCTTTAACTACAGTGAATAATTGTGTTTGATTAGGTGATGACATCGAACTGTATTTGTCGGATTCATCCTTGAAAATCTGGTCTTGGGTCGATTGTTTACAATCTAGCCGCAGTATACATGCGTCAAAATTTCCTTAAGGCTGGTGTTGACGTGATTATCATTGACCAGTGAAATCAAACCAGGCATTTGTACGAAATCCAGATATTGGTTATTTATAGCCGCATTATTCTTGTCGCTATGACGTCAAAGTGCCGTGTAAAGAGGGTTACCTGTAAAATCCAGGCTGGGACATGAGCAAACAGTGCAGACGCGGCGTCCGATCAGGGTCTGCACTGTTTGTTAAAATTCCAGGAAATAAAGGGTTAAATAAAACAGTCTTAAATCCCCGTTCAAGACCGTTTTCCAAGCCTACACTCAGAGACAATCGATCCACCAGTGCTGTCAGTACTTTGATTGCACAAAAGCAATATGTGTCCTTAACCCATTTATACCTAAATAACTTCAACAAACTCTTTCATCTTGAACATTGGAAGGATCCATTATATTGAGGGGCTGATTCAAAGGGGGTTCGAGTACGGGGTTCAGTCGATCAGCCTCTGACTAAAAGATTTCATTTTCATGGGAATTTTGGATAAATTTGAATTCATACTCCGGATTTACCCTAAACATTACGAAAACATGCCTATTCAAATATACAGAAAATTTCACCTCCAAAAACAGAAAACTTTCAGATAAAAAACTCTCATATTTTTCATATTTCTGCTCAAAACATAGATTGTGGGTACTCGTTAGAACCGGCTAGGCGGTTCTAACGAGTACCCACAATCTATGTTTTCTGAGCAGAAATAAGAAAAATAATTTATACCCCTGTAAACCCCAGTTTTGCTATATAAAAGTGGGGTTTAAGGGGTTTAAAAATATATAGGCGTGTTTTCCTGATGATAGTCACACCCCTTACTCATTTGCTTATACTTCTCTTCAACTAGTCAATATTACCTCCTATGAATGTGTGTAATATTGCTAGACGAGTGGCAAACAGTGTAGACCCTGATCAGACGCTGCGTTCTTTGGCATCTGATCTGGGTCTACACTATTTGCCTGTGTTGTGAATTTACGTTAAAGTAACGTCGATTTTACCGCCATATAACGGTCATGACGCAACGTCATTATGTTTTCTTATGTATGTACATAACGTTATTCGCTGAACAGAACCTGAACAGATCACAACTCTTCTTTGTTACTATTTTCCTCAAGTTTCATATACGATCTAGCCGACAGCCTGTATCTGTCTTTTCGAATACGTAGAGTACGTACGATAAATTGCTCAAATTGAACCCTCTCAAACAATATATTGGATCCGTCCCTGATGTTTTCAAAGGGATGTTATAAAGATATTGCCGTACCTATAACTGTTTTTGTTATTGAAACTTTCGTATGTTATGGCAACCAGTGTAGACACTGAGTAAACATGTGGCGTCTGATCTGAGCCAACACGGTTTGCCAGTGTTCCTTTCTGGTGATACCAGGCCTTAATTGGTTAAACATAAGGACGTCAGCAACCTAACCTTTCATCTCGGAGTTTATGAAATGGACTCTTCTGTCTCGAATTTGGTCACATCCGTTATTGCAAAATAAGGGGTTCAGTCAAAAATCAATAAATGAATGACAAACAGTGCAGATCCAGATGAGATGGCTCGTTACAATAAACATCATTCGGAACCTCTAGGTCTTTAATGCAGAGTACGTTCTTGCCTCATTTCTATTGGAAGGCGGAAAGTTGTTGTATACGTTTATCGGAGAGAATAATTGCCGATGTTTATTTTATTTATTTATTTATTGTTTCATTTGTCAAAAATTTCTTTTCAGAAGAGATTCTCATCGAGTGATCATTTAAATGTCATAACCACAAATACATGTATTAATATATATTTGAATATATGTTTTTACTAGGCGTAAAAATGGCCACCATAAAGCAATATTACGGCAGCGCGTGCCCTCTGATATCTGAAAAATTGTATTTGTCTTAGGAAAAGCAGTCAGATTGTTTCTTAAAGTTGTATTTTAAAACACGAGATGAAATTTACGATCGAATATAAACCAAAAGGAATTAAAATTTGGCTTGAATCAATTGGTATCAATGGAACCGGAAATGTTTTTGCCATCCACAATTTTTGGTCACGTGGCATAAAATTTTAATCACGTGATCAGTAGCCCGGATGAAAACAATAACATTAAAAAGATCTATATATATTGGTCTGCAAGGATGAAAGGATTTAGGAATGATTGTGAACGCCCCAAGTTCTGTTCAGTTAGATGCTAAGGCTAATCAGGATCTATGGTATTCGCACGTGGCCAGAAGTCTCCTTTTTCTGAGGCAAGGCGCAATTCCCAACTGTTTTCTACCGGCACTCAGTCAATTTCTATAAATGTTTTAATTAGTGGCGATCAGGGAATATTGAATTCCAGTGAAATATAACTTCTTATCATGTCAAAACAAAGAAATGTCAATTATAGTACCATAAAGAAAACGTATCTTATAAACTACATATCTACAAATGGTAAAACCATCATCCCTCTCTGCAGGATGCATAAACCATGATAAGTGTCTGCAATGAACTTGTTTTAACGCTAAGCATGCTAGGCAAGACAGCAGACAACATTTTGAAATATGCTTTGTATTTTTGCTAGAAAATAGGATTTGATATTTCATGCAAATTGTCTCCGCAGGAGACAATTTGCATGAAATATAAAATCCTATTTTTTTGGGAAGAATAAGAAACGTATTACTAATTTTTCGTCTGCTGAGTTTTCCTAGAGAGTGCTTAAAGTTAAAATGGAGGAAACAAATTTAATCGAAATAAGAGCTAATCTTATGTTTTGCATTGCACGTCATGAGTTTCACTTGTCTGTCATAGTCATTACTCGCTCAAGTTGGTATTATTTTGGGAATTCTCAATATTATGAAAACTGCATAGAAAACTCATTATTTCCGCGAAGAAAGCTCTTTGTTTCTCACAACCAAAATGTGGCATATTTCAACAGTTTCTCATTCACAGCCAGCGCATAACGAACAGGAAAATATAATAGTTTTGATTTAGATGTAATTAGCATGAAAAGCAAACAAACTTGAAAAGCGATTGCGGTAGGGAGGGAACTGCATTTCAGCGACCCGTATCTTTAAGGTCAAATTATGGTCACGTGGTATACCATTTGAAACATGCCTTCATGAAGAAATTGGAAAAAAAGGTCTGAGTGTTGGAATTTATCGCAATAAATTCTTCAAGAGACTTTAGTTTAGTTTAAACATATTTTATTCTGAATCAATGACACATACAAGACAGCAAACAACATGCAAAATACCAGGATTGAAACGTAAGCAAAATCGTACATAAACGCATTTATATATGACATGTCTACCAATATACAGTCAACTCTCGTTATCTCAAATTCCAAGGGACCCTATGAAATACTTCGAGATATCCGTACCTCGACATATCAGATTTGCCTAATTGATGAAAAAATAATTCGAACAACCACATTTAACAAATATATAATGTTTGTTTGTGTTGAGGTTTTACGGCCCAGTCAACTCAATGGGGTCATGTCGAGCGCGGTCAGTTTACCTAACCACACGTTTACTGGGCAGGCTTAGTCCTCTAAGCGGTTAACCAGTATTGTGCACATTCTTTCGCCAGAAAGAAATATATAATGTAATTGGACTCTTAAAGTTAGGGATATATTGAAAATATTGTGGAAAAGAGGAGAAATTGCTCCTTTCTCCTCTTTTCTATAATACTTTTTACCTGTTGTTAAATTTACATGTTTAGGCAGGGACAAGATTTTTCACTTTGAGATTAGCGGTTATTCGAGATAAGCCAGGTCGAGATAACGAGAGTCAACTGTACGTTGATTCTAATAATAAATTACTATAGTAAAACGTCGATAAGTTGAACACCGGCTGATTCGAACTCGGTTTTGAGTCCCTAGGAAATTCTTCCTATCGCCCAAGGAAAACAAATAAATTTATGGATAATTTAGAGAAGTTTTCTTATTTTATCATGAAAATGTATTTTGTGTGTACGCATAAGGGGCGATTCTAATAAGTACATTCAGCATGCCATTGTTAAAAGAAGACCGAAAAGACATCACTAAATTATCCCCATTGTAGGCAAATGATCTCGTGCTATGATTAATCCTCAGTTGCTCGAACTACCTATAATTAGAACAAATTTCCATTTGTCCCAAAAATTTTTGATGCATTAAAATTCGACTGTATATAGCAAAAATAGAATATTTTCAAACACAACAAACGGGAGGAAAAAAAAAACACAAAAAAACAACATAAAAACACGAAAAGACAAAAAAAAAAAAAAAAAAAAAAAAAAAAAAGAACACACACACACACACACACACACACACACACACACACACACACACACACACACACACACACAAACTATCATCATGAGAGGCATTGCGTTTGTTTTTTCAACTGTGTGAAATAGAAACACATACATTGTACATGGTGGAAAGTAGTCATTGCTACGAAGTTCATTTTTTTGTTTTTCTATAAAAACTGTTGTCTTTTAAACGCACAGCATGATGGAAAAAATCAGCAGACGGCATTTTGTAACGTTTTCCATATTTTTCCTAGAAAATAGGATTTGACATTTCATGCAAATTGTCTCCTGAATCCTGATGAAACAATTTGCATGAAACGTCAAATCCTATTAACTAGGAAAAATAATTTAAAAACAAAAGTATGAACAACTCTATTTTGGAACGTTTCGGCTTTAAAGCCTTCTTCAGCTTGAATTTTTCTGCACGCAACTACATTTTTTCATATATACATTTTTGAAAATATGGCCTGAAGTTTGTTGAAAATGAAAAGATGTAGTTGCATGTAGAAAATTTCAAGCTGAAGAAGACTTTAAAGCCGAAACGTTCACAAATAGAGTTGCTCATGCTTTTTTCATAGATATATATAGTCCCTGCTAGATACGAGTTATGTGATAGGAAAAATAAAAAAAAATATATACAGTCGACTCTCGTTATCTCGAATTCCAAAGTACCCTATGAAATACTTCGAGATATCCGTACCTCGACATATTAGATTTGCATAATTGATGAAAAAATAATTCGAACAACCGCATTTAACAAATATATATGTAATTGGACTCCTGAAGTTAAAGATATCAGATTTTCACTTCGAAATAAGCGGTTATTCGAGATAAGCGAGGTCGAGATAACGTGAGTCAACTGTATTATCGTTTTGTTTTATGTGTTTCGAGGAACCGACGAATATAACATTAGAGTAGGATTATACTTACAGCCGTCTGTGTATTTGAAACTTTGAAATCAGGAGAAAAATGGTTTGGTCCGACAAAATCCAGTAACAAGCAGTTATTTAAAACAAATATTGCCGTTTCAGATTCGAAACCAAACAATCAAAATATTAGTACTGTTTAAACAGCTCACACAATTTCTGTTCCCTCCCCCGCCTACAATTGCCCCCTTTTAACTATATAAAGTGGTGAACTGGGGACGGGAAAGCGGGGATGGATTATACATGAATTCTGAAATAATCACTTCTTTTTTACAATTGCGTCAAAATCTGAGAAAAAAGAAATACGAAAACTTTTTAGCTATTAAACCAAAAAGGGGCGGAGCCATACTTTGCGTATGAACGCATGAGAATTTCTACAGTAGAAAGATTTAACTCACAAACATGTATTATTATTATTATTATTATTATTATTTTATGTGTGTGTGTGTGTGTGTGTGTGTGTGTGTGTGTGTGTGTGTGTAAAGCAGGAAAAAAAAAAAGACAAATTCTTGTAACAAACAAATCAAACAAATACTATATGAACAATATTCCCATTAGCCGCTATATTGGTATCGCCAGAGTACAGATCACAAACATTCGCTACCGTCCGTTGAAAACTAATACAAATAAATTGAAAGTTTTCAAACGTCCGCGAACCTTCGCACGTGTTCTTCTTTAAATAATAAACGGTTTTAACCTGGATCCCTGCTCCTGTTGGCGGTCGACATTATGTACAGAGATCCAGAGAAAAAAAAAACGTTTGCGAAGACTTTGTACCTCTGAAGACCATTTAAAAGAAAACATGCCTATTTAAATATAATGAAAATTATACCGCCAAAAAATGAAAATTTTCAGATAAAAAACTCTGGTATTTTTCATATTTCTCCTCAAAACATAGATTGTGGGTACTCGTTAGAACCGCCTCGGCGTCGAGGCGGTTCTAACGAGTATCCACAATCTATGTTTTGAGCAAACATAAGAAAAATAATGTAAACCCATGTTTTACTATGTAAAAGTGGGGTTTAAGGGTGTCAAAATTATATAGGCATGTTTTCGTGATGCAGCCCAGGTGTCTTATAGGAAATTAACAAACGGCTTATGCATCTAGTCATTAATCCGAACTTTATTGTAACAGCTCCAGTGTAAAATAGTCTTGTATAGGAAACGTTTTCAGGTTATAATTGCATGCCATCAATGACGTCAACAGGTACAATTCTTTGCTTTAATTTTACTGAAAGGATCCTGTATTTTGAATTGAGTTTAGTTTTTATATTCTTTTTTTCTATTTGGGTGTGAAAATTCTCCTATCCCATGGCTGTATGATAGATAAAGTCTTTTTTTGCTCTGTTATTCGATTTTCTGGGTGGGCAAAGACAAGGCTGTTGCCTTTAATTCTATTAACGATTCTATTGTGCCGATCAGTGGTATATTTGATCGATTTTTATATTTCTTTATGATTTAATCTGGCAGCAAATACGCCTCCAATCCCATAACGAGAAACAGGTAAATAGTCTTTTTCTGCTATTGGATTTCTGGGTGGGCTAATTGTGGAGTCAATAGCTTTAACAAACGCACACATTGCTACATTCACTCAACGATACAATGCGGTATATAACGAGTGCTAGTTCTGTACGAACTTAAGGATAATCATCACAATCATATGAACCGCAATGTTAGAAAACGTACTTCTCACATGTGCGCCCATCGTATAATCTAAACAGCCTGCGCGAATCAGAGTCTTCTTTGTCCGCATGAAGAAAAATTAAGTCCTTAGCTCAGTGAAGATTCTGATCAGACTGCGCAAATGCGCAGGCTGATCTGAATCTTCGCTGGGCGCATGTTCAAAAGGGCGTTTTCGGACGTTGCGGCTCGTATCATTCGGTTCCCGAAGTGACAGGACAGCTGTTTATATCA
This sequence comes from Anodontia alba, assembly GCA_964016985.1. Lineage (NCBI taxonomy): Eukaryota > Metazoa > Mollusca > Bivalvia > Lucinida > Lucinidae > Anodontia > Anodontia alba. The sequence goes on from OZ024832.1 coordinate 13,669,706, forward strand.
TAAGCATCCCAAATTCTAGATGCTTTTTATCACACAGTTCTTTCACGTTTATTATCCAAGATTTCAGACGATTATGCCTGTGCAAAGATGTAATTTTTGCATTCAGGATTGCGTCACGCTGGGGAATAAGTGTAAATAATTTCTCATCAGAGTTTGACAAGCACTCTCTGAGGGACCAGTCGAAACCATATTAACCTCAATTAATTTCTAAATTATTTCATACTGAAATCATAATTCCCCCTTTAGATTTTATCGAGTCATAATGAGGCATTCTTTGCGAGGAAAATAGTACAAAGGGATGTTAAATCATTTGCTATGGGGAGATTTTAGTGTTGATTGGCTGTCTGATTATTGATAGCAGCGGCCTTCGTGCTCCTGAGACGTATTCTGTTACAGGCTCACACGTGTTAGACAATAATCACATTCAAATGATTGTTTCTCAATATATTGGTGACATTTTTGTGTTTTCAACATAACAAAAACATATCGTTATAGCAGCAGCAAGATTGATAAGGAGGGGTCACCAGTAGTGAAACCGAAATACCATGAATTATGGGAATGTTTCAGAACGAGGCGACGGACGAATAATGATCGAACGGCAATAGGGAACAGGCTACCAATTAGGATCGGTGAGGACTGGAACCAGCAAAAAGTATACGGAAGCCAATGTCTGTATTTGATAAAAAAAAGCTTGGCTCTGATTTGACAATAATAGATGAGACTGTCTAAATTTATGACAGTTTCGCATAAAAATATTTTTCCTTTATTTGCAGACCAAAGTATACTATTCGTCAGTGGTACTGTAGTGTGCTAGTGTTTAAAAGCATATCTGATAAACTAGCTTTTGGTTTAATTTATTTTCAACCAGAATGAGTGTTCAAGGGTACAAAATACCAAAACATGCTGATAGACCACTTGTTTCTGTAATATATTTTGTCAATCAAAGGTTAATCTTTAATTTGAGACCACATTTGGAAGTCAAGGGACAGGATTTAGCCAAATGCAATTTTTCTTTTACACAAAAATAAATTGCAGACCTGCAAATCTAAATTAAAATTTTCAGCGATGATTTAGTGTACTATTGTTTGACAATCAGACCTGGTAAACGTTGTTTAATTTTCTTTTTGTTCATTTTCCACCAACATAAGTTACATGTGTCCAAGAGCAGAAAAAGTTCCAAAACATTCTGATAGACCTCTTCTCTTTGCAATGTACTTTGTCAGTCTAAAGCTAACTTTGAGATCACATTTGGAAGTCAATGAATATTGTGAGGGTCAAAATTTAGCCAAATGCAATAATGGAAGCCCATGGAAAAGTAATTAGGCTCATGGTACCAGCAGCACTGAACGGTATATTTTCAGAAAGCGCCATTAACAAATGTGTCTTCGTTGCATATGCGGACATCAAAGTCTCAGATAATCCTGCGCATCCACACAGTCTTATCATGACCATTGCTATCCGCAAACTAAATCATTAGATACTGTAGAATGTATGTCAAAGATATTGACTAGACTGTGCGCATGTGCAGGCTGTCCTGGAATTTCATATGCCATTATTAAATCATAGCTCCAAATAAACAGTTTTTTTTCAACCAAAATGCACTGATATTTTTCTTATTTCTCCACAAAAACATATGTTGTGGGTACTCATGAGAAGCGGTCTCATGAGTACCCACAACATATGCTTTCGTGGAGGAATATATAGATGTCCCCTTACCTGATATCCTCTTATCTTCATCTATGAAGATCATTTACAGATGGCGCGACTCTGTTTAGTTTAAGTGCCATAAAGTTACCAGGGAGTCAGCTAAAGACTGAGACTGGATTGTGTCAGGCCAGTTAAAAGTGCTCATCTGCATCATACAAGCGTGCTTATATTATACCATTCAGGCTCAAAAGTGCATAGCTGAAAACTAAAATCAGAATAATGAAAGTCAAAACAGAACAGAACAGATAAAAACTTCATTGAAGATAACCGTTCTTCCCAGGCCATACATAGATGACATTTTGGACAGTCACATGCATATACCAAATACAGTCGAACCTCAATAGCTCGAACACCGATGGCTCGTTTACCATGGCTAATTCGAACTCATTTTTAAGTCCCTACGAAATTCTTCCACAAGCACAAGAAAACAAATATTAAGGGAAATTTTCTTATTCTATCATAAAATTGTATGTGGTGTGTACTCATTTGAATCGCCTCATCGAGGCGATTCTAATGAGTACACTCAAAATACAATTTTTGTGAAGGAAATAAAAAAAAATCCCTAAATTATCGCTATTTGCGTCCTGACCTGGCACCATGATTAACCCTCAGTGGCTCGAACTACCCATGTCTCGAACAATTTTCTATGGTCCCAAAGATGTTCGAGCCATTGAAGTTCGACTGTATAATAAAAGCTTGACGTCAGTATACTACATGGCAGTAAATTACTGAAAAGTCCGAAGAATTCATATCAAACCGCAAGTTATCGGCCATCTGCTTTTGGTACATTGTAGTATTCACCACGAGTCGTCGATATATGGCGTGTTTGTGACGTTTAGCTTATCCAGCGTAGAGCGAGGCGCTTCTAATGCGTACCTACAATATATGTTTTATAGAGAAATAGGAAACGTTATCCTAGAATTATAACCTAATATCCTTAACCCACTGAAGACTAGAGAGCCCTGAACGGGTAACTGGCAAACAGTGCAGACCCAGATCAGTCTGCAGCATCAGATCAGGGTCTTCACTGATTGCTTATAGTTCAATCATTCTCCCTTTAGGAATATCTACATCATATGGTTTGAATCTAAAATCGAAAATGGACTCTTCTAATATATGTGGGAGAATTTATTCATATTATTATTGGGTTAACACGTCCCCTGATTAACCTCTTCATCGACATATATAGACCTTGACAGCACACTTCCAACGTAATCGGTGTCATTGAATGTATCGACTACTTCGGGTTTCTCGCCTTTCACTAAAATTGTATGTTCAGTGTATTGTTTTCCATTTTATTTTTATTTCCTTTGGAATCATTGATCCCGTTCTGGGCCCAGTTGTTCAAAGCGTCGTTAGCTTAACGAGCTCGTTAAGGGTCATTTCGTTAACTGTTTTAGTGGATTCAATATACAATATTCTGATATGTTTTGCTGAAAAAATGTGAGTAGCTATTGCACTGCAAAGCTACTCACATTTTATCAGCAAAAAATTTCAGCATATTTGCGTATCACTCGATGTAAATTTTAACGAATCGTTAACTAACGACGTCGTTAGCTTTGAACAACTGGGCCCAGGTTACTTAGAAAATCGAACAGCACTTTAGCAGTGCTAAGGGCGGATACAGTCTCGCAAATAACACATCTATATATGAAGAGACTTAAGAAAACCGACTCTCAGATTTTAGGTCTTGTATGTGTTCTTTGGTTTCAAAGGCAACCAACCTTTCAGATTTATATTTTCCATGTGCCTACTGAAAGAGTACCACAGTGCATTTTGTACCTATAGGGCCATAGCGGAAACAATCTGTTAATGGCCTCTGCGTTGATAGAAGATAGACAGTTAGAGGAAAAAAACACACCAAAAAACATCAAAGCACTCAGCCCTGTTTCAGCCGCGTCTTATCATGATAGCTTATATGACTGACAGAAGTGTCGGACCACCTGCACTGTAAAGTGGTCCCTACGCTCTGTGGGCTTTGTGGGCTTTAAATTGTCTTTAGTGTATCACAGAACTTCTGCATGTCTTCCCAGTCTGCGAAGGACTGGATATCGTCTGCTTTTCTGCACAACCATCCATCATGCCTATTCCTAAGTTGTTTTAGACCGTCTTGCTTTTGCTACCTTCCTCGCTACAGAACTGGTGTCACCGAGTGTGCTTTGTGTTAGTCATGCTTTTTCTCTGGAAGATCGTGAATTTTGTCATTCTCATGAACCAGTTCTAGCGTTTGCGAGATGTGGGACCATCATTAAGAAATACAAAATTTCTTGGTTTTCTGAAGAAAACTGTAATCTCCTCATTCTGATGTAGATATCATTACTCGATGCTTGAAACAGCAATGGATTTCGACAACCCCTGAGCGAATGAGCAGCTTTTTAGGATCATTCCTTTAAGAATTTGTTCACATTGCTCAGCTCCGTAACATGTGGAAGCGGCTAGAAAAGGTGTCCGAAAACATTGTATAATTCAAACAACCCTGCCCAGCATACACCAACCAGCGGAAGCACCATCATTGCGGTGGAATAAAAAGAAAAGATGGAATCTTGCAGTTTTATCAGTCTCTTTTGTCCGCATGAACTAAATTTACATCTCATTACGAAAACACGCCTATTCAAATATATAGAAATTTTCACCTCCAAAAACTGAACATTTTCAGATAAAACAAAACACTGATATTTTTCATATTTCTGATCAAAACATAGATTGTGGGTACTCGTTAGAACCGCCTCGGCGAGGCGGTTCTAACGAGTACCCACAATCTATGTTTTTGAGCAAAAATAAGAAAAATAATGTATACCCCTGTAAACCCCAGTTTTACTATATAAAAGTGGGGTTTAAGGGTATCAAAATTATATAGGCGTGTTTTCGTTATGTTGAACTATCCAACATGCGCCCAGTGAAGATTTTGATCTGACTGCTGTCATTGTAACGAGGGCTAACTGTATTCATGTACAGTTACCTTTCTTTAATTACAAGCCAGCATTATAATACAAGTACTTTCATGCTGTTCATGTACACTAGAACTTAAGCTTCTCATCACGAAAGCATGCCTGTATAATATTGGCCCCTTTAAACCCCATATAGTAAAACTGGGGTTTACAGGGGTATACATTATTTTTCTTATTTCTGCTCAAAAACATAGATTGTAGGTACTCGTTAGAACCGCCTTGGTGGGGCGGTTCTAACGAGTACCCACAATCTATGTTTTGAGTAGAAATGTGAAAAATATCAGTGTTTTTTTATCTGAAAATTTTCAGTTTTTGGAGGTGAAATTTTCAGTAGAGTTAAATAGGCGTGTTTTCGTAATTTAAATGCGTGTGCACAATTAAATGTTGATATTTGTCTGGTTTTACTCCCATGCTCGGACTTAGGCACCAGTCATTTGTAGTTCTGGCCTCTACGGGACTTTTAACTTTTCAGGTTTTAAAGCCCTGCTGAACGCCCAGCACTGCGGGGGTAAATTTATGGTAAAATTCCTGCTAAAAGCCCCTCTACCCAGGGGCCAGTTTTTGTTTCCTTGAACAGTCTACTCTTTGTTGCAACAATCATCCTAAAAGGCCTGGTTTAGTCGATACAACTAAATTCAAAGGTAAAGTATCATTGATAGTATGGGCCAGGTTATTAGAAAACAAAAGTTTGATGTTGATTTAGCTCTAATTTATGTATGCAAATCGTTTTGGCGAGAAATTTTCACCCCGGCACATCTACGGCACTGCCAGGAATCGTCGGAGGTTAAATCAAAACACTTAAGCCCCGATATGTCCCCGCTATCCCCGGCCCCGTAGAGGTCGTGATTTCAAATGACTAGTGTATTGAAAAAAGTATGTTATTTTAAACGAAATGTTTTCATTTCAAATTCCGTTCCTTTGCATAATAATGCCTGTAACAGAAAGCTCCATCATTGTTTTGTGTTGCAGTGCTAGATGCTTGCGTTTATGAGATACTAAACGAATGTAAAAGCTAATCCCGTTTGACTTCCATGTTAGTATATCCAAAAATCTCTAAGTTTAGTTTAATGGCAGTCATTCTAGATCTTGATACGATGCATCTAATTTGGGTCTGCATGTTTATACTAACATCTATGGTGAAGATTGCCGGCCTCGGTGGCTCAGTTGGATGCGCCGTCCGACTGGAGACCAGGAGGTCGCGGGTTCAACCCCCGCCGAGGTCGGCTACATTCTTTCGTGGAGATTGATCATAAAATATTTTCTACGGTCATTCTCTCCCTTCCGCTGATTCAAGAAGGGCAGTTGTCAGTTTCTGGCGAAAGAATGTGCACACTACTGGTTAACCGCTTAGAGGACTAAGCCTGCCCAGTAAACGTGTGGTTAGGTAAACTGACCGCGCTCGACATGACCCCATTGGGTTGACTCGGCCGTAAAACCTCAACACAAACAAACAAATGGTGAAGATTATATTCATATTCAAAGGCAAAGTTGTTGAATAAATGCTGTCTTTATAAGTTCATTATTTCAAGGAAGCATTTCGTTATTAAAATATTTCTACCAATTTTACTCGCTATGTCTTTTGTTTACTGATGACCAGGACCCAGTTGTTCAAAACTTGACGAAGTTGTTAGCTAACGTGACGTTAAAATTCATGTCTTGAAATATGGCAAATACATTGATATTTTAGCTGAAAAATGTGCAAAAGCTACTCACATTTTTGCAGCACAAATATCAATCTATTTGGAAATACCTAAGCTACAACAATTAACCAGTTTGTCATTGATATGCTCGTTAAGCTAACGATGCTTTGAACAACTGGGTCCAGATCCAAGAGTTGATAGTATATATGCAAATGAACAGGTATATACATGTAGCAACACAATATTGTTTCAGATATGAATTATTCAAGTTTTGCATATCTAATAATAGGTGGTTATGACATCTACTTACAAACATGAGACCCCCATGACAGTATTTTATAGATCTTCAAAGCAAAATAACTTATTTCACAACTTAATTTCGTATAAAGTAGTTTACCAAACTGCTAAGCTTAATACAACAAATTTCGTTTTCTATTGGCTTTCCCTGTGTTAGCTAGTCAAGTCAGAACAATGTGATGGGATGGATATATGCAAATCTAATTCCAAGAATAAACTTTCTTACCACCTGTAATCATATATGATGTCACGGGAATATAAAATAAATAATCTACTTTCTTCTGACAGCTTCCCGTTGACTGTGCATGTCATGGTCTTCGAAGATTGACCTGTCAGCTATTACACATCACTATCCTGTACTAGATAACTATTAATACGCGGTGACTCAAACTTCTGCCGGAAAAGGGCTATAAATAATATGTCTGTGGTGAAATCGAGCCTGTTTTTCGCTCCAAATTTATCATAAATATAATAATTTCAAACGAGAAAAATAATTTAAAAAAATACCATATGATTGTTTACTGCAGATTTTTGTATACAGGTTCTAAATATAGACTCAGGGAAAACCGTCAAAACAATATCTTATAAGTATTTGAAAAATGCCACCTAGCTGATGATAACGTCTTGAAAAGTATTCCGTTTCTGTATCCAGGATGCTCATATCAGATAGGTCAATATTTGAAAAATGCCACCTAGCGAAAGATAATAAACAGCTTTCTGTGAAACAGGTAAGGCTGTCAAATAACTTGTCAGATTGCTGCGGTTTTAACAAAATATACTGAAGTCAACACTTAATGAGGTAAAACACATCACATTACGAAAACATTCCTATTCAAATGTATTGAAAATTTTACGACCAAAAAAGGAAAATTTTCAGATAAAAAAATTCTAATATTTTTCATATTTCTGCTCAAAACATGGATTGTGGGTACTCGTTAGAACCGCCTCGGCGAGGCGGTTCTAACGAGTACCCACAATCTATGTTTTGAGCAGAAATAAGAAAAATAATGTATACCCCTGTAAAAGTGGGGTTTAAGGGGGTCAAAATTATATATGCATGTTTTCGTGATGAAACGTTGAATGAAAAATAGATGCCTTAATTTGTCTAGATACTAGAATTGTTCATCGATCAGAGATGACAATTGAAGAGTTCACTTCCAGTTAGCCTTTAATATCAACTTTGGTACAGTTTAGTGTTTGACATACATAGGAATTGCCAATGGAAATCCGTGTTCATTGGCTAGCCCATGTATATTTATTGTTTGCTGTGCGCTTTATTTTATTATATGAGCCGATAAATTAAAACATCTTATTATTCGATATGTAAACAGCGAATGCCAAGGTAAGCTTGCTAGTACGCGCAGTATAATCAGAATCCTTATACGTAGTTCGTCCTCACATAGTAACATAGGTCTATATGATAATCTTTTCGATGACTTTTAATACTTCTCTTGCTGAACACGTCATGCCCTGTCTTAGCAAACAGTCTAGATCCAGATCAGTTGGCTTCTGAAGAAGCCAACTGATCTGGGTCTGAACTGTTTGTCATTAAATATGTGAATTTCTATCAAAAACCTGGATCAAGTAATCTGATTGGCTGGGAATTAGATGTGGGCATGGCATCGTAATTTATTCAATATGAGAAGGGTTAACGTGACCTAACTAGATTTGTGTAGGTCCCATTAAGCCTCGATTGTTCAAATACATTAAGATTCCATTTTCCTGTGATCTTGTTTTGTTTTATTTCAGGTTTAACGTCCTTTCAACAACATTCCAGTCATGTCGAACCGTTCACCTGAGAGGCAGAAAGAATAGGTAGAAGAGAAGCAGGCCTCAAAACCTGAACTTGCTTCTAGTGAAACAAAACCCTTCCTGACAAATGACAATGATGACAGGTCCCGTTCCAAGCCCAAAAGTTACAGACGGAGGATCACTACCCTGTCACCCACATGCTGTTGTATTTGTTTCACTTTCCGATATTCTGTATACATACCTGCGATACAATTTTAACTCTTTCATCCAAACAGACAGTTTAACAGGTATCTATGCATACAGTGTTGATTCAGGTGAAACAACTCGTAACGAGCCATCTCATGAGGATCTACACATTTTGTCAGTCAGATTTTAAAACTTGACTGATGTCCTTATTTGCAACAGTATGCACGTCTAAATTCAAAACCGGAAGAGTCCAGGCCCCGAGGTTATAAAACTTGTTTTCATGCTCAACTCAGCTGAGCATGACATTTTTCATACTAATAAATCTTAATTTACTGACAATTGCAAATTCTTTCTTGCTTAACATAGCTGAGCATGAAATTTTCTCTGCTAATAAATATGAAAATGCCAAAAATTGTTGGCATGTTCACATTTATTAGCAGAGAAAATTTCATTCTCAACTGAGTTGAGCATGAAAAAAGTTTTCTAACTGCGGGGCCAGGTTATAACACTTTTTTTATGCTCAACTCAGCTGAGCATGAAATTTTCTCTGCTAATAAATATGAAAATGCCAACAATAGATGGCAGTTTCATATTTTTTAGCAGAGAAATCCTCATGCTCAGCTATGTTTTGCAAGATGGAATTTTAAGTTGTTAGTTATTTGAGATTAATAGCATGACAAATTTCATGCTCAGCTGAGCTGAGCATGAAAAAATGTTTAAAACCTCGGGGCCAGGCCTCGAGGTTATAACACTTTTTTCATGCTCAACTCAGCTGCGCATGAAACTTACTCTGCTAATAAATACGAAAATGCTAACAAAAGTTGGCATTTTCAAACTTTTTAGCAGAGAAATTGTCATACTCAGCTATGTTAAGCAAGATAGAATTTGTAATTGTTAGAAATTTTTAAGATTTTTTAGCAGAATTTATTAGCAAACTGCTCCTTCAGGAACAGTATGATCTGGGTCTGTACTCTTTGAGCTAGTTTGTCTGTCCGTATATTAAGGGAACTACGGCTATTTAAATATCCAAACCTTTCTTCATACCAGCTGCATGAATCAAACTCAATGCCATTCTTTCTCTTTTTGTCTTTCTTTCTCTTTGATCAATGGTAGCTTTCGTAAGCCCCCAACATTATGTTACAGTAGCTTTATTGGTAGGGACAAGACGGCAGGCTGTTTACATTTCTTTATTTTTTAGAATAATATAGAAATAATTGCAATGTAATTAAAGGCATTTTTATAGAAATGTAACAAATGGCGACATGTATAACATCAACTTAAGCGGCCGCTGTGTGCGGTTAGAATAAAAAAAAGGTATAATTACTCACTGTTAGACACCAATAAAACATAAGAGCGTGTCACAAGAAAAACAACATCATGCAATGTTTGAACAGGAATCATTCAAACCATCCTGAATATCTGTGCAATCTAGATAGGATCTGCACAGGTTTTACATATGATATGACTCGGGCACACCACATCATGAAAAACATGCCTCTATAGTATTGACCCCCTTAAACTCCACTTTTATATAGTAAAACTGTTCTAACGAGTACCCACAATGTATGACTGAACAGAAATATGAAACATATCGGAGTCTTTAATCTGAATTTTTTTTCAGTTTTTGGAGATGAAGTTTTCTATATATTTGAACAGGCATATTTTCGTAATGATTTCCTTCAATAGATCATGTGCACCCAGTGATGAGTCAGATCAGCCTGTGCATCTGCAGAAGTTGATCAGAGTTTTCGTTGTCTACCTAAAGACGCTTTGGCCCCTTGGTTTCCTACAGAGTGCCCTGCAAAAAGCCCCGATCAGACTGCGCGAAAGCGCAGTCTGATCTGAGTCCGCTGGGCGCACATGCAGTCTTGCAGGAAATGTTGTGCACCGGCTCATATTTGAAGGTTTCAGGATACAAACAGCGTACAACGAATGCCCCCAGTAGACTTGGATCATACTCAAGATTGTTTCTACTCCAACTCTTCATATCCGATATTGGTTTGGTTTTTCCGTGTCCCTCCTTATTTTCTTTGACAGCCCTGTAACAGCTTAAGTATTAAGAGGGCCGTGACATGCGAAAATGTGTCTTCGAAGCTTATGCGGACAGTAAAGGCCCAGACCAGCCTGCGCATCCGCGCAGTCTGATCAGGGCTTTTTCTGTCCGCAAACACAATCATTGGATACTATAGAAGGTTTCAATCGAGAGTAAATGCCCGAATGAGACTTTGCGCATGTGCAGGATGATGTGAATCCGCACTTTTTGCACATATTCGAAGGCACTTTTTCGCTCGACGCGGCACAAGTATTAATTGCAACAGCTGGTATTATAGAAAAGAATTTGTACCCTGCGACTTGTAAATCTAATGTTTAGACCATTCACTTCAATTCTAAGGGGAATGTATTTGTCAAAACACGAATCATCAAAGATTTACAATTAGCAAATTGTAATATTTCGCTTCCATTTGAATCATTGATAATGGATGTTTTCCTAAATAGACGGAATATTTTTAAAACACCGGCCGCGTACTTTACAGATTTATTAAAATATAATTTCAAGTTTGAAGACAGACGGGATTTATGGAGTATATTAAATACTACAGGTATTGGACGAGGTATTCGAGCACCAAACAGCAGCATGCAGCTTTGAGTTAACAATTAAATTTGAGCCGGGGTAGAGCATTTCTTTCAAGGAAGCAGATCACGAAAACATGCCTATATAATTTTGACCCCCTTAAATCCCACTTTTATATAGTAAAACTAGGGTTTACAGGGGTATACATTATTTTTTATATATCTGCTCAAAAACATAGATTGTGGGTACTCGTTAGAACCGCCTCGACGAGGCGGTTCTAACGAGTACGCACAATCTATGTTTTGAGCAGAAATATGAAAAATATCAGAATATTTTATCTGAAAATTTGTCAATTTTTGGTGGTAAAATTTTCAGTGTATTTGAATAGTCGTGTTTTCGTAATGATGTGCGTCCAGCGATGACTGATTAGCCTGCGCCTCCGCTGTCCGCCGAAAGACGTTTGGGATCCTTGGCTATCCACAGTGTCCTGCGACGACTCTAATCAGACTGCACGGATGTAAAAGCTGACCTGGGTCTTCGCTGGGCGCACATGCAATCTTCTAGGAAATGTTTTGGTTATTGGGAGAGCTCTGTCAACTGTTGCCACCAGTCCAGTATTTAAAGTATACAACATCACATGACGTTATTTCTTGTCTGTAGGATGCGATAATGTTGATCTGTGAATGAAGCCAAATGTATATGTTTTTCACATTTTTCATGTTCACGTTGATCTGGATTTAGGCTTGAGACAGTATCAAAAGCAAAGGCTGTGTGCTGTTAAACTGTCTGGGCGCATGCGCAGTAATCGACTTCACTAATCCTGCCTCGGAGCAGAGTTCGTCAAGGAATGTAAATATTTATTAATTACTTAGCAAATCAGCGTAGTTGCGCTGTTCCATTATTGTGGTTTCACCTATGGATAGGCACAGACCAATTAAAACCAGGCCCCGAGGTTCTTAAACTATTTTCATGCTCAACTTTGCTGAGCATGAAATTTCTTTTGCTTATAAATCTTAAAATATTGACAATTGTTTAAAACTTCTTTCATGCTCAACTCAGCTGAGCATGTTCAGCTGAGTTGAGCATGAAAAAAGTTTTAGTTGTTGGTATTTTTATTTTTTATGACAAAGTGAAATTTCATGCTCAGTTGAGTTGAGCATGAAAAAAGTTTTATAACCTCGGGGCCTGACTTCTTAGAGACCAAACTGAATTCACTCTTATAGAGATTGTAAAGAACGAATAGTGTAAGCATTATTTAACTCTTTTACGTTAAGTGGCAGGACTCTTCTATCACAGCTCTTTGGACCGATCTAATTCCAATAGCAGGGTGTCTGGTTAGCTTTTATTATTACTATGTGTTATAGAAATTTCTGTATTTAATGCAAACAGTGCAGACCCTGATCAGACGCCGCGTTCTGCGGCGTCTGATCCGGGTCTGTACTGTTTGCCAATTACCCTTTTGGGGGTTTCCAGACTGAAATGGGTCAATTTCCCACTTTCTGTCATCATAGTATAGCAGAAGAATGACATGACGCTGATTCAAGAAGGGCAGTTGTCAGTTTCTGGCGAAAGAATGTGCACAATACTGGTTAACCGCTTAGAGGACTAAGCCTGCCCAGTAAACGTGTGGTTAGGTAAACTGACCATGCTCGACATGGCCCCGTTGGGGTTGACTGGACCGTAAAACCTCATCACAAACTATATTATAGGAAAAGTAGCTCAACTTCATTGCATTATTGAGTTATTCGTGGTCATTTGAGGTTATAGGAAATCTGTACTACTGTAAGAAGAATGGGTACACTTTCCGGGGAAGGGACCTTTTGATATGTCTAAAGAGTTGCTGGATGAGTGGCAACTAGCTTAGATCCTGTCTGATCTGGGTCTACACTGTTTACTCAGGCTTGTCTGTCCCAATACGTAGGATTCAAGAAGGGCAGTTGTCAGTTTCTTGTGAAAGAATGTACACAGTTACTGGTTAACCGCTTAGAGAACTAAGTCTGCCCAGGACAAGTGTGGTTAGCTAAATATCGACATGGCCTTAATGGTGTTGCATTGGCATTTAAACTCCAACCCATCCAACAAACCAAGTACTTACCCGGCAGGCACATGACGCAAATATAACGTCGCCTCAACGTCGATGCAACGGCATAAATATAACGTCGCCTCAACGTCGATGCAACGTCATGACGTTGCATCGACGTTGAGGCGACGTTATATTTACGTCATGTGCCCGCTGGGTAGGGTTATTATGGTATACAACCAACCTAGATGATGATAGGCTTACGTATCTGCACACCCTATTCAGTTCCGTCACGAAAACACGCCTATATAGTTTGACCCCCTTAAGCCCCACTTTTATACAGCAAAACTTGGGTTTACAGGGGTAAACATTAATTTTCATATTTCTGCTCAAAAACATAGGTTGCGTGTACTCGTTAGAACCGCTTCGCCGAGGCGGTTCTAACCAGTACCCACAATCTGTGTTTTAAGCAGAAATATAAAACTACCAGAAATTTTCATCTGAAGTGTTTCCTTTTTTGATGGTAAAATTCTCAATATATTTGAATAGGCCTGTTTTTGTAATGAAAATTACTCGCCACATGATAGGAGGATTCGGCAACGGATCCGCGTATTCGAGTTCTTGTTTCCCGACACGTCAATCCTTGTGGGACAGTTTGTGTCGTCTCCGACAGAAAGGGAGAAAAGGGACGGGAGAACTGGCAATAGACTGGCTCCAGGCTTCAGTGAGTGACTAAATATTCTTATAATCATGGGCCCAGTTGTTCAAAACTAACGATAGCGTTAGTAAACGTATCGTTAAAACTTTGATCATTAAACATGGCATATACACTTACAGTTTTGCTGAAACAAAAAAATGTGAGTAGCTTTTTTTTCAACAAAAATACATGTGAATTAGATACTGTACTTACAAGAACAGTTAACATATTGACCACTAACGAGCTCATTAAGCTAACGATGCTTTGAACAACTGAGATAATCTACTAAAACAAAACCAGAATAATATCATGATTATAAAGGCTGTCCCTAGAGACAGTCATGCTATTAATTTGGTTTTATTTTAGTAGATTATCAAACGGGATTATAAGAATAAATATTTCGTCACTGGAGACTGGATCCTGTCTAAGCTAGGAGATAAGAAGAAAGAAAGAAACAGATTAATGAAGAAAAAGTGAATGACAGTACAGAAACAGAAGAATTACTAACCTGCCCCCATCCCCTATCTGCTTCACATACAGCAGGCCTTCACCACCACCTCCCCACCCACTGGCAACAAATCCACCCAAATATCTGTAAACACAAAACAAATTATACAACTGATTAACCTTAACAGTGTCTTTGCATTGGGTAGCTTTTCTTGTCAAACATGAGGCAGGCAGATCCGTTTGAATCTTACATCTCTCTGGTCTAATTCAGAAGACAGCACATTAATTTTTTTTTCATTTTGTCCCAGAAAATAGGCTTTGGCATATCATGCAAATTGTCTGCATGAAATTCCGAAGCTTATTTTCGGGGAAAAAGTAAGACAAATATTTAAAAATGTTTGCTGAAGTTTTACCGAGCATGCAGAGCGTTAAAGAATACAAGAAGACGAATCCGATGTCCTTTCTCACGCAATTGTTGCGATATCTCAGTCACGATCACGTGGACCGTGACGTAGGAAAACCGGCCTTATACCAGGAAGTTTGGTCCACAATAGCTTCCGCATACAGTCATATCGACTGTCAACGCCTCGTCGTATTAACACTTTGCATGATAGGTAAAATTTACAGCAGAAACATTTTGAAATATTTTTCTTAATTTTTACCCAGAAAATAGAATTTGACAATTCATGCAAGTTGTCTCCTTAGTAATTTGCATGAAGTGTCATGTCTCATTTTCTAGGAAAAATATCGGTTTGTCACATTACGAAAACACACCTATTCAAATATATTGAAAATTTCATCACCAAAAAAATGAAAATTTTCAGGTAAAAATTCGGATATTTTTCATATTTCTGCTCAAAACATAGATTGTGGGTACACGTTAGAACCGCCTCGGCGAGGCGGTTCTAACGAGTACCCACAATCTATGATTTGAACAGAAATAAGGAAAATAATGTATACCCCTGTAAACCCCAGTTTTACTATATAAAAGTGGGGTTTAAGGGGGTCAAAATTATATAGGTATGTTTTCGTGATGATCTGCTGAATTTGCTCATAGCATGGTTTCTTGAACTATGCATTGTATATGAAAGGCTTTGTCAGTCCTACGCGCACGCGCATGCGCATGCTGGTCTCGACTTTTTAACATGTATGAAATGAGACTTCAAGGGGAACTAATACACTATCAGGGGAGGCAACTGTCAAAATTGTTTTTGCAACCCCCTCTGAAAAGAAGTCTACTTTATAAGGATATTTTTAGGCAAACAGGAAGACACAAAAGTTAACTCCCTTCGTACAAAATGACGGAGAATCTACATCGTATATCCAGGCATTTAATCCTTGTCCTGCTGGATAAACTAAGATGCCACGCCCACTTTTAATTTCCAGCCAATCAGATTACTTGATCCGGGTTTTTGATAGAAATTCATATATTTAATGACACACAGTGCAGATCCAGATCAGTTGGCTTCTTCAATTTGGATCTACACTGTTTGCTAAGACAGGGCATGTCGTGTTCAGCAAGAGAAGGGTTAACTTTTCGTGAGTTGCTCTTATTCGATACCTACGTTTTTCTGTCACAGGTAAATAATCATCACCATTATCAAATAGCTTAAAATGGCAAGTACAATAGCTGAACAATCCGTTTGGGAGCTTTAGTACACATTAGAAGTCAGGCAAACATCAATCTATTGTTATAAAACGGTAAACAATGCTTCCCCTATTATTTGATATATCCGTTTTCCCCATTCAGCATCAATAGTCTATTGTAACTTCAGTAATTAACACCACTTTGCATTGTTAAAGCACAATAGAACAGAAACAGTGATTTGTTTTATCTGTAAATCGACACCTGCCTCAGAATGCCATGAAACTTTACACTGCTTGTTTACATACAATCGCCAGATTAAAACCTATGGCGGCTATTGTGTAAGCTTGTAATAAAAGGGAAAAGATCGCTGAGATTGCCTCCAGATCGATGACCCTGAACATCCGTAACAATAAAGTCAGGAAAAAGCATCCTTTCATGGCCTGGGTTTTCTTTTCAACTAGCTGAGTGACCTCTGTCAAAACTTCTTTTACGAAGCCTGGATGATAAGTGCTATTATTTTGTATTGTTCAGTGTGACATTATGAAATGACTGTATACTTTGAACTTGCGTTTTGTCAGGTAAATGCCGTGCGTTGCGGTTTGTTTTTGCATAATCGGTTGCATCGGTGTAATCGTTATATTCGGTCCGCAACGTGCGGAAAGTACCTCCGGAAATGTGCGCCCAGTGAAGATTCAGATCAGACTGCGCATTCGCGCAGTCTGATCAGAATCTTCACTGGGCGCATTTGGATAGCAAATGATGCAAAGTTTGTTCGTGCGGAAACTGAAAACTCTAATTAGACTCCGCGCATGCGCAGGCCGATCTGAGTCTTCAATGAACGTACATGTCAGTATGCCAGTATGCCCGTTTTCTCATATTTCGGCTCATCAACTGGTGAACAAAACGCCATATCAAAACATGTACTAGACTGTCACATAAATTATTCACTTATATAATTAAACAAAATAAACATTTTTATTTGTAGTATTCAAACGTGCAGACAATTATGTTTTTAGACGTTTGGTAACCAAAGAAGACAATCAAGAAATGAATTTTATTTTTCTGGATTTTGTCGATATGTAAAACCCGGCGAATCACTCACAAACTGATTTAAGCCCGAGTCTTAATGTTAAGTTTGCAAGTGATTCGACGGAGTTTGTACAGTGATAAAACCCACAAAAATATAATTCCTTCTAATAATTACAACTTTGTCATCGAAATGTTATAAATGTTATAAATGTTGTCAAACATGTAAATCATCTGATACAGTGGAAGGAGAGAGAGAGAGAGAGAGAGAGAGAGATAGAGAGAAGATTCGACGGATTCCTGCTTTGGAATTAAATGAAGTGTAAAACGTTTCCTTGAACCAATCAAATTGCTTGAAATGTGTATAAAGATGAAGAGTTGGAAAAAGGATAGAATTTGCTACCAATGGGAGCATGTTTTTTTTTTTTTTCCTTTAAGAGTAAATCCATTGTCAGATAAATTCGTTCTTTTTAAAGAACTCTTTTCAGAAGGTAGTTAAAACGAGTTTAACGGAGTCGTCTCCCTTGAAAGAATATCGATTTCCCTTAGGATGTCTGAATATTTAGAATAAGCATGGTACCATATGCTGGCCATCTCGGAAAAATCAAGTATAATAAACATGAACCCTCAGTAAATAACGTTGAAATTAATTTTCCAAGTAAGGTATGGCAAACCTGTTACTCCCTACTGGTAATATCCGGCATGGTTCCCTGACACTAAAAACAGTAGAACTAAGTCTTTACCCTAAATATTCGGACACAACTACAAATCATATTTCTAAAAAGGCAATTTTAACAGGTCGTTTTGGCTAACCATATCTATACAAGTCTATTTGTGCGAGTCCATTGGCTATCTGGTGATGTTGGTTGAATGACAAACAGCCTCTGATCAGATCTTCAGTGTTTGTTCTGACCTGTTTGTTAAAATGCTTAATGTAAATTATGGTACCAAGCACTTACTCTTTGACCACTAGACTAGTTCAGCAGACGACAAACTTAGGATATTTCCTTATTTTTGTCACAACATAGGCTTTGAAATTTCATGCAAATTAGGAGACAATTTGCATAACATGTCAAATCCTATTTTCTGGGCAAAAATAAGAAAAACTATTTCAAAATGTCGTCTGATGAGATCTTTACCCTGCATGATAACGTTATTAATTTCTTAATGTCCTCAATAGTTCAGTTTAATATCAGTATAGTTTAAACATATTTTATTTCCAATAAACAAGGAAATGGGGTTGGGCCCCAAGTTATACCAACATTAGATTCGATCATTTCCCTACAATACAAAACATACATAAAATGTGAACTGTATGAACATGTAACAATTACGCTATTATAATTTCGATACACTCACTTGGAATATCGGATCCATTTGAAAGCTGCAGTGTATTCAAATTTATTCAATGAAAAATGATATGTTTTTCGAACACAGCCAATCCGAGAACTCCGCTCTTGGGTATTTACCTGTTCCGCGTTACTTGTGTTGTTATGTGGCTATAGTCACGTCATTCCAACCGCCGCTTTTGTAAGGTTTTGCTGAAGCTGCTGCCTTGAAGGTGACATAATTGGGATTGGTGACTGTAGAATGTATAACTGCTTCTACATATACATATTATCTCGAAGTCCAAGGTACTCTCTGAAATTCTTCGAGATATCTGTGCCTCGAAATATCATATTTTCCGAGTTTAGGAAAAAATAAATCGAACAACCACATTGCACAAATGAATATGTAAATTGACTCCTGAAGTTAGAGATTATATTGAAAATATTGTGGAAAAGATGAGAATTTCTCCTCTTTTCCACAAAACTTTGTTATTGTTTTTAGATTTCCATGTTAAAATAGGGACCAGATTTTCACTTCGAGATAAGCGGTTATTCCAGATAAGCGAAGTCGAGAAAACGAGAATCGACTGTATTACCTTACTTTAAGGGTTCTTGATACATTTGGTAGATTTTCCGCATCCTTTTACAAGGGAGATAAGTTTTGGTGGCTTCCTGTTTGCATTCCAATACAACAAGCCTCTTCTGAAAATGGGTTTCTGAAAAAAGGTCTACTATAAGAGAAAAAAAAAAATACCCCGAAATTACATTTTCTCATGATGCCACACCAATAATAATCTAATTATTAACACTGTACAAGCGTAGATAACGTAATAGTTTAAAACTACGTCACTTTCGACAGTGCAGCCAAATAAGACAAATACAAGAAATGTGTACCAGGTAAACTGTTAAATAATACCTTCAAGAAATACTGTTTATTTAGATTTCGTTTTGTTTCCATACCCACAGTCATTAAATGAACCAAAACGTGCGACATGTTTTGGGGTTTAACGACACTTCAACCCTTTGGGTCATTTTGTGTCGTCTCCTAGAGAAAGGGAGAAGAGAGATAGAAGAGATAGTAAATGAGATGAAGAGACAGGGGAGAAGGAGGAAAATGAATGAAAGTGAAGAAACAGAAAAAGTTGAAACCTTCCCCCCTCTATTTGAACCTGCTGCAATGGTAGCAGGCCTTGCCCAACTGTTGTAAGCCAATATCAGTTGGACGCACAGGTGAAGCGACACCTTTGCCTCACCCAATCACCCTACATTCTGACATGTGCGTGGAGTCTGATCAGAGTCCTCGTAGGCAACATGAAGAAACTTTGCATCCTTGGCTATCCAAAATGCGCTAAATGAAGATTCTGATCAGACTGCGCGAATGCGCAGGCTGATCTGAATCTTCGCTTGGCACACATGTCGGAAGGTACGTTTTCCAACGCTGTAGCTCTAATGGTCACGGCTTTGGGCTGACTTCGATGTTTGATACCGGACCTGAAACGACAGCTCGTCCATCAAGCTCACGACGCTGCCTCACGAACGTGAAACATTTCTTGTTCGCATCTGTGTTTGCGGTTGTCGAAATGACAGAGGACGTCAAATCGCATGTTAACAATACCCTCCTTAATTCAGAAGAAAAACGCTGGAAAGAGGTCCTATTGTATGTGACATAATGAGATTCCTTAGACAAATACAAGCCTTTCAGAAAGAATCGACTTCTATTCATAGCTTATTGTGCTCCAACGTAATGAAATCAACAGTCGCTCTATTCAAGCTGATTTCTGTATTGTTCGGACGAAAATTGAAAATCATTCAAAACTATTGAAACTCAGTCGGAGGCTGAATAAGGATCAAATACTCTCGCTATCGCTATAGAAATGAGCCGTTTATACTTCAATACACCTCAAAATGTTCTTTCATCCCCATTGTTGAGCCATCACAAGTTGCGTTATATCCAGCTTTAACACCAGTATTGTTATTCACCAGCGCAGAATCCTTCTCATTTTCTGAACGTGTCAGATTCTTAAGCTCAATGTATATCTTTTGTATACAACCATTTCTCCTGAATGCGACTTAGTGAGGCGGACAAAAGATTTAATAATTCTTCGAAACGCAGAATAATTGCGCGAAACGGAGATTATTGACAGGCAACGGAGCGAAAACGTACTTCCTCACCCTCTATGACGCGGCCTCCAAAGGATGCTAGGTGCATTTCTGTTTTTTGCCATTTTATAAAGCGCTGAATATCTGCCAGGTATTTATGATAAGTTTTTGATAATACTGAAACGTGGGTGCCAAATTTGTGATGCGATAGGACGTCTGTTAAACTTCTGTTGACTACGCTGAATATGCTACAATCTATAGCTAATGAGGCGGACCATGAGAACGGGGTTTTCGGGGCATATAAGTTCATCAAATACCAGACACATGTGAGCACCCGAGCTGTCTGGTCATGTTAATCTCTATCTACTTCCATGTGAAGTGAACACATATTCGACGTTTATGTGTCCTGTCTTCTTTATACGGTGCAACACTATGCGCACGCGCTAAGACATGCGCATATTGAATGTCGACTTTACGCACGCGCAATAATATGCGCATATTAAATGTATACTTGTATGCTTTTTAATGGGGACTACGTCCTATATATATATGGAAATGTTGTGACCTTGTTATTTATCGTTTGTAACATTCTCCGAGATCTCTCTCTCTCTCTCTCTCTCTCTCTCTCTCTCTCTCTCTCTCTCTATATATATATATATATATATATATATATACAGTCAACTCCCGTTACCTCGAATTACAAGGGACTCTCTGAAATACTTCGAGATATCCATACCTCGACATATTAGTTTTGCAGAATCAGGGAAAAATAAATTGAATAACCACATTTCACAAATGAATATGTAATTTGACTCCTGAAGTAAGCGATATATTGAAAATATCCTCGAAAAGAGGAGCAATTGCTCCTCCTCTTTTCCACAATATTTAGTTACCTATTGTTAGATTTCCACGTTAAAAACATGGACTAGACTTTCACTTTGTGATGCTTGGTTATTCGAGATAAGCAAAGTCGAGATAACGACAATCGACTGTGTATATAAGAAAACAGAGAGAGAGAGAGAGAGAGAGAGAGAGAGAGAGAGAGAGAGAGAGAGAGAGAGAGAGAGATGAACCTCTTATAACCGAAGGGTTAAGTGTAAGGAGCCTAAAATAACCTTATTATTCGGATATCTCGATTCCCTACCTTACGTATTCTAATATGAGCAAGCGAATGACAAAACCTACAATAAGACCTTTATGACCAGCAAAGATCGGCCTTTTCATCCATCAAGAATGGCAAGGGTTCGCGTTTGTCTCTCTTTGGATGGCCCGGAAGCTGTAGATGGCACATGCGAGCATCAAAGATTCTAGCTGATCAGACTGCGCGGATGCGCAGTATAGTCAGAGTCTTCGCTGGTCGCACAAGTTTTATTGTAGACTTTGTCTTGCGCTGGCTCATATTTGGACACGTTCTTCTGAGTACATTATCTGGTGATATACTGGATCTTCAAAATATAAATGAGGAAACGTTGCATCCCTACTTATCTCCGATAAAAGAATTTTAGAACCACATTTTCTTAAACCAGAGCTCCATTTCTACATGTATGTACATCAAGTGTTCTAAGAACCAACAGGGAAAATGAAGTTTTACTATAAATGTTTTGATGAACAAGTTTACCATTAATAAGACTGTATCTTCTCTATAAAGTCTGGCACGGCACTGCTAAAGTGGCGCCTCATTCAATGTCATTAATATGATCACTCAGGGTGACTAACTGTCTTAATAACCACTTGTGAACAAAACTGCTCACATATTTGCACGTTTGCTTGTGCTGTGAAACGTGTGCTGTGTATATCTATGCAAATCAAACTGAAATTGAGCATTACAGTGATTAATCTTTTTCACCAAGAACATATGGACTGCGCCATCCAAAAACATGTCGGGCATATGCGGACAGCAAAGGCCCAGGTCAGACTGCAGTCTGATCAGGGCCTTCGCTGTCCACTAGCAGAATCATTGGATACTATAGAATGTATGAATGGAAAGCAAAAGCCCGTATAATCCTTTGCGCAGCCACTGGATGATCTTAATCTGCGCATTTTGTGCATGGTCGAATGCACTTTTTCGCTTGACGTGGTCCATATAGCACACAGCAATGTCTAGATCTATTCAGTTATAAAGGAGCACTATACAGTATTACAATTAAAATTAAAATGATTAAATCAAGCAAGAAGTGTTTGTTTCAAAACATTTTTTCTCACATGTTGGGTCAACGGATATCTTCATACTCTGGATTATTTCCCGGAATTAATATCATGGTAAAAGTAAAGCCGTGTAATAAAATGTCATTCCAGTTTTCTATGATTGTTTGACCACCCAGCGAAGACATCACAGTAAATTACATATAATCTCAAACGCTGTGATGAAACATGACACAAAGTAAATGACTCAATGCCGGTCTGAAGCCAGAACACAAGAACACCAGAAACCAGAATCAGGACCACGACGGACCCGGCAATAAACAGTGATAGTCAGGCGTCTACTATCTGAAACACTATGAGGAGGGAGACATTATTTAGTCTGAGGACCGACACACCGCCTTGCAATTAAAGCGGGAAGCAAAATGTATCATCCATAACTGGGCTAACAACCATGCATGCAGTTTGCCACAGAATAATACATATTGTAACCTATCTATTTACAGCGAGTGATAATCTATTTAAGTTATTCCAAACATTCAGTTTTGCTAATAATCGTTCTGAATTTATAGACTAAGTCACATATATACACACAGACGCCCCGTTGAAGCAAAGGAAATGTCTCAATGGCGGTCTGAAGGCAGTGCTAAAGAAAACAACATGTAGAACCACGATGGACCTGACCACTGACATTGATAGTCATATCACGAAAACACGCCTATATAGCTTATATATGGTAAACCTGTTTACAGAGGTATACATTAATTTTATTATTTCGGCTCAAAAACATAAATTGTGGGTACTCGTATTTGAATAGGTGTGTTTTCGTAATGAGACGCTGACCTTCTGACGCAGACTGGGGCAGCGCCTAGGACCCTAGTCCGGTCTTAGGCACGAGTCATCGCTGGGTAACACAGTTATCAGTCATAATTGGGTATACCACTATGCATTTGGTTTGCCACAGATTATGTGTATTGTAAATAAACTATCCCTATGTAACGAGACAAAAATAACAAAAACATTTTTAATTGTTCTTCAACAATGACTATTGTTCTTAAGCAATGACCAGCTATCCTCCTGAATTTGTATACTATGTCACTATGATGTTAATATCTTCTTCACTAGTTTTCAAATTATTAGATAAAAACAACAACTGATTGAAGCTTTCTTTCTGGATTTTATTTTGTGTCAGTATGGTGTAATCTGTTGAAACGGGAGACAAAAGAGATGATTTACGGTTTGCCCCTAGTGTTAGTCTTACTCTTTGTTGCTTTGTAGTTCATTCTTCAAGGCGATTTATTTTCTCTTACCTTTTTTGCCTTGTGTGATTTTGTTCTTGTGTTTTTTCAGTCCTTTTAGCATTGCGATTACCTCGCTTGGGGAAGAGAGATCTAGTCTTCGTGCTTTTCGTACATTTGTTCGATTTGCGCTTGTTTGGTTTTGTCTATTTCCTCTTCCTCTTGGTGTCTGGGAAGGGCTGCGGTTTGTGATTGTGGCACACCATGGATTTTTCTCTTACCTTTTTTGATATTCCGAATGTTTCGTTTTCTGAATGATGATATCCCATGTGTTGCATCCAACTGTGAATACAATATCCATCCGTTATACTCATTTTGATATCTAGTTAAGTCTGTGATTTAATAATTAGAATACATATTAAACTGCTCAAGTTCTTATTAGCCCATTTAAACCTGGCGTCCCATAAAAGGGACATCGGCAAACAGT
Source organism: Anodontia alba (assembly GCA_964016985.1). NCBI lineage: Eukaryota > Metazoa > Mollusca > Bivalvia > Lucinida > Lucinidae > Anodontia > Anodontia alba. The sequence continues at coordinate 13,693,878 of OZ024832.1, forward strand.
GTAGACCCAGATCAGACGCTGCAGAACGCGGCGTCTGATCAAGGTCTACACTGTTTTCATTAAATACAGATATTGCTACAAAGCATGATAATGACAAAAGCTATCCAGACACAACCAATATAGGAAATGGACAGTCCAAAGAGTTAAGGTAGAAGAGTCCTCTAGGCATAAATGGGTTAAGACGTTTAGGTATCATAAACTGCGTCAAAACGTTTCTAGGTTTTATCGCCATCATTCTACATTACTTTCCAAATACAACAATAATTTGAAAACAGTTCTGCATTACCGTCTTTCGCCAACCCTGGAAAATGTCATATTCACAGAACGAAGCATTATAAAGAGTAAACAAACTAGACGCATAGTACTTACATAACAACTCAACGGAAAGCAAAGCAAACCGTTCTCTTTTCCCCGACAAGGTGATCACAGTGCCAGAAATAACCAAACAAAAAATCAAGACATGTAACATGCCCAAAGCCTGCCGAGCCATCATTTAGTCTGATGCTCGGCTTACCGCCCTACAATTCAGGAAAGAGAAAGGTTATCAAACAAAATTGGGTTAACAACCATGCATGCAATTTTCCACAGAACATCTATGTTGTTACCTATCTAAAGTCTCAATAACCACGCTGTCGTCGTCAATATCTTTGGAATCAGAACGATGTCCAGGTAAAAAGCATTCTTCACGCCAGCTGTTTAACAGATGTACCCTTTCACTGTCCTCTTTAATTGCACGACGGTCAATTAATGAAAACGCACAGGGAATGTTGCGGCCTTGTGCTCTGATTACATTTGCTATAGACTTAAGTCTACACTATTTGCTTTAGTTTTTTAATCAAAGTACAGTAAAACCTCAATGGCTCGAACACCTTTGGGACCATGGAAATGTTTTCGAGACATGGGTAGTTCGAGCCACTAAGGGTAAATCAAGATGCCAGGTCAGGAAGCAAATAGCGATAATTTAGGGATTTTTTTTCGATCTTCTACACAATAATTGTATGTTGAGTGTACTCATTAGAATCGCCTCTATGAGGCGAACTCATTAGAATCGCCCCTATGAGGCGATTCTAATGAGTACACACAACATACAATTTCATGATAAAAAAAAAAAATAACTGATCACTAAATATTGTTTTTTGAGCTATCGGAAGAATTTCGTAGGGACTCAAAAACGAGTTCGAATTAGCCATGGTAAACGAGCCATCGGAGTTCGAGCCATCGAGGTTCGACTGTATTAAGGATTATACAAAAAGAATCTGAAATTAATGATTCTTGAGAGCAATTAGCACACTCACAAAACTGGAAACAACTGAAGTGTCCAGTAGTCTAGGCCATAGTAGCTATTTTCGATAGTTTCGACCAATACGTACCACTCGTATAATTTTTCATTACGAATACACCAAAATATGAAAATTTTCAGATAAAAATTCTGATATGTTTCATATTTCTGCTCAAAACATAGATTGTGGGTACTCGTTAGAATCGCCTCGGCGACGCGATTCTAACGAGTACCCACAATCTATGTTTTTGAGCAGAAGTAAGAAAAATAATGTATACCCCTGTAAACCCCAGTTTTACTCTATAAAATGGGGTTTAAGGGGGTCAACATTTCATGATGCAGAGCTCCCGGAATGGTCTCAGTGATCACAAAAAAAAAACAAAACAAAAAAAAAAAAAAAACAGAAATATAACGTGACAATTATAGTAAAGTGAAAATCTTTCCACCTATCAAACATTTACTAATGCCCTCTGAAAACTTACATACGAGAAGATGCGCAGGAAATGCCACAAACAATAATCACAGCCTTCCCGAGGCACAAAAAGAAGGAGAAATGAGGAACAAACAATGACAAAACATACACCACATTTGAAACAACCGACGCCCTAACAATGAAGAAATACAACAGAGGGACCAACCGCTTTTTGCCAGTCAATAATTTGAAGATGTCATTTTCCTAGGAGGCAATAATTTTCTTCCTAATTGTTGGATTCAAACATTTAATTCATACATTTTTGGGGTCAACATTTTTTGGATGTTCCCTAGCATCAAATCTTTTGCATGGCATTTATAATGGTCAGTTTTATTTATCTAGTTATTGCTTTATCTTGGGCGGTAAGTTTACTTCGTATTGTTTTGCGGTCAAAGAGAAAGTTTGTTACTCTTTGGATGTGAAAATAAAACTGTGTCGCTGACGAACCTACGTGAGCAGAAAAAAATATCGGACTATCACACCTTGAAATACGAGTATGCGAAAACCGTGCTATTTCTGTGTGTAGTTTATTAAGTTTTACGGTAAATCATAGACAAAAGAGATATGCAATTATTTCGTACTGCCAAATAATATGTTAGCTGACATTTACGAAGGGGTGCTTCTGTTGAATTTCCGCTTCAAATTGATCCATGTCTATTTATCTATATTTCGCGTTGGTCTTTTGTCTCATAGACTTTCGATTAACTGATAAATCTCTTATATATAACTGATAAATCTCTTATATATTGGCATTGGCCATAATACTTTATTTCAACTTCCACTCAATTATCTTTTGTTAGAGTATCCGTGGCTACCCAGGAAATGCCACAATCACGAAGCACAAGCCTCTCTGGGGACCAACAGAAGGAGGGATGGGGAACAATGGCAAAACAAACGTCACATATCCAACCACCGACGCACAAAGAAACAACCACAGAAGAATCGCCTTTGAACGGTCAGTAGAAAACCTAGTGCCTTACATTACATTTGTGTCTAAAGTGCATTTTATTCCTTTAGGTATATTGATATTTTCAACATTTGTTCCGTACGAAACTATACTACATTGCAAATATTTTCAAAACACATAAATATTACAAGTGATAAATCCACCATACCCAACAACATTTCATTTAGAATCTATTTTTTTAAATAGAACGGAAAGGTAGCCACTAATGGGTTTAATGAAATGACGTCCGGAACTTCGCAGTGGTATTTCCAGTGATTTTAACTTTCTACCAGTCACAGGTTTTTCGGTCTCCAATAAATACGAGCAGGAGATCTAGAGTAAGGTACTAGACATACAGTGCATGGACCAAGTTAAATCGAAAGCTATTCATTATGAAATTTTTGAAAAGGTGACATCATGACAATCTTGCGCAACTGCGCACAATAACCATGGTCTTCTATGCTCGCTTTGCTGAATGATACAAGAATCACTTATTGAATGTGTGAATTAAGGCCATGATCAGCGTTGCGCATGCGCAGCGGTGATCATGCCCGTGTTTCACAAATATTTTAGGACGTCGTGACCTCTTATGCGACGCATTTAATTATGTGAAACAAACCCCCAGTCATTGAAAATATAATCAACCAGAAGTACCATATTTCACCTAAGTATTCCGACACCCTCATTCCTTACCATACTTGTTCAAACATTTAAACAAATCCATCTGACTACCTGTTTATGTACCTAAAACGGCTGGATGAGTGACAAAGAATCTAAACCATGATTTGACGACGTATTCTATAGGTCTAACCTAGGGCTTCACTGCTTGCTCATGCCTGTCTCTCAGAATACGTAGGGTAAACACGACATAGTTAATATACATAAGAGCACCGAAAATCAGATGGACGGAAATTTAAAACAGTTGCTAAGAAGTTATTAAAATATGTATTTGGGTGTAATTGGCGTATGTTGTGTTAAACACAGAGCGTGCAATCCATCAATACTCTTAAAAACGCCTAATTAAAGAATTGTAATATCACAGATGTAGACTAGAGAGAAGAAAGACAACTAAATTGAAACCGCACAAGCTGAATAGGTTGAATAAACAAATGGTAAATTCATTAACGAAGAACGTACCAAGAAGCTTCGTTTTCCCATTTTGTTCAGTAAAATTCTATCGGGAATAAATAGATAAGACTCTCCAAGTAAAAAATGACATTTTGACATGTGCATTCGTTGCAGATTCAGATCAGTCTAGGTATTTGTACGTTCTGTTTAAATCCATGTTACATTGTAATACTCCCTAAATAAACATTTGCAAAGAGTGTGGACCCGGACCGCCACCAAACACGAAGTATGAAGAGGATATTTGCTGTTTTCCATGACATTATGTAATTTACGACAAATGTAACAGCCGTATATTCACTAAATATTCATTCAGACATACCTAAGCAGTATCTAACTGTTTTTAGCAATTCGATCAGTATCAACCATCTTGGTCATTTCGTCACATCTTTTTAGACACTTCAACTGGTAGTGAGACAGACCCGTAACGATTCATAGATGAGTTAGAAGACCTCCACACGGACCGAACAAAATATGTTTTTAGCACTATGGGGCGAGGGTTGGGATCCCAAAAAGCTAGCTTAAGCCTCCCAGTAATTCATTACGGACCGCTCCAAGGTTTTTTTTTTTTTTTTTTTTTTTTTTTTTTTTTTTTCATTGTGGACCTTATTATTAATTGTTATGTATTGTTTCACTATCTAATGTTTTTTTTTTTTTCTTTTAACAATTATGTAAGTTAATTATATATTCAGTTGAGTTTGGGTAACGGAGTTGCCACCTTTTTGGGAAAGAGTTGTCAGCTCTTCTTGCCATCTGTTCATTTTTTGAGGGGGTTGCTTAATTGTATTTGCCTGTCTTTCGCTTTGGTGTTGGGGCCTAGTATGGATCTGACTGCATCAGTTTCTGAGTCCACTTGTTTTGTCGAAAATTTTGAGTATGATCCTAGGTTAAGATGTACAGATATTTAGGGTAATTACTAAATACGATTGTTTCTGCATGCTCCTTTATAGATTGTTAAATATGAGCCGCAACGTCAGAAAACGTACATTGAGACAGTGCTCAGTGAAGGTTCAGATCAGACTGCGCGAATGCGCAGTCTGATCAGAATCCTCACTGGGCACATTTTGGATAGCCAATGATGCATTGTTTCTTGATGCGGTCGACAGAGGCACTGGTCGGACTGTGCGAATACGCATGCTGATCGGAGTCTTCGTTGTGTGCGCATGTCAGAAAGAACATTTCTTCACGTTGCGGTTCCTACACTCGTTTATAGACGTGATAACTCTTGAAGGAAAATCAGCTTAACATTCTGGGTGAGATTAACAAATCATGAACAAAGCAAAATGAGGTATACCGCCATATTCCTCTGTAACATAGTAAAACCAGGATATGCACAAGTTTTGTAAGCTTATTTGTATTTGTGTGTTATTTGTATCCGCCTTTTGCACTGCATAAATGTACCTTAGTGTGCGTATTTACCAAAAACTTCCTCATTTTGCCTTGTTTTTATATAGTGAATAACAAGTATCACGACAGAGAAGGATAAATTTCGTATAGGCGTGGTAACGTACCATATTTACCCTAATGAATTCGCAAAGACAGACATGAGCAAACATTTTAACCCAGATCTGACACCAAAGACTGCAGTATTTTATTAGCGTCTACACTGTTTGCATAGATCCAGCAGATCTGACAAGTCAGCGGGAAATAAAATGAAGTTGATCAAATTTTAGAGCACATATGGCGAGGAATTCAGGTGTCCGAACAATCATGATAAATATGGTAACGTGTGCTGTTTGATCATAGAATTTTCAAGTAAACATATTATTTTAGCCAACAACAATGGTCCATGGGTTCTCTCAAATGAAGGTTATAGTTATTTATGACAGTCTTAACAGTTTGTAGAGCTAATGCGTAATTCCTACTCACCGACCCATTTACCCTAAAAAATCAGGGCCCAGTTGTTCAAAGCTAACGACATCGTTAGTTAACGATTCGTTAAAATCTACATCGAGTGATACGCAAATATGCTGAAATGTTTTGCTGAAAACTTGTGAGTAGCTTTTGCGATGCAAAAGCTACTCACATTTTTTTCAGCAAAATATATCAGAATAGTGTGTATTGAATCCGCTAAAACAGTTAACGAAATGACCCTTAACGAGCTCGTTTGGCTAACGACGCTTTGAACAACTGGGCCCAGGCTTTTTATTTCCTTACTATACATTTGCAGTTTGAGTAGTCTGTTTTGCTCCCTGCTGACGCGTCCGAAAACTATTTGAGGCGGTTCAAACTATGTCGACACGCTCAAGCCTGTATGTCCGAATACCTTGGGTGTTTTAATATCGCATCACGTGTTCTTTTAAGCAATCAGGTAACTATATTGCAACAAAAACAAAATATATATAACATGCATTTCATTGACCCTTTGTACGTTTCCATGAATAAAAAGGGTATACTATTAGTATATACGGAAACAAACAAATTTGTATTAGTACCTAGAGGAACACTCAGTTGCCTTCTTTAAATAACAAAACTTGGGGTAAGACGTCATATGTTATACTGGTCACCAAAGCGCCAAAAATCCACTTAACGCACGTTTTATTGGCCTGTTCATGCCCAATTCATATTCATGCATCGCTACCAAACTTTCTATAATATACCCTTCTTGTCTTATTACTTTTATACATCACGTTGCAAAATATTTTAGAAGGTCCTCGAAGGTGTGTTAATAATTTATTTTGGTGCATTACATAATCGGATGAAGTTTTGTATAAGCCTAAAGTTAATTATTTTTCTTAGATCTAGTTTGTCACCGTCTGCTTTCTTTATGCTTTATATCATTCTGACACCAAAATTAATCTAAGAATAATGCTTTGATGTTATTTAAATCAAATCCCTGCGGACATATGACGTTTATACAACGTCGCCTCAACGTCGATGCAACATCATGAAGCGACCTTGTATAAACGTCATGTACCTGATGGGATCTTGTTCGTTCCGGTACCTTGGAATGAAACATCACAATAACGCATCACATATTAGTTCAAATACTATGATAAAACAAAGCAGAGTGCGCAATGGCGAGATAAAGCTAAACCACAAGAAAAACATAGATAGAAAAACGACGGACGCATCACAAACTTCGTTTGTCAAGTGCAAGCAATCCGATACAGATTGAGAAAGTAGCCATCACTCAGTATGGTGTCCGAATCGCCGTGTTTTAATTAAGGAGAGAAGCCAAGTTATCAAAAATATAAGTGAGGATACCCAGGAAATGCCACAATCAAGAGGCGCAGACTTCCCGAGGCAAAGGAAAATGGAGAGATGGGGAAAACACTGAATGACAAAACAATTGCCACATAGGCATTACGAAAGCATGCCTATTCAATTTTACTAAAAAATTTTCCACAAAAAATGAAAATGTTCAGATAAAAATTCTAATATTTTTCACATTTCTGCTCAAAATGTAGATTGTGTATACTCGTTAGAACCGCCTCGATGAGGCGGTTCTAACGAGTACCACAATCTATGTTTTTTGAGCAGAAATAAGAAAAATAATGTAAACCCCTGTAAACCCAGTTTTACTATATAAAAGTGGGGTTTAAGGGGTTAACATTATACAGGCATGTTTTTGTGATGGAATTCACCGACGCGCCGACAAAAAAGAAATACAATAGAGAAACCGCATTGGAAGGGTCAGTAGAACAGCTACTATGGGGCTTAAACCAATTTTACTCGCGCAAAACATCGTAACCGGGTTTACAAAATTGCAAGCAGTTTGCCTCAGAACACTCATGTTATAACCTATCTTAAGGAGTGACAGTCTTTTATAGTTTTTTCGAAAAGCCATTATCACCGGCAATCCTTCCAAATATCTGAAGCGTTTGACTTATCTAGGCCTTAGAAGTCCCAAATTAACGTACTAGCAGACGCTTTGTGTAATTTCATTTCGCGAAGTGATTCTGAAAGACAAACAACCAACAGTTAATTTACACCCGTTTAGTATAGGTTTACAGTCAGTTATTAGTCTACTCTCTTCGGATTGGTCCAATGCACGTCTTTCCACGCTGTTAGCAAATCAGCTGGTAAATTTGATTATTCGTCCGCTCATTCCTGAACAATTCTCCAAAATAACAGAACGAAGACGTGTGCGATATATGCATAAGAGATACTTCCAGATCTACCTGTACATCCATACCATCGGACCTGACCTTATTACAAAATATAGATATAGAGATACACCGCAAAGATTAGTGCACTGAACAATGGTTTTCTTGCATGATATGATAACACGAAAGTTTCAAACAGTAGTTCATCAAACAAAACTACTACAACAACAACAACAACAACAACAACAAAAAGCCCGCACTTCAGAACAGCAGCAGCAATAACAACAACAACAACCAAACAAAAGAAATAACAAACAAACAAACAAACAAACAAGAAACCGAATAAATGAAACAAGATAACTGTTTGAAGTAGGTATGCTTTAAACCTCTTTGTATGGATATCTGTTTATCACATTTGTCCTGGTTTGTTCCACCTGCATATAATACTAGTCGAAAACTTCAAACACTAGATTATGCACAAGGCTCTAAAGTTATTCTCTTCTTGTCTTACACCTATTTAAAAAGTGTAGTTAAATACCGCAATTAGATTAAAATAAGAGAAATATCTATAACGTCTCATTTACTGTTAAAACTAGGTTGGATTTAGCAATAAATTATGCAGACAAACTGTTAGTGGGTGTTCCGATGGTTTTAACGCTAAGCAGGCTGGGTGAAAAATCAGCGGGTGACAATTCGAATTATTTTGTTTCTTATTTTACCCAGAAATTATTGTTTGTCCTTTCATCTAAATTGTTAATCTTTCTTTTCTAGAAAAAAAATATAAGAAAACATTATCATTTTGTTATCTGCTCTATCTTCACAGAGTGTTGTAGGGGTTTAGTTTACCACTGGTTGCAGACTGTTTCCGTTTTATAATGAAATAGACTTTATGGCGTTTCCTGCGGAAGGGCGCCAAGCTGATGGTGTTATATCACTAAGTTTCACTTCTTGATAATTGTGTGGTCTATACGTTTTGTAAACGTATACTCTGAACAAATTAAGGGGTGTTTGGATGAGACAAAAGTGTCGTCCCAGCAAGCACACAATGTTGAAACAACGTCGATTCAACGTTGATTCAACGTCAAGACTTTGAATCATGCTGAATCGACGTTGTTTCAATGTTGTTTGCCCGCTGGGATGTATCATAGGTCACCGGAGCGTCGAACTGAGATCGACACACAGTTGGTCAAGGCCTGCTGTCCTTACAGCAGGTAAGGGTAGAGGGTTTTTTTTACCATTTCTTCTGTTCTTCTTTCATTCATTTTCCTCCTCGCCTGTCCCTCTCTTTCATCTCCTCTACTATATCTTCTATCTTTCTTCTCCATTTCTTTGAGAGACGACACGAAATGACCCACAAGGTTTGATGTGTCGTTAAACCCCAACACAGTCTGGAGAATTGTAAATCAAACGTAATATAGCTTAAACGTCATAAAACAATTATCTATGCAAATTAAATTATTTACCTACAATCGTTTTGAACATATCAGCTAGGTCGCCATAAACCTGCCAATACCAATAGGTCTTTTTTAAGGGTTGTTTTAGATCTACCATTACATATATGCATGCTTAGAAATTAATTCCTAACGTTGACCTTAGAACTTTGAAAATGTCGACGAAATTTCGAGAATAATGAAAAATTTATTCTAGGTTTTACAACAATCAACTGGAGGCGCAGATCAAAGACGACAGTCACCGAACGTAGCCGTACTTTGGCACCGGCAACGAATTAAATGACAAATAAAATGATCAAGCAAACTGAAATTCACTGGAAACATAATGAAAAAGAACGTTGGACAAAAACAGGAATATTGCCTTTGAAGGATCAAAACAGAATGTTGCGGGGTGGGGATGGGGAAGAGGCGGAGCTTAATCCAATTTATAAGCACCAGATCTCGCCAGTAATCTTGATAAAATGTTCCGACCTAGTGTTCGTTTGAAAATATAGAACAAAACATGCAACGTCCCTCACATCCATAGCAGCTTTGACTGGGATTATATTTTCAAATATAGCGTGTCAGAGCAAAGAGCTCCATAAGACAAGGACATTTAATAACACCAGCACTACCTCTGCATGCAGCTACACTCGGTTCGAAGTCATTCGTGTGACTGCATGCTCTAGTAAAACATATTCATTGAGACACATGTTCTATCCTATTGGAAGAAGCACGCTAAACATCGCAATCAAGAAAGAGAAACCTGAATTTTCAAATTCATATTTGCCATATATTTCAGAAAAAAAGTATACAATTAGATATTATTGCATAAAAAGCAGTGTCGAACGTTATTAACAGCCGTGGATTAACCGGCGATAAGCCGTGTATTAACAACTTGAAGGCAATTCACGCGCTGTTAATGCACGGCTACGCAGCTTTCAATATGCTCGTACCGGGGCAACAGAGTTGCTGCGGTTACGAGATGTGTACTGCCCGGCCCTAGAACGAGCATAGTCAGTGGAAATACGTTCGCGAGATATCGGTGAAAAGGCGAAACAAAATAGTGCAAGAAATAACGCGAAATGTAGCAAATGTATTCAGTTTTTATGCAATAATAGCGGACGAATATGGTTATTCAATGCATTAACATTCGCCAGGTCCCGTGGGAGGTGTTGAAAACCGAGGCCTAATGCATTAAAAACCATGTTTGATCCCTATTATGTTACGATTAAGTAAAATTTGGAGCTTGGTTATTAGATGTCCTTCAGCAAGGAAAAATATAAAGTATTTGTCATAGTTAAATAGAAACAACCTGTAATTAGTGGTACACAGCTTCAACTGTCTCAGCGCAGATTCAGCAGACGAGACATTTATGATACTTGTCTCAATTTCCTAGACAATACGTGAAATCCTGACTAAAGCGTAGTGGCATTGTTGAGCACTTGTAAATATTTGCAAGGGAATATCATATCAGATGGTCTTAAAAACAAAAACACAAACAAACATAAAACAAAACCCGGATCCTTCGCACAAATATAGACTTTCCAATGTAAACAACAAAACTGAAATTAAACAGAAAATTTACATTCGTCTTCGCCACTCATCACATGTACACATGTCGCAAAAGAAAAATAAAATCCACAAAACAAGATCTTTTTGAAAAAAAAAAAAAAATCCATTATATCATTATATGTAAAATATCTATTTGAATTATAAGCGTGGCCAATTATTCCTTTTACGCCGTGTTCGGTGTAATTCTTGCGTCATGTGACAAACTCGGCTACGTGCTCTATTAAAAAAAAAACTATATTAATATATGTAGAGAGACAGAGAGACAGAGAGAGAGAGAGAGAGAGAGAGAGAGAGTTTCAACAGAGAAGATTCGAGAAAAGCATCTGTTATCTGGAAAATAGAAATCCCATACTATTCTCCCTTCTGCTGGAAGTTTTTAACGAACTTGAAAACCGGGTCAAAGATCCTAAATGATGCGTCTGATTTCTTTGAACGGAAATTGGCAAAATACAAATCGCCATGATATTCGCAGAATTTCCACATGGCGTATCGGATTCGCGTATTATAAATGATATTAACACAAATACTATTGATATAAATGGTATAACCACAGTTGCTATTGATGTTTCTGATAGATCTCAGGGTTTGCATGTGTGAGGCATATCGGTAGCCGGAGAGGTAATTGAGTTAAATTGCTTCAGAAGATCATTATAGAATTTATAGAATTATGAACTCAACGACACTTTCAGATTCCTGATGGTATTTATTACAATTATTTGGGCTTCAACACAGCCTTTGGGCTTACAAATAGGCCCGTTGGGCATATACGAATGGCAAAGCCCAAGACCAGTTTTAACAGTCAAGATCTTTGCTATTAGTCCTATATGTTCAACAAGGTCCCTTTATTGTATATGCGAACAAAGAAGATTCTGACCAGACTGCGTGATTTTCGCTGTTTGCATGGTTTAAGGTCCCTTTTATTGGTCGCCCCTACTTCTATTGCACGTTTAACGTAATGCACTTTTCCGACTTTAAATTAAGTTTGTTTTATTTGTGACATGAGTTTGTTTTATCTCAACACTCGGTACACAGTCCACTTCGAAACTTGGTATTTCCAAATAAAAGTACTGACATCTACTGATCGTAAGACAATATGTGCTTTCCGTGATCTGAAAGCATTGCCAATTCATAGAAATGTAGAAGTTCGCAGCAATAAAATTGTCGTAGGCTCACCAATTATATTTTATTAGTAAAGATACGAACCATGTATTAAGTATATAGAGCGCAGAATAAATTGATCGTGTCTCAATAATCTTGGTACGCAATCCATTTTAAAGCTGAATCTTTTAAAATAAACGTACTGGCATCCATTAATCTTAAGACAATATGCGCTGCCCTGTATATTCTCAGTTCATAGAAGTGTAGACAGCAATAGACGGTCACCAGCCTTGCTGTTTACAAATTGTCAAGAAAACATATTCACATATACGAGGGAATTTCTTGCAAATGACACCTTTTCTCCGAGATATTAATTAAAATTTGATATTTTTTGTTATGTTACCTTCGAAATATTCCCCTTTAGACAGAACACATCGATTTAATCTTTTAACTCAAGTTTTGAAACAATTTTCATACTCATCTTTGAGTGCACCCATAAGAAAGTTTGAACTGCAGACCCCAACGCACTTCTGGACCTATATCTCTTACCAGATACATTTTTTTTGTTCAATTTCGGGAAGAAGAAATATCGCACTGGGCCAAGTCTAGGCTTCAGGGAGGGTGCGACAAACCATTGACCTTTTCAGGCTTCAAAAACTGCTACAGTTCAGGATTTGTGGGCTGGAACATTGGCATGTAACAAATGGACATGCTGGTGGCGTACTTTTTAAATTTTTGTTCACATTTATTTTCAGAACCACATTCTTATACAAACTACCAGACATACCGCTACTTTTGGAACAGCAATTCGCAGGAGTGGCCCAAAATTTCTGAAGTAAATGGCGTTTAACACTTTCTTTCTTGTCAGTGTTTGTTTAGCAATACTTAGCCTTTTGATATGTTTCAGAGCCTATATCTTGTTATCAATTTTCCGCTTGGGCTCAAAAAAAAAAATAATCCATGTCTCATGAAGAGTTGTAAGGCTATCAAACACCTTCATTCTGATAGTTTTGGTACTTCTTCAGCAGTTTTGCCATTTACACCCTCGTATGTACTCATCGGTGAGCAAATGCGGGATCCAGCGAGCACTTATTTCGTAACCTCAAGAATTTTCTTAAGAATGAAGTGGACAGATGCTAAACCCAAGTGTCATTTGTGCCAGCTGTCTCACAGTGAAACGCGCTTCTTCCTCAATAATGGACTTATCAATTTTAGATTTGGTAACTGCAGACCTGGGTCTTCATTTGACTGATTCCTAACCGGAACTGATTTTTCGAAAAATAAAAGTAAAAAAAAGTTTTCGAAAGGTAAATTTGTAGATAAATATTTTGCTATGTTAGAATTGCAGTTGTTTCGTGCTGTCGAGTCCTCATCGTTGTTTCATCTCTGTAATTTGTTGATTTTTTTGTGTTCTCGGAGATGTAGCACTGATGAGTTAGGAAGCCTTCATGCGGACTGAACAAAGTATATGTCTAAACCGCGGTAGAAGTAAGGGCGAGGATTGTGGCCACGTAAAATCGATTTAAGTCCCCCAGTTAAATACTTTTCACTGACCGTTCCTAGGCGGTTCTTCTGTCATGGTTTATTTTTGTTATAGTTCGTCTTTGAATGTGTGTGTCGCTTACATCTTTTTGTTTTGGTTAGCCATTGGGCCATTTTGTGGGAAAGTAACTGTCCGCTTGGCTTTCTGCTAGTGATGTTTCCATTAGGGTCCAGTTATTTTGTGGTTGTGTTTCTTTCCCTTTGATGTCTCTGATGGGAGGTGTATCGATTCTTGATCATTGCCTTCCTTTCTATTTTGCCTTTGGAAACAATGAACACACAAAATCACGAAAATCGGAGACACGGTTTGATTGAGTTAATCACTTATGAACTGTGGAAAATGACAATTGTTTATCCACATATTTTATCATGCATCCCTTTTACACTCAATCCCAACTTATATATAACTCCTGATTTCTGCTACATTTTCTATTCGTCTTCTAATCATTTACAACGCAGTGTCTATGAATACACCTGAAAGTAATCGTAATTGGAGTGGAAAAAATTGTGGATTTAAAGTATATTCATCCACAATGTACATCAATGATCAGTCATCCGTTTCGTATTGGTTTTGTACAGATAAATCCAGTGATTGTCGAGTATTAATGCGTTTGCAAAAGTTTTCGAACAACTCTCGTATTGGTCTTTGTTTATTTTAACTTTTGTTAAAACTATACAACATGGTTCTGTGTAAGATCCTTCCTAAACCTACTGCTGTCAGTTTCGAAAGGTAAATTTGTAGATAAATATTTTGCTATGTTAGAAACGGACGTTTAAACTATTTAAAAAAATCTTCTTTTTTGTTTGAGTCTGCTAAAGTACATAAAGAAACCATCCGCAGTTCACTGTCACCATTTTTAGTTAAACCTTTCACCGAAAAATTGCTTTGCAAACGGTAAAGATTCAGAAATGTCCAAGACGGCGATGTTATTGAGAATAATACCATTTTATTCAATTTCTTCATCGAAACTCGATAACAATATACACGAATCAAGATCAATGTATTTTATGGTGTTAAGTGTACATGCGTGGATCTGAAGTATGCGACCTCTTAATTTGCTTCTTCCCACTTGAAAATGTAGCATAAAGTTTGAAAAGAAAACAGCATTCTCGCTCTAGTTGATTCCGAGTTATGTCTACGGTGTCCGAATACCGTTTTACTATTAAATTACGCAATATGTTGGCGATGTTGTCAACAGAAGCATTTCCGTCGGCGTCCTTGTGTTTTTAAATTCTATTTTCTATTTTAACCACAATTATGCAAAGAAAACTCGTAGTGCCAAGGTATTCAATCCCGCAGTAGTTTAAACCACTTTGGGTTGCATTTATATCCTCCTGATATGCTGCATTTTACAATCTAAAGTTTTTTGAAGGCATAGCTGAATTGGAGATTCCCAGGAAATACTATAATTGTAGAAAAGAAGACACTGAGAGTGTCTTCGTTCCTTTCGAGAGTCATACTTGTAATAATGTATTTGTATCTGTTATGTATTTATAAACCTTCTCAAATATGAAAAAAAACATTTGTGTCATCTGGTAGCGCTGAATTGCCAAAGAGCTGACTGGTATTGTGCAATAAAATTAAAAAAAAGTCGCGTTCACAGTTTTAGATAAAGTGGACACCAAAATATGACGATGTGGTAAGAACCACAGCAACGTAAAGGTGATTCGGATTTGCTTCTTTTTCAACAACATGTCCTTATTCAGAGAACTATAATTAGTATGTAAACATGTATGAGAATTTAAGATCGGTGCCGTCCTATTTACAATATAGTAATATCTAGGGACAGGAGCTGGTTACTTTGCTTTTCTTTGGTTTATAGCATATGTACTCTTTTGTAATGGTTTGTTTGGTCCACTCTTGGGGTCACTGGTGGGCCATGACCTGTGTTGGGACTCATCCTAGGCGTCTTCTTTCCGTTAGGACGAGTTTACAAAGAATTTAAACAGCCTGATTTTCTGACCTCCGCAGACAGTCCATTGCAGTCCTTAATATTGTAATGAGATGCGCTGTGGCACTTCAGAAGAAATATGATAGGGTGTTCATATTGTAGAATATGGTGAGTTTTGATTGTTTTCCTTTTATTTCAAATAAGGATTATCCAATTTATTGCAGAATGAACTTTGTTATATTAGTTAGTTGTTAAGCAACTATTACGTCTGTTTCTAGTTGGTTTTATTTTTCAATCGCTTGCTTTTCGTATTGTACACGATTGTCCCATATTCTTAGATAGGTTTTATGAAGAAATATAAGTGAAGATAAAAAGGAAATGTCACAGTCTCAAAACACAGTCTACGAGGAACCAACAGAAAGAGAGATAAAAAAAGATCACAAACAGGACCGCGATGGGCCCAACCACAGACAATAATAGTCAGGCACAAACCAACTAAACAAATTGAGGATGACGCCGTAATTTAGTCTGAGAACGGCCCACCGTTGTAAAATTAAAGAGGCAAAAAAGGTCATTATAATCATTATCCTGCCACTGGCGTTTGCTAGGATATAGTTGATTTGGTGATAAGATGAGATATGAATACGCCATGTGAGGTAAAGCAGGATATAGCACAATCTAACAAAAAGATTTAGTAATATCAAAATCAAACTCATTACGTTTCTTGTACTTTTTCGAGGAAGTTTTACCATTTGAAATCGATAAATCCAAATTCAAAAAAGGTACGCCGGAGTCAGAAAAATTAGGTTCTTTAACTGAAATTCAGTGAGACAGATGCGAATATTTTTTTTTTCAAAATCCACAGTATCAATAATATGCAAATTATCTTGGAATCTAGAGGCCAAATAAAAATCAGCAATGATATCAGCTTGATTTTTGTCAGTCTGACCTTCCGTCCCTATAGACCAACACTGATACCTTTCCAAACAGTAGAAATCTAGATAATGAGCCATATTATCAGCGTCTACAGTGTTTGCCATTCTTTATTGATTTTTGATCGAAACCCCTATTTGCAACAATGGATGTGTCCATATTCAGAGATGGATGAGATCTTTTCAGAAACTCGGAGGCGAAATGGTAAATAAAAACCTGGAATTTAAATACGCTACTTGTGAAAAGAAAACACTGGCATAAATCGAATGTTTATGAAGTGTTCCTTATGAAGAATATCGGTCCCATGTGAAGAGCTATGCATGAGGATCACTTGCAAGAGATTATCAGTGAATCAAGGTCTGTTGAAATATCATACCCGACCTGCCCGTTTCCACGAGGACAAGTAAGAACTTTCAATTTACTTATTGCGGGACAAGGACATAATATCTACCTATGAAGGGTATCCAGATTATAACATATATTGTTATTCTTTCTCGAAGAAAACATATACTGTGACTATTTATTAGTACCACCTCACCGATGCGCTTCTCATAAGTATTCACAACACATATTTTCTTTGAGAAATAACAGTTTTGGCCAAGTAAATCTTTGTTTGACAAGTGGATTTTGACCATTTTCTTGTCCGTAGATATTTCGTAAAAATTGATAATTACACAACCATGGTGAATCCATTTTTGTAACTTTGCCTAATGGTTATAAATGGACGAGTCGAAAGCTCTTGTAATAAATGTTATCTCTCACTTTTCTGGTTCCTTGGGAAAGTTGTGCGTCGTGATTGCAGCATTTCCTGGTTAATATCATTATAGTTTTGTTCATTCTGCTATACAGTCGACTCTCGTTATCTCGAATTCCAAGGGACTATCTGAAATACTTCGAGATAACCGAACTTCGACATATCAGAGTTGCAGCATTGAGGAAAAAATAATTCGAACAACCACATTTAACAAATATATATGTTATTGTACTCTTGAAGTTAGAGATATATTGGAAATATTGTGGAAAAGAGGAGAAATTGCTCCTTAGGAGCAATTTCTCCTCTTTTCCACAATATTTTGTTGTTGTTAGATTTTTCATGTTTAGGCAGGGACCAGATTTTCACTTCGAGGTAAGCGGTTATTCGAGATAAGCGAGTTCGAGATAGCGAGAGTCAACTATATTTGGTGAATTGTTCTGTGATGTTTCGAGTCTTTCTGACCTATATATATATATATATACACACGTGTGTGTGTGTGTGTGTGTGTGTGTGTGTGTGTGTGTGTGTGTGTGTGTGTGTGTGTGTGTACTGCACCAGGTGCCATGTAGTTACCATATGTGGCACAGCTTCAAGAAGGTATATGCGCCATACGCTTGATTCAAGATGTTTGCAAAAACACAAAAGAATAAATGTAAAATCTGACTAGAAGAAAACCCCACAAACGGAACAGGCTTTGCTATGAAATGGTAAAGTCATTTATGAAACAAAACATAACAATGACTCTTCCCACCTCATTGTTCTTCAATCATTACGTGCTGAATCGTGAACATGTAGAACCACTATAAAGAAATTAACCGTGCCATTGAAAACGGGTCTGGTCTTCGGGACTGATGCGGACAGCAAAGACCCTGATCAGACTGCGCATCTGCGCAGTCTGATCTGGGTCTTTGTTACTTGATCTGGATTTTCGTTTATCGTATGCTCCCCTGAAGACCAAACTTTTCCCATGCTGTGGCTCAGATGTATTTACTGGTGACCGTTTTAGACTATGGTTTCGATTCGTTTGTTCTGTCTTTTCTTCGAGGCAATAATGTTTTGTGTTGCACAATAGAATACGACATAAGAAATATTGCAATTGTTAAGCAAAGTGCGACAGATGTATGTAGCATAAAAGTTGTTGGAGGTAAAAACAAAAGTAGATTTAGAGCTGGTTTAAAAAGAAAAAATGTCGAACAATCCCCTTAAAATTGTGGATTTAGCATACCCTGTTTTCACAATATATCTTTTGGGGTAAATATTATAAACTAATTAACGTAATGGTGTCTTAAACTCCTTTTTTTCCTCTTTGTTGTTGAAGCCTTGACAGGACCGTGTTTTGTAACTGTAGCAATTTCTGATTTCCTCCATTCCTATTTCAATTCTTTTCAGGTTGTTTGGCATTTGCTTTCTTTAAGATTTTTATAATACCTCACTACAACTCGTGTGAAGTGTCGTTTGCCTACCGCAAAACACGTCCCTGTGCTTCGCCATGGTATAGTTTGAGATCATCGTGACTCTTTCCGGTTACTTCGAAAATCGAATGTGAAGGAACTCTTCGAGTCTCCGATTTTCGTTACCGTATTCGACCTAATTACCGCACTGTGCGCTCAGGTAAAATATGTATCAACCTACTACGGATATACTATTAAAAAAAAGATCAGAAAAAGACTTATCTGATGATGATTATGCGATTTTTCTGATTTTTCTTTATAAAGGCATATGTTGTGGGTACTCATTTGAATTGCATCGACAAGTCGATGCAATTCAAATGAGTACCAACAACATATGTCTTTATAAAGAAGTAGACAAAAAGTACACTTGCTGTATTCTGAAGACTACGGAATTGCTTGACTGTGCTCTTTTAGGGATATGTGCGGTAATTAGGTCGAATACGGTCTTTTGTATTTGCTTTGTTTCTAAAGGCAACCTTTCAGATTTCAGTTTACTTCACTGCAACTGGTGTTAGTGCAATGTTTCAGCCGTAAAAGCCGCCACATACTTCACCATGGTGCAGATTAAAATTGTATTTTCTTTTGGATTATTGAACCCAATATGGTTACTTTGAAAATCGAATACTGCTTAAACTTAACCGTGGTACACGCCCCTTATCTACTTGTTTTCTTCGAACAGAAAAAACGAATCATGTGAAGCTTTCGACAAACCTACGAGCCGGCTTTATCTAAAACATTAAATGATATTAACACAACTTGTATTGATATAAATGGCATAACCGTGCTCGCACCTTGATTGATTGCTTTTCAGACCTGTGTGGGGTAAACAGCTTATGAAAGTGGTGTATACGTAGAATATATTGTAATCCTCGGTGCGTTTAGTAAAGCATAACACTCATGAGCGTTTTTCGCAAACCGTTGTGCATGGTGGGCGAAACATGCTTACTAAGTAATGCTTACTTTCCATTGACAGCGGATTATACCCCAACTGATATTGGCTTACCATTGGGCAAGGACTGCTGTCCTTGCAGCGGGTACTTCACTTTCATTCATTTTCCTCTTTCTCCCATGTCCCTCGCTTTCACCTCCTCTACTATCTCTTCTATCTCTATTCTCCCTTTATCTGGCAGACGACACAAAATGACCCACAAGCGCTGACGTGTCTTTAAACCCCCAACACGAACAAATAATCAAATGTTATATAGGATCGAATAAACGATGTCAAGGTAGAAAAAATACAGTCGACTCTCGTTATCTCGAACTCGCTTATCTCGAATAACCGCTTATCTCGAAGTGAAAATCTGGTCTCTGTTTTAACACAGAGATCTACCAACAGGCAACAAAATATTGTGAAAAAGAGGAGAAATTGCTCCTTAGGAGCAATTTCTCCTCTTTTCCACAATATTTTCTATATATCTCTAACTTGGGAGTCAAATTACATATTCATTCTGTTAGAAGTGGTTGTTCGATTAATTGTTTTTCTCATTTCCGCAAATCTGATATGTCGAAGTACGGATATCTCGAAGTGTTTCATGGAGTCCCTTGGAGTTCGAGATAACGAGAGTCGACTGTAATATGATTTTAGATACCAGCATACAAAAATGTACATAAAATTTTATTCACATAGTCCGCCATTTTAGATATGCCGAAAGTCAACTCAAAGTATTTTCCGCGGACTTTCGCTACCGTTCCTAGAAAACTCACGAAATGAAGCGTTACTATACAAATATCATTAGTGCGGATTATTCTTATTTATATGGACATAGTTTTTCAAGTTATCAAATTCTAAATGGAGAGCCACCGTCGTGATCCACATCCCTCCAGAAGTACTGCATTGCAACTGTCAACAGCAAGACTGTTTGGTACTGAAAATAACTTAAGACATCTCCTAGCTGCTGAAAAAGTTTCCAACAACATATGACCCATAACGTGAGAAAACATACCTTCTGACATGTGCGCCAAATGAAGACTCAAATCAGACTGCGTGGATGCGCACTCTGCTCAGACTCTTGGTAGCACGCATGGAATATCTTTGCACACTAAGCTATCCCACATGCAACCAGTGAAGATTTTAATCAGACTGCGCGAATGCGCAGCCTGATTTAAATCTTCGCAGGCACATGTGATCGAAGGTTCGTTGTTTGACGTTGCTTTTGCAAAATGTAACGAGCTTGTGAAATAACAATGAGCCACAACGTGAAAAAAAGTACCTTCTGATATGCGCGACAACGTAGAGTCAAATCATTCGGCGCAGTCTGATCAGAGACTTCGTTGCCCACAGGAAGAATTTTTGCATCCTTGGCTATACAAAATGTACCCAGTGAAGGTTTTGTTCAGATAGCGTGATGTCAGGAGGTACGATTTCGGGCTCAAATGGTAACGTAAAAAACTTGCCAACGTAAGTATGAGAATAAGCATAAGGTGCATCACTACATATGCTCAGTATTAGTATATATGCTCAGCCTTGCGCTCATGCCCATTTTACATATAATAGATGATAGGATGAGTTGTTAGAGATCCCACTTTAAGGTTACAAAGACTTCTGAAGGGAATTTGATCATTTTAAAGGGGGTGGAGGCGATTTGTTATTTTCGTCTCCGTTTGGGAAAGACAATTACTCAAAACGGGAAAGCAATTGCATCCCTTGGGAAATGTTTTCCCTCCTAGAGAGGACCTCTTTGCTCGTAAGCAAACAGAAATCTCAAAGGTTTTCTCCCTTTTAAAATCTTCCAAGTGTATTCAGTGACCTATTGCACTGCAATTACCAGAAAGACACAGTATGAGTGAGATTATTGTAGTATTAGCATTATGCCTAGTCATGTAGAACTCCTTTGAACGCAATTCCTAGTCGGAAAAACAATACGATGTAACCACTTAGTTCATATCCATGCAACCGTCACAGATAAAACCTATGAATAATTCTCTATGGGTAATTTTATTTCTGTCATTAAAGCGGAAAACTGGGCTGTAATGTTGTTTTATAGAACAGCAGCTTTTATTAATGATTTAAATTAGTCTTTTATGTTAGCCATTGTTAGTGTTGATAAATTATTGAGTATGTGTATTCATTGGTGATTTGCCTAATTACAATCATTTTCAATAGTTTTATCACTTCTACTGTCATCTGGGGAAACTCTTCAAAAGCAGATGATGGGATGACTATTAAAATTTAAAAGAGACAATATGCAAATCTAAAACTGGCTACAAGTCACAGTTTAACTGCTTTGTTTAAAAATAGACCATTGACTTAAATGCAAATTGATATGCAGACAAGGGAGAGCTATTTTTGATTACAAATATGTAATGAATAGCTTAGAATCTAGGAACTATTAGACGAATACAATCATAAGATAAATCGTATTACTTACGATGGATGGATGACGTCTACACATTTTAGTATGAATATCAGACATTAGAACTTCAATAGTTCGATAGATGCATATGCAAATTAACCTGAGTGCATATCCAGTGTCAGACTTTGGCAGGTTTGAGACTACAAGCAATTTCTGTTTCGAAGATAATATTTAGTGTTATTTAAAATTATACTTTCTTCTAATTTTAACTCGTTTTTATTAAACATTTCAGAATTTGGAATAAGTTTACGTTCCGATCATAGCCATTTGGAACAGTAATTTACAAGTGTATCAAAATTAAGGGGAAATTTAAGACCATGAAAAATAGTATAAAAGATGTCTGGAAATGGCCAACATCACAGACCTTAGCTTAACATTGACACAAGAGGAATGATAAGCCATGACAGACAGTACACAAGCCATAGACCAAAGAAACACAAACCGACTAGCTTCCTCTTCCTCCACAAGGTGATCCATTACGAAAACAAGCCTATTCAAATATACTAAAAATTTTACCACCAAAAAAAGAAAATTTTCACATAAAAATTCTGATATTTTTCACATTTCTGGTTGAAACATAGATTGTAGATACTCGTTAGAACCGCCTCGCCGAGGCGGCTCTAACGAGTACCTCAATCTATGTTTCTGTGCAAAAATAAGAATATATATTGTATACCCATGTAAACCCAAGTATTACTGTATAAAAGTGGGTTTTAAGGGGGTCAAAATTATATAGGTATGTTTTCGTGATGACAGTGCTGTACAGGATCCGTTAAACGTAACAGTAAGCCAACGAACAGGACAAAACCTGAAGAAAGCCCCGCAGCGAACAGCCACAAAGCCAACAAAGAATATTCAACACCAGAACCTCTGCCTTAGAATGGTCAATAGTAAAAACTACCCGGGGAGGAGGGTGGGGAGCATGTTGACCGATTTTTCCGATACCAAATATCCATCCCAGGTTCAAATGTTGTACAAATAGAAAATGATTGTTTGGCTCGCATAGAGGCTGCCTACTTCAATCAGTGAACAACACAGACAAAAAAAAGTGCAAATCAAAATAAACCACTGTGATAAAACAAGGATGGGGGCTCCTGGCAAACACCTCCGACAATGCCACTGACAGCCTGGGCCCAGCTGTTCAAAGCATCGTTAGCTTGTCGAGCTCGTTAGTGGTCAAAATGTTAACTGTTCTGGTAAGTATAATATCTAATTCACAGGTACTTTTGCTGAAGAAAATGTGAGTAGCTTTTGCTAATGCAAAAGCTACTCACATTTTTTTCAGCAAAAAAAATATTAGTGTATATGCCGTATTTAAAACTATTTGAACCACGGAGCCCCGTAGAAAGAACCGGATTTCAACCCTTAGTATTACAGATAATTGCTTATGGCGATTCGTCTATTGTTTTCTTTTGTAATTTACGGTTCGTTTGCTTTCGGTATATGCCCATGTATTGTTTGCATTTTATGATGATTTGTCTCCCATATTTTATTTTTAAATGAGCTGCGGGAAGACTGTGGTTTGTGATTGTGTCTCCCTCGTATGCATATTCGCTTTTCAAGGGAATCTTCTTATGTAAATGATTTTAGCAATCGAAATAAACTCCCCACTGCCAAACTCCTTATACAAAGACTATCGGTATCCTAAAATCCGTAAAGCCTTTTTTTTTATCAAAAGGTTACCGCCGACACTCCGACTTGAGTGACAGTTTGAAATCACTGCTGCAGCAAAGAACATCGGAACCAGAGTTTTATGGTTGCTTTGTTTATACATTTAGGAATATTGCTGCGAAATTCATTTTAGACGAATTAGAGAAATAATATTACATACTGTAAAATGATGGGATATAACTTGGATATTCTGCGACAGACGGCATGCTTAGTTTATAATCCAATCATGTTTGATAGCTATGATTTCCCCTTTAATTGCACGGTGACGGTGGTTCGAGTATAAGACTCTACGTTCTATTAGAAGGTTGATGCTTGGTTGATGCTTGATGTTATGTCTTTCTTCGGGTCCTCCGTGCTTTAGCTAGTGGTTTTTGTATGCGCTAACTGTCACCCAGCAGGCACACAACGTTGAAACAACGTCGAGTCAACGTGGATTCACGTCAAGAATCAGCGTTGAATCGACGTTGGTCGTTGTTTCAACGTTGTGTGCCCGCTGGGTAGTGTCTGAGATTATTGCAACGATCACCATTCTTGTTTGATTACTGTCATTTAATTTGATTGACACGTATTTCTGTGATATTTGATATTTCACTTATTGAGTTAGGAAGCCTCCTTGCGAGCCGAACAATCATTTTGAGTTTGTTTTTTTTTTTCAATATTTGAACCTTTGACTTTCCTCTTGTTGTTATTGGTAGGCTATGAGCTGTGATTGTAGCTATTCCTGGACATCTTCTAAATTATATTTCGTTCTATACTGGTATCGCATAACTTTGTATGCAAAACGTACGTTAAAGTTTCTTGATTTTGGTTTAATAACTTCAGAATCAACATTATTTGCTCGCTGTTTTCTAGAGAATAAACAGGTCCCGAGGATATAAAACTTTTTTCATGCTCAACTCAGCTGAGCACGAGATTTTCTCTGCTAATAAATATGAAAATGCCAACAAAAGTTGACATTTTCATATTTATTGGCAGAGAAAATTACATGATCAGCTATGTTAAGCAAGAAAGAATTTGCAATTGTTAGTAATTTGAGATTTATTAGCAGGACAAATTTCATGCTCAGCTGAGTTGAGCATGAAAAAAAGTTTTATAACCTCGGGGCCTGAACTCGCCTTTAATCCTGT
This sequence comes from Anodontia alba, assembly GCA_964016985.1. Taxonomy (NCBI): domain Eukaryota; kingdom Metazoa; phylum Mollusca; class Bivalvia; order Lucinida; family Lucinidae; genus Anodontia; species Anodontia alba. Next base: position 13,718,575 of record OZ024832.1, read on the forward strand.
TGCAGTTCCAGCTGCACATAATCGTTCGGTGTGGTTAATGCGTTCTAACTCATCAGTGGATTGAAAAAAAAACGTTTAGATTAATTATTTAAATATGTGATGAAACAAAGTTCTGAGAGGTAAAATTAAGTGCAATGAATTAAAGTTGATTGAAACGGCATGTCAACCTTCTAAACCCGATTTATGCATGAACCGTCATTGTTTGCGAGCAGAAGCACCATCGTTCCACAAAAAAAGCAGCGAAGTTGTTAACCGTGATTGGGTTATATACTTAAAATACTGCCTGCCGCATCACATCTACTTATATCCTATTCTTTAATATCAGTTAATGATTGAACCATCAGGTTTAAAAGCAGACTTAACTGTTATAGCTTTATAGCACAATCCTCTTATTTTTGTAAACAAAGAAACAATTTAAATTGCGTTCCGATAGGCATTGTTGATAATGCTTCCTCAAGCAATATTTTTCTCTTTTTCATTCATAAACAATTGAAACGTTTAACAATAAAGTTGTGAGAATGTTTTGCGAAATTTATAGGCACCGACAACCTAGGTTAAGAAATTTACGTAACTGTTAAATAGTCTCGGACATTTTAAGCGATACTTATTGACTTGAGACAATAACAAAATATTTGCATGTCACATGCATTAGAAAGATCTGCAAAGACCAATCTAAGACACAATGTGTAATAGCTAAACGTTAAACAAGGCTGAGAAAAGTGTAAATGTGTTTATCATAAAAGAAGTTGAACAAAAGTCGGCTTTGCTTTGTTTCCAGCAAACTTTCGAAAATAAGGTGACACATTCCAACAGCTTCGCCAGCAGGAACATTTACCGAGCTACGTTGATAGAAAAAAAAAAGCATGCCTTTTTAAAGTGTCATTTACACTGTCTGTTTAATATACCTGATCATCAAGGAAACTTCCTGTTAAGGGGACGAATACACATGGTAGATTTTATGCCATTTTATTTAACAGTAAAGACAACTTTTGTGGCTTCCTGCTTGGCTATTCTTTCCATCAAGTGCCTTCTGCAAATGGGGTTTATTCTAACAGGTAAGAATTTGCTCCCAAGTAGAGCAAATACTTTTCTCTTAGAGGAGTCCCCTTCTCAGAATTGAGACAAAAATCTATTAAATGCTTATCAGTTTCCCTTAATTTCTTACTAGCTTCCCCATTATATAAAGCGAGGGATACCCTCTATTCTGAAAACAAAATGAAGCGTTTCTAATTAACCGTAAGAATAATTTACTAAACATGAATTCGAATTTTATGGCGACTTAGTCTATGATTTTCGAAAGGTTCTTGGCACTTCTGACTTTTAGAACAATTTAAACGATTATAAGTCAATACAAAACGATACGTTACAACATAAATGATATGCGGCAAACTGCATGCATTTGTTTGCCTAAATATGGTTAATAATTTCAGCTTCCTCTTTAACACTTTGCATGCTGGGTAAAAATTCCAGAAGACGACATTTTGAATTTTTTTTTTTCTCTCTAGAAAACAGGATCTAACACTTCATGCAAACAGTATCCTTAGTTTGCATGAGGTTTCAGATCCTATCTGCTAGGAAAATTAAGCGGTGTAAGTGTTAATTACACAACGACGAGTTGGGGCTCAGAGTAAATTACTGTCACTTCATCTGTATGTTTTAGAAGTTTGGCACCTGACTATTGATGTCTACGGTCAGGTCGTGGTCCAACTTATCATTTCGAAAACACGCCTATTCAAATGTATAGAAAAATTCACCTCCAAAAAAGGAAAATTTTCAGATAAAAAACTCTAGTATTTTTCATATTTCTGCTCAAAACATAGATTGTGGTACTCGTTAGAACCGCCTCGGCGAGGCGGTTCTAACGAGTACCTACAATCTACGTTTTTACCAAGAATAAAAAAAATAATGTACACCCCTTTAAATCCCAGTTTTACTATATAAAAGTGGGGTTTAAGGGGGTCAAATCTATATAGGCATGTTTTCGTGATGTGTTGTTCTATTACTCTGGCTTCAGATTGTCACTAATTTGTTGCAGTTTTGTGATTTATGTTCTACAGAAGCTTATATTTCTACTCATGAGGCTATCAGCTCCCCGGTATAGGTGTGACACATGTAGCGCGCAGGTTCCTATCATCAGGGCCCAAGTGTTCAAAGCGTCGTTAGCTTAACGAGCTCGTTATAGGTCATTTCGTTAACTGTTTTAGTGGATTCACTATACAGTATTCTGATATTTTTTGCTGAAAAAATGCGAGTAGCTTTTGCGTATCACTTGATGTAAATTTTAACGAATCGTTAACTAACGATGTCGTTAGCTTTGAACAACTGGGCCCTGATTGCTGCTAACTGAGAGTTTATCAGGATTACAATCTAGCTGCCTTAGAGAAACCGATATGATTTTACCTTTCACCTCTGCTACACTTAAAATGTTTACAGAAAAAATAATTACACATGCCAGTTGCACAATCAAAGAAAAAAATAGCAGACGACATTTTGAAATATTTTTTTTCTGATTTGTTCCAGAAAACAGGGTTTGACATTTCATGCAAACTGTCTCCTAAGGAGACGGTTTCCATGAAATGTCAAACCCTGTTTTCTGGAAATAAGATATCATCAAATTGTCGTCTGTTGAATTTGCCCAGAGCGTGGTAAGGTTAAACTTGAACCCATTTCTCAATCGGATATCAGTTTGGAGCAAGAACTACACAAACCCATTAATGCTGAAGCCAAATAGCCAATGATATGGAACTTTCCTCATGTCGTTTGGAGCACCATAGCCCCGTTAGAAGAATTATAAGCATCCATGTTCTGCTGGTTGTTTGTATGCCGGTTATTGATACTGTGTCGTTGTGTCATGTCCGTATTTTTTCTTCAACACTTCTTCTTTCTTCAACACTTCTTCTTTTGGTACCTCGGAAAGGCTGTGCTTCTTGATTTTGTCCTGAGTATCTGCATTTGTCATTATGAAAACACTCCTATTCAGATACAAATGTATATAGAAAATTTCACCTCTAAAAACTGAAAAAATTCAGATAAAAATCTCTGAATTTTTCGTATTTGTGCCCAAAAGATAGATTGTGGGCACTCGTTAGCACCACCCGGCAAGGCGGTTCTAACGAATACCCACAATCTATGTTTTCGAGCAAAAATAAGAAAAATAATGTATACCGCTGTAAACCCAAGTTTTACTACATAAAATGGGGCTTAAGGGGGTCAAAATTATATAGGTATGTTGTCGTGATGTATTTGTTCGTTAGACCGCTTGCAGATGATAAAGACGGGTGCCTGATTAATATGTAGCGTATGCAAAATACAGTTTATTCGTAGTTGAAAGGAGTCCGCAGGTCGAGTAACCTCTAAATTCTGACTATGATTACTTTTGGCAGATGACATTTTAAAATAATTTCTTGTGTTTTGCCGAAATCAAAGCGGGCGCTAGGAAACAGCAGCCCTCCAAAGTACATTGCTTCCATATGTAGAGTCAAAATAAAACAGAGGCTCCAATTTTCGTTATTTCGTGTTCGCAGTGGCTTATTATTCTACTAAGGAGGCTATCAGCTCCCTGGTGCACGGTATAAACATGTGTGCGGATAGCCTGTCATCTGACTGGCTACTGACTGAGAGCTTATCAGGAATACAATCTATTTTTCTTAGACAAACTAGTTTGATAATAGCGTTCACCAAGTTTATTCTGTACTCTCAGGTTTACAGTGTAAACAACAAGAGAATCATCAAAACATATATACAATAAGTACATGGCGGTAACACTCGTACAGGGATATGTTTGTGGCGTAGCAACAACTGTGATTACTTTTTTAATTATTCGTTCTCATCTTGGGAGGACGACTTTTCGTTTATTTAGGGAAAAAATATGAGTATCAACTGTGACAATCAAAAAATAAAAAATAAATAAATTCAGTGGATTATTTTTCAAAATTTCATTATAGCTTCAGACAAACGGCATTAAAACATATACCTGTACAATATCTAGCGCTGTATTAATGCTCAAAAGATCAAACCTCAATTCATTATTTACAGGTAATTCGTGGGCTAATTCGCATGCAACCCACGAGGTGACCGTTATAATAATGTCTAATACAAAACAACGCACGACGGTAGAACTGAGCTATGTGTTGGAGCATCGTAGCCCAAGGCCAGGCTGGGCATCGGCGCAGACTGACCATAGGGCACTAAGATCAATGGTAACAGACACCATTGAACCCAGGGCAGCCTGCGCATGCTCACAGCCTGGTCAGAGTACCTAGGGCTCCTATTAAGGTAAACATATTTAACCGCGTTGCGACTGACGTTCAGCAGCACTGCTGATAACAAAATACAACTTTACAGAGCTGGTCATATGTACCTTTTACACGAACATGGCATCTAAGTTTATTATTATAATCGATGTCAATCGAGGAGCATCTGTTCTTATGCACAAGCAGCGTGGGCCCGGATCAGACGCAAATTCTGATCCAGGCACACGTTACCTATTGTGGGTACAATACATATGCAGTTTAACTATTCATGCGTTTTCCTTCAAGACCAGTGCGTAACTATACGCGTCGTTATACTAGTACTACATGTACCACATCACATTTTCTAGATATCCCCAAACATGTATGTCCTACAAAAACCAAAAAACATTGATTGAACAATGTTAGGAAAAGTTAATGCAGGACTGCGACTGGTTTATACAAGACCGTTCTTTTCTTTTCGTTCTTTCCGAAACAAAAAGAAAGATGACGAAAAGAAAAGATGTCTATTAGAAAACAATATTCAAATAACAACAATCCCCATCCCCACCACCCACCCCACCCCCTAAAAAAAAATAAAATAAAAAAAAAAAAAAAAAAAAAAAGCAAATAAAATATATGAATGAATATGATAAAACAAATAAACAGAAACTCTCACACTCGTCTTGCAGAAAAGGGGAGAGCTGGTTATTATGTGAAAGCCGCGATTTGACCTCTGCAGTTCTTCATTAAATGCTTACAGAAATGATAATTACATATCAGTTGCCCAATCCAAAAAAAAAATAAATAAATAAATAAATAAATAAAAATAAAATAAAAAATAAAAATATAAAGATAAAAATAAATAAATCAATATAAATGAATAAATAAACTGCGCAGACAACATTAGGAGTATTTTTTTATTTTTATTTTTTCAGAAAACAGAGTTAGACATTTCATGCAAACTGTCCCCTAAGGAGACAGTTTGCATGAAATGTCTAACCCTGCTTTCTGAAAAACATCTCACTAATTGTCATCTGCTGAATTTTCCCAGGGAGTGGCAATGGTTAAAAGATCACAGTAAAGGTTTCAACCATTTCTTAATCTGATCTTAAGTTGTAGCAAGTGTTAAACAAATACATTAATGCCAATCTCTGCTAAAGTCGGCTAGCCAAAGATATGATACTTTTGCTTCTGGATGTCGTTTCAAGGATCATAGCCCTGTTAATAGATGTATAAGCCTCTGGTGTTCGATGTTTCCAAGGACACTATTTATAGATTTTATTTGACTTCACTGCGGCTGATGTTAAATGCCGTATGAAGGCCATTAAAAGTTTCCTTGTACTTCAACATAGTGCAGTATAGTTTCATTTTTCTTGGGATCATCGAGCCCATCCGGTACTCAGAAAATCGAATTCTGTTTAAGCCGGTAATAGGAGCGTATTCGGCTTGCAAACTACAATGCTCTCATACGAAAAGTCTCAATAAACGACTCTAATTTTAAATATTTTATTTGTTCAATGTTTATGAGGCCAACCTTGTGGATTCTATTTGATGCGCAAGGCACGTAAAAAAGGCTTTTATACAATTTGCGGACAACGTTGGTCCAGATTAGCATGCGCATCCATGCAGTCTGATCTGAGCATTCTCTGTTCGTCGACATATACTACAGTACCCATTGATTCTGTAAGCGGACAATGACTGATCTGGGCCTGCGTTGTCCGGCAAATTACATAAGGGTCATTTTGGTGCGTTGCGCGTCAATTTTGACATTTTGGGAGATAATTTCAAGAATGTTTCAAATCTGACCATATTTGACAAATATCTGCCATCTACTGATTCCTATATGATTGTGTATGAGGCGGGAATGAAATAATATTATATCTGGAAATATGACAGTTTCCTCGTTAATATCGTTGATCTCTGTGTGTGAAAGAAATTTCAGAATGCTTTCTTTCAACGTTCATCTGAATTTACTGAAAATTTATTTCCCGTGAGAGATATGAAAGTTGTCGGAAGGAGACAAATTAGCCGCAACGTCGCGAAACCTACCTTTGCACATGTGCGCCCAGTGAAGGTTTAGATCAGCCTGCGCATTCGCGCAGTCTGATCAAAATCTTCACTGGGCCCATTTTGGATACCCAAAGATGCAGAGTTCCTTTGTGAGGACAATGGAAACTCTGTTCAGACTACACGCATGCGCAGGCTGTTTTGAGACTTCGTCGCATGTCAGAAGGTACGTTTTCTCACATTGCGGTTCATATGTAGTAGTTTATGCCTACGCATCTATATAGACTTTTGAAATTATTCCCCTGAAATCGAAAACGTCTTTAGTCTCAGCAAATATGTAATGAAGCTATCCAGAAATAGAGGCGAAACGATTCATTGAAATTGTATCGTATCACTAAACGTTTTCGGCCTATACGCGTATCGTATCGTGTGGCTACAATCGCGATACCTGACGTTACGCCCAAAAGTACAATGTCCAAAGAAAATGATAGCTTTAACATATTTCAAGACCATTTTTATAACAAATTACAAGGATCTAAAATGAACTGAAATACACTGATCACTTACACGACAAACAAGGGGCATCTTACACAGGAATTGTTACACGAGAATGAACCTCTGAGATAGTTATGAATCTGTTTTCCAAAAGTATCAAAATTTTCAAACTGTGAATTATGCATGAAATTAGTATCGCAATATGTATCGTATAGTGAGGCAAGTATCGCGATACGTATCGTATCAGGAGGTGACCGAATCGTTACAGCCCTACCCAGTAAATGTCACAATCACGAAGCACAGCCTTCACTCCTGACGCACCGAAAAATGTCCCTTTTATGGGACGCTAAGCAACGTGGGTTAATTCTGTTGTTACTCAAAATTAGAAATGTTATGTATGTTCGGTCCACGTACGTTTTTCAACCTCATCAGTGAAACACTGCAGAAATCATAACATTACGAAAACACGCCTATTGAAATATATAGAAAATTTCACCGCCAAAAACTGAAAATTTTCAGATAAAAAACTTGATATTTTTCATAAGGTTCTAACGAGTACCCACAATCTATGTTTTTGAGCAAAAATAAGAAAAATAATATATACCCCTATTAACCCCTGTTTTTCTGTATAAAAGTGGGGTTAACAGGGGGTCAAAATTATACAGGCATGTTTTCGTGATGAATACTATATGATCGCATTGCAATACGATACGTTTAACCCTTTCATTCCTGAGTTTCTGTAGTGAGCTCCTCCGTCCTTGAATTTGGACATTCGTTTTTGCAGATTTTCCCGGCACTTTATACTCAGTGAGGGTGCATGCCGTATTGAGAGATAGCTAGATAGATAGGGGTATCAGTCATGAATAAATAACAAAATAGCAAAGAGTGTAGATCCTGATGAGACGGCTCGTTATGAGCCGTCTCTTCTGGATCTTCAGTGTTTGCAAATGTATCTGTATTGGTCTATAGGCATGAAACGGTTAAGGCATAAAAGTGTAGGGACAATACATATAATGCTTCCCAATAATATTTAAATAAGACAATATCTAGGACAACCGAGAGAAGACAAGATTGCAGTCGCATTTGGACCTTGAACTCAATGTTCACAGCTGGTTGTTTTACGCTGTGGTATCTGGACTATTTTTGTGTTGATACAGAAATGGTCTTACGTGTCTTGTATCGTTTGTACAGCCTCAAAACGTAAATGATGATTTACGGTCCTTCATTTTGGTCGCTAACTATGAACACTTTAGTCCTAAATAAGTGTATAACAGGTAATACAAGATGTCCACTTACCTTTTACTGTTAGCAGATTTTGAAACGTAGCTTAGCACCCGATGCTGATGAAATCTACGCCTCACTCCCTGTGAAATAAGTTTATCTAATATACGCTTAATGTACATGAGAACCGTGTCGCGAGAAAAACGATCTTCGGATTTTCCACCGAACCAATCTTTCAGAGCGCGTGCATGCCTGGCTCCTTAGCAAAGGCAACATGTCTAGTTTTTTGGGATGAAGTTTAACAGTGGCCTACCGCTTAGGTGAGGGAACGGCCTATAGGTTCTTGCGAAACTGCGCGGCCTTTGGTGCGTTTTTCAGGCTTGTTTCAGATAAATGGTAACTATATAATATATTGTTTTGTTTCCACGTTAGTACCAAGTGTCCTCAAAACAACGATTTGTAGCAGAGTTTTACCCCATCAGTATAGAATTGTGTAATACTTTTGTTGCAGTTTTTGTGCCAGCTTCATATGTACACGTACTTGTCTTCTGTGACTGCATAAAAGAGAGAGGGGAAATCTGCCGCGATACAATACAGTATCATAAAATCCATTTTATTTTGTTTCCTTTGTAGTTTATTAGTGGCCACAGGACCATGGCTGTCGCTGCTCTGCATATCCCCACAGTGTCGACTGCCGGGCCTCGTGAGCCTTGGAATTGTTTCGGATTGTATACTTCAGGGATGGTGGAGTGTGATAAAAATCCAGCGGGATGTTGCTCTGGGTCTGCTGTTAGCATATGTTATTCACCTTGTCCACCCTGAGATTATGAAATGGACTTTTCTATCATTAAATTTGGATATGTCCATTATTGAAAATAGGGATGTCAGTCAAAATTCAAAACATAATAGCAAACAGTGTAGATCCTGAGGCTCATTACGAGCCGTCTCATCTGGATCTACACTGTTTGCAAAGTATCTAGTTTTGTCTACAGGGATTGACTGGTTGACCTATTTTTGTGTGATGCGCTATGTAAAACGACCTGAAAGCATTCAAAGACAGAACAAATAGACAAGCTTGACAATATTCTGATCTAGACGTGCACTGCTCGCACTGACATACACTAAAACGCTATGTGGAGATTATCCGTTAGATACACATATGGTTCGTCTGTCATTACTGACAATGACCAATCTTAATCACATGCGAGAAATGCTACTGTTTGTGTGTTCTATTATGGCTGATTAGACCAATTCTAGCTCTAAACTGTCTGTTGCAGATGGAACAACAGAGGTCAGAGCAAGACAGCTCTGTTGGTGATGCCTTAGCTCTGGCTTTGCGCTGTACACGTTTCTGCTCGGCTTCGCTGATTCTTTTTGCCTCATATTCACTAGCACCTCTTCTGATGAGGCCTCGCCACTTTGCTCGGTCCTGTGCAATTTGTTCCAACGATTCTGTTGGTATGTTGTAATCCTTGAGGGAGACTTTGAGGGTGTCTTTGTATCGCTTTTCCTGACCACCATGGGAGCGTTTGCTCATTTCAAGTTCTCCACTGAGGATGATTTTCTTTGACAAACGTTCCTCATGCATCCTGGTAACATGGCCTGTCAATCTTAACTGTGCCAGTTTCAGAAGAGTATGTACACTCTGCATCCCTGCCCTTTTTAGAACTTCTGTGTCTGGAATCCTGTCTTGCCACTTAATCTTTAAAAGCTTTCTAAGGCAGCTTGTATGGAAGTGGTTCAGTCTTTTGGCATGCCGTTGGTAAACTGTCCACGTTTTGCATGCATACAATAGTGTTGGCAGCACCACAGCTTTGTAGACGTTCAGCTTTGTGTCAAGCCTTATTCCACTTCGAACCCAAACACTACCACGTAGTCGGCCAAATGCTGCACAATGGTGGGCTCCTTGTAAGGCTTGCCAGGTGCTGGTTGATAAACCACCTCGGTATTTTTGATGCTGATTGAGAGGTCATAGTTGTCACAGGAGCCAGATACTTTATCTACACCTTTTTGAATCTTCTCTTCTGCTGGAGCACCCGTTGCCATGTCATCAGCAAAGAGGAACTTGTCTAGCACCTCTGTCTGCACCTTGGACTTGGCTTGCAACCTTCTTAGGTAAAACTAACAACGAATTACGAACATTGTACGGACGTTCAACCTCGTTCTCATTCTTGATACAGATTTCTGATACCCTTATTTTTCAAACTTTTTTCTATGAAAAACAATACATTTATCATTTATTTGTGTTTGATAATTTATCCTACAGAGTGGTATAGCTAACTAAAAGGTACAAGAAATAGAAAACGAAAGCGTCGTTGATTAAAGGTATGCGCTGTGGTACAGTGGTAAAAAAAAAAAAAAAAAAAAAAGAAAAAAAAAAAGAAAAAAAAAGAAAAGCAAGTTTGTCAGAGCGACGGCTTCGCCGTTCATGTTAATTTCGTAATGTTTCCTTGCCCGATAAACATGTTCTATTTTTAACATAGGATTTATTTATGTCTTCATATTTGCCTGTTTATTCTGTTCCTACGACAAAATATATTTTCATTGCCATTAAAGAGAAAATAACACAAAAGCAGGCACGACTACTCAGATTACTGTAAGTGGAACTGGCGTGCACAGGTGCTGCAAGTTAACTTTGCCCTCAAAGGAATCGATAATGAATGACTTCAGGCCACTGACAAATACAGAAGTGCCAATTATACCCTACCTGAGAAGGCTGTTACAAACACTTGTACTTTTGTTGACGTTGATTGTATTGACAGCATATACAATCACGGCACAATGGTGGGCGGAAACACGTGTCCCGGTGAGAACTCTTTTATAAATAGAGGTGGACAGAGGTATCATTAAAGAAACAACTAAATTAACTGACCGTTGGGTGAACTGACTTGGACTTGGCAGGACAGCCTAGTGCCTGTTTTAAAAAGCGGAACTGCACCAACGGGCTAATTAAAGATTCTTCAAAATAAATAAATAGATAAAGTTCCTACAAAGCACTGTTTTTCAACGCACAATTACTGCTAAAAGCTTTAAAATATATCTAGCCCAAGCTTAACTTAGCATACTACATATGAGTGGTATTTTATTTGGCCTTGCGGCTGTAGTGACTGTAACAGTTGGACTATAATTTCTTGTGCATGGTATATGCCTTTCACCTTCCCTGAAAGGTACCCATTCATTGCTTGGTGAACAGAGAGAGCTTAACAGTCATTGAACATACGAAGTATAAACATAAAAAAGTAAATCTTGTAAAAATAATCAAAGATATAAAGGACACTGTGACAGCAGTTTTAGGCATTCCTACCTTTCTTGTTTACTTTGTTCTTATACATTGACTTTTCGAATAGCAATATTTCTTTCTTTTAAGGGCAATGGAATCACTTTGATGGCAAGCAACTCTGTTTAATAACTCCCCCTCCCCAATCCTCTGAAAAGGGGTCTACTCTAAAAGAAAAAGAAATCTGATCCCTGTGGGAGCAGATTTTCCCCTTTGGAGTAGACCAATTTTTCAGAAGGGACGTATTGAAACTAAACAGGAAGTCACAAACGGTGTCTCCCTTGGTTGCGATGGCGAACAATCTACATAGTACCATGTGCACTGAGTCCCTTATATAGCTTAAAAAACACTTTTTCTGAAGTAATTGTTGGTGATTTGAAAAAAAAAACTGCAGCTGGTCATATATTAATCATAGGATATATTGTGGTAAAATGGAAAACTTAGTACAATGAAATACTCTATTGATTTAAGTCACACGCCCTTCATAAGTACATGCAAAAACCTGGAATTTTATATTGGCCGCGTCATGCGAAAATATCTCTTCGGGCATATGCGGACAGCGAAGGCCCAGATCAGACTGCGCCTCAGCGCAGTCTGATCAGGGCCTTCCCTGTCAGCTAACGGAATCATTGGATACTGCAGAATGTACGAATGAAGAGCAAAGGTCTTGATGATATTTCGCCCATGTGCAGATAATCTGATTCTGTGCTTTTTTGCGTATTTCAAAGACACTGTTTTTGTTTGACGCGATCCGTATAATGCTTTATAGATACGTGGCCAGTTAGTGAAAAAAATCCACACAACAAAAAGCTAAAAAGGGACACTTTTTGTGTTACGTTGTATACGATATATGGTATTTGAGAGCAAAACGGAACAGAACAGAATAGAAATTTATTCGACAGCATAGAACAGTCCATCGTCTACAAACATATAATACAGAATATAATATGAGCTAAAGGCAAAAAGAAAGTTTACAATAATAATACGAGATAATTTGCGAATTCTACCTTCAGATGTACATGTATTTAAAGATGTATCAATAGACTGATATATACTCGTATGTTTAGCTATAGAACAATGTTGCAGGGTAAAACTCTTTTTGAATTAACTTACAAAAAGGCACTACACTGATATACGTATGTATTAGTCATTTCTTAATACAACAGCAGAATTTCTAAATTAAAACGCTTTTATAACAAAAACTGCTTACTGTTTTAGTTTTTGGCATTTGATTTATTCAATAGGTCTATAAGATTATTAATCCTTGGACTCCTGAGATAATAATTCGACACGACTATTGTTATATATAATATAAGAATGTTGCATTTTTTTTTTTTTTTTTTTTTTTTTTTTTTTTTTTTTTTGGTTTCACTAACCTTTACAAACCGACTCAATCAAACCGACTCTGTGTACAATATTTAAGCCCAAACCTATAGATATACGTCTACCGGAAAGATGATTTGGTTGTCGTTTTATTCGAAATGAAAAAAGTTTGTTCTGACTGGCCATAATTTACTTGACAATATCTTACTATAAAGCATTTGATGCGCAATGCATAAAAAGATCCTTATGCAATATGCGGGCAACGCAGGCCCTGATCAGCCTGCGCATTTGCGCAGTCTGATCAGGGCCTTCGTTGTCCGCTTACAGAAGCAATGGATACTGTAGTATATGTTGACGAAAAGAGGATGTCAACATCAGATTGCACGGATGCGCACACTCATTTCGACCTTCCCTGTTGGAATATAACATTATGGGACGGTCAATATAAACACTTGTGGTTGAACTTAAACCAGTTTTACTCAAACGCAATCTCAGTCGCAATTGCGATACAGCTTTAAGCTACAAACATGTGTTTGGTCCGTATAGGAGTCCTCTATCATGTATGTAAAACATCACAGTACACCAGATATAGTCACAAGCACTATGATGAAACAAATGACACTGAAATCAGAATACAACAAAAAACAAAAACAGAACCACGATGGGCCAGACATTGATAATCAAGTGTCAACCTTCTGAAACAGATTTAGGAGGGAGCCGTAATTTAGTCTGAGGACCGACTAACCGTAGTGCAATAAAAGAGGGAAGCAAAGTCATCAATCATACCTGGGTTAACAAATATGCGCGCAGTTTACCGCAGAATATTCAGGTTGGAACCCTTCTTTTTGTAGCGAGTGACAATCTTTTAAAATTGTTCCAAAATCAACTTTGCCAGCAAAGTTCTGAATTTATCGACTAAGTTGCCATAAAATGCAGGTTCCGACAGACCTTCTTGAGAAAGCGTTTTCAAACCAACGTTATATGTCGACATTAATTCAGATTCTAACATAACGTTAACATTTTCCCATTGCGCCTTATTGAAACGTCACCGTGATCTAACTACAATAATTCACGTCGTTAACGTAGTGCGTGCAAAAGGGCGCGTTTGAGGACGTTGCATAAAATCATTTACTTTAAAATTTGTCGATGTCCCCTGCAAAATAGTTCTTTGGAAAACATTGCAAAGATGTCGATTTTCCTTTATGTATCATGTTAGAATCGAAATAAGTTTTCTCTACTGTGTATTATCGTCGAAAAATGCATGGTGTTGTCGGGCAGATGCGAATATTATTTGACTCCGGCTTCGTTGTCGTGAATTAATACCTCGCAATCTGCTCTCAAACACCATGCTTTATTCGACGACAATTCACAGTGGAGAAAACAATGTTTCTCCCACCTTTGCCTATATGAGATTATTTTTGCCATGTGAGAAGCTTCTATCTCACATGACCATGTCTTAGGCCCGCTGTTCCTAGGAACAACCCACTTAAACGTGGGAGAAAAAGAATCCATCATGAGCCAGTCCATGCAGGATAGTTCACAGTAGAGAAAACAATATTTCTTAAATGAAACTTAGAAAATGTTTGCGTATTCAAACAACACAAAACAGTCTTCGTTGATGGTTAAAACTGTAATGGCAAGGGACTTAAAGTGATGGTAACTATGTGAATGCAGGTGCAGCTTACTAAACGACCACTTGCAAACGGCGAGGCTGTACATGTATAAACCGAAATTTGGCAAAACTATATGTTAGTCAGCGAGATATAAAATAACAATTTGTCTCCTTAAATGGTAAGGAGTAAACCACATAGCCAGTACAATACAAAGCTACAAAACCTGACGCATTCTTCTCATTTTTTAGTTTTCTTTCTTTTTTCTTCTTTTTTCAACTGTAATTAAGATCGTTGGCAACAGAATGTAACTGTATCAAAGAATTTTTGAATACGTATACAGGGACAATATCAACAGTTATATTCTGAATATTGTTATTATTCGTTCTTTTTTTTACTGAATACAAGTTGTATACAGATATAAACAATACACGTACCAACCTAGGTGCGTGCTGTCATTTTTGCACTCGCGACAAGAGCAGCTTGCAGACAAGTACCGTCTACAACAGTTTGTCTTGATCGTGGAGTATAAAACACCTACAATACGAAAACAAGCCTATTCAAATATACATAAAATTTTACCACCAAGAAATGAAAAAAAAAATCAGATAAAAATTCTGATATTTTTCATATTTCTGCTCAAAACATAGATTGTGGATACTTGTTAGAACCGCCTCGGCGAGGCGGTTCTAATAAGTGCCCACAATCTATGTTTTGGAGCAGAAATAAGAAAAATAATATATACCTCTGTAAACCCCAGGTTTACTATATAAAAGTGGAGTTTAAGGGGGTCAAAATTATATTGGCGTGTTTTCAAGATGGTTTAAACCTTTCAGCTCTTATGACCAAACCAATTGTTTTGCAAACAGTGTAGATCCTTATGAGGACCTACACTGTTTGCCATTCTGTTTTTGATTTTTAACTGCTGTCCCTATTTAGAACAGTGGGTCTGACCCGATTCAAAAATGGAATATTCCACTTCAGAAACTCGGGGGTGAAAGAATTAAAGGTCAGAAGATGATTTCAAGTGAATGGTCTTTAGAGCTGAAATATTTGCTCCACACCCCCCCCCCCCACCACCCCCCACCTCTACCCATCCAAACCCCCTTATAAAAGTGAGACCATTCTGTTATAAATGAAACAATAATAATAATAATAATAATAATAATAATAATAATAATAATTCTATTTTACAAGAATGACATATTAGCAAATAGTGTACTAATCAATGACATATGGTCTTCATAAAAAACATATAACAATGTATACGACGCAAAAGCAACGCTGGTGCATCTTTGCCATATTTTGATCCAACGCCAACGCCAATTGTCCGTCTTGGTAATTTGATATTCTAAGACATGATATAGATTAGGAGTCTAAAATAAACAGGCTAGGAATCGCAATTAAAGAGTCTTTATGAGCCAGCGCATGACAAAACCTACAAAATAGCATGTGCGCCCAGCGAAGACTCAGATCAGCCTGGGCATCCGTCAAGTCTGATCAGAGTCGTCGCTGTGCACTAAATGGATGGCTAAGGACAAAAGCTTTCTTCATCCGGACAGCAAAGACTCTGAAGGAAGTGCCA